>AP027110.1:11807260-13007260 GCA_028142955.1 Pinctada fucata | reverse complement strand
TTGAGGTTGTGGAAAATCAATATGTCCGGTAATGAATAAGAAATTAATAATCTGACTCGAAAAAAAATTTACAATCCCCCTCCTTATTTTTAGACTATGACGTTTTATCTTATCTTACAATAGTTCTTTTGGTATAGACCAGCAGATGAAATTTTTTAAGTGGGGGGGGGGGGGGGGTTGGCTAAGATATGATTAAAACCTTAAACATCTTTCTTTTTTTATAATTGTACTCGGCATCCTAAACTAATTGATAGTTTGTCATATACTTGGTGTTAGAGAAAAAAATGGGTAGCCGGTACGGTAATTGGAAACAAAAATATTTGTTCTTTTTGCCTAGACCGGCAGATATTAGATTGGGGGGGGGGGGGGGGTTCCGCTGGTCAGATTTACGAAAAACCTACGAATAAAAAGAAAGGTCTGATTTTGAAAACTTATATCAAGGATCTAGTTTCAAAGAACTTAGTAGACCTGTTCAACTAGAAGTCATCTCTGCTTCAACTGGTCAGACCAAGGACTTATAAACTTATCGACCTAAGCTCATATATTTCCTATATGTGAATTTTTTATTTCAGGCATATTCAATTTTGTAGGAAAAAGGTTACATGAAAATAAAGTACTCATTGCATATCGAACAAAAGAAAAACAAATCAAATTCAAGGAATTGTGGTCCCCCGCTTTTGGGTGTTTGTCTTTAAAGAAATGCTTACAGACATCCCCCCATTCTTAAGTTTTAATAATATATCTCATATATTATCAACATTCTAAATATGAAAGATTAACTCCAAGAAAAGGTCAAAAGGTCCAAACTTGTGTTTTCTTTCCAAGGGACAGGGCTTATGAAAAGGTATGCACATGTGAAATATTTAAGACCTATGATTTAAATTACCATCAAAAACTTATGCTCGAGGTTGAAGATTTTAAATGTGGGTCAACCTCCATGGACAAGGTCACAAGGTCAGAATGTTATTACCAACAGAAAGGTCTCATCACAAGGAATACACATGTGAAATGTGAAAGCCCTATCATTTTCCATTAAAAAGTTATGGACAAGGTTATAGTTTTTTGAAAAGTAGGTCGAACTCAAAGGTCAAGGTCAAAAACTTTGGTATCCATGGAAAGGTCTTGTCACAAGGAATACACATGTGAAATATCAAAGCCCTATCACTTTCCATTCAAAAGTTATGGTCAAGGTTACAGTTTTTAATAAGTAGGTCAAAGTCCAAGGTCAAGGTCACAAGGTCAAAAATTTTGGTATCCATGGAAAGGTCTTGTCACAAGGAATACACATGTGAAATATCAAAGCCCTATCACTTTCCATTCAAAAGTTATGGTCAAGGTTACAGTTTTTAATAAGTAGGTCAATGTCCAAGGTCAAGGTCACAAGGTCAAAAATTTTGGTATCCATGGAAAGGTCTTGTCACAAGGAATACACATGTGAAATATCAAAGCCCTATAACTTTCCATTCAAAAGTTATGGTCAAGGTTACAGTTTTTAATAAGTAGGTCAAAGTCCAAGGTCAAGGTCACAAGGTCAAAAATTTTGGTATCCATGGAAAGGTCTTGTCACAAGGAATACACATGTGAAATATCAAAGCCCTATCACTTACCATTCAAAAGTTATGCACAAGGTTAAAGTTTTTGTGACTGACGGACAGACGGACCGACGGACGAACCGGTTTTAATGTCCCCGCGCTTTCGCGAAAGCGGGGGACAAAAACATATTCCAACTTCTGACAGTACGAAACCACTCGAGACGAGAAAAGCAATCAGAGCGAAACGTCTCGTTTAAAACCGGAATTGTCGGATTTCACAGATCCCGTGGTTACGCCGTCTTGTTGATGCTTTATCGTTACCTGATTTACGAAAAATATTTTCAATTAATTTAACTTATAAACAAAAATTGAGTAGTAGTATAACATATACGTCTACTTGGAGTCGAAAAACAAATTAAATGGCAGTATCCAGCATCTCCACAGCAACTCTGTCTGCGAGGGGACGAAAGTTTTTGAAAGCATAGCAGTACATTATCATTCTTTAATTCAGCATATTTTCTCAATAAGGTAAGTGTATACGCGTTAAGGGCCTTTGCAGTGAGCTCCGCTCGCTATAAAACCTTTTATTTTTTAATACCGATGAAAATAATTCATTGAATTGAATTATAGGAATAAAATTTGTGTCGTGCTGACGATCAACAAAGAAAAGACTTGCATGAACTTGTTCAAGATTAAATAGATAAAGGTACATCATGTACATGTAGTTGTCCAAACGACGTCCTTTTATATTGTTGTAAAATCGATATCCGTCCCGTTATATGTAGGCTACGATGCATCGAAGCCTGACTTAACAGCACTCAATGTAGGTCAATGTCAAAATCAAGGTCAAATACTTAGGGGCATGCGACATACCTTATCTGGATGAGTGCTATTTGACAGTGTTTACATTTACACTTAATCTGTAAATAATGTAAGGCACGGTCCATTTGATATTCTGGGGGGGGGGGGGGGCTTGGGTTTTTTGTCGGAGCAAGATTATTTTTTTCGCACTGGACCGGAGCAAAATTATTTTTTTCTTGCAAAGTTGGGGCAAGGAAATTTTTTTCTTAAACAATTGATGTGTATATTAAGAATGTTTGTGTTTTTTCAACAGAAATTCTTTATTTTTACTTAAATTGTTCCAAACCATACTAAATTTTTATGTAAAACTTGTATTCACTTCTAAACTGAGAGAGATAAAAGATTTTTACAATATGATATAATTTTCAGTAAACAAAATGTATGTAAGGTCATGTAACATGTAAGAGGGCCTGAAGTGAGGGTCTTCTAGACAAATTTTTGAATTTAGAAATGTAAACTAGTGAAAAACTTAATTATATTCTTAAATTTTAGACTCTATGGTGATTCATGTACATGTATCTATGAAAATGATACTGATAAAGTATTTAAGAAAGCCTCTTTTTCCGTCACATGTATACCTTTGATATTTTTAAATATGAACTTGCGATTAAAGAAAAGTGTAGCGAGCGAAGCGAGCCAAAAATTTAAGATATAAAGTGAAAACTGCGGCGAGCGAAGCGAGCCGAAAATTTTTCAGGAATTTAAGCGAATGTTATGCATGGTTATTCTTCAAATTCAGATTACTTGTAAGAGCAAGATAATTTTTTTTCTGTCACACCATAAGCAAATTTATTTTTTTCATCAAAATTCAGAGCAAAATTATTTTTTTCGAAAAAAAACCCAAGCACCCCCCCCCCCTCAGAATATCAAATGGACCGTGCCTAAGTACGATAGAATGCAAATATCCTAACTTTAACAACGACTCGTTATGAAATAAAATCCAAAGAAATTTGTACAGCTATTGTAACAGTTGACAACGTCACGTTCCGATGAGTAACAGCAGGTAATTATTTATTTAATGATGAAACGGCATATTCTGAATAATACAATGATGAGATAAGTTTGATAAAGATGCATGTAGCAATCTCCGAGAGAAACGACGTAGTATTATCGTCAAATCCTTATGTGTAAAAATAACAGGAAGTACTTTTGGCCGGATTGTAAAATCAAGGGTCATTGAATAGCGAGGTCCGTCCGTCAGTGCGTCAACATGTTGGTTTAGCAGTTGGGAGAAACCGAACGCAGCACTTATTCAGACTCTAACCTTTGACCTTGAGATACAAAATACAAAATTTGGTTTTTAGCCGATCGGAAGTGTTCCAACTCTTTACCTTCTTCAACAAAAGTAACTTTACATGAAAATGGACAATGATGAAATGAAGCCTGCGTTCACAGGGATTTATCACGCTTCCCGGTTGCTCTCTTTATACTATGTGTTATATATAATCAATAGAAATTTCAGCAACCGGGAACCGTGATAAATCCCTGTGCGTGCTAACTAATTTTGCCTCGACCTTTGAACAAGTGACCTCGACTTTGAAATTTAATTGACTTCTCAAATTCCTAAGTCTTAAGTAAATCTCTTGAACCTTAAGGGAAAGAACTTTTATATTTCACCTCTGACTTCCTTAAGTCAATACCTTTCATTTTTGAACTTGACTTTTGACCTCTTGACCTTGACGTTCGACATTTTTTTCAAATAAATTAATCTTGGAGATAATGGTTATTACCTTCATGTTGTAGATTCTTAACGACAAGAATTTTGGTAAAAAAAATATACGTTGACTTTTAACTTCGTGAAATGAAACTTGACCTTGAACTTTCAACATTTCAAAAACTTTACAATTGACTTTATTTCTTGGCCCATAAGAGGCATGTCTTACATTTATAACACGAATATTTCTTATGGAAGACCTTACATTTTAGTCAGATAAAGAGAATAGATGTATAGTTATAGAAGTAAGCAGGATGAGATGAAAGTGAGAGGCATGTTAATTTACTATAAAGTTGATGAGGCATTCAAAATATAAGATCTAATCAGGGGATTAATAACAAAAAGAGATGCTAGTACAAGGGATCCAGTTTCTATAACATTCAAAAGCGAAATGACATTAAAATTGATAGCTAGATAGATAAAATTTCTTAACTACTTCATTACGCAGTCTTTTAAATTTATTCCAGTAATATGTAGAATTTTTCCGTTTTGCTATTTTTCTAACTCTATTTCTTTTACGCATTATTTTTCTTATGTTATCATCTATCCACGATAATTCATTTTGGCATACAGTAATCATTTTATTAGGAATGTTTTCAGAGGCGATCGATAAAATCTTATCAGACAAAATTTTAACGTTTTCGTCTATATCGACTTCACTTTTTATAAGGTCATCCCAATTAATGCTTGATAATTGTTCTCTGTACTTATAAAAATCAGTTTTATCGTACAACCAGATTTTCCTCCTAAAAGATGTTTGTCGGATCGTTTTAGTTTGAAAAACACATAAAATAGGACGATGATACATTATATTTACATCAAGGAACGGTTCTATTACTTCGCTATGCAGAATGTTATTTATATTATTCGTTATCATTAAATCAATTATTGTAGAGGAGCTTTAAGTTATAGATGTGGGTTCCGTTATTAGCTGGTGGAATCCATAATTTGTATTAATTCGATTCTTATTTGATAATGGATTTTTAATTTGATTTTCATTAAAATCGCAAGTTATGAATATATTTTTTTATTTTTGTATCAGCAGCAAGCTCAATCGATTGTTCAATTAAATTCCATGTACTATTGTAACTGTTAGGTGGTCTGTAGAAGGTTCCGATTAGATAATGCTCATGCTTTATATAGGTTTCTAACCAAACACTTTCCAATTCGGGAATTTCTACATGTAAATCATTTCTACGTTTACAAGTCAAATTATTCTTGAAATAAACAATAACTCCTCCACCAGGTCTATCTTTTCTATCACACCTGAGAGGTACATCGAATCCTTTAAGTAAAATATCTGAATCAGAGACGGAGGGATTGAGCCAACTTTCTGTAAAACATAGAAAATCAAAGTCCAATAATTCAGCATTGATTATATCTTTTTTGGTGATAAGGCTTTGTATATTTAGATGAATTAATGTTAGATATGAAAGGGATTTATCACCTGTATCTGTACTTAGATACGAAAGCCGATTGGGCTCATTTTAAGTGGTAGTGGGAAAAATATTTTCTCGTAATTACGAGAAACTTTACTCGTAATTACGAGAAAATAGTCGTAATAACGAGAATTTTTCTCGTAATTACGAGAATTTTTCTCGTAATTACGAGAAAAAAAGTCGTAATAACGAGAAACTTTCTCGAAATTACGAGAAAAAAGTCATTATTACGAGAAAAAAAGTCGTTATTACGAGAAAAAAAAAGTCGTTATTACGAGAAAAAAAGTCGCTATTACGAGAAACTTTCTCGTAATTACGAGAAAAAAAGTCGGTATTACGAGAAAAAAAATTCAGATCATGTTTGACTTTGCTTTAGATTGACATATTTTTACAAGAGTTATGGCCCTTGGACTTGACAAATTTTATGAAAATTTCAGTTTTCCGGACTTTTCTTGGGTTCTATTGCAAATAATGCACTGATTTTTGGTATGTGAATACATCTCAGTGTGATACAGACCAAGTTTGAGTTTGGTTTCCATTGGCCCATTTTTACAAGAGTTATGGCCCTTGAACTTAGCAAATTTCATGAAATTTTCAGCTTTCCGGACTTTTTCATGCCTGTTATTGCAGATAATGAACTGATTATTATGTATGTGAAAACATTATAGTGTGATGCAGATCAAATTCGAGTTTAATTTAGATTGAATTACTTTCACAAGAGTTATGGCCCTTGGACTTGGCAAATTTCGTGAATTTGGTTTCCCAGACTTTTCTTGGCTGTTGTTGCAGATAATGAACTAAAGAACAGTGATACAGGACATAAATTTATGCCGCCGGTAGGGGACTTATATCGCACAGCGATCATTACATTTTTATTAGATGTGTTGTTTCAATTCAAAACCACAGACTGACACACACCCCCCTCCCCCCTTCCCCCCATCCGCTTGCTTTGACTACCCTTACAAAATTATAGATCCACTCATGTTGACCCCAAGAATGTCCCTAATAACAATATGTAGAATTCCAATGATTGCGTATATTCGCAATACTATTGCGTATATACGCAATAATTATTGCGAATATACGCAATACTAATTGTGAATGTACGCAATAGTATTTCGAATGTACGCAATAGTATTGCGAATATACGCAATAAATTTATTTTTTTCTGTGAAGCCAATGGGCTTCCGTATGTTTGGATTTTATCTTGGATACTTTTTATAAATGATTTTCGATTTGTTATGATATGGACTATCTGTCATTTTGTCTCTCAGTCAGTCTCTGTCTGGCTTGCTGATTAAAATGGGGAAATGCTGAAAACTGTAGGATTGTCTTTATGTCAGTGTGTCTCTCTTTGTCTGCTTGTGATTGCGTCTGTAGGTGTATGTCTGTTTCTCTGTGAGTAGGTCTGTCTGTCTTTTTGACGGAAACAAATGACGGCGTGGGAGGATGAATATCTTATCGATATAAAGCACAAGGTATTTATCATTGGACTATGAAAAGGGTGTTTGTGATTTAAGGATTAAATTGGTATTTTTGCATCATGGAAGCTAAGAGTTCAATTCCGGAATCCTCTCGAGAGGGTGGGCGACTACATAGCAGTTTTCAGTGGCGGATCTAGGATTTTAAGAGGGGGGAGTCCAGTTTCAAAGAAAATTGTTCACAGAAAGTTTTTCTACAAGTAAAAAGATAAAAAGAGTATTCTGAATCAATACGTTTGGATGAAAAAGAGCCTATGTATTTTTTCACGGGGGAAATTACTAAATTATGGGAGAAAGTCCACTATATAGCAGAATTTCAATTCGGGGGAAAGCGACTGGACAGAGGATTTTCCGGGGAACCGCTATGTAGTCATTTTTCGGGGAGAAGGGGATGGATGGAAAGAATTAAAGACTACAATATAACATCGACAGAAATCTTAGTCCAGCAACTGTATCTAGAATACTTAAAAAAAATTGAACATGAACTTGATCTCTGTTACATCTCCTAATCTTATAAATCATTTGCACTTTGCCTTGAACTTCGACCTTGGTTCAATGTCAACCCTTTGTCCTCATTAAGTCTATGACATATTGAAATCAATCCAAGCAGTGAAAAGTTTTTGTCAGATTTTTTAACCCCCAAGTACTTTGACCTTGTATATCGACTTATGACCTTGTAATAAGGACATGCACACCCTAGGGTGAAAAGTTACGTCCCTGCCAAGATAAGTCTGCATTGGCAAATTTAAGGAGGGAGGAGGGGGGGGCGTACCCCCCCCCCCTGAAATTTGCAGGTCATAGGTAACAGTCGATCATATTCCATCTACATGAAGATTAAATATTTGACCTCTTGACCTCTTGATTTGATTTTCAAATAAAATCTGTCACTTAATTTAATTGTCAAATACTAATTGAGTCTTGAAAATATGGGTCATGAAAAGGTTGAAATTCAGGAGGTTCCCAGAACCATCGCCCCCCCCCCCCCCCCCCCTTTCAACTCAAAAGCTGGGTCCGCCCCTGGTCAGACCGACAGGCAGGCAGATAAAGAGGAAACCTATTGTCCTCTCCAGCTTCACCGACAGGAGACTAATGAGATGATAATGGGTCTGTGGTCTACTTATGAACCTATTTTGTTTAAACCCCTACGTACGAGGTCATAAAATGGATGTGGTCATTGTGCCTATGTATACATGTGTGGTGAAACACGATCTGTATAATCTTGTGAACTAAGAGACAATATATGGTTTTATTGTGCAACTGATACATTATACAAAATAAATATAAAGTTATCCCCACCAATAGTCCTGTTATAATAACCAAAAGCAATAAGAATTGCTTCTGTCTCATCAGAAAGTTTCTCGTTATAACGACTTTTTTTTTCTCGTAATTACGAGAAATCTATTTTTAAGTTTCTCGTTATTACGACTTTTTTTTCTCGTAATTACAAGAAAGTTTCTCGTTATTACGAGAAAGTTTCTCATTATTACGACTTTTTTTCTCGTAATAACGACTTTTTTTCTCGTATTTACGAGAACGTTTCTCGTTATTACGACTTTTTTTCTCGTAATAACGACTTTTTTTCTCGTTATTACGACTTTTTTTCTCGTAATAACAACTTTTTTCTCGTAATTACGAGAGTGTTTCTCGTAATAACGATTTTTTTATGCCCCCGGAATCAAAGATTCGGGGGCATATAGTTTTTGGCCTGTCCGTCTGTTTGTCTGTTTGTCTGTCTGTTTGTCCGAAAAACTTTAACATTGGACATAACTTTCGAATGGGAAGTGATAGGGCTTTCATATTTCACATGTGTTTTCCTTGTGACAAGACCTTTCCATTGATACCAAAATTTTTGACCTCGTGACCTTGACCTTGACCTTTGACCTACTTTTCAAAAACTTTAACATTGGGCATAACTTTTGAATGGGAAGTGATAGGGCTTTCATATTTCACATGTGTATTCCTTGTGACAAGACCTTTCCATTGATACCAAAATTTTTGACCTCGTGACCTTGACCTTGACCTTTGACCTACTTTTCAAAAACTTTAACATTGGGCATAACTTTTGAATGGGAAGTGATAGGGCTTTCATATTTCACATGTGTATTCCTTGAGACAAGACCTTTCCATTGATACCAAAATTTTTGACCTCGTGACCTTGACCTTGACCTTTGACCTACTTTTCAAAAACTTTAACATTGGGCATAACTTTTGAATGGGGAGTGATAGGGCTTTCATATTTCACATGTGTAATCCTTGTGACAAGACCTTTCCATTGATGCCAAAATTTTTGACCTCGTGACCTTGACCTTGACCTTTGACCTACTTTTCAAAAATATTAACATTGAGCATAACTTTTGAATGGGAAGTGATAGGGCTTTCATATTTCACATGTGTATTCCTTGAGACAAGACCTTTCCATTGATACCAAAAGTTTTGACCTCGTGACCTTGACCTTTGACCTACTTTTCAAAAACTTTAACATTGGGCATAACTTTTGAATGGGAGGTGATATGGCTTTCATATTTCACATGTGTATTCCTTGTGACAAGACCTTTCCATTGATACCAAAATTTTTGACCTCGTGACCTTGACCTTGACCTTTGACCTACTTTTCAAAAACTTTAACATTTGGCATAACTTTTGAATGGTAAGTGATAGGGCTTTCATTTTGCATATGTGTATTCCTTGTGACAAGACCTTTCCATTGATACCAAAATTTTTGACCTCGTGACCTTGACCTTTGACCTTTTAACCCAGTGACCTCACATACATGTACTTAACAGAAAATAGTGTTCATACGAGAAAAATTCTCGTTATTACGACTTTTTTTCTCGTAATTACGAGAAAAGTTTCTCGTAATTACGAGAAAATATTTTTCCCACTACCACTTAAAATGAGCCCAATCGGCTTTCGTACTTAGATAACTTGTGGATAGAGTGTTTAAGTTAGAACTTGACTCACTAATTTGGGTATGGGGGCCGGACATGATTGAGAAAGTGGAACTACGTTTAAAAAAAGACACAATCGTTATATAGGAAATCAATGGAATTTGACAAGTAGAATAATTCAGACAAAATATTAATTTGTTTTGTTGCTCTAGAGTAAAATAAACCTACCCTGGCTCTATATAAAAATAAGGTACAACCCATCAAGTAATGGCAGTGTTTTTAACATCGAACACTTTGGCCAGGATAGTTAGGTAGATAAACAATGGAATAGAAATACTCGGAAATATTTGTGAGAGCGAGAGAAAGACGAAAATGAGAAGAAAAGAGAGAGAGAGTTCAAGAAACAACAAAAAATACATACAATTGTTCATGTGTAAGTGGATTTCAGGCATTTTCTATGCCAACGATCGGGATTATACAGTTTCTGAGTTCTTCAGAATGAGTCAATGTCAATAATGTTATGATATTACATGTACTTATATATTTACATAGAACTATGCACTAGTATTCAAATAATATTTTACACTTAACTATATGATAGGGACGAGAAACGCTGTCTAGAGACGGCATGTGTCATATCATGCATCCGATCCTCCCTACACGACCCATCCTAGTGAGACGCATATAGGACGAACCGGACACCAGGTGATCGGAATTCAAAACTTATAATAAAAAAAACAATCAATAAAAAATGCAGACTGAAATGAAAAGATCACAGGGTCGTGGTGATCAAACGAAACCCGAAACCTTAAAGATATTCTTTACTTTTAGAGATATCGACCATCTTTAGGATGAATATAAATATGGAATGTATGTAAGGTCAAAGGTCAGTAGGTATGACCACTCTGATTATTTTGAAGCACCAGTATGTCAAGGTCAAGGTAAGTTTATCCCGGCTAAAAGGGTTAGTATGTGTGGTATGTGTGGTTTTGTATTGAATTAATATATGAAATATCAAAAGTAACGAAGAGATCGATGGGAAAATGTATTTTGCCTATCAGAAGTTTTGCATTCCAAATGAAAAAAAAATGTATTCATATATCATTTGAAGCAAGATATACTAAATAGACTTCAAATGCAAAAGACGAATATTGATCAGGAACATCAACAAGGTGATATTCATTAGATGTGATTTTATATTGAATTAATAGTTGAAATATCAACATAACCGAATGGAAAATACATGAACATTGATGAATGTATGTATTTCTTTCATTCATATGTCAAAGCAAAATATACTAAATAGACCTCAAGGAGCATCAAGAAGGTGATATTCAAATTCACATGGAAACGTATGGAATCATATCAGTCTCAGGGAAGAGCCATGTAGCGAAATAACGAGGAGCGGTGTCACTCCTTTGGAGACGTTTGCGGGGCGTCCATGGTTTGTGGGGGCGGAATGTTTTTTCCTGTACCAAGGCCGCTTACGACATCCAAGAATTCGTCCAGCGATTGGACAGTGAACTTCCTTCCTCCTAGGTCAGTCATAAGGATTTTCCCGTCCCATACTGTGGTGCTCCTAATTTTCCTTTCTTTAACGAGCTGACGCGCCTGGGAGGCAATTTTAGACCTTGCCTTTGTCAGTTCCTGATTGATAATGTGCCACGCCTTGCGGGTATTCTTGCGAGTTTATGACCATTAGCGATAAGAGCATGACGCTTTTCGTAATAATTTGACGGGGGCGATCACGTGAACCATCCTTCCTGTTAATGCGATGGGAGACCTCGAGGTGTAACTACAGGAAAAAAAAACCTTCTTTGTATGATTAATCATTAAGCTCGATTTCGGTGACTTCAAATGCTTCAAAGCTTATAAATTTGGTCTTTTTGGCTTAGGACATCTTTGGCACACATAAAAACGAAAGAAAAAAGGGGGGTCATGCATACCTTTTTTCTGCAAAATTCACTTTTTTACATGACCCCTCCTTCCGAATTGAAAATTTGCAAATTTTTGTAGATTTTCAAATCGATCTATTGATTACGTAAAAGGCAAAATCATGTTCAAAACTCATTTTCTCCCGACAGCAGGGAATCATTCATTGATTTAATGTGCTATTTTTAAATTTTCAATAGTTTTGACCAATGAGGTGACACCTTTTATTCAGCCCGGTTCACCAGTCAAAAGGGAAGGCCCTGCTAAAATGATTTCCTGCAGTTACACCTCGATGTCTTCCTCAGAGATATCGACTCTGATTGCGGACGCAAGTTGCACTATCTTCTCGGTGGTGTTTTCTTGCACCCGCATCTCCTTCTCTTCCCCATTTACTGTTACCTTTTCCTCAGGTATGCCTGTGATACGAACGCAATTTTTTCAGCTGTGCATTTCAAGATCATCGATGCGTTGTACCAACTCTTTGTTTTTTGCCGACAAAGACCTTTAAGTATCGATTGTTGTTTTCATATACTCAAATTGATTGTGAAATGCTGTATACACCTCGGCAACGACCTGACCTTTAATCGCCATGATAATCCTATGAATGTCAAGGTCAGACAATGATGAATTTTGAGCAAGAATATTTTGCACTGGATTTGGAGTGGACACGAACTGAGGTTGCATCATGTAACAGTAAGGAAAAGATTGCAGGGACTTATACGGTGACTGCATGGAAGGCGACGATGACATGGGGGGAGGGGGGAGCGAGTAGGCCTGAAGTGGGTCGGACGTGTTTGAGTAGAGTAGGACGACCCAAGGATACTTCGGTCTCTTAGTTTCTTGTGTTGTTGCTCCAGGGAAGAATTTCCAGATGACAATCGTCTCTTATACGTTTCAATATTCATAACAAGGAACACATAAATGCATGAACAGATTATACCGGTATTCGCTACTCGAACACGCACCATGAAAAATGTTGTTTACTCAGTTATCAATCAAGCGTGACCAAGACACACCGATATGAACACTGTCTACCAGAAGCTATCTTTTACTCTAGGGCATATAAAACTTCACTCATCAATCAAATAACGACAGTTACTCACTCATATGTCTATTTTTACTTGTCACTCTCCCTCTCAATTATGGAGGGGGATTAGGGTCACAATGCTATTTGACTTGCTTACATGCTTCATGTTATGTTGCTTCATTCAATGTTTGATTATTCCATGCTCATTTGTCTTGCTTTCATTTCAAATTGACTTTATTGCATTTGTCTTTCTTCTTTATGCAATGTTGCTTCCGTGTATTTTACATTTGTCCTTCGTCAATGCATAACTGTCGTTCTACCATGCGTTATGACATCTTTCATTGTGCCATCATTCTTTCGTCCTAATGCCATTATTGCTTCGTCAATGCTAACCTCAATTTTGATACCAGGTGGCGCTCCGTTTGTGTCCATTCCTTGAAATTAACTTTGAGACGTCCCATGTTGCAGTACTTGGAAAAATGAGTTATAAATAGCGGAAGAAAGCAATTTTAAGCCGATTGAAATATTTGAACAAAAAAAGAAATCTTTAAATGATAAATATTTGGACCTTTTCTGTTTGTCTGTATTTTTTTTTTTTTTTAATTTATACAGTAATAGCCATTTGGGGATTTGAGAAATGTAGAAAGTTTTGCAACACAATGATAATGACTTCGTGGCACAGCGGTTAGCGTGCCGGGATATCAGAGCAATTTTTTCCCCGCACGGGTTCGAATCCCATCGGTTACATAATATTCTTTTCTGAATTGTGAGTGGGAAATTATATAGAAGTCAGTTTTTTTTCTCAGATATCGTGGGAAAGGCGGTATTTCATATAGAAAAATTCTAGATAAATTGAAACTGCCGCGCGTCCTACACTGACAGAACCTAGAGATCAACATCCCCCGGCCCCATTGATTCAGTCATTAATGCAGTTTCTAGTCTCCTATCATAATTTTAACCTTGAAAATTTACCTTTTGACATCTCTGTATGCCAAAATTACTCCAAGCTGTTGTCCAAGACAAGCGGAGCGTAGGAGAAAGGGGGGGGGGGGGGGAGAGGCGCTACCGCTCGCCAGTTCTTTATAGACTTTCTGATTAATTGAGCTATTCAGATCCATCCTTTATACATATTACTTTTTCAATGAACATGAAGATTTTTAACTCAATCTATATAGAATATTATTACACGCAATGATAGAGGGTATAGAAAGAATTTTCTGATAAGTAAATATTTTGCTAAAAATAATTCCTATTTATTTAAAATTAAAGTTAAAATTTGTTAAAATTAAAGTTAAAATTTAAAATTAAAATGCGAGGATTGACCTTGAACATTGATCTTCATAAGTCCATACTTCAAAGTCAATTATTATAGAAGTTTTATCTTTTTATGCAATAATCACCCGATTTATGATACAGAAACGACATTGACGGGCATATAAAAGTCAAGTAATCAAAATTATGACTTTTCATAGATTACTTCGAAGCGACGATATTAAGCCAACGAAGCTTTTGCAAAGTTTTGTAATGAAAATGATTTTTTATTTCAACTGAATAATGATAATGTACATATTTTTTTTTCCAAAACAATCCCCCCCAAGAAAAACTGAAAAAGAAATTGCATAAAAACATTTTATTTTTATAAGTCCCCCCAATTTTTTTCTACATCCCCTACTGGGCAGATGGACAACATGGACAAGTTACATTATACTTAAAATTGACAAAAGGAAAAAAAATGTATCCTCGTCCGGGATTCGAATCCACTCGGAAAGGTGTAATATAAACATGATTACCACTACGCCACCGACGCTCTTCCTGAATACGTTTATTTTATAGTCAGTCTTAAGACTTACAAAAATCTGATGCATACAAAATCAAATATTTACTAATAACTTCAAAATATTTTTCAAATATTTATACAGCCAATCTACTTCTGTCCTCTCGTGCGATAATATAATTACTTTTCGAACGATACTGTAGTAGAATTTAAAAGAAATTTCTAACGACAGGGGATGTTTCAAAGTTCATTTCAAGGAACGGGCACATGTGGTTGCGCGAAGCGCCATCTGGTATCAAAATTGAAGTTAGCATTGACGAAGCAATAATAGCATTAAGACGAAAGGATAATGGCAGAAAGAAGGATGTCATAACGCATGGTATAATGACAATTATGCATTGACGAAGGACTAATGTGAAATACAGGGAAGCAAAATTACACAAAGAAGAAAGATAAAGTCAGTTTGAAATAAACGCAAGACGAATGAACATGGAATAATCAAACATTGAATGAAGCAACATAGCATGAAGCATGTAAGCAAGTCAAATAGCATTGTGACCCTAATCCCCCTCCATACTCAATTAGCTAGAAATGCTAATATTTCACATTTTGCGGAGCGGGGATAATAAATTCGTGGCCATCATAACGCTGAGCATGCGCATCCTTGAACTTTGAGCTACAGTCAAAATAAACGAAAAAATACTCTGTATTTTAAACTTTAAAGAGGTAGTGCTTAAGGCATTGGGGGTATAATACTCAACTTCCGATTCTTTTGATAAAAGAAAAGTTAAATACCATGAAATTGGCCGAAGACGCACGACTTTGACTATGCTCGGGACCATATATTTTCATGAAGAGTTGAATGAAACATTAAAAAAATATCAAATATCTGAAAAATATATTGAAGATATGGGAGTACCTAACTTCGGCGATCTTATTATTATACCCCTTATACCTAAAAACCCCCGTTTCACTCCTTTTAATACATGAAATAATAGATACATGTAGAAAAAGTATACACCGTCGAAAAACTTATGTTTTTAATTAGATTTTAACACCCTTTCTCTGTAAGCACCAGCAATTTTGTATAGGGGTCCTGAACCCCTAGATGACAGATCCTTACGATATCTATTCAATTGAAAGGCCATAACGAAATTATTTGAAATTGATTGAAAAGATACTAATATTCTTGCTGGTTGCCTTGGAAACTGGTTGCAAACACTAAAAATTGCAATTTTCAGTATTTCTTACGCCACGCAGTATCTTAATTAGTCATTTTCTACACACTTAATCACATATACGATTGAACTGTAATGTTTGATCCTAACTCTATCTGATAAAACCATTACATGAAGGGAAAATTAAAAATGGAGCGTCACCATGGCAACAAATGTACCATTTTCTGAAAATAGTTAGATGACTTTTTAACTGAAATAATGGAGAACGGAGATGCTTCTAGGAAGTCAAATTGATGGCAATCAATGACAAGTATTTTTCTTTAAATTGGTTGCCAAGGTAACTAGCAGATAATCCAAAGAAAAGTACTCATTTTTACTATAGATTGCAGACCTGATTTCTGACAATATGAAAGGACATTATATGAGAAAGATTGATTTAATTGTAAGCTGTTAACTAAAGGTAATCTTCAACTTTGACTAAAATAATCTTCGTTCGCCAGATCACTTTCATATTTTAGGATGTTGTTGCTTATGACCCGAAGGTTACACATCACCTTGACCCAAGGTCATGTGACCAAAGTAAAGGTCATTTAGTGCATTTTAATGAAATTATGAATACATTCCTGTCCGGGCTAATACTCTTGAACCGTTTGCCAGATCACTTTCATATTTTAGTATATTGTTGCTTATGACCCGAAGGTTACACATCACCTCAACCCAAGGTCACGTGACCAAGGTCAAGGTCACATAGTACATTTTTTATGAGATTGTACATGTATTACTGTCCGGGCTATATCTCTTGAACCGTTTGCCGGATCACTTTCAAGTTATATTTTGACCAAGGGTATGGAAATTCTTTCAAAACGTATTCAACGAACGGGTAAATGTCGTCATTTTAAACAGAGATTACTCCCACGTCGAAGTAGAAATAGGCTATTTTAGGAGCAATATAAATCAATGGCAAAACGTCACTTTATTTACTTTACTGATATAACTGCCGTCAACTTAAATCGCAACCCGCTGTGAACATGGTTATATTGTTAATTTCAATCAATAAATCATTCTGTTTTTGTGGGGGATTATATGGTACATGGTCAATGTAACATGAGTACATGTAGTTGGCTTCAACATAGACACCATACAAGTCCATGTAGAATATGGGATCGGTAAAGTTAAAAAATTCAATATTCCTGACAAAGTATGCACGTTAGAAGAATTAAAATGTGACATTCAAGGCAAAAACGTTGCCCTATTTAACAATGAATTCGGTATACAATACCTAGATGATGAAGATAACTGGATTATTGCTATAAGTGATACATGTATTCAAGAGGCATGCGTCACATGAAGCTTAAAACATTTGACGGATTTTCTCCTCAATTGCAAAATGTCGTTTCTTTTGAAAAACTGTCCAACCTACCCCCGAAAAAAACTATTTGAAATCGATTCGGAAACGAATTCGGAAACTCAGGAATGTAGCGGTAGAGAAACTTCCGTTGGGACATCCGCTGTTGCGCAAAGCAGTGTTTCCGGTGGTGACTTCCGTCGATCTCGAGACCGAATAAGAGGACGATCTTCACGTTGAAATTGTCGAATTAGAGAGTGCAAAAGATTTCTTAACAAATCTAGAAAGACAGTTTCAGAATCCGAATATCAAAATCGTCGAATCAAAAATACAGAGCGGTCAGTGTCATTTGCGTTAAGGTCACACGAAATGAAATTGTCATCTGTGAGTTTGCGAAGGACCCCAAATGTGCGGTGATATAGAAAGGCATGATAGTGAAAAAAACAACAACAAATACTGGATGCCACTCAATCAGTGAAAACACTAAAAAAGGAAGTAGATCGATTACAACAGTCATTAGCATTGAAGAAACAGACTTACAATGACACAAATAATACAGTTTTTAATCAGACATTCCCCTATTTGGTCAACACCGATATCAATAAATATCATCCAGTGGGGAATTTTGGTTTTCGAGCTCTTTGTTTGATAAAAACGGATTTTTTTACCTGAAAAATGCCCGTTTGTGTGTTTTTTCTTAGCAATTCTTCGAAAAGGGAAAAGGTACGTAAAACAAAATATTTAATTACTATGGCCTCATATATGTAATCGAGGACTTTCCTTCCAAAATGGAATAATACATTACAGAAAATTCCGACTTGCTTTGTTTGTCTGCATTTAGAATTAAAACTGTGACTGCCTTTAATAAAGTATTGTTGATTTCTTAGATTAACACGGAATTTAGAAACGACGTCTAGTTCATTCCTTAAGAATGTTGATATCAATTTCAAAATGGAATAAAAACAAAACAAAACAAGGGGTCCAATGGGGTCACATTGCTCAACTGTGGTCATCAGGGGGAAGATATCACTTTCTATGAGGTTTGGTGAAATTCCGTACAGCGGTTGGGATGGGAAGGTGAAAATGTTATTGATCCCAAGGTGGCCATCTTGGATTTCGTTCGGGTCGAAAACACAATCTTAAGTACTTGTTTCCTGTAAGGTTTGGTGGAATACTAAGCAGCAATTGTGGAGATTTAGTCGAAAATATAAACAAAAAAAAAAGCTAACGACGGACGGATTATAGACAGACAAAGAGCGGTGACCTATAACATAACTTCATGTGAGCTAATAAGAATTATTGTCACCATATTTTGGCGTGATGTATTAAAACTTAAATAAATATCTGTGTACTGATCCTACAAAAGATGTCGAAATTATGTTAAAAAAGAATTTTTAATTATAATAGAAATTAAGAAAAAATCATTTATAATGCAAGGTTGTTCAAAATGAACAACATGAGTCGACTAAGATGGGAGGGACTGGATGTCCGTTGGTTTGAAACCCCCCCCCCCCGAGATATTTCAAGTTGGGGTCCAAAATTTGCATATTTCAACAAAAGAATTGGGTATTTATTGAGGCTCTTATCTTTAATTTCGAATCATTATTTGGCATGAAATACCTCCAATGAAGATTCAGTATCTGAAACATATTGTGTGATGAAAAGGTTCCAAAGCTTCTTTCCCTGTAACCAAAATTAGACATCAAAATGGAATTTTCACTGCTATTACTGATTATATAATGTAATATATTTTAGAATATTAAAGTATAAGATGATACCTTGTATGTGGAAAGAGGTGAAACGCCCCTTTTCTATTTAACTATTCTGCAAAAGGTATAGGTCTTGTATTCGAGTTTTATTAGATTAAAACATTGAGAAAATGAAACGTTCTGTAATACTTGTACGAGGGCTGATTGATATGTTGTGAGATTCGTATTGATGAATTTAAATTTTATCAGACATTTTGCAATATTTTTCTACATAATCCCCTTCAGTGTCTAAACACTTTTGCAAACAATGTTTAAGGGCCTAAATACCACTTTTAAAGAACTCCTTATAAGCCATCCACTGCAAGTATGACGTCATCATCGTACTGAAAGTTGATGTCAGAAATATATCATTCTACTTTTAGTTTTGGGAATAGATGAAAGTCTGATGGAACAAGATCAGGTGAATAAGGCGGATGCTCAATTAAATTAAAGCCACTCGTTAATGGCAACCATTGCAGTGACAGACTTGTGAACAGGAGCATTGTCTGATGGAACAACACACCTTTAACTAGTGAGCTTTCCGCGGCGCTTAATTTCAATATTTTCCCGTAACTGTGTCAGAGGTGAAGAATAGTATGTGCAACTGATTGTCCTTTTTGGAGATAATCTATCAGCAGAATACCTTCTGCATCCCAGAAAACCGAGACTAACAACATATCAATCAGCCCTCGTATATTACCCTCTAATTTAGTACAAAAAAATCCGGCTAGCCGATTAAAAGAATCAGAACTTGTGAAGTTTTCCTAATATCCTTGGGACTTACCAAAATTATCTGAAACAAAGGAGGGGATCTCTAACAACACCAGGCTGCAGCACCAACAGCAAACAAACGAAATTATATGAAGGCATTAGAAATCCCTGTAAATTGTGAATATGAAAGTCGGGAAAGGGGGGGGGGGGTCATACTTTTTCCAACTTGATTTTTATCCCGATAAAAATCCAAATGAGGTGCTTAAGTTTCATTACTTTAGTTTGGACCTCCTCTGAGGTAAATTCTAGATCCGCTCCTATATAAATTGAGGGTAGTGGTTTAACTAAGAGAGAAAAAATAGGAGAAAAATTGGGGGTGCCTTTAAAAGGCGTACAAACTCACAAAAAATAAATTGATGAATCGCAAGCGATATAAGTACCCTACCGGCATTAACCCATGTCCTTGAACTCTGCCTTGACCTGTTACACCAAAAGATGAATCCAACATCAAAATAAGTTAAATAATATACGTTTAAGAAAAGGTCTGGAAAACAGGAAAATTTACTGAAATTTGCTATGAGGCCATACCTTTTGTAAGAACAAATAAATCAAACCCAAATTTGACTTATTCTTTATCAGACTATAATGTATCTGCATACCAAAATCAGCTCAATATCTTACTACAAGAACAGGCATGAAAATACTGGAAACTGAGAAGTTCATGAAATTTGAAAGTCCAGTGGTCATAACTCCTGTAGAAATGGGTCAATCAAATTGAACTTGATTTGTATCACACTGAGATATATGCACATACCAAAAATGATTTCAATATCTGCAATACATCAAAGAAAAGTCGGGAAAACTGAGAATTTCATGAAGTACAAGGGCCCTAACTCCTGTGAAAATAAGTCAATCAAAACCAAACTCGAACTTGATCTGTATAACACTAAGATGTAATCACATATAATAAATTATTTCAATATCTACAATAACAGCCGGAAAACTGATAATTTCATGAAATTTGCTCAGTCCAGGGGCCATAACCCTTGTAAAATTAGGAATATCGGAACCAAACTCAAACTTGATCTATATTACATTGAGATAATCTCACATTCCAAACATGAGATCAATATCTGCAACGACAGCGAAAAAAAAAGTGTGACGGACAGACGGACATGGTTATAACTTTTGAATGGTAAGTGATAGGGCTTTCATATTTCACATGTGTATTCTTTGTGAGAAGAGCTTTCCATGGATACCAAAAATATTTACCTTGTGACCTTGACCTTGGAGTTTGACCTTTTTTGAAAACCTTTTAACTTGGCCATACCTTTTGAATGGTAAGTGATATGGCTTTAATATTTCACATGTGTATTCCTTGCGACAAGACCTTTCAATTAATATCTAACTTTTTGACCTTGTGACCTTGACCTTGGAGTTTGACCTACTTTCGAAAAAAAACTTTAACCTTGGCCATTACTTTTGAATGGTAAGTGATAGCGCTTTCATATTTCATATGTGTGTTCCTTGTGAGAAGAGCTTTCCATAGATACCAAAAATGTTGACCTTGTGACCTTGACCTTGGAGTTTGACCTACTTTCGAAAAACGTTGACATTGGCCATAACTTCTGAATTGTAAGTGATAGGGCTTTCATAATTCATTGTGTTTTCTTTGTGACAAGAAATGTGGCAGATATGGTCATTATCCATATTTGTCATTTCATGGATACCAAAATTATTTACCTCTTGAACTCGACCTTGGTGTTTGACCTAATTTCGAAAATTTAAACTTTAGCTATGACTTTAAAATGCTAATTTATATGGCTTTTATATTTCACATAAATTATGAATTCCTTCTGGCAAGACTTTTCCATGATACCATATTTGACCTTGTGACCTTGCCCTAAAAATGTGAAACTACTTCTCAGCTATTTTACTGTCAAACATGCCATCGGGGGCATTCTTGTTTCAAAAACACAGGTTTTATTTTTGTGAAGCCAATGTGCTTCCGTAGGTCTGTCCATATATGTGGAATAATGTATTATATGTTTTGTAGCTTTGTTCACTGTCAGTGTGATGGTACGTTATACAACAATTAGTGTTGTGTAATCGGAAAAATTTTCATAATCGATTATCGGTTTTTACTCGGAGAGGATTTCGATTATTTCGATTTAATCGGAAATAAATTTTACCTGTTTTTTACAAAAAAGGATATGAAAAGTAATGATAAAACTTTATTAAATCATTTGCTAATAATATACATTCTTTTCTACGTTGTATATTTCCGATTATAATCAATTCTTTAAAACATAATCGATTAATCGAAATCGAAGGGTATTGGCGATGATGTCGCCGATAATCGTTACAACACTAACAACAATCAAGGTCCAATTGTCTGTGCATTGCGCCAGGGAGTATATAATTTATATTTTATATACGTCCCTGATTGTACGGTCACAACTATATGAGTTGTTACTAAACATAGAAAAGGTTTTCCCCTTTCTGATTGGTTTGAAGCGTCCGACCATTGAGATGTCTCGTCTTTCAATTCAAGGAAATTGATTCGCCAAGCAGTGGCGGATCCAGCGCCCGCTTTGCCGGGGGGGGGGGGGTCAAGGGGCGAAACTTTCTATGCAAAAGGTGTACAGTGCAGCTTCAATGTATTTCATTCTATAACTGATCTAAAATGTCCCTGTTATTATCATACAGGTACATTATTATCACACAAGTGCTTGACATCATTCAGATAATCACTTTATATATTGTTCGGCCACTTGAGAGGTCCGACTGTCAGCCACTCATTCGAAACGGATTGAAATTTACCTTGTGGTCAGAAAAGTGTAAAGTAGATCTACTCACAACGGAGCGTATTTACATTGGGAGAAGTGATATGTAAATAATGACGGCCTATTTGAAAAGGAAATTAAAAGGCTGCGGGGCGCTCCATAGACATGTTAGATTTGTCTTATTAGATACTTTCAGAAATTTTGGTGTAACCGAACAATGGGTATAAACGGAAACGATTTTTTTCGTCACTCGCCATCTGGGCGACCATGTTGATGACTTTTGGTTGCCAACAGGTCAATTTCAGTCGCCAATGCGAGTGGGATTGTACCCCCTGAATATATGTATATATAACGATTTCGACTTCAAACTTTATATAGGCTTGTTTGTTTCCTTGGATACGGCCATTTCAAATTAAAATGAATCAATCAACATTTTGCAATAAAACCTTAAAGACTCCTACTTTGATGTTACATAGATTTTTCCTTCCTAACTTTATAAGAGGTTTTATTTCAAACGCTTAAAACATTCAGAAACATAAAGAAATTTTGTGTAAATTGATGTTGTTTCCATAGTAACCATATCAACATCAATTCTATTAATTGAATAAGTTCTTATGGAATGAAAATAATTATAATATAAACGTTTTGATTATTGAAATCGACATTTTAAACAAATGGTTGCTATGGTAACGTTTACCCCACTTATTTTATTCAAGTTTTTGAAAGAATGCATTGTATGTTACAATCAGACGTTATTACATTTTAGCAATATGGGAATCTTTAAACTTTATTTATCAAACTCAGAATGTCCAATTTATCAACATTTCAAACCCATTGAAACGGTCACTATGGAAATTTAGGACCTTAGTAAAATTAGATGAAATTGCTTTTTATTTAACTCAAAACAATTAATAAACTGAAAATTAATTGTAACATAATAAAAAATGTAGCTATAATGAGCATTATTTATTTATGGTAACCATATTTATAAAGAAAATCAGAAAAGATTACAAATATGGTTAATGTAAACGTCTTCAAATTGAATAATATATAACTATATAATAGCCTTTATTTTTTAAATCCATAACGATTGAAATCATGAATCATTTGTATGAGACACAGTAAGGCTTTGAAGGCTTTAAAATTGTTTAATTTGATTACATTGGTATCTTGTGAGCTGGTTGCCACGGCAACCAGGTCACTCGACAACGATATGTTGCTGACTTTTATGCCTTGCATATATCCCTATCAATATGTGAAATTTCATGAAAATCGGAGAACATGCGTTTCCAAAAAAAAAAAAAAACAAAAACAAAAAATATGCCTACAGAGAATTGGTGTTAATGCATTTGATGCGAATTCCAAATATTCTACACCAAGTTCATATGCGAATTTAGGATTTTTTTACAGGAGGGCGGGGGGATTGAATGCTTTTTAATACAGAAAATGGTAAAATGGTCTTTGGATATCCCACATGTTCGCTGGTGAGCGTAGCGACCAATAAATATTTAAGAATTGAAGATTACAACGCCTAAATTCAGTCTATATATCGAGCAGAGCAACTCTGATTTTCTTGGTATGCGAGGGAAGAACGTAATAGATAAATAAGTAATATTTCTTCAATTATTTTTTTCTACACTTCTCCCTGTCCCCCACTTAATAGATATATTGTTATATTATAGAACAAGGATATAACGTCGAATCTGATTGGCTGTTGCGCGAGTCATTATTTAGAAATAACAACTAGCTAGCCGTGGTTTATTGTCCAGTAATTCCACGAGTCGCATGAAACAATCAAATTATCACCGAGCCGCGAAGCGGCGAGGTGATTATCTGATTGGTTCTTGTGACGAGTGGAGTTACTGGACGATGAATCGTGGCTAGCTAGTTGTTATTACTATTCTAATATAGCAAGAGAATGGGCGGAACTTAGCGCACTGGAGGTTTGTTGGAGATTTTACACCGGGCGAGTTCTATGGTACATATAGGGAGAAAATTTCCAGTCATATTAATATTTCCGATAATGACCGCTGTCGGAAGATAATATAATGACTTGGTGTACTATTTTTTCCGATTTCAGTACTTACGATGAAAACCAAGATTGTTATTTTGTTAACTCTAATAAAATAACATATTTGATTGTTGAATTCTTTATCAAAAATAGAATATTCCTATTGCTTTGAATCATTCTTTACGTGTCGCTATATAATATAACAAATAAGGACTTGGCCTCGGTCATTATGTCATTATAATGACCCGATGAGATCTGTAACATCAACCTCGGCGTTCGGCTTCGGTCGATATTACAATTTTAATCGGGTCATTATAATGACACAATGACCTCGACCAAGTCCATATTTGTATAATGTCAACCAACCCTTTCCCTTAAGAAGGTCAATCGGTGTTACCATATATAGAAGGAAAGAAAGCCTCGCTCTTGTCCTTGATGACAAATTTTAAGATTGACCCTCTTAAACAATACTACTACAATACCCCTCCCCCAAATTATATTTGTTACATGTATTTTATGGTGAATTTATGTGGGGGTACGATGTCAATAAAAACGGGGAATTACAAAATATTATACCATTCCTCGTAAAATCTAACAATCAGCTACTCATTATCTTTCTAGATGTGGAGCCTGACGTCAACATATTGAGAGAAAAACTTATTGAGAGGAATAACGACGAGACACGAGAGATCCCCCTGTCACAGGTAACTACGGACGGTGACACGTTACCTATAGAACACTTGTTCTCGACAGTGGTTATCAGGGAGGATGTCGGGGAGAACCGTAAGGGGAAAAAGTCAGCGCAGCGCGGGGAACAGCAAGAGGGAAAAGAAGTGAAAAGTCCCGAGGATATGCTGACTAAAAACGGTAAGCCGGTCCCCCGTGTGTTTATGTTAGGGAAAGCTGCTCATGGCAAAACTACGTACTGCAAGTGGTTTCTGAAAACGTGGTGCAATTCTCAACAGCCAGGTATGATTGGACCGCTAAACAAATGGGAAAACGCTCTCAGTCAGTTTGATTTCGTCTTCCATATACCATTACGTCATGTAGATCCGTCACGAGCTGACGTCATAGACATGATTTGTCAGGACATTCTAGGATCGAATACCGTTCTTCATACAGCAGCAAAACACGTTTTATCCAGTGATAAATACCGATGTTTTATAATAATGGACGGCTTAGACGAGTGGAAACCCGATCAGTCCGTCATAGACCGTCTCAAGTATAAAGGGATGCCTAACATAGATAACATGTCAAACTGTGTTATCTTCACCACCATGCGGCCATGGAAGTTTTCTGAAGTCCATGGAGTAAAGAACGAAGATAGAGTGATTGAAATACTGGGACTGGACGACGCAGGTATCGAATCTGTAATAGAAAAAGTACTTGTACATTATCATGAAATGAAACCAGGTACTGATGAATTTAAGGCAAAATGTAAAGAAATTAAAAGTCAATTGAAAAACGAAACTGTAAAATCATTTATAAAGATACCTTTATTAGCTGTAGTTTGTGTACAGATATGGTATGATGGGGAACAGATAGGGGACAGTATGACCAGTTTCTATATAGCCATGGTCAATATGTTGATAAAAAGAGCTCACCTTAAACATGACACTCAAAAATTGAGTTTTGAATCAATCAATGTTATTTTACCTAAACAAATGTCTTCAAAGAAAAATATCAAAAATTATTCAAATGCATTGTTAAAACTGGGAAAAGTAGCATATGAAGGTCTTTTGTCTAAAGAAATGAAGTTAGTTTTTCAGAAAGATGACTTGGAGACAGAAATAGGTGAGAGAGAATTACAGTTTGCCCTTGATGTAGGTTTGATCAGTCAGAGAGATGTACATAGCGTTATGGAGGAGAAGGTGAGTGTTCATTTCTTCCACAAATCTGTACAGGAATTCCTGGCTGCTATTTACATCGTCACTAACAAAGAGGTGAGTGATTCATTCTGTAAACATCTGTGTGATATCAAGGTCATTATGGAGTTATCTAATGTTATTATGTTTATATGTGGTATGTGTCCGTGTTTGGGTAGTGTTATATCACAGCGTGTTGTAAGTGTGGCAGACAGTGACACAGAGATCTGTGAATACAGAGAATCACCTGACCGATATAACAGTACAGTGAAGGAGCTGTACAAACTACAGGTAAGTTGGCACAGGGAGTTAGCGTACGGACAGACAGACAGTCCAGTGACAGACAGCCCAGTGACATTCCATGTATCAGATGTCTATGTTCGTTATAACAGTGATATAGAGACAGTGAGGGGGACTAGGGAACTCCTGTCAGATCATCATATAGATATAAGGTCACTGTACTTAGACTGGGTACCTACTGACGGAGAGCGTGGTATAACCAACACAGTAGTTAATAACTTACTCATTGATCCACACCGTACAAGGTCACTGACCATGGTCTCTATTGATGGTAGGGACACAGATAGGACTATAAACAAGGTCTGTGTACCGTCACTGAGGACATTAGAACTGAGGTATGTTACAGTAGCTAACACTAACACGGTACCTGGTCCTGTACTGTGTCAGTGTGACAGGTTACAGGGGTTAGATCTGTCTGACGTGACACTGGGTGACAGGGACCTGGGCCTTACACCAAATATGACATTGTTACAGAAGGTAACGTTATGGAGAGTAAATATGACATCATCAGGGTGGGGTAGGTGGCTACAGTCTGTTATTGATATCCACCATCAGTTTGATGTTATACTGATATACACTAACATAGACGGACATACTGTGTCTACTATACGCTCCTCACCACATTTATCTGTAACACGGGATGATGGTGATTGGTGGTTACAGTTTACCAGAGTATGGCCACTGACACAGGACACACAATAGATATTATATTGTTATAACTTAAATCTGACTGGTTAAATAGGTAAGTTTACAATAAATCAACTCCTCTGTGTATCACAGATTTATAATAAGGTAAGTTAGTTGTTTTGTTTTATTATAAATACAATATTATAACTATCATAAGTCAACACAGTATCAAGGTCAATATGGCTGATTATGTTGTTAATATTACTTATTTTCTTCAGTTTGTGTTTCGATTTGTTTATTACAAGGTAAGTTTTTATTATTTCTTTAATTTGAAATGTTTAATCTAAAATTAAATCCAAAGTGGAACAAGAAAACAAAGGTGAGTACTTATTAAGCAATATCTAAGATCTTGTTAAATATGTTTTATTTTCCAATCAGTATTTCTTACGATAAAATTATGCTACTTTTCCAAGTAAACATTGTAAAGCCAAAAAATATTTGTGTTTGTAAATGAAGCTTTCTTTATCTGTTATTCCCCAGTACCA
The DNA here is from genome assembly GCA_028142955.1 of Pinctada fucata. Classification (NCBI taxonomy): domain Eukaryota; kingdom Metazoa; phylum Mollusca; class Bivalvia; order Pterioida; family Pteriidae; genus Pinctada; species Pinctada fucata. The sequence continues at coordinate 12,979,496 of AP027110.1, read as the reverse complement.
TATCTGTACACTGTGTTAGGCTACATAATGTTTTGTACGCGATGTTTATTTCCAGGTTGACGAGTTTTCAGAAATCTGAGGAAACGGACATTTTATGTTTTCTGAAAACCGATGAACTTAATGTACTGTGTATTAATGTTGTATTGATCATGGGCGGATCTAGTGGTGGGGTTGTTACAATGTTTAAAAATTATATTAAAGGTTATGAAAAGAGGACAAAATTACAGGAAGAAACCCTTCAAAGTCGTCGTTAAAGATAATTATTATAGATGAATGACATATGTATGCTACCTTCCAAATATACATATTAAGTAAAGTTTGATATAGCTATATCATAGACGGGCGACGTGTTATTAGGAAACAAAGATGTCTTGTATTATTTTATTTCTTTTCATTCAAAATGTTTTCCTGTTTTCATTTAAATTTAGAGTCAATTTTATGGATTTATTCTTGGGGGGGGGGGGGGGGCTAAAAGGGGGGGGGGGGGGGGTCTATTACATGTAGGTGAGGTTCTTGGGGGTGGAGAGGGGGAAGGGGGGGGATGTTACATATAGGTGAAAAGGCTAGGTTCTTAATTTTAGCGCATTTGACAGCATTCCTTTAAAGAGCTAGTTTACTGGGGATGCCGGCAATTCATGATTTTATGTCGTAGTTCGGAATTCGTTATTATTTCAACATATGAGTTTGAAATAAAAACCGTTAAATATATACGTAAAACATGTTAAAGGGAAGATAAATGTATTTTTGTAACAACTTCTATATGTTACGGAACTGGGAGCTGGTATTATACATCTGTTTTAGTGTATTGTATTATAATTATGAATTGTATATATAGTGTATTTTCAGTCCTTTGTATATATAAAAAAGAAAAATGAAGAAAATTTATAATTAAATTACTCTTCAGAAATATTCGTTGTTCATAGACAAAGAGAGGTAACTCTAGCAGAATGTGATCACAATTAATGAGAAAGGCGTCATTACATACACATGTGTATGAAGAAAGGGATATTTGTCGACAAATATATACCCGATTGAGGACACATGAACTTAGATTTTTATGCATTCAAATGTCATTGAAAGCTGCCGAAAAAGTAGCAATTAAATTATGGCACTTGGACTTGAACTGGTGAACAAATTGGTTGATTTCAATGAAACTTAATTTATACAGTGGATATGCAGAGATCAGGATGCAAGAATGCAAGAGTCATAAAGGGGATTCGTGTCCAAAATACTTACTGGAGCTGTGACCAAAAGATTTGTATTTTATGCATTCTTAATGTCAAATCCAAATCAGGAAATAAGCATGTTATAGTTAATATTACATTCTGATTTGCTAACAATCATGAAAACTTATGTGGTGCAGTCTTACTTGACCTTGACCTAATTCTTGTAGAGATTTTGCGATTAAATGTTACAATAAAACAAAAACTACAATTGATAGATGTATCAAACTTGCACATATAATAGTTTTTTTTTACATATAATCACAAAGTTACATGAAGTGACCTTGACCTAGTTTAACTATTGTCTGAGCAATCTTTAAAGGTTCGTTTTAGACGATTTAGGTGAAAATCAAGGTTAAACCCATGCCTATAATTTGTCGCTATAGGCCTAGGTTAGATCTTATCGATCTGATATCTTTATCGGATTTAATCTGATATGAAAAGAAGGATGACAGTTCAGCAAAGTCCGATATAGTTGTCATCATTATCCGCTGCAGTTTGGATTCTGTGACAGTTTCCTGTAGTTGTGTAGGATTTTAATGACAGTTTCCTTTGGTTAAATCGGAGTTAACATCGACTTGGTGGCATCTTTCGATCTTTACACAGATCATCATGGTTGATATGGGTCTTTAGGTCAGTTAACTGTTGTTATAATGGAGCAACTATAATTTGATTTTAGAAGACGGCATTGAAAAAAAAATCCCGCTTCAAAAATATCCGGGCCACAAGAATACTTCAAATACAATAAGTAGAATTAATGCAAACTGTCAATAAAGTCAGATACAGGAACGGGAAACTGGCGTTAAAGTCAGATACAACAACACGAAATTGTCAATAAAATCAGGTACAACAAAGGAACATTGTCATTATAGTCAGATACAAGAACAGGAAACAGTCATTAAAGTCAGATACAGGAACGGGAAAATGTCATAACAATCGCATGAAAATATCATTACAGTCAGATACAATCACATGAAATTGTCATTAAAGTCAGATACAACAACAGGAAAATGTCATTAAAGTCAGATACAACAACATGAAATTGTCGTTATAGTCAGATACAACAACAGGAAATTGTCATTAAAACAGATACAATCATAAGAAAGGGTCATTAAAAACAGATACAACCACAGGAAATTGTCATTATACTCAGATACAATAACAGGAAATTCTCATTATAGACAGATAAAGGAACAGGAAACTTACTTTACAATCACAGGAAAATATCATTACAGTCAGACACAATCACTTGAAACTGTCATTAAAGTCAGATACAATAACAGGAAATTGTCATTATAGTCAGATACAACAACACGAAAATATTAAAGTTAGATATAATCACACGAAACAGTCATTAAAGTCAGATACAACAACAGGAAAGTGTCTTTATAGTCAGATACAACAACAGGAAAATATCATTAAAGTCAGATACAATCAAAGGAAACAGTAATAAAAGTCAGATACAGGAACGGGAAACTTAAGTTACAATCAGATACAACCACATGAAACTGTCATTAAAGTCTGATACAACAACAGGAAATTGTCGTTAAAATTAGGCACAACAACAGGAAATGTTCAATAAAATCTGGTACAACAACAGGAAATTGTAAATGAAATTAGGTGCAACAACAGGAAATTGTCATTATAGTCAGATACAATCACAGGAAACAGTCATTAAAATCAGATACAGGAACGAGAAACTGTCAATACAATCACAGGAAAATATCATTACAGTCAAATACAATCACATGAAATTGTCAATAAAGTCAGATACAACAACAAGAAATTATCAATAAAATTAAGTACAACAACAGGAAATTGTCATTATAGTCAGGTACAACAACAGGAAACTATCATTAAAGTTAGATATAATCACAAGAAACAGTTATTACCGTAAGATACAACAACAGGAAATTGTCATTATAGTCAGATACAACAACATGAAAATATCATTAAAGTCAGATACAATCGAAGGAAACAGTATTAAAAGTCAGATACAGGAACGGGAAACTATAGTTACAATCAGATAAAACCACATGAAACTGTCGTTAAAGTCTGGTACAACAACAGGAAATTGTCATTTTAGTCAGATACAATCACAGGAAACAATCATTAAAATCAGTTACAGGAACGAGAAACTGTCATTACAATTACAGGAAAATATCATTACAGTCAGATACAATCACATGAAATTGTCAATGAAGTCAGATACAACAACAGGAAATTATCAATAAGATTAAGTACAACAACAGAAAATTGTCATTATAGTGAGATTCAACAACAGGAAATTATCATTAAAGTTAGATATAATCATATGAAACAGTCATTAATGTCAGATACAACAACAGGAAATTGTTATTTAAAGTCAGAAACAACGACAGGAAATTGTCGTTATAGTCAGGTACAACAACAGAAAATTGTCATTCAAAACAGATACAATCACAAGAAGGGGTCATTAAAGTCATATACAAGAACAGGAGACTGTCATTATAGACAGATAAAGGAACAGGAAACTGACATTACAATCAAAGGAAAATATCATTTCAGTCAGATACAATAACTTAAACCTGTCATTAAAGTCAGATACAACAACAAGAAATTGTCATTATAGTCAGATACAAGAACAGGAAATATCATCAAAGTCAGATACAGGAACGGGAAACTGTCATTACAATCACAGGAAAATACCATTACAGTCAGATACAATCACATGAAACTGTCATTATAGTCAGATACAACAACAGGAAACTAGAATGAAAGTCAGATACAATCACAGGAAACAGTAATAAAAGTCAGATACAGGAACGGGAAACTATCGTTACAATCTGATGCAAACACATGAAACTGGCATTAAAGTAAGATACAACAACAGGAAATGATAAAAAAAATTAGGTACAACAACAGGAAACTGTCATTACAGTCAGATATAATCACATGAAACTGTCAATAAAGTCAGATACAACAACAAGAAATTGTCATTATAGCCAGATATAACAACAGGAAACTATCATCAAAGTCAGATCCTGTCACATGAAACAGTAATAAAAGTCAGATACAGGAACGGGAAACTATCGTGTAATCACAGAAAACTATCATTACAGTCAGATTCAATCACATGAAGCCGTCAATAAAGGCAGATACATCAACAGGAAACTATCATTAGAGTCAGATACAACAACAGGAAACTATCATTAATGTCAGTTTCAACAACAGCAAACTGTATTTGCAGTCAGATAAAACCACAGAAAATTGTGAAAAAGTCAAATATAATCACAGTTAACTGTCATTGCAGTCAGATACAACAACAGGAAACTCTCATAAAAGTTATATACATGAAACTCAGATTCAACAACAGGAAACTGTCATTACAGTCAAATAAAACGACCGGAAACTCTAGGACACTATCATTAAAGTCTGACAGAACTACAGGAAGTCATATACAATCACAGTAAATTGTCAAAAAAAGCTATTAAGGACATATACAGTCAGATTTAACAAAAGGAAACTGTCATTTCCGTCCGATACTACCACAGGAAACTGTCAATACCGTCAGATTCAACAACAGGAAACTGTCATTACAGTCAGATACAACCACAGGAAACTGTCATCACAGTCAGATACATTAACAGGACACTGTCATTACAGTCAGATAAAACCACAGGAAACTGTCATCACAGTCAGATACAACAACAGGAAACTGTCATTACAGTCAGATACTATCACAGGAAACTGTCAACACAGTCAGATTCAACAACAGGAAACTGTCATTACAGTCAGATACAACCACAGGAAACTGTCATCACAGTCAGATACAACAACAGGACACTGTCATTACAGTCAGATACAACCACAGGAAACTGTCTACACAGTCAGATTCAACAAGAAGTAATAGTCATTACAGTCAGATACTACCACAGGAAACTGTCAACACAGTCAGATTCAACAACAGGAAATTGTCATTACAGTCAGATACAACCACAGGAAACTGTCATCACAGTCAGATACAACAACAGTAAACTGTCATTACAGTCAGATACAACCACAGGAAACTGTCATCACATTCAGATACAACAAGAAGTAATAGTCATCACAGTCAGATTCAACAACAGGAAACTGTCATTACAGTCAAATCAAATAACCGAAAACTAGTTCAAGAAATATACAATCACAGTCAGAGACAGCCAAAGGACACTATCATTAAAGTCTGACAAAACTACAGGAAGTCATATACAATCACAGTAAATTGTCAAAAAAGCTATTAAGGTCATATACAGTCAGATTTAACAAAAGGAAACTGTCATTTCCGTCCGATACAACCACAGGAAACTGTCATCACAGTCAGATACAACAACAGGACACTGTCATTACAGTCAGATACAACAAGTAATAGTCATCACAGTCAGATACAACAAGTAATAGTCATCACAGTCAGATAAAACAACAGGAAATTGTCAATAAAATCGGATACAACAACAGGAAACTGTCATAACAGTCACATGCTACAACAGGAAACTCTAATTAAAGTCTTATACAACCACATGAAACTGTCATTGAAGTCAGATTCAAGCACAGGAAACTGTCATAACATTCAAATACAGCCAAAAGACACTATCATTAAATTCAGAAATGACCACAGGAAGCTGTCATTAAAGTCAGATACAATCACAGGAAACTGCTAATGAAGTCAGATACAATCACTGGAAACTGTCAATAAAGTCAGATACAACAACAAGAAACCGTTATTAGTGTAATATACAATCAAAGTAAGGTATCAATAAAGTCAAATACAAGGTAAGAAATTGTCATTAACGTCAGATACAGCCACAGAAACCATAACAGCCAGAGTCAACAGTAAGAAACTGTCATTATAGTCAAATAAAACAACAGGAAACTCATTCAAGTCAGATACAATCACAGGCAAATGTCATTACAGTCAGATCCAGCAACAGGACATTATCATTTAAGTCTGACAGAAACGTTTGCAACCATTATTAAATTCAGACACAATCACAGTAAACTGTCAATAAAGTCAAATACATGGTAAGAAACTGTTATTAAGATCAGGTACAGTCTGATACAACAACAGGAAATTGTCGTTAAAATTAGGCACAACAACAGGAAATGTTCAATAAAATCTGGTACAACAACAGGAAATTGTAAATGAAATTAGGTGCAACAACAGGAAATTGTCATTATAGTCAGATACAATCACAGGAAACAGTCATTAAAATCAGATACAGGAACGAGAATCTGTCAATACAATCACGGATAAATATCATTACAGTCAAATACAATCACATGAAATTGTCAATAAAGTCAGATACAACAACAAGAAATTATCAATAAAATTAAGTACAACAACAGGAAATTGTCATTATAGTCAGGTACAACAACAGGAAACTATCATTAAAGTTAGATATAATCACAAGAAACAGTTATTACAGTAAGATACAACAACAGGAAATTGTCATTATAGTCAGATACAACAACATGAAAATATCATTAAAGTCAGATACAATCGAATGAAACAGTATTAAAAGTCAGATACAGGAACGGGAAACTATAGTTACAATCAGATAAAACCACATGAAACTGTCGTTAAAGTCTGGTACAACAACAGGAAATTGTCATTTTAGTCAGATACAATCACAGGAAACAATCATTAAAATCAGTTACAGGAACGAGAAACTGTCATTACAATTACAGGAAAATATCATTACAGTCAGATACAATCACATGAAACTGTCAATGAAGTCAGATACAACAACAGGAAATTATCAATAAAATTAAGTACAACAACAGAAAATTGTCATTATAGTGAGATTCAACAACAGGAAATTATCATTAAAGTTAGATATAATCATATGAAACAGTCATTAATGTCAGATACAACAACAGGAAATTGTTATTTAAAGTCAGAAACAACGACAGGAAATTGTCGTTATAGTCAGGTACAACAACAGAAAATTGTCATTCAAAACAGATACAATCACAAGAAGGGGTCATTAAAGTCATATACAAGAACAGGAGACTGTCATTATAGACAGATAAAGGAACAGGAAACTGACATTACAATCACAGGAAAATATCATTACAGTCAGATACAATAACTTAAACCTGTCATTAAAGTCAGATACAACAACAAGAAATTGTCATTATAGTCAGATACAACAACAGGAAATATCATCAAAGTCAGATACAGGAACGGGAAACTGTCATTACAATCACAGGAAAATACCATTACAGTCAGATACAATCACATGAAACTGTCATTATAGTCAGATACAACAACAGGAAACTAGAATGAAAGTCAGATACAATCACAGGAAACAGTAATAAAAGTCAGATACAGGAACGGGAAACTATCGTTACAATCTGATGCAAACACATGAAACTGGCATTAAAGTAAGATACAACAACAGGAAATGATAAAAAAAATTAGGTACAACAACAGGAAACTGTCATTACAGTCAGATATAATCACATGAAACTGTCAATAAAGTCAGATACAACAACAAGAAATTGTCATTATAGCCAGATATAACAACAGGAAACTATCATCAAAGTCAGATCCTGTCACATGTAACAGTAATAAAAGTCAGATACAGGAACGGGAAACTATCGTGTAATCACAGAAAACTATCATTACAGTCAGATTCAATCACATGAAGCCGTCAATAAAGGCAGATACATCAACAGGAAACTATCATTAGAGTCAGATACAACAACAGGAAACTATCATTAATGTCAGTTTCAACAACAGCAAACTGTATTTGCAGTCAGATACAACCACAGAAAATTGTGAAAAAGTCAAATATAATCACAGTTAACTGTCATTGCAGTCAGATACAACAACAGGAAACTCTCATAAAAGTTATATACATGAAACTCAGATTCAACAACAGGAAACTGTCATTACAGTCAAATAAAACGACCGGAAACTCTAGGACACTATCATTATAGTCTGACAGAACTACAGGAAGTCATATACAATCACAGTAAATTGTCAAAAAAGCTATTAAGGACATATACAGTCAGATTTAACAAAAGGAAACTGTCATTTCCGTCCGATACTACCACAGGAAACTGTCAACACAGTCAGATTCAACAACAGGAAACTGTCATTACAGTCAGATACAACCACAGGAAACTGTCATCACAGTCAGATACAACAACAGGACACTGTCATTACAGTCAGATAAAACCACAGGAAACTGTCATCACAGTCAGATACAACAACAGGACACTGTCATTACAGTCAGATACAACCACAGGAAACTGTCAACACAGTCAGATTCAACAAGAAGTAATAATCATTACAGTCAGATACTACCACAGGAAACTGTCAACACAGTCAGATTTAACAACAGGAAATTGTCATTACAGTCAGATACAACCACAGGAAACTGTCATCACAGTCAGATACAACAACAGTAAACTGTCATTACAGTCAGATACAACCACAGGAAACTGTCATCACATTCAGATACAACAAGAAGTAATAGTCATCACAGTCAGATTCAACAACAGGAAACTGTCATTACAGTCAAATCAAATAACCGAAAACTAGTTCAAGAAATATACAATCACAGTCAGAGACAGCCAAAGGACACTATCATTAAAGTCTGACAAAACTACAGGAAGTCATATACAATCACAGTAAATTGTCAAAAAAGCTATTAAGGTCATATACAGTCAGATTTAACAAAAGGAAACTGTCATTTCCGTCCGATACTACCACAGGAAACTGTCATCACAGTCAGATACAACAACAGGACACTGTCATTACAGTCAGATACAACAAGTAATAGTCATCACAGTCAGATACAACAAGTAATAGTCATCACAGTCAGATAAAACAACAGGAAATTGTCAATAAAATCGGATACAACAACAGGAAACTGTCATAACAGTCACATGCTACAACAGGAAACTCTAATTAAAGTCTTATACAACCACATGAAACTGTCATTGAAGTCAGATTCAAGCACAGGAAACTGTCATAACATTCAAATACAGCCAAAAGACACTATCATTAAATTCAGAAATGACCACAGGAAGCTGTCATTAAAGTCAGATACAATCACAGGAAACTGCTAATGAAGTCAGATACGATCACTGGAAACTGTCAATAAAGTCAGATACAACAACAAGAAACCGTTATTAGTGTAATATACAATCAAAGTTAGGTATCAATAAAGTCAAATACAAGGTAAGAAATTGTCATTAACGTCAGATACAGCCACAGAAACCATAACAGCCAGAGTCAACAGTAAGAAACTGTCATTATAGTCAAATAAAACAACAGGAAACTCATTCAAGTCAGATACAATCACAGGCAAATGCCATTACAGTCAGATCCAGCAACAGGACATTATCATTTAAGTCTGACAGAAACGTTTGAAACCATTATAAAATTCAGACACAATCACAGTAAACTGTCAATAAAGTCAAATACATGGTAAGAAACTGTTATTAAGGTCAGATACAGTCAGATTCAACAACAGAAAACTGTCATTACAGTCAGATTTAATAACAGGAAACTGTCATCACAGTCAGATTCAACCACAGGAAACTGTCATCACAGTCAGATACAACCACAGGAAACTGTCATTACAGTCAGATACAACCACAGGAAACTGTCATCACAGTCAGATACAACAACAGGAAACTGTCATCACAGTCAGATACGACCACAGGAAACTGTCAACACAGTCAGATTCAACAACAGGAAACTGTCATCACAGTCAGATACAACAACAGGAACCTGTCATTACAGTCAGATACAATCACAGGAAACTGTCATCACAGTCAGATTCAACAACAGGAAACTGTCATTACAGTCAGATACAACCACAGGAAACTGTCATCACAGTCAGATACAACAACAGGACACTGTCATTACAGTCAGATACAACCACAGGAAACTGTCATAATATTCAAATACAGCCAAAAGACACTATCATTAAAGTCTGATACAACTTATGAGAAAAGATCGACTAACTTCAGCCAACATCTGAAATACGCATTTTCGCAGTCGGAACAAATCGGCCTTTATCGAAAATTAATATAACGACATTTCCCACTGATTTAGATAGTAGATTATTTTACGAAATGTTCGTGTGTTTATAATTAGTTTCCTTTTTTCCCAATTCTTTTACAAGCTTTCTTTCCTTCAAACAAACGATCTAATCTAATATAGTCTCAAGTAAAGATTCCAGTCAACATTTCAATAAAAAGTATATAACACCTTTCCTAGCTCCTAAAACTATAAATATGGCTTCTTGTATAGTATCTTGCCTATGAAGTCATGTGATAGGAAAAAATAATGGTTATTTACGATTTGATTTCCAGAAAAACATGTTATAAAACCAAAGACATCCGATAATGCAAAAAAAGTTAAGTGCTAGCGCCTTGTTCTGATCTTCAAACGGTTCAAAACAAGTCCGTAAAAAAAGAAAAAATATATATACTTATATATTTGCTTTATGGAGGACGCGTATCCAGACAAAGATCAAAAATGAATCATGTAAAAAAACGGCATTTTCTTCAGAATTGGAATAAATCGGTTAGACAATAATGCTATTTATAATATCTTTTTTTCAGTTTCATTACTCTTAGTGTCCTTGTTTATTGAACAAGATGTATAATATCTATGGGCTGTATAGGAAAGCTACAGCTACATTAGTTGAAAAGAACGTATATATAATAAAATTTTGAGTAATACATGTCGACGAAAGGATCAACTGTTTTGATTGTTTCTAAAATTTGTATTAAACTACATATGATATTGTTTTACCGATTAAATCGATCAATCAATCAACAAAAAGGCATATACTATAACACTCATATTTCGACAAAAGGCCAACCGTTTGTACGAGAATGCTTAGATATTAATAGCATTTATTCAAACTTTAAATAAATCTTATCTTATTTTACTGTGGTTAAAACTTAATATTACATGTGGTACAAACGACTTGATTGTGTACATGTGTGTGATATTCATGCGTCGCAGTCATGCAGAACGAAAAGCATGCTAGTACTGTTTAGTAATATTCCATCGCAATATCATGTGTGTAATAGTATAACTCATACAACAGGTCACTGTACCAATGTAATAGTATAAGACCACGGCCTCACTATGATAGTATATCTTATAGTAACAAAATACACAAAACCAGTGAAATTATCACTGCGACAGTTTAGCTGGAATGACAGTAATTTAAGTGACAAAATATCTGCTTTCAAGGTCAATGTCACTTAAAGACTCAAAGTCTATATCTCTGCGTTGTGGACAAAAGGTGATCGCATATTTATGACAACTTCTGATTTATATCTCTGATTTGCTGGGTTATGAATTTATGTGGAAAAAAGAGTCAATGTGAGTTCAAGGTTTATTTAATATATATGACGATGATGATGATGTATTTACAAATGAAATAATAAATAGCAATAAGTTACTAATAAATAAATAAAAAAAGAAATTGTAATCTACAATGTACTCCCTGTCTTTTAAAAGTTTCAGCTTAAATCTCACCCCCAAAGATAATAAATATTTCCCTAAAATCAACTAAGTTCCTACATGATTGTAAGTTCAATTAACGCAGTTAAATTAAATCAAATTCGTCGCACAGAGACGGAGACCGGGGATAGTGAAAGAGGGAGAGAGTGGATTAAGCTTTGAACCTTAGAGAAAGTTCCGTGCCTAATCAGTCTCTCGATTCACTTGCACCGGTTTACATACTCGCGCTGTAGACAGCGAGCCAATGAGATTGCTCGTTACATATCAACATTTTCAGAGAACGGCTTCATACCAAACGCCGTAAAATCTAGAGAGGTATCTAATGTAATTAATCAATATGGAGGAGATCAACAGCAGAAATGTCAAAGTATTTGTAGAAATCTCTTATTAAAGGTAAATACTTGAAGATAATTACTTCTACATATCATAAAATGATTCCTAATATGAAACAAGGCAAAGCCTTAAAAGCGAAGCGAAGAAATATTGTGGTCGTTTGAGGATGTTTGCCATTGTTGCTGCTGTACATTGTGTAATTCATTAATTATGAATTTGTTTCCCATATAACTGCCTTCAATGTTCATTGTAATTGAGTATACTATTACTATACATGAATATATATATGTTCCTCATTATATACATAGTGCTTGATCTCCATACAGCAAGAATGCCCAACTCTTGCCACGTGGAGGCCTCCTCATCAAGAGTCAAAATTTTGAATTTTGAAAAAAAGAGCCAAAAGGACCAAATGTTATGACCATCAACTGAATTTAAGATGTATAGGTCCCAGTTGTGACTAAAGGGAGTTAGCTCGTATAATTTTTTGAAGAAATCACAAAGGATATGAGAATAAACTTTTCATTTTTCGTATGACAGATTTAAGAAATGTATGTGGATATATAATGTTTGTTGTGCACTTTAAGAAGAGATAGCTTCAAAGTTCTAAACAGAGTCAAACTTGTGCTTTTGGATAACAATACATTTTTTTTTCATTTTGCTAAAAATGAATATTGGGTACACATAGCATGGTTTTGACTACGGTAAAGCAATAATAAGAAAGCTCCAGACACAAGTTCTTAGATCTATGATAATCATCCAAATTGTATTCATAAGAAAAGATCTGTTAAAATTAGTTATTATTAAAGAAAATTTCTCAAAATAGCCTATAGTTGTAAATTATATCACACAATGAAGACATTAATAAATCACAGAATTTGATAATAATCATAAGTATTCTATGAAATTCTCCAAAAATAAAATTTACTTTAGAAATAGTCCATAAACATGATTTTAGCATATGGATGTTAAATTGAGTGCAAAAATTCTTATTTTGCTTAGTGCGTTCTAAATTTTTGTCCTGAATAGTTTAGTTAATTACAAGCTATTTTGTCACAACCAGGCCTGATTCATATTTTAAAGAAATTAGATAATTATGTTCATGAAAATTATCCAAGAAAAGTTAAGAGAATTGAATTCATAAGGTACATATGACACATAAGAAAATATAGATTGACGATAGTTCTACAGTGCATTACAACATTTGTAGATTCTGCACTCACAAGCAAACAGAGGAAGCTAGGGTATACACATTGTACACATACATGAACATTATAATTATTTACACACATGAAAAAAGGAATGCTGAGTCAGATTGGCAAATGTTGTAATGCATTGATTTTTTAATCATGAGAATCTAAAAACACAGCAAGAAGTTAGAAATGTGATATACATGTGGAATTCATGGAAATTTGATTAATGTTACTGGATGGTTAGAGACTAGCACGTCCCCCACCAACACTGAACACATTTTGAAATGTTATCATATATTCACAGCATTTGATAATTTCACATGTAACACACACTTAGCAATATTATTTTTTCTTTTTCTAGAAGGTATACTTTTTTTACAGTCACACAAAAAATCAATATATATACAATAATGTATCTTCATACAGAAAAAAATAATAAAGTATGAGGCATAGCATTATAAGTTAGCGACTGTCGCGTCACACACTTTAGATGCCATGCAAATAGGTAATTGGACATGTTAGTATAATTAGTCCAGCACCACATTGATACACATAATAGAAATTGATTATAGTACATGGTTATACAGAGACATGTTAGTAGTTCCATCACCACATCTATAAACACATTTGCATAAACCATACCTTCTATCGGTATGAACTGAAACAATATAATACAAGAGAATAATTAATAAATGGCTAAATCCCCTCTCACCCACCAAGTGTTGTCACAAAAAGTGTTAAGGAAATTTATATCACACTGCAACGTTGTTCCACGAAAATCTATAGTCGCTTAAAATTCCAGGATTGTTCTGAATCATCAATATCATCATCAAAATCATCTTCTGATACATCACTGTTAGATAATAAACCTAACATTTCATTTGTAAGTGATGCACATAGAAGTGAAAACCATTTCTGTTTCAACAAATAATTTGGATGAACCCCATCATAAAATTGTCGAAAATAATAATGAATCACACTCTTCCTATTTGTACCATTTTTGCCTCTTTTTTTGATTGAAATCTTTTGTAAATCCCTGTCCAAATGAATACTCCTAACTTTATTTAAATCGTTCATACTGCAAATTTGAGAATTTATGAATCTGATGTCCTCCAAAAGATTGCGTTGCTAGACAGATGTTTCTTCAAGACTTAAACTTGAAAAATAATCAGTATTAAATTTAGTTTAATATTTCTGAAAATCTAACAAGGAAACTGGTGCGATAGAGGCTACCTTTAAAAGTACGACATCATTTGATTTTAATTTCATATTAAGATCATTCAAACAAGAAAGAAACTGTTCTACTTTTCTCTTTTTGTATACAATGTCTCGAAAACCATTTCTATTTAATTTTTCAGTAAGATTGCAAATTCCTGCCATTAACAGGACAACATTTTTCTCATTTGTTCGAATATTTTTAATTATTTCGGCTTGTAAATTCTGTATTTTGGCCCCTGGTATGATAAGAATGGTGCAATCCCAGTTGCTATGGTGGCTCTTTACAAACTCATCCAGCCCTCTACCTCTTGAATCACTGGCAATAATGATGTGTGTCATTATCCAAAAGGTACATAGAATTTCAACCCTTAACATATAAAAAATTACTGAGTCTATTTATAGAAAATTGAATACCTACTTAATATTAAGTAAAGAGAAATAATCCTATTTGTTATACTCCAGCCAATGATAATTTAAATATCAATTAATTTCAGGAAATTAAAAGTACTTCATAATCTCATTATAATTGTTTCTAACACATTAGTTTGATTCCTGGGATATGTGTACCTAATTTGGCATAATTTTTACGATGTTTTACCTACAATTACACTCTATGCTATGTCTTTTACACTTACAGCATATTTCCAAGCAGGGTGACGTTTTAAAAGTATTTTTAACAAACGAATAGACCGGCATACATTTGTTTTGTGGTATTGTATATGCAATTGTGTAAATGATTAAGATTTGTTATAATGTCGAAGTGGGGAAAAGACATTTGATTTTTTACACCTGAGTTTCTTAAGATACACTTTCTTGAGCAAAATATTACACTTGAGGCAACAAAGACGTAGGCAGGTCTGTGTGAGTGTGTAAGAGAAAAAGGTAGTGGTGGCTCCGAGGTTTACTTTCAAAATGCAGTGGTTCTTTGAGTAATTTGTGTGAGGATGTATCAAATGTTTTATCTACTTGCATATGGCATGATGACACACGTACTGTATGTTAAATTTGAACCTAACAGCTGTTGTCAATTTTCATTTTTACACAGGGAAAGAAATGAAAAGAATGATAGTGAAGATAGAGATGTTGACTGTGTGTTTAACTTTCATGAATATTATTCATGAACATATTATACATATTTTAGAAGTAGCTGTGCTGGTAATTTATTTAAATTAAAAGAGAACCGTGAGTTGAAGTTGAACAACTGTTCGAGAACATATAATTGTCACCTGTCACATGTTTGCCCTTAAGAATGTGACCCTGACCATCCAGGTGACCTTGACCCTCAGAAGATGTTCAGTCTCATCATGCTTGACATCTCTGCAAGAAAGGAGGGGATCGAATAATTATAGTGATTGGAATGTAAATCGAATTGGTCGTTTTTGGCGCCATTATATTTGCATTAAAAATTTAATTCCACAGAGAAAAATAAGTGTATGAAGGTTAGCGACTATCACGTCAACCAACACACACAGTTATAAATCTCAAGGAAATGTAAGTTTGATAAAACATGTTAATATTTATATAATAATTATTATGCATTTCAATCAACTTATGGCCATTTACTCCCAGATAGATAGGATTTTGATATGATTTTGCACGTTGCTTAAAAGTTTAAGGATGATATCTGCCTTATGATTGTATGGTTATCTATTAAGAATTGGTGCTTAGAGCAAAGTAGAGTGGCTGTTATGAAATCGGATAGGTTATTGTTAGTGTCATCTTAATTTTGTCCGTTAAATATTTCGTGGTAGGAATGAGAAAAATAAGTGTATGAAGGTTAGCGACTGTCACGTCACGCACCACACACATTCATAAATCTCAATGACTAAATTGGAAATAAAAAAATATTCATTCACTTGAGGAGAAAAGGAAGAAAACTTTTATGTTAATTTACACAATATCTCAATAAATCTCGAATCTTCAGGTGTTATCTTAATCCCAGGCAAACGAACATTCCACATGCTATTCAATACTGGCGGTTGATAGAGAGCCAATGTCACTGTTTGAAATGAATCATGACTTTAAATTTGAATAATCACTCTCCTAAAAATAAATGATAAACTCATAATCTGAAAAGATCATTGTATGATCATATTAATCCTCTCATAATAGCAAGTTAAATTACTTTGATAATTTCCCTGAAATTGGGGGATTGAAATTGGGGAAAGCACGTGAATATGTCCAAATATGGAAATTGAGACAAAAAGTTAGCGACTATCTTGTCACACAACTTCGTCATATTTTTCCAATGATTCGAAAAAAGGAAGTATGATGTTTAGGGAATAACTAGTTTCTGACGTTGTGTTTGCGGACGGTAAAACAGCTGATTTTACGGTGGCAAACTGAGTTTTTCTGGCGATGTGTTAGCGGAGCCATGAAAAGGGATGTTTGCACCATAAAATCCGCAAACATAACGTCAGAAACTAGTTATTCCCATTCTAATGCAATCTATATTTTTGTGAATATAAGGCAAAGTATGACGTTAGCAACATCATGGCCTAGTCGGCGTTCTCGTTTTACAGCCGTTACTAAGGAGCAAACAACCAATGAAAATTGACGTTATAGCGACGTTGCATTAGAATGGGGGATGACCATTCGATCCTGAGGGAGAATGGGGGGGGGGACTTCAATAAGTCTATGCACATCGATGTAAATGTATCACCTGTATATTCTAAATTTAGTTTTTACAGCACATTGGGAGAAGGGTATGCCAAATAAGTTTTTCCCATGTCGAGTACAAAGGTAGGTAGTTGATGTAGTGTACTATAGGTATTCCTATAAGACTTGAAGCTTATCAGATTTGTTAAAATAAATATGCATTTTTGTTTTCATACTAACAGTTGCACTGGGTCACAATATTTATTTCCAAAAACTGCCAGGCCAACCTCAGGATTAAATGGTCATCCCCTTATATGTACTAGGTATTTATTCTTCAAACTCATTTGCAGGGCATTCATTTGAATTCAAGATTTCCTGTAAGTAATGATTGCTAGATCTCAAAAATTCAAACTCCTCCTTTGTACTATTACAAAGTGTCTCTATTCTGTTAATTTCATCAGATCTTGCCTTAGTAGTTTTGGTTTAACTTGAAAGCAAAGTCTGTCTTGATTAACCAAAACTGTTGGATGCCATGCAAAATCTGGCAAAGGCTCTGGTAGTGCACCTGTTGCTTTTGCTTGCGAGAGAACCACAAATAAAGCGCCTGGGTTTCGATATTCGAAACTCCTAGTTCCGGGGTTTATAACAATATATCTGTTTACCTCCCCTTCACCAATCGTCATGCCTTGACACTTGTGAATGGTTGTAGCCCAACCAAGCTTTAAGGGGATTTGTGTGCGACTACATGAGAAACATCTGCATTCTATTTTTCTTGTGACTGGAATGATTGGCACGATTGTCTTCAATTCAGGTATTAAAGAAGGACCAGTGTAATTTGGAAAATTAACCATGACAACATCAGGCAAACCATCTGTTGGTCTTCTGCCAGTTTTGTAAATTATATCTACTACATAACCTAAACCTCCATTAAATAGCCCAAATGGAACACAAAGATTCACACATAGCATTACTTTTGTACCCTTACACAAGAATAATTCATTCAGAAGACCCCCCGCTTTGTCCGATTCATTTGTTTTTGAATGAGTCCCACAACAAACTGCATTCAACTTGACAATTGGGAACTTCTCATTCTCCTTACATAATTGTAATTTATTGTGCTGCCAAACTTCTTGATGTGAAGGGAATACAAATAGTCCATGATCATTCATGGTTTGCATTCGAGAATGGCCATACTTTTTTTTCTAAATCACTCCATTGAAAGTGTTGAAGCCATTCAGCCTGCTCACTTGAAAGAGAGTATGTGCGCAGAGCCATAAGGGCCTCTTTACACTCTGTTTCCTGCAAACCTTGCCTGACAATGTTTTTTAAATTGACAGCATTTTTGAATTTCTTCCACTCTAGAGCGCCATGAATAGCTGCTGGCGTGGAGCCACCAGAATTATAGACTGTTGAATCTAGAACAGGTGGTAATTCCACATCATCACCTAGAAATACAACAACAGGTATTCCTCCCCAAGATTTGTCGAAATTCAACCCACCTTGCATTCCACATCTGCACATTAATTCCATCAAACCTAGGGTATTTGCTCCGATCAATGACCTTTCGTCAACAAGAAGTGCATGAACTCCCTCACAATTACTTTGCAGTGTTTCACCCGTTGAACCATCCGGGAATTTCATTTCCTTACCTTTGTTTGTTGTAGGGATTTAAAAAAAAACTGTGCAGTGTTACACCCGATATCAAATTGGCACTATTGCCAGTTGGACATAGTACTTGTACCGCTTTGTTTGACTTAAACATTGACCTTATGGCTTTAACTTTGCATTTTATCAAAAAAGACTTACCAGATCCAGCTGTTCCAGACACAATTAGTCTAAGAGGTTTTACTTTGTCTTCTTCATTGGAAAATTCTGTCATTTTGTTCATCACAATGTTAAATGCAAACTTTTGGTCCTCATTCATTTTTTCAATGTCAACATCTGGTAATTGCAATATTGAGCGCTTTTCTTCGAGTTCTTGAACCATTATGTTTGAAAAAGATTTTACCTTGTCATCTTGATATTCAAAACTCCCTTTGCTCCAATCATAATTTGAACCACCATCATCATAAGTAAATTCCTCATCACAAACCTCATCATAATTTGCATTTGGACGAATTAAATCCATCCACTCAGGTTGATCTTGACACTGGTTTTCTTCGCTTTGGCTTACCTCATCATTACTTTCACTTTCGCTACCTTCTGTATGATTTTTTACTCTTTCAACATCAGATTTAATAAAATTGGGGCATAGATCTGTCTCTAAAAACTTACTGAAAGCATCTATCCATGAATCGCTTGCTGTTTTGAGATCTGAAAGTGTTCGCCAGTCGGGGAAATGAAGGAGAAGAGATGTCATGCAAAAAGCTTCTTCTAAAGGCCATATGGCCTGATTGTGTCCATCTGTTATAACAGGCACACTACCAGATCTGCATATAAATGTGTAGAGAGATACCGAGTCATTTTCATATCGGTTAAGGTATTTGTCAACAGCAGTGCTTTTTGTTAAGATTGAACCATCTTTTTCAATGACTCTGAAACCCGAGAGGCTTATTGATTGGAATTTATTACTACATCGGTACAAAGGAATTGAAGAGATTTCATAGCAGGCCTCAACTGCAGAAATGTCTCGTTTAACTGTCCGCATTAGTAATTTTGTACATAGCGATTAAGCTGTATTAGTATCATTTGATGTGTGAACCATGTCATTGAAAAGGTCTACTAATGCACCAGTAGGTTGACTTCCCTTGCATGCGTAGCCAGTTATATATTTTTCTGTGGCTAGGATCTCGTTTACTGAAGGGTTATCTGGGTCGCTTTTTGAAAGGATAAGAGAAATGTCACCATTTGCTCTCCATCCTTGTGTATGATACTTTGAATGCTGAGCCAAAACTGGATGATCACGCTTCATCTCCAATCTTAATGACCAATTTCTATCGTTAGCTATAGCAGGCGATTGTCTGATAATCTTCGGGAATTCCATTCTGCAGCTAGGGCGCTTGTTGAAAGTAGATGGCCTCATGCAATAGTCTGAACACCTATGGAGATTGAAGCGATTTGACAGAAGTAGGTGATCCTCCAGTAATGTTTCTTGGGTAGCACTCACATCCATCAGAAGCTTTATTAATGGATTGGAATCTTCTGATAGCAATGGGGCAAAACCCTCAGTTGGTGGCCAATACTCTTTTCTAGGATTACCTTTTTCATCACAACCAGCTGGATGTGAGGCCAAATTCTGTAGATGCCCATTGTGACAACTTTTCAGCACATTCCTCATCAGAAAGACCATCAAGGGAAGCTTCATGTAATAAATTACGAGGTTCTCTATCAGACCGCCAGCAAAGACCATGCCAATGGACCATCCCCCTGGACTTAGCAAATTCCTGATGGCACCAATATGTGTTAACATTAAATACTGGACCCATGATCTCTTTAAAATATGATTGTGTTCGGAGGTCAAAATAGTGTGCAACTATATTTGGGTATTTTTGAAGAACTTGGAATAAAGTATTTTTATCTGAAAGGTCAATGCTTGCCCCTGTAGCTTTTTCTATGTACATGTTTAAAAATCTCTCAAGAGGTTTAAAATAGAATTCTGCACAGCTGCCTGTTTTAAAAAAAGATGGTAGGCCTTCCCCTTCGTGTATTTTGTATTGGATTAGAGATCGTAATTCTTTCCCCCTCTGCGCCCAATATTGGTTTGTACCCCGTATAGATGCCCCAAAGTGAAGAATTTTTTTTCCCTGTAGATGTATCTCCGTTTTGGAGTTGCTGTTTTAGATCTTCAATTGTTAAGTGACCTTCCCCTAATTGTTGATTATATACATAATTGCTTGTCTCTGAATCTTTTTTTTTCTCATATTCATATTGTGGATGACAAATTTAAAGTACTGGTGGCTAGCAAAGCGACCGTCTTTATACCAAATTAAGTGGTTGGCCCAATCTGACATTGATGAACATGACCTTTGTCGGTTCATTTAGAAATCACCAGTACCATGTGGGAAAAGAGACGGGAATGCAAGTGTAAAAAAATGTTTCGTTGTATATTCAGATATTGGAACCATGCCACGAGTGGGCCAAGGAAGAATAGGAACATTTCTCGTTGACTTTGACTTGGGTGGATTTTCCCCTTCAATGATATCATTTAAAACACTCTGTATTTTGTCACCAATATTAACTGAGGGGTCTGGAAGAAGGACACTTGAAGAGGTTTCACCATCAACTTCATGTTCTGGTTCAGTTTGAAGAGGAGCAGGACTTTTGTCATTAGTATGATGAGTGTTTTAATTATATTCAATTGTAGGAACAGAAATCTCACCATCGATTGGCAACTCATTTAATCTCTCATTAGAAATAATTATATCAGAGTATGCGATGTTATTCGATTTAAGCCATGTTAGTGCATTTTGTACTTTGTACCGCCGTACACGAAAATTTTTGCTAGTTTCATTTTGACCTTGTTTGCACACCTTGACAATTTGTATCTCATGAGGCAATCGGGGGAAAAGTTGTGCCGGTTCATTGACATCTTGTGGAAAAGTGACACAATGGCCACTTGACCCTATTCCACCATGTTTAAGCATATGGACATTGATACAAGGGGAAATTCTACAAATCATTTGTTGTTCAATGACTGTTAAATTCTCCAGCTTCTCTGGCATTTTGCCAGGATCCCTGTTATTTTCTGTTGAGAACATTTTGATTTCTGACTTGTCCTTAGCACATCTTAAACACATTCCATCATGAATCAATTTCATATCTATCCTCATCTCACGACAAACTGAACATGTATTCCAGTTATAAGACATCTGTTTCAACTCAAATGACCTTATGCAATCCATGGCTTTATTAAATTATTAAGCATTATGTAATGGAGGGGGTTCAGGAATTTCCAATGATAGACCAACATTCTGAAGTTGTTTCTTTATTTTATAACTATTTCTCCTATTTCTTTTATTTTTTTCACTTTGGTCTCATTTTCGTTGCCTTTTCATATTGCACACCCAACTTTTTACAATTTAGGAATATTGGGTCAGATGTCTGTTTATCTACGTAAGTATCTTGATTAGATGTGGGATGTGTATTTATAGGTGAAATACCATTTTCAGAATTTGTACAGATAGGATTTTCCCTAGCATCTAAAGTTTGATCTATAACATTATCGCTGAATGCTGTCTTCCTTACTTTAGCTCCTGATCTTGAATCAATATTTTTAGACGTGACATTTTGGTCAGAAATTGTTCTTTTCCTACCTTTATTCCCATTTTTATGTTTCATTATGTAGGTTTTGATCTTGTTTTGTTGGGCTTGCAATTTTCTTTTTCGTTTCGATTAACTGGATAAGAAAAAGAATTGTTGTTGGCATCAGAAATGCATGTATTTGGTATAGATTCATTGAAATTTCTCAAGTTGTCTGTTTGCATATCTGTCATTGAAGATATATATGTCGATATATGCATGATTTTCATTGTTTGACTCATCACTGTCATGGATGTGATCATTATTTGATTCTTCATTGCCATGAAAAGCATAGGTGTGGTCTTTGCCATCTGCTATCTGAGGTGTGTCATTGTTTGGTTCATTGATGTTGTGAAATGCATAGGTGTGGTCATTACCATGTGCTATCTGATGTGTGTCATTGTTTGGTTCATTGATGTTCTGAAATGCAAAGGTGTGGTCATTACCATGTGCTATCTGATGAGTGTCATTATTTGGTTCATTGATGTTGTGAAAAGCATAGGTGTGGTCATTACCATGTGCTATCTGATGTGTGTCATTGTTTGGTTCATTGATGTTGTGAAATGCATAGGTGTGGTCATTACCATGTGCTATCTGATGTGTGTCATTGTTTGGTTCATTGATATTGTGAAAAGCATAGGTGTGGTCATTGCCATGTGCTATCTGAGGTGTGTCATTATTTGGTTCATTGACATTGTGAAAAGCATAGGTGTGGTCATTGCCATGTGCTATCTGAGGTGTGTCATTGTTTGGTTCATTGATGTTGTGAAAAGCATAGGTGTGGTCATTACCACGTGCTATCTGATGTGTGTCATTGTTTGGTTCATTGATGTTGTGAAAAGCATAGGTGTGGTCATTACCACGTGCTATCTGAGGTGTGTCATTATTTGGTTCATTGACATTGTGAAAAGCATAGGTGTGGTCATTGCCATGTGCTATCTGAGGTGTGTCATTATTTGGTTCATTGATGTTGTGAAAAGCATAGGTGTGGTCATTGCCATGTGCTGTCGGAGGTGTGTCATTATTTGGTTCATTGATGTTGTGAAAAGCATAGGTGTGGTCATTACCACGTGCTATCTGAGGTGTGTCATTATTTGGTTCATTGATGTTGTGAAAAGCATAGGTGTGGTCATTACCATGTGCTATCTGAGGTGTGTCATTGTTTGGTTCATTGATGTTGTGAAAAGCTTAGGTGTGGTCATTACCATGTGCTATCTGAGGTGTGTCATTGTTTGGTTCATTGATGTTGTGAAAAGCTTAGGTGTGGTCATTACCACGTGCTATCTGAGGTGTGTCATTGTTTTGTTCATTGATGTTGTGAAAAGCATAGGTGTGGTCATTGCCATGTGCTATCTGAGGTGTGTCATTGTTTGGTTCATTGATGTTGTGAAAAGCATAGGTGTGGTCATTACCATGTGCTATCTGATATGTGTCATTGTTTGGTTCATTGATGTTGTGAAAAGCTTAGGTGTGGTCATTACCACGTGCTATCTGAGATGTGTCATTGTTTGGTTCATTGATGTTGTGAAAAGTATAGGTGTGGTCATTACCATGTGCTATCTGATGTGTGTCATTGTTTGGTTCATTGATGTTGTGAAAAGCTTAGGTGTGGTCATTACCACGTGCTATCTGAGGTGTGCCATTGTTTGGTTCATTGATGTTGTGAAAAGCTTAGGTGTGGTCATTACCACGTGCTATCTGATGTGTGTCATTATTTGGTTCATTGATGTTGTGAAAAGCTTAGGTGTGGTCATTACCACGTGCTATCTGAGGTGTGTCATTGTTTGGTTCATTGATGTTGTGAAAAGCTTAGGTGTGGTCATTACCACGTGCTATCTGAGGTGTGTCATTGTTTGGTTCATTGATGTTGTGAAAAGCTTAGGTGTGGTCATTACCACGTGCTATCTGAGGTGTGTCATTATTTGGTTCATTGATGTTGTGAAAAGTATAGGTGTGGTCATTACCATGTGCTATCTGATGTGTGTCATTGTTTGGTTCATTGATGTTGTGAAAAGTATGGGTGTGGTCAATACCACGTGCTATCTGAGGTGTGTCATTGTTTGGTTCATTGATGTTGTGAAAAGCATAGGTGTGGTCATTGCCATGTGCTATCTGAGGTGTGTCATTGTTTGGTTCATTGATGTTGCGAAAAGCATAGGTGTGGTCATTACCATGTGCTATCTGATGTGTGTCATTGTTTGGTTCATTGATGTTGTGAAAAGCATAGGTGTGGTCATTGCCATGTGCTATCTGAGGTGTGTCATTATTTGGTTCATTGACATTGTGAAAAGCATAGGTGTGGTCATTGCCATGTGCTATCTGAGGTGTGTCATTGTTTGGTTCATTAATGTTGTGAAAAGCATAGGTGTGGTCATTACCACGTGCTATCTGAGATGTGTCATTATTTGGTTCATTGATGTTGTGAAAAGCATAGGTGTGGTCATTGCCATGTGCTGTCTGAGGTGTGTCATTATTTGGTTCATTGATGTTGTGAAAAGCATAGGTGTGGTCATTGCCATGTGCTATCTGAGGTGTGTCATTATTTGGTTCATTGATGTTGTGAAAAGTATGGGTGTGGTCATTACCACGTGCTATCTGAGGTGTGTCATTGTTTGGTTCATTGATGTTGTGAAAAGTATGGGTGTGGTCATTACCACGTGCTATCTGAGGTGTGTCATTGTTTGGTTCATTGATGTTGTGAAAAGCATAGGTGTGGTCATTGCCATGTGCTATCTGAGGTGTGTCATTGTTTGGTTCATTGATGTTGTGAAAAGCATAGGTGTGGTCATTACCATGTGCTATCTGATGTGTGTCATTGTTTGGTTCATTGATGTTGTGAAAAGCATAGGTGTGGTCATTGCCATGTGCTATCTGAGGTGTGTCATTATTTGGTTCATTGACATTGTGAAAAGCATAGGTGTGGTCATTGCCATGTGCTATCTGAGGTGTGTCATTGTTTGGTTCATTGATGTTGTGAAAAGCATAGGTGTGGTCATTACCACGTGCCATCTGAGGTGTGTCATTATTTGGTTCATTGATGTTGTGAAAAGCATAGGTGTGGTCATTGATATGTGCTGTCTGAGGTGTGTCATTATTTGGTTCATTGATGTTGTGAAAAGCATAGGTGTGGTCATTGCCATGTGCTATCTGAGGTGTGTCATTGTTTGGTTCATTGATGTTGTGAAATGCATAGGTGTGGTCATTACCACGTGCTATCTGAGGTGTGTCATTATTTGGTTCATTGATGTTGTGAAAAGCATAGGTGTGGTCATTGCCATGTGCTATCTGAGGTGTGTCATTATTTGGTTCATTGATGTTGTGAAAAGCATAGGTGTGGTCATTACCATGTGCTATCTGAGGTGTGTCATTGTTTGGTTCATTGATGTTGTGAAAAGCATAGGTGTTGTCATTGCCACGTGCTATCTGAGGTGTGTCATTGTTTGGTTCATTGATGTTGTGAAAAGTATGGGTGTAATCATTACCACGTGCTATCTGATGTGTGTCATTGTTTGGTTCATTGATGTTGTGAAAAGTATAGATGTGGTCATTACCATGTGCTATCTGATGTGTGTCATTGTTTGGTTCATTGATGTTGTGAAGAGCTTAGGTGTGGTCATTACCACGTGCTATCTGAGGTGTGTCATTGTTTGGTTCATTGATGTTGTGAAAAGTATAGGTGTGGTCATTGCCAAGTGCTATCTGATGTGTGTCATTGTTTGGTTCATTGATGTTGTGAAAAGTATAGATGTGGTCATCACCATGTGCTATCTGATGTGTGTCATTGTTTGGTTCATTGATGTTGTGAAGAGCTTAGGTGTGGTCATTACCACGTGCTATCTGAGGTGTGTCATTGTTTGGTTCATTGATGTTGTGAAAAGTATAGGTGTGGTCATTACCATGTGCTATCTGATGTGTGTCATTGTTTGGTTCATTGATGTTGTGAAAAGCTTAGGTGTGGTCATTACCATGTGCTATCTGAGGTGTGTCATTGTTTGGTTCATTGATGTTGTGAAAAGCTTAGGTGTGGTCATTACCACGTGCTATCTGAGGTGTGTCATTGTTTGGTTCATTGATGTTGTGAAAAGCTTAGGTGTGGTCATTACCACGTGCTATCTGATGTGTGTCATTATTTGGTTCATTGATGTTGTGAAAAATATGGGTGTGGTCATTACCACGTGCTATCTGAGGTGTGTCATTGTTTGGTTCATTGATGTTGTGAAAAGTATGGGTGTGGTCATTACCACGTGCTATCTGAGGTGTGTCATTGTTTGGTTCATTGATGTTGTGAAAAGCTTAGGTGTGGTCATTACCACGTGCTATCTGAGGTGTGTCATTGTTTTGTTCATTGATGTTGTGAAAAGTATAGGTGTAATCATTACCACGTGCTATCTGAGGTGTGTCATTGTTTGGTTCATTGATGTTGTGAAAAGCTTAGGTGTGGTCATTACCACGTGCTATCTGAGGTGTGTCATTGTTTTGTTCATTGATGTTGTGAAAAGCATAGGTGTGGTCATTACCATGTGCTATCTGATGTGTGTCATTGTTCGGTTCATTGATGTTGTGAAAAGCTTAGGTTTGGTCATTACCACGTGCTATCTGATGTGTGTCATTGTTTGGTTCATTGATGTTGTGAAAAGTATGGGTGTGGTCATTACCACGTGCTATCTGAGGTGTGTCATTGTTTGGTTCATTGATGTTGTGAAAAGTATAGGTGTGGTCATTACCACGTGCTATCTGAGGTGTGTCATTGTTTGGTTCATTGATGTTGTGAAAAGCATAGGTGTGGTCATTGCCATGTGCTGTCTGAGGTGTGTCATTGTTTGGTTCATTGATGTTGTGAAAAGCATAGGTGTGGTCATTGCCATGTGCTGTCTGAGGTGTGCCATTGTTTGGTTCATTGATGTTGTGAAAAATATAGGTGTGGTCATTACCACGTGCTATCTGAGGTGTGCCATTGTTTGGTTCATTGATGTTGTGAAAAGCTTAGGTGTGGTCATTACCACGTGCTATCTGAGGTGTGTCATTGTTTGGTTCATTGATGTTGTGAAAAGTATAGGTGTGGTCATTACCATGTGCTATCTGAGGTGTGTCATTGCTTGGTTCATTGATGTTGTGAAAAGTATAGGTGTGGTCATTACCACGTGCTATCTGAGGTGTGTCATTATTTGGTTCATTGATGTTGTGAAAAGCTTAGGTGTGGTCATTACCATGTGCTATCTGAGGTGTGTCATTGTTTGGTTCATTGATGTTGTGAAAAGTATAGGTGTGGTCATTACCACGTGCTATCTGAGGTGTGTCATTGTTTGGTTCATTGATGTTGTGAAAAGTATAGGTGTGGTCATTGCCACGTGCTATCTGAGGTGTGTCATTGTTTGGTTCATTGATGTTGTGTAAAGTATAGGTGTGGTCATTGCCATGTGCTATCTGAGGTGTGTCATTGTTTGGTTCATTGATGTTGTGAAAATCATAGGTGTGATCATTGCCATGTGCTATCTGAGATGTGTCATTGTTTGGTTCATTGATGTTGTGAAAATCATAGGTGTGATCATTGCCATGTGCTATCTGAGGTGTGTCATTGTTTGGTTCATTGATGTTGTGAAAAATTTAGGTGTGGTCATTGCCATGTGCTATCTGAGGTGTGTCATTGTTTGGTTCATTGATGTTGTGAAAAGTATAGGTGTGGTCATTGCCACGTGCTATCTGAGGTGTGTCATTGTTTGGTTCATTGATGTTGTGAAAAGTATAGGTGTAATCATTACCACGTGCTATCTGAGGTGTGTCATTGCTTGGTTCATTGATGTTGTGAAAAGTATAGGTGTGATCATTACCAAGTGCTATCTGATGTGTGTCATTGTTTGGTTCATTGATGTTGTGAAAAGTATAGGTGTGGTTATTGCCATGTGCTATCTGATGTGTGTCATTGTTTGATTCATTGATGTTGTGAAAAGTATAGGTGTAATCATTAACACGAGCTATCTGAGGTGTGTCATTATTTGGTTCATTGATGTTGTGAAAAGTATGGGTGTAATCATTACCACGTGCTATCTGAGGTGTGTCATTGTTTGGTTCATTGATGTTGTGAAAAGTATTGGTTTGGTCATTGCCACGTGCTATCTGAGGTGTGTCATTGTTTGGTTCATTGATGTTGTGAAAAGCATGGGTTTGGTCATTGCCATGTGCTATCTGAGGTGTGTCATCGTTTGGTTCATTGATGTTGTAAAAAGTAAAGGTGTGGTCATTGCCATGTGCTATCTGAGATGTGTCATTGTTTGGTTCATTGATGTTGTGAAAAGCATGGGTGTGGTCATTACCACGTGCTATCTGAGGTGTGTCATTGTTTGGTTCATTGATGTTGTGAAAAGTATAGGTGTGGTCATTACCATGTGCTATCTGAGGTGTGTCATCGTTTTGTTCATTGATGTTGTGAAAAGTATAGGTGTGGTCATTGCCATGTGCTATCTGAGGTGTGTCATTGTTTGGTTCATTGATGTTGTGAAAATCATAGGTGTGATCATTGCCAAGTGCTATCTGATGTGTGTCATTGTTTGGTTCATTGATGTTGTGAAAAGTATAGGTGTGATCATTACCACGTGCTATCTGAGGTGTGTCATTGTTTGGTTCATTGATGTTGTGAAAAGTATAGGTGTGGTCATTACCATGTGCTATCTGAGGTGTGTCAACGTTTTGTTCATTGATGTTGTGAAAAGTATAGGTGTGGTCATTACCACGTGCTATCTGAGGTGTGTCATTGTTTGGTTCATTGATGTTGTGAAAATCATAGGTGTGATCATTGCCAAGTGCTATCTGATGTGTTTAATTGTTTGGTTCATTGATGTTGTGAAAAGTATAGGTGTGATCATTACCACGTGCTATCTGAGGTGTGTCATTGTTTGGATCATTGATGTTGTGAAAAGTATGGGTGTGATCATTACCACGTGCTATCTAAGGTGTGTCATTGTTTGGTTCATTGATGTTGTGAAAAGCATGGGTGTGGTCATTGCCATGTGCTATCTGATGTGTGTCATTGTTTGGTTCATTGATGTTGTGAAAAGCATAGGTGTGGTCATTACCACGTGCTATCTGAGGTGTGTCATTGTTTGGTTCATTGATGTTGTGAAAAGTATAGGTGTGATCATTACCACGTGCTATCTGAGGTGTGTCATTGTTTGGTTCATTGATGTTGTGAAAAGTATAGGTGTGATCATTACCACGTGCTATCTGAGGTGTGTCATTGTTTGGATCATTGATGTTGTGAAAAGTATAGGTGTGATCATTACCATGTGCTATCTGAGGTGTGTCATTGTTTGGTTCATTGATGTTGTGAAAAGTATAGGTGTTGTGGGTCATGTATTATTTTAGTTTTACTTTATGTGTAAGTACACATGTACTTAGTCATGTTATTTAATGATTTCATAATAATTCTTTCTAGATTTTACTATGTCATGTTTATCTCATTATAGAATATTCCAGTATGTTCTTTGTTACATCATTATCATCACGACTGTGATTTCTAGAATTTACTCTATTGTTAATCATGTGTAATGAGTCATTGTTCTAGAAGCTTCTGGTAAATTCATTGGTATTAAGTATAAATACCTCTGAGGAACTGTGTTAAGAGGCTTTCGTACACATTCGTAGACACGATTCATTCATCTATTCTGAGATACTGGGACACTTTATTTGTTGAGACTTTAATCCATTCAACAACGTTTGGACACCGATCTTTCGAGAAAGTTTGTGATTACCGGAAACCAAACATTCGATAGACTTTGTGGACCGTAACGGACACTTTGATCCGGACATTGTATTGTAAGTTGTAATCATTGTAAATATATATATTTTGTACATAATTAAACTTGTAAATTTATATTCTGTCTTTGTCTGATTTTTGCTGGCGTTTTGGGGTATTCTGACCCATAACATAGGTGTGATCATTACCACGTGCTATCTGAGGTGTGTCATTGTTTGGTTCATTGATGTTGTGAAAAGTATAGGTGTAATCATTACCACGTGCTATCTGAGGTGTGTCATTGTTTGGTTCATTGATGTTGTGAAAATCATAGGTGTGATCATTGCCACGTGCTATCTGATGTGTGTCATTGTTTGGTTCATTGATGTTGTGAAAAGTATAGGTGTAATCATTAACACGAGCTATCTGAGGTGTGTCATTGTTTGGTTCATTGATGTTGTGAAAAGTATAGGTGTAATCATTACCACGAGCTATCTGAGGTGTGTCATTGTTTGGTTCATTGATGTTGTGAAAAGTATAGGTGTGATCATTACCACGTGCTATCTGATGTGTGTCATTCTTTGGTTCATTGATGTTGTGAAAATCATAGGTGTGATCATTGCCAAGTGCTATCTGATGTGTGTCATTGTTTGGTTCATTGATGTTGTGAAAAGTATTGGTGTGGTCATTGCCATGTGCTATCTGAGGTGTGTCATTGTTTGGTTCATTGATGTTGTGAAAAGTATAGGTGTGATCATTACCACGTGCTACCTGAGGTGTGTCATTGTTTGGTTCATTGATGTTGTGAAAAGTATAGGTGTGATTTTTGCCAAGTGCTATCTGAGGTGTGTCATTGTTTGGTTCATTGATGTTGTGAAAAGCATGGGTATGGTCATTGCCATGTGCTATCTGAGGTGTGTCATTGTTTGGTTCATTGATGTTGTGAAAAGCTTAGGTGTGGTCATTGTCATGTGCTATCTTAGGTGTGTCATTGTTTGGTTCATTGATGTTGTGAAAAGTATAGGTGTGGTCATTGCCATGTGCTATCTGAGGTGTGTCATTGTTTGGTTCATTGATGTTGTGAAAAGCTTAGGTGTGGTCATTGTCATGTGCTATCTGAGGTGTGTCATTGTTTGGTTCATTGATGTTGTGAAAAGCATGGGTTTGGTCATTGCCATGTGCTATCTGAGGTGTGTCATCGTTTGGTTCATTGATGTTGTGAAAAGTATAGGTGTGGTCATTGCCATGTGCTATCTGAGGTGTGTCATTGTTTGGTTCATTGATGTTGTGAAAAGTATAGGTGTGATCATTACCACGTGCTCTCTGAGGTGTGTCATTGTTTGGTTCATTGATGTTGTGAAAAGTATAGGTGTGGTCATTGCCATGTGCTATCTGAGGTGTGTCATTGTTTGGTTCATTGATGTTGTGAAAAGTATAGGTGTGGTCATTGCCATGTGCTATCTGAGGTGTGTCATTGTTTGGTTCATTGATGTTGTGAAAAGTATAGGTGTGGTCATTGCCATGTGCTATCTGAGGTGTGTCATTGTTTGGTTCATTGATGTTGTGAAAAGTAT
Source organism: Pinctada fucata (assembly GCA_028142955.1). Classification (NCBI taxonomy): domain Eukaryota; kingdom Metazoa; phylum Mollusca; class Bivalvia; order Pterioida; family Pteriidae; genus Pinctada; species Pinctada fucata. The sequence goes on along the minus strand of AP027110.1, from coordinate 12,947,868 downwards.
AGGTGTGGTCATTACCACATGCTATCTGATGTGTGTCATTGTTTGGTTCATTGATGTTGTGAAAAGTATAGGTGTGGTCATTGCCATGTGCTATCTGATGTGTGTCATTGTTTGGTTCATTGATGTTGTGAAAAGTATAGGTGTGGTCATTACCACATGCTATCTGAGGTGTGTCATTGTTTGGTTCATTGATGTTGTGAAAAGTATAGGTGTGGTCATTGCCATGTGCTATCTGAGGTGTGTCATTGTTTGGTTCATTGACATTGTGAAAAGTATAGGTGTAATCATTACCACGTGCTATCTGATGTGTGTCATTGTTTGGTTCATTGATGTTGTGAAAAGTATAGGTGTAATCATTACCACGTGCTATCTGATGTGTGTCATTGTTTGGTTCATTGATGTTGTGAAAAGCTTAGGTGTGGTCATTACCACGTGCTATCTGAGGTGTGTCATTGTTTGGTTCATTGATGTTGTGAAAAGCTTAGGTGTGGTCATTACCACGTGCTATCTGAGGTGTGTCATTGTTTGGTTCATTGATGTTGTGAAAAGCTTAGGTGTGGTCATTACCACGTGCTATCTGAGGTGTGTCATTGTTTGGTTCATTGATGTTGTGAAAAGCTTAGGTGTGGTCATTACCACGTGCTATCTGAGGTGTGTCATTGTTTGGTTCATTGATGTTGTGAAAATTATAGGTGTGGTCATTACCACGTGCTATCTGAGGTGTGTCATTGTTTGGTTCATTGATGTTGTGAAAAGTATAGGTGTGGTCATTACCACGTGCTATCTGAGGTGTGTCATTGTTTGGTTCATTGATGTTGTGAAAAGTATAGGTGTGGTCATTACCACGTGCTATCTGAGGTGTGTCATTGTTTGGTTCATTGATGTTGTGAAAAGTATAGGTGTGGTCATTACCACGTGCTATCTGAGGTGTGTCATTGTTTGGTTCATTGATGTTGTGAAAAGTATAGGTGTGGTCATTACCATGTGCTATCTGAGGTGTGTCATTGTTTGGTTCATTGATGTTGTGAAAAGCATGGGTTTGGTCATTGCCACGTGCTATCTGAGGTGTGTCATTGTTTGGTTCATTGATGTTGTGAAAAGTATAGGTGTAATCATTAACACGAGCTATCTGAGGTGTGTCATTGTTTGGTTCATTGATGTTGTGAAAAGTATAGGTGTGGTCATTACCACGTGCTATCTGAGGTGTGTCATTGTTTGGTTCATTGATGTTGTGAAAAGTATAGGTGTGGTCATTGCCACGTGCTATCTGAGGTGTGTCATTGTTTGGTTCATTGATGTTGTGAAAAGTATAGGTGTGATCATTGCCACGTGCTATCTGAGGTGTGTCATTGTTTGGTTCATTGATGTTGTGAAAAGTATAGGTGTGGTCATTGCCACGTGCTATCTGAGGTGTGTCATTGTTTGGTTCATTGATGTTCTGAAAAGTATAGGTGTGATCATTGCCACGTGCTATCTGAGGTGTGTCATTATTTGGTTCATTGATGTTGTGAAAAGCTTAGGTGTAATCATTACCATGTGCTATCTGATGTGTGTCATTGTTTGGTTCATTGATGTTGTGAAAAGCATGGGTGTGGTCATTGCCATGTGCTATCTGATGTGTGTCATTGTTTGGTTCATTGATGTTGTGAAAAGTATGGGTGTAATCATTACCACATGCTATCTGATGTGTGTCATTGTTTGGTTCATTGATGTTGTGAAAAGTATAGGTGTGGTCATTGCCATGTGCTATCTGATGTGTGTCATTGTTTGGTTCATTGATGTTGTGAAAAGCATGGGTGTGGTCATTGCCATGTGCTATCTGATGTGTGTCATTGTTTGGTTCATTGATGTTGTGAAAAGTATGGGTGTAATCATTACCACATGCTATCTGATGTGTGTCATTGTTTGGTTCATTGATGTTGTGAAAAGTATTGGTTTGGTCATTGCCATGTGCTATCTGAGGTGTGTCATTGTTTGGTTCATTGATGTTGTGAAAAGTAAAGGTGTGGTCATTGCCATGTGCTATCTGATGTGTGTCATTGTTTGGTTCATTGATGTTGTGAAAAGCATGGGTGTGGTCATTGCCATGTGCTATCTGATGTGTGTCATTGTTTGGTTCATTGATGTTGTGAAAAGTATGGGTGTAATCATTACCACATGCTATCTGATGTGTGTCATTGTTTGGTTCATTGATGTTGTGAAAAGTATAGGTGTGATCATTACCACGTGCTATCTGAGGTGTGTCATTGTTTGGTTCATTGATGTTGTGAAAAGTATAGGTGTGGTCATTACCACGTGCTATCTGATGTGTGTCATTGTTTGGTTCATTGATGTTGTGAAAAGTATAGGTGTGGTCATTACCACGTGCTATCTGAGGTGTGTCATTGTTTGGTTCATTGATGTTGTGAAAAGTATAGGTGTGATCATTACCACGTGCTATCTGATGTGTGTCATTGTTTGGTTCATTGATGTTGTGAAAAGTATAGGTGTGATCATTGCCACGTGCTATCTGATGTGTGTCATTGTTTGGTTCATTGATGTTGTGAAAAGTAAAGGTGTGATCATTGCCACGTGCTATCTGAGGTGTGTCATTATTTGGTTCATTGATGTTGTGAAAAGCATAGGTGTGGTCATTACCATGTGCTATCTGATGTGTGTCATTGTTTGGTTCATTGATGTTGTGAAAAGTAAAGGTGTGATCATTACCACGTGCTATTTGAGGTGTGTCATTGTTTTGTTCATTGATGTTGTGAAAAGTATAGGTGTGATCATTACCACGTGCTATCTGAGGTGTGTCATTGTTTGGTTCATTGATGTTGTGAAAAGTATAGGTGTGGTCATTACCACGTGCTATCTGAGGTGTGTCATTGTTTGGTTCATTGATGTTGTGAAAAGTAAAGGTGTGGTCATTGCCATGTGCTATCTGATGTGTGTCATTGTTTGGTTCATTGATGTTGTGAAAAGTATAGGTGTGGTCATTACCACGTGCTATCTGAGGTGTGTCATTGTTTGGTTCATTGATGTTGTGAAAAGTAAAGGTGTGGTCATTGCCACGTGCTATCTGAGGTGTGTCATTGTTTGGTTCATTGATGTTGTGAAAAGTATAGGTGTGGTCATTACCACGTGCTATCTGAGGTGTGTCATTGTTTTGTTCATTGATGTTGTGAAAAGTATAGGTGTGGTCATTGCCACGTGCTATCTGAGGTGTGTCATTGTTTGGATCATTGATGTTGTGAAAAGTATAGGTGTGGTCATTGCCACGTGCTATCTGAGGTGTGTCATTGTTTGGTTCATTGATGTTGTGAAAAGTATAGGTGTGATCATTACCACGTGCTATCTGAGGTGTGTCATTGTTTGGTTCATTGATGTTGTGAAAAGTAAAGGTGTGGTCATTGCCATGTGCTATCTGAGGTGTGTCATTGTTTGGTTCATTGATGTTGTGAAAAGTATAGGTGTGATCATTGCCAAGTGCTATCTGATGTGTGTCATTGTTTGGTTCATTGTTGTTGTGAAAAGTATAGGTGTGATCATTGCCAAGTGCTATCTGATGTGTGTCATTGTTTGGTTCATTGATGTTGTGAAAAGTATAGGTGTGGTCATTGCCATGTGCTATCTGAGGTGTGTCATTGTTTGGTTCATTGATGTTGTGAAAAGCATGGGTTTGGTCATTGCCATGTGCTATCTGATGTGTGTCATTGTTTGGTTCATTGATGTTGTGAAAAGCATGGGTTTGGTCATTGCCATGTGCTATCTGAGGTGTGTCATTGTTTGGTTCATTGATGTTGTGAAAAGCATGGGTGTGGTCATTGCCATGTGCTATCTGATGTTTGTCATTGTTTGGTTCATTGATGTTGTGAAAAGCATGGGTTTGGTCATTGCCATGTGCTATCTGAGGTGTGTCATCGTTTGGTTCATTGATGTTATGAAAAGTAAAAGTGTGGTCATTGCCATGTGCTATCTGAGGTGTGTCATTGTTTGGTTCATTGATGTTGTGAAAAGCATGGGTGTGGTCATTGCCATGTGCTATCTGATGTGTGTCATTGTTTGGTTCATTGATGTTGTGAAAAGTATTGGTTTGGTCATTGCCAAGTGCTATCTGATGTGTGTCATTTTTTGGTTCATTGATGTTGTGAAAAGCATGGGTTTGGTCATTGCCATGTGCTATCTGAGGTGTGTCATCGTTTGGTTCATTGATGTTATGAAAAGTAAAAGTGTGGTCATTGCCATGTGCTATCTGAGGTGTGTCATTGTTTGGTTCATTGGTGTTGTGAAAAGCATGGGTGTGGTCATTGCCATGTGCTATCTGATGTGTGTCATTGTTTGGTTCATTGATGTTGTGAAAAGTATAGGTGTGGTCATTACCACGTGCTATCTGAGGTGTGTCATTGTTTGGTTCATTGATGTTGTGAAAAGTAAAGGTGTGATCATTACCACGTGCTATCTGAGGTGTGTCATTGTTTGGTTCATTGATGTTGTGAAAAGTATAGGTGTGATCATTACCACGTGCTCTCTGATGTGTGTCATTGTTTGGTTCATTGATGTTGTGAAAATCATAGGTGTGATCGTTGCCAAGTGCTATCTGATGTGTGTCATTGTTTGGTTCATTGATGTTGTGAAAAGTATAGGTGTGGTCATTGCCATGTGCTATCTGAGGTGTGTCATTGTTTGGTTCATTGATGTTGTGAAAAGTATAGGTGTGATCATTACCAAGTGCTATCTGAGGTGTGTCATTGTTTGGTTCATTGATGTTGTGAAAAGTATAGGTGTGGTCATTGCCACGTGCTATCTGAGGTGTGTCATTGTTTGGTTCATTGATGTTGTGAAAAGTATGGGTGTAATCATTAACACGAGCTATCTGAGGTGTGTCATTGTTTGGTTCATTGATGTTGTGAAAAGTATAGGTGTGGTCATTGCCACGTGCTATCTGAGGTGTGTCATTGTTTGGTTCATTGATGTTGTGAAAAGTATGGGTGTAATCATTAACACGAGCTATCTTAGGTGTGTCATTGTTTGGATCATTGATGTTGTGAAAAGTATAGGTGTGATCATTACCAAGTGCTATCTGAGGTGTGTCATTGTTTGGTTCATTGATGTTGTGAAAAGTATAGGTGTGATCATTACCACGTGCTATCTGATGTGTGTCATTGTTTGGTTCATTGATGTTGTGAAAAGTATAGGTGTGATCATTACCACGTGCTATCTGAGGTGTGTCATTGTTTGGTTCATTGATGTTGTGAAAAGTATAGGTGTGATCATTACCACGTGCTATCTGAGGTGTGTCATTGTTTGGTTCATTGATGTTGTGAAAAGTATAGGTGTGATCATTACCACGTGCTATCTGAGGTGTGTCATTGTTTGGTTCATTGATGTTGTGAAAATCATAGGTGTGATCATTGCCAAGTGCTATCTGATGTGTGTCATTGTTTGGTTCATTGATGTTGTGAAAAGTATAGGTGTGATCATTACCACGTGCTATCTGATGTGTGTCATTGTTTGGTTCATTGATGTTGTGAAAAGTATAGGTGTGGTCATTACCATGTGCTATCTGATGTGTGTCATTGTTTGGTTCATTGATGTTGTGAAAAGTATAGGTGTGATCATTACCACGTGCTATCTGAGGTGTGTCATTGTTTGGATCATTGATGTTGTGAAAAGTATAGGTGTGATCATTACCACGTGCTATCTGAGGTGTGTCATTGTTTGGTTCATTGATGTTGTGAAAAGTATAGGTGTGATCATTACCACGTGCTCTCTGAAGTGTGTCATTGTTTGGTTCATTGATGTTGTGAAAATCATAGGTGTGATCATTGCCAAGTGCTATCTGATGTGTGTCATTGTTTGGTTCATTGATGTTGTGAAAAGTATAGGTGTGGTCATTGCCATGTGCTTTCTGAGGTGTGTCATTGTTTGGTTCATTGATGTTGTGAAAAGTATAGGTGTGATCATTGCCAAGTGCTATCTGAGGTGTGTCATTGTTTGGTTCATTGATGTTGTGAAAAGCATGGGTGTGGTCATTGCCACGTGCTATCTGAGGTGTGTCATTGTTTGGTTCATTGATGTTGTGAAAAGTAAAGGTGTGGTCATTGTCATGTGCTATCTGAGGTGTGTCATTGTTTGGTTCATTGATGTTGTGAAAAGCTTAGGTGTGGTCATTGCCACGTGCTATCTGAGGTGTGTCATTGTTTGGATCATTGATGTTGTGAAAAGCTTAGGTGTGGTCATTGTCATGTGCTATCTGAGGTGTGTCATTGTTTGGTTCATTGATGTTGTGAAAAGTATAGGTTTGGTCATTGCCATGAGCTATCTGAGGTGTGTCATTGTTTTGTTCATTGATGTTGTGAAAAGTAAAGGTGTGGTCATTGCCATGTGCTATCTGATGTGTGTCATTGTTTGGTTCATTGATGTTGTGAAAAGTATAGGTTTGGTCATTGCCATGAGCTATCTGAGGTGTGTCATTGTTTTGTTCATTGATGTTGTGAAAAGTATTGGTGTGGTCATTGCCACGTGCTATCTGAGGTGTGTCATTAATTGGTTCATTGATGTTGTGAAAAGCTTAGGTGTGGTCATTGTCATGTGCTATCTGAGGTGTGTCATTGTTTGGTTCATTGATGTTGTGAAAAGTATAGGTTTGGTCATTGCCATGAGCTATCTGAGGTGTGTCATTGTTTTGTTCATTGATGTTGTGAAAAGTATAGGTGTGATCATTACCAAGTGCTATCTGAGGTGTGTCATTGTTTGGTTCATTGATGTTGTGAAAAGTATAGGTGTGGTCATTACCACGTGCTATCTGAGGTGTGTCATTGTTTGGTTCATTGATGTTGTGAAAAGTATAGGTGTGATCATTGCCATGTGCTATCTGAGGTGTGTCATTGTTTAGTTCATTGATGTTGTGAAAATCATAGGTGTGATCATTACCACGTGCTATCTGAGGTGTGTCATTGTTTGGTTCATTGATGTTGTGAAAAGTATAGGTGTGATCATTACCACGTGCTATCTGAGGTGTGTCATTGTTTGGTTCATTGATGTTGTGAAAAGTATAGGTGTGGTCATTGTCATGTGCTATCTGAGGTGTGTCATTGTTTGGTTCATTGATGTTGTGAAAAGTAAAAGTGTGATCATTGCCACGTGCTATCTGAGGTGTGTCATTGTTTGGTTCATTGATGTTGTGAAAAGTATGGGTGTAATCATTAACACGTGCTATCTGAGGTGTGTCATTGTTTGGTTCATTGATGTTGTGAAAAGTAAAAGTGTAGTCATTACCACGTGCTATCTGAGGTGTGTCATTGTTTGGTTCATTAATGTTGTGAAAAGTATAGGTGTGATCATTACCACGTGCTATCTGAGGTGTGTCATTGTTTGGTTCATTGATGTTGTGAAAAGTAAAAGTGTGGTCATTACCACGTGCTATCTGAGGTGTGTCATTGTTTGGTTCATTGATGTTGTGAAAAGTATAGGTGTGGTCATTGCCATGAGCTATCTGAGGTGTGTCATTGTTTTGTTCATTGATGTTGTGAAAAGTATTGGTGTGGTCATTGCCACGTGCTATCTGATGTGTGTCATTGTTTGGTTCATTGATGTTGTGAAAAGTATAGGTGTGATCATTACCACGTGCTATCTGAGGTGTGTCATTGTTTGGTTCATTGATGTTGTGAAAAGTATAGGTGTGGTCATTACCACGTGCTATCTGAGGTGTGTCATTGTTTGGTTCATTGATGTTGTGAAAAGTAAAAGTGTGATCATTGCCACGTGCTATCTGAGGTGTGTCATTGTTTGGTTCATTGATGTTGTGAAAATCATAGGTGTGGTCATTGCCAAGTGCTATCTGATGTGTGTCATTGTTTGGTTCATTGATGTTGTGAAAAGTAAAAGTGTGATCATTGCCACGTGCTATCTGAGGTGTTTCATTGTTTGGTTCATTGATGTTGTGAAAAGTATAGGTGTGATCATTACCACGTGCTATCTGAGGTGTGTCATTGTTTGGTTCATTGATGTTGTGAAAAGTATAGGTGTGGTCATTACCATGTGCTATCTGATGTGTGTCATTGTTTGGTTCATTGATGTTGTGAAAAGTATAGGTGTGGTCATTACCACGTGCTATCTGAGGTGTGTCATTGTTTGGTTCATTGATGTTGTGAAAAGTATAGGTGTGGTCATTACCACGTGCTATCTGAGGTGTGTCATTGTTTGGTTCATTGATGTTGTGAAAAGCATGGGTTTGGTCATTGCCATGTGCTATCTGAGGTGTGTCATTGTTTGGTTCATTGATGTTGTGAAAAGTATAGGTGTAATCATTACCACGTGCTATCTGAGGTGTGTCATTGTTTGGTTCATTGATGTTGTGAAAAGTATAGGTGTAATCATTACCATGTGCTATCTGAGGTGTGTCATTGTTTGGTTCATTGATGTTGTGAAAATCATAGGTGTGATCATTACCACGTGCTATCTGAGGTGTGTCATTGTTTGGTTCATTGATGTTGTGAAAAGTATAGGTGTGATCATTACCACGTGCTATCTGAGGTGTGTCATTGTTTGGTTCATTGATGTTGTGAAAAGCTTAGGTGTGGTCATTGTCATGTGCTATCTGAGGTGTGTCATTGTTTGGTTCATTGATGTTGTGAAAAGTAAAAGTGTGATCATTGCCACGTGCTATCTGAGGTGTGTCATTGTTTGGTTCATTGATGTTGTGAAAAGTATGGGTGTAATCATTAACACGTGCTATCTGAGGTGTGTCATTGTTTGGTTCATTGATGTTGTGAAAAGTAAAAGTGTAGTCATTACCACGTGCTATCTGAGGTGTGTCATTGTTTGGTTCATTAATGTTGTGAAAAGTATAGGTGTGATCATTACCACGTGCTATCTGAGGTGTGTCATTGTTTGGTTCATTGATGTTGTGAAAAGTAAAAGTGTGGTCATTACCACGTGCTATCTGAGGTGTGTCATTGTTTGGTTCATTGATGTATGAAAAGTATAGGTGTGGTCATTGCCATGAGCTATCTGAGGTGTGTCATTGTTTTGTTCATTGATGTTGTGAAAAGTATTGGTGTGGTCATTGCCACGTGCTATCTGATGTGTGTCATTGTTTGGTTCATTGATGTTGTGAAAAGTATAGGTGTGATCATTACCACGTGCTATCTGAGGTGTGTCATTGTTTGGTTCATTGATGTTGTGAAAAGTATAGGTGTGATCATTACCACGTGCTATCTGAGGTGTGTCATTGTTTGGTTCATTGATGTTGTGAAAAGTATAGGTGTGGTCATTACCACGTGCTATCTGAGGTGTGTCATTGTTTGGTTCATTGATGTTGTGAAAAGTAAAAGTGTGATCATTGCCACGTGCTATCTGAGGTGTGTCATTGTTTGGTTCATTGATGTTGTGAAAATCATAGGTGTGGTCATTGCCAAGTGCTATCTGATGTGTGTCATTGTTTGGTTCATTGATGTTGTGAAAAGTAAAAGTGTGATCATTGCCACGTGCTATCTGAGGTGTGTCATTGTTTGGTTCATTGATGTTGTGAAAAGTATAGGTGTGATCATTACCACGTGCTATCTGAGGTGTGTCATTGTTTGGTTCATTGATGTTGTGAAAAGTATAGGTGTGGTCATTACCATGTGCTATCTGATGTGTGTCATTGTTTGGTTCATTGATGTTGTGAAAAGTATAGGTGTGGTCATTACCACGTGCTATCTGAGGTGTGTCATTGTTTGGTTCATTGATGTTGTGAAAAGTATAGGTGTGGTCATTACCACGTGCTATCTGAGGTGTGTCATTGTTTGGTTCATTGATGTTGTGAAAAGCATGGGTTTGGTCATTGCCATGTGCTATCTGAGGTGTGTCATTGTTTGGTTCATTGATGTTGTGAAAAGTATAGGTGTAATCATTACCACGTGCTATCTGAGGTGTGTCATTGTTTGGTTCATTGATGTTGTGAAAAGTATAGGTGTAATCATTACCATGTGCTATCTGAGGTGTGTCATTGTTTGGTTCATTGATGTTGTGAAAATCATAGGTGTGATCATTGCCACGTGCTATCTGAGGTGTGTCATTGTTTGGTTCATTGATGTTGTGAAAATCATAGGTGTGATCATTGCCAAGTGCTATCTGATGTGTGTCATTGTTTGGTTCATTGATGTTGTGAAAAGTATAGGTGTGGTCAATGCCACGTGCTATCTGAGGTGTGTCATTGTTTGGTTCATTGATGTTGTGAAAAGTATAGGTGTAATCATTAACACGAGCTATCTGATGTGTGTCATTGTTTGGTTCATTGATGTTGTGAAAAGTATAGGTATGGTCATTGCCATGTGCTATCTGAGGTGTGTCATTGTTTTGTTCATTGATGTTGTGAAAAGTATAGGTGTGGTCATTGCCACGTGCTATCTGAGGTGTGTCATTGTTTGGTTCATTGATGTTGTGAAAAGTATAGGTGTAATCATTAACACGTGCTATCTGAGGTGTGTCATTGTTTGGTTCATTGATGTTGTGAAAAGTAGTGGTTTGGTCATTGCCACGTGCTATCTGAGGTGTGTCATGGTTTTGTTCATTGATGTTGTGAAAAGTATAGGTGTGGTCATAACCATGTGCTATCTGAGGTGTGTCATCGTTTTGTTCATTGATGTTGTGAAAAGTATAGGTGTGATCATTGCCATGTGCTATCTGAGGTGTGTCATTGTTTTGTTCATTGATGTTGTGAAAAGTATAGGTGTGGTCATTGCCACGTGCTATCTGAGGTGTGTCATTGTTTGGTTCATTGATGTTGTGAAAAGTATAGGTGTGATCATTACCACGTGCTATCTGAGGTGTGTCATTATTTGGTTCATTGATGTTGTGAAAAGTATAGGTGTGATCATTACCATGTGCTATCTGATGTGTGTCATTGTTTGGTTCATTGATGTTGTGAAAAGTATAGGTGTGGTCATTGCCATGTGCTATCTAAGGTGTGTCATTGTTTGGTTCATTGATGTTGTGAAAAGTAAAGGTGTGGTCATTACCACGTGCTATCTGAGGTGTGTCATTGTTTGGTTCATTGATGTTGTGAAAAGTATAGGTGTGGTCATTGCCATGTGCTATCTGAGGTGTGTCATTGTTTGGTTCATTGATGTTATGAAAAGTATAGGTGTGGTCATTGCCACGTGCTATCTGATGTGTGTCATTGTTTGGTTCATTGATGTTGTGAAAAGTATTGGTTTGGTCATTGCCATGTGCTATCTGATGTGTGTCATTGTTTGGTTCATTGATGTTGTGAAAAGTATTGGTTTGGTCATTGCCATGTGCTATCTGATGTGTGTCATTGTTTGGTTCATTGATGTTGTGAAAAGTATTGGTTTGGTCATTGCCATGTGCTATCTGATGTGTGTCATTGTTTGGTTCATTGATGTTGTGAAAAGTAAAGGTGTGATCATTGCCACGTGCTATCTGATGTGTGTCATTGTTTGGTTCATTGATGTTGTGAAAAGTATTGGTTTGGTCATTGCCATGTGCTATCTGATGTGTGTCATTGTTTGGTTCATTGATGTTGTGAAAAGTAAAGGTGTGATCATTGCCACGTGCTATCTGAGGTGTGTCATTGTTTGGTTCATTGATGTTGTGAAAAGTAAAGGTGTGGTCATTGCCACGTGCTATCTGAGGTGTGTCATTGTTTGGTTCATTGATGTTGTGAAAAGTATTGGTTTGGTCATTGCCATGTGCTATCTGATGTGTGTCATTGTTTGGTTCATTGATGTTGTGAAAAGTAAAGGTGTGATCATTGCCACGTGCTATCTGAGGTGTGTCATTGTTTGGTTCATTGATGTTGTGAAAAGTAAAGGTGTGATCATTACCACGTGCTATCTAAGGTGTGTCATTGTTTGGTTCATTGATGTTGTGAAAAGTAAAGGTGTGGTCATTACCACGTGCTATCTGAGGTGTGTCATTGTTTGGTTCATTGATGTTGTGAAAAGTATAGGTGTGATCATTACCACGTGCTATCTGAGGTGTGTCATTGTTTGGTTCATTGATGTTGTGAAAAGTATAGGTGTGGTCATTACCACGTGCTATCTGAGGTGTGTCATTGTTTGGTTCATTGATGTTGTGAAAAGTAAAGGTGTAATCATTACCACGTGCTATCTGAGGTGTGTCATCGTTTGGTTCATTGATGTTGTGAAAAGTATTGGTTTGGTCATTGTCATGTGCTATCTGAGGTGTGTCATTGTTTGGTTCATTGATGTTGTGAAAAGTAAAGGTGTGGTCATTGCCACGTGCTATCTGATGTGTGTCATTGTTTGGTTCATTGATGTTTTGAAAAGCTTAGGTGTAATCATTACCACGTGCTTTCTGAGGTGTGTCATTGTTTGGTTCATTGATGTTGTGAAAAGTATAGGTGTAATCATTACCACGTGCTATTTGAGGTGTGTCATTGTTTGGTTCATTGATGTTGTGAAAAGTATAGGTGTGGTCATTACCACGTGCTATCTGAGGTGTGTCATTGTTTGGTTCATTGATGTTGTGAAAAGTATAGGTGTGGTCATTGCCATGTGCTATCTGAGGTGTGTCATTGTTTGGTTCATTGATGTTGTGAAAAGCATAGGTGTGGTCATTACCACGTGCTATCTGATGTGTGTCATTGTTTGGTTCATTGATGTTGTGAAAAGCATAGGTGTGGTCATTACCACGTGCTATCTGAGGTGTGTCATTATTTGGTTCATTGACATTGTGAAAAGCATAGGTGTGGTCATTGCCATGTGCTGTCTGAGGTGTGTCATTATTTGGTTCATTGATGTTGTGAAAAGCATAGGTGTGGTCATTACCACGTGCTATCTGAGGTGTGTCATTATTTGGTTCATTGATGTTGTGAAAAGCATAGGTGTGGTCATTACCATGTGCTATCTGAGGTGTGTCATTGTTTCGTTCATTGATGTTGTGAAAAGCTTAGGTGTGGTCATTACCATGTGCTATCTGAGGTGTGTCATTGTTTGGTTCATTGATGTTGTGAAAAGCTTAGGTGTGGTCATTACCACGTGCTATCTGAGGTGTGTCATTGTTTTGTTCATTGATGTTGTGAAAAGCATAGGTGTGGTCATTGCCATGTGCTATCTGAGGTGTGTCATTGTTTGGTTCATTGATGTTGTGAAAAGCATAGGTGTGGTCATTACCATGTGCTATCTGATGTGTGTCATTGTTTGGTTCATTGATGTTGTGAAAAGCTTAGGTGTGGTCATTACCACGTGCTATCTGAGATGTGTCATTGTTTGGTTCATTGATGTTGTGAAAAGTATAGGTGTGGTCATTACCATGTGCTATCTGATGTGTGTCATTGTTTGGTTCATTGATGTTGTGAAAAGCTTAGGTGTGGTCATTACCACGTGCTATCTGAGGTGTGCCATTGTTTGGTTCATTGATGTTGTGAAAAGCTTAGGTGTGGTCATTACCACGTGCTATCTGATGTGTGTCATTATTTGGTTCATTGATGTTGTGAAAAGCTTAGGTGTGGTCATTACCACGTGCTATCTGAGGTGTGTCATTGTTTGGTTCATTGATGTTGTGAAAAGCTTAGGTGTGGTCATTACCACGTGCTATCTGAGGTGTGTCATTGTTTGGTTCATTGATGTTGTGAAAAGCTTAGGTGTGGTCATTACCACGTGCTATCTGAGGTGTGTCATTATTTGGTTCATTGATGTTGTGAAAAGTATAGGTGTGGTCATTACCATGTGCTATCTGATGTGTGTCATTGTTTGGTTCATTGATGTTGTGAAAAGTATGGGTGTGGTCATTACCACGTGCTATCTGAGGTGTGTCATTGTTTGGTTCATTGATGTTGTGAAAAGCATAGGTGTGGTCATTGCCATGTGCTATCTGAGGTGTGTCATTGTTTGGTTCATTGATGTTGTGAAAAGCATAGGTGTGGTCATTACCATGTGCTATCTGATGTGTGTCATTGTTTGGTTCATTGATGTTGTGAAAAGCATAGGTGTGGTCATTGCCATGTGCTATCTGAGGTGTGTCATTGTTTGGTTCATTGACATTGTGAAAAGCATAGGTGTGGTCATTGCCATGTGCTATCTGAGGTGTGTCATTGTTTGGTTCATTAATGTTGTGAAAAGCATAGGTGTGGTCATTACCACGTGCTATCTGAGGTGTGTCATTATTTGGTTCATTGATGTTGTGAAAAGCATAGGTGTGGTCATTGCCATGTGCTGTCTGAGGTGTGTCATTATTTGGTTCATTGATGTTGTGAAAAGCATAGGTGTGGTCATTGCAATGTGCTATCTGAGTAGTGTCATTATTTGGTTCATTGATGTTGTGAAAAGTATGGGTGTGGTCATTACCACGTGCTATCTGAGGTGTGTCATTGTTTGGTTCATTGATGTTGTGAAAAGTATGGGTGTGGTCATTACCACGTGCTATCTGAGGTGTGTCATTGTTTGGTTCATTGATGTTGTGAAAAGCATAGGTGTGGTCATTGCCATGTGCTATCTGAGGTGTGTCATTGTTTGGTTCATTGATGTTGTGAAAAGCATAGGTGTGGTCATTACCATGTGCTATCTGATGTGTGTCATTGTTTGGTTCATTGATGTTGTGAAAAGCATAGGTGTGGTCATTGCCATGTGCTATCTGAGGTGTGTCATTATTTGGTTCATTGACATTGTGAAAAGCATAGGTGTGGTCATTGCCATGTGCTATCTGAGGTGTGTCATTGTTTGGTTCATTGATGTTGTGAAAAGCATAGGTGTTGTCATTACCACGTGCCATCTGAGGTGTGTCATTATTTGGTTCATTGATGTTGTGAAAAGCATAGGTGTGGTCATTGATATGTGCTGTCTGAGGTGTGTCATTATTTGGTTCATTGATGTTGTGAAAAGCATAGGTGTGGTCATTGCCATGTGCTATCTGAGGTGTGTCATTGTTTGGTTCATTGATGTTGTGAAATGCATAGGTGTGGTCATTACCACGTGCTATCTGAGGTGTGTCATTATTTGGTTCATTGATGTTGTGAAAAGCATAGGTGTGGTCATTGCCATCTGCTATCTGAGGTGTGTCATTATTTGGTTCATTGATGTTGTGAAAAGCATAGGTGTGGTCATTACCATGTGCTATCTGAGGTGTGTCATTGTTTGGTTCATTGATGTTGTGAAAAGCATAGGTGTGGTCATTGCCACGTGCTATCTGAGGTGTGTCATTGTTTGGTTCATTGATGTTGTGAAAAGTATGGGTGTAATCATTACCACGTGCTATCTGATGTGTGTCATTGTTTGGTTCATTGATGTTGTGAAAAGTATAGATGTGGTCATTACCATGTCCTATCTGATGTGTGTCATTGTTTGGTTCATTGATGTTGTGAAGAGCTTAGGTGTGGTAATTACCACGTGCTATCTGAGGTGTGTCATTGTTTGGTTCATTGATGTTGTGAAAAGTATAGGTGTGGTCATTGCCAAGTGCTATCTGATGTGTGTCATTGTTTGGTTCATTGATGTTGTGAAAAGTATAGATGTGGTCATTACCATGTGCTATCTGATGTGTGTCATTGTTTGGTTCATTGATGTTGTGAAGAGCTTAGGTGTGGTCATTACCACGTGCTATCTGAGGTGTGTCATTGTTTGGTTCATTGATGTTGTGAAAAGTATAGGTGTGGTCATTACCATGTGCTATCTGATGTGTGTCATTGTTTGGTTCATTGATGTTGTGAAAAGCTTAGGTGTGGTCATTACCATGTGCTATCTGAGGTGTGTCATTGTTTGGTTCATTGATGTTGTGAAAAGCTTAGGTGTGGTCATTACCACGTGCTATCTGAGGTGTGTCATTGTTTGGTTCATTGATGTTGTGAAAAGCTTAGGTGTGGTCATTACCACGTGCTATCTGATGTGTGTCATTATTTGGTTCATTGATGTTGTGAAAAATATGGGTGTGGTCATTACCACGTGCTATCTGAGGTGTGTCATTGTTTGGTTCATTGATGTTGTGAAAAGTATGGGTGTGGTCATTACCACGTGCTATCTGAGGTGTGTCATTGTTTGGTTCATTGATGTTGTGAAAAGCTTAGGTGTGGTCATTACCACGTGCTATCTGAGGTGTGTCATTGTTTTGTTCATTGATGTTGTGAAAAGCATAGGTGTGGTCATTACCATGTGCTATCTGATGTGTGTCATTGTTCGGTTCATTGATGTTGTGAAAAGCTTAGGTTTGGTCATTACCACGTGCTATCTGATGTGTGTCATTGTTTGGTTCATTGATGTTGTGAAAAGTATGGGTGAGGTCATTACCACGTGCTATCTGAGGTGTGTCATTGTTTGGTTCATTGATGTTGTGAAAAGTATAGGTGTGGTCATTACCACGTGCTATCTGAGGTGTGTCATTGTTTGGTTCATTGATGTTGTGAAAAGCATAGGTGTGGTCATTGCCATGTGCTGTCTGAGGTGTGTCATTGTTTGGTTCATTGATGTTGTGAAAAGCATAGGTGTGGTCATTGCCATGTGCTGTCTGAGGTGTGCCATTGTTTGGTTCATTGATGTTGTGAAAAATATAGGTGTGGTCATTACCACGTGCTATCTGAGGTGTGCCATTGTTTGGTTCATTGATGTTGTGAAAAGCTTAGGTGTGGTCATTACCACGTGCTATCTGAGGTGTGTCATTGTTTGGTTCATTGATGTTGTGAAAAGTATAGGTGTGGTCATTACCATGTGCTATCTGAGGTGTGTCATTGCTTGGTTCATTGATGTTGTGAAAAGTATAGGTGTGGTCATTACCACGTGCTATCTGAGGTGTGTCATTATTTGGTTCATTGATGTTGTGAAAAGCTTAGGTGTGGTCATTACCATGTGCTATCTGAGGTGTGTCATTGTTTGGTTCATTGATGTTGTGAAAAGTATAGGTGTGGTCATTACCACGTGCTATCTGAGGTGTGTCATTGTTTGGTTCATTGATGTTGTGAAAAGTATAGGTGTGGTCATTGCCATGTGCTATCTGAGGTGTGTCATTGTTTGGTTCATTGATGTTGTGAAAATCATAGGTGTGATCATTGCCATGTGCTATCTGAGATGTGTCATTGTTTGGTTCATTGATGTTGTGAAAAGTATAGGTGTAATCATTACCACGTGCTATCTGAGGTGTGTCATTGCTTGGTTCATTGATGTTGTGAAAAGTATAGGTGTGATCATTACCAAGTGCTATCTGATGTGTGTCATTGTTTGGTTCATTGATGTTGTGAAAAGTATAGGTGTGGTTATTGCCATGTGCTATCTGATGTGTGTCATTGTTTGATTCATTGATGTTGTGAAAAGTATAGGTGTAATCATTAACACGAGCTATCTGAGGTGTGTCATTATTTGGTTCATTGATGTTGTGAAAAGTATGGGTGTAATCATTACCACGTGCTATCTGAGGTGTGTCATTGTTTGGTTCATTGATGTTGTGAAAAGTATTGGTTTGGTCATTGCCACGTGCTATCTGAGGTGTGTCATTGTTTGGTTCATTGATGTTGTGAAAAGCATGGGTTTGGTCATTGCCATGTGCTATCTGAGGTGTGTCATCGTTTGGTTCATTGATGTTGTAAAAAGTAAAGGTGTGGTCATTGCCATTTGCTATCTGAGATGTGTCATTGTTTGGTTCATTGATGTTGTGAAAAGCATGGGTGTGGTCATTACCACGTGCTATCTGAGGTGTGTCATTGTTTGGTTCATTGATGTTGTGAAAAGTATTAGTGTGATCATTACCACGTGCTATCTGAGGTGTGTCATTGTTTGGTTCATTGATGTTGTGAGAAGTATAGGTGTGGTCATTACCATGTGCTATCTGAGGTGTGTCATCGTTTTGTTCATTGATGTTGTGAAAAGTATAGGTGTGGTCATTGCCATGTGCTATCTGAGGTGTGTCATTGTTTGGTTCATTGATGTTGTGAAAATCATAGGTGTGATCATTGCCAAGTGCTATCTGATGTGTGTCATTGTTTGGTTCATTGATGTTGTGAAAAGTATAGGTGTGATCATTACCACGTGCTATCTGAGGTGTGTCATTGTTTGGTTCATTGATGTTGTGAAAAGTATAGGTGTGGTCATTACCATGTGCTATCTGAGGTGTGTCAACGTTTTGTTCATTGATGTTGTGAAAAGTATAGGTGTGGTCATTACCACGTGCTATCTGAGGTGTGTCATTGTTTGGTTCATTGATGTTGTGAAAAGCATAGGTGTGGTCATTACCACGTGCTATCTGAGGTGTGTCATTGTTTGGTTCATTGATGTTGTGAAAAGTATAGGTGTAATCATTACCACGAGCTATCTGAGGTGTGTCATTGTTTGGTTCATTGATGTTGTGAAAAGTATAGGTGTGATCATAACCACGTGCTATCTGATGTGTGTCATTGTTTGGTTCATTGATGTTGTGAAAATCATAGGTGTGATCATTGCCAAGTGCTATCTGATGTGTGTCATTGTTTGGTTCATTGATGTTGTGAAAAGTATTGGTGTGGTCATTGCCATGTGCTATCTGAGGTGTGTCATTGTTTGGTTCATTGATGTTGTGAAAAGTATAGGTGTGATCATTACCACGTGCTACCTGAGGTGTGTCATTGTTTGGTTCATTGATGTTGTGAAAAGTATAGGTGTGATTTTTGCCAAGTGCTATCTGAGGTGTGTCATTGTTTGGTTCATTGATGTTGTGAAAAGCATGGGTATGGTCATTGCCATGTGCTATCTGAGGTGTGTCATTGTTTGGTTCATTGATGTTGTGAAAAGCTTAGGTGTGGTCATTGTCATGTGCTATCTTAGGTGTGTCATTGTTTGGTTCATTGATGTTGTGAAAAGTATAGGTGTGGTCATTGCCATGTGCTATCTGAGGTGTGTCATTGTTTGGTTCATTGATGTTGTGAAAAGTATAGGTGTGGTCATTGTCATGTGCTATCTGAGGTGTGTCATTGTTTGGTTCATTGATGTTGTGAAAAGCATGGGTTTGGTCATTGCCATGTGCTATCTGAGGTGTGTCATCGTTTGGTTCATTGATGTTGTGAAAAGTATAGGTGTGGTCATTGCCATGTGCTATCTGAGGTGTGTCATTGTTTGGTTCATTGATGTTGTGAAAAGTATAGGTGTGATCATTACCACGTGCTCTCTGAGGTGTGTCATTGTTTGGTTCATTGATGTTGTGAAAAGTATAGGTGTGGTCATTGCCATGTGCTATCTGAGGTGTGTCATTGTTTGGTTCATTGATGTTGTGAAAAGTATAGGTGTGGTCATTACCACGTGCTATCTGAGGTGTGTCATTGTTTGGTTCATTGATGTTGTGAAAAGCATAGGTGTGGTCATTGCCATGTGCTGTCTGAGGTGTGTCATTGTTTGGTTCATTGATGTTGTGAAAAGCATAGGTGTGGTCATTGCCATGTGCTGTCTGAGGTGTGCCATTGTTTGGTTCATTGATGTTGTGAAAAATATAGGTGTGGTCATTACCACGTGCTATCTGAGGTGTGCCATTGTTTGGTTCATTGATGTTGTGAAAAGCTTAGGTGTGGTCATTACCACGTGCTATCTGAGGTGTGTCATTGTTTGGTTCATTGATGTTGTGAAAAGTATAGGTGTGGTCATTACCATGTGCTATCTGAGGTGTGTCATTGCTTGGTTCATTGATGTTGTGAAAAGTATAGGTGTGGTCATTACCACGTGCTATCTGAGGTGTGTCATTATTTGGTTCATTGATGTTGTGAAAAGCTTAGGTGTGGTCATTACCATGTGCTATCTGAGGTGTGTCATTGTTTGGTTCATTGATGTTGTGAAAAGTATAGGTGTGGTCATTACCACGTGCTATCTGAGGTGTGTCATTGTTTGGTTCATTGATGTTGTGAAAAGTATAGGTGTGGTCATTGCCATGTGCTATCTGAGGTGTGTCATTGTTTGGTTCATTGATGTTGTGAAAATCATAGGTGTGATCATTGCCATGTGCTATCTGAGATGTGTCATTGTTTGGTTCATTGATGTTGTGAAAATCATAGGTGTGATCATTGCCATGTGCTATCTGAGGTGTGTCATTGTTTGGTTCATTGATGTTGTGAAAAATTTAGGTGTGGTCATTGCCATGTGCTATCTGAGGTGTGTCATTGTTTGGTTCATTGATGTTGTGAAAAGTATAGGTGTGGTCATTGCCACGTGCTATCTGAGGTGTGTCATTGTTTGGTTCATTGATGTTGTGAAAAGTATAGGTGTAATCATTACCACGTGCTATCTGAGGTGTGTCATTGCTTGGTTCATTGATGTTGTGAAAAGTATAGGTGTGATCATTACCAAGTGCTATCTGATGTGTGTCATTGTTTGGTTCATTGATGTTGTGAAAAGTATAGGTGTGGTTATTGCCATGTGCTATCTGATGTGTGTCATTGTTTGATTCATTGATGTTGTGAAAAGTATAGGTGTAATCATTAACACGAGCTATCTGAGGTGTGTCATTATTTGGTTCATTGATGTTGTGAAAAGTATGGGTGTAATCATTACCACGTGCTATCTGAGGTGTGTCATTGTTTGGTTCATTGATGTTGTGAAAAGTATTGGTTTGGTCATTGCCACGTGCTATCTGAGGTGTGTCATTGTTTGGTTCATTGATGTTGTGAAAAGCATGGGTTTGGTCATTGCCATGTGCTATCTGAGGTGTGTCATCGTTTGGTTCATTGATGTTGTAAAAAGTAAAGGTGTGGTCATTGCCATGTGCTATCTGAGATGTGTCATTGTTTGGTTCATTGATGTTGTGAAAAGCATGGGTGTGGTCATTACCACGTGCTATCTGAGGTGTGTCATTGTTTGGTTCATTGATGTTGTGAAAAGTATTAGTGTGATCATTACCACGTGCTATCTGAGGTGTGTCATTGTTTGGTTCATTGATGTTGTGAGAAGTATAGGTGTGGTCATTACCATGTGCTATCTGAGGTGTGTCATCGTTTTGTTCATTGATGTTGTGAAAAGTATAGGTGTGGTCATTGCCATGTGCTATCTGAGGTGTGTCATTGTTTGGTTCATTGATGTTGTGAAAATCATAGGTGTGATCATTGCCAAGTGCTATCTGATGTGTGTCATTGTTTGGTTCATTGATGTTGTGAAAAGTATAGGTGTGATCATTACCACGTGCTATCTGAGGTGTGTCATTGTTTGGTTCATTGATGTTGTGAAAAGTATAGGTGTGGTCATTACCATGTGCTATCTGAGGTGTGTCAACGTTTTGTTCATTGATGTTGTGAAAAGTATAGGTGTGGTCATTACCACGTGCTATCTGAGGTGTGTCATTGTTTGGTTCATTGATGTTGTGAAAATCATAGGTGTGATCATTGCCAAGTGCTATCTGATGTGTTTAATTGTTTGGTTCATTGATGTTGTGAAAAGTATAGGTGTGATCATTACCACGTGCTATCTGAGGTGTGTCATTGTTTGGATCATTGATGTTGTGAAAAGTATGGGTGTGATCATTACCACGTGCTATCTAAGGTGTGTCATTGTTTGGTTCATTGATGTTGTGAAAAGCATGGGTGTGGTCATTGCCATGTGCTATCTGATGTGTGTCATTGTTTGGTTCATTGATGTTGTGAAAAGCATAGGTGTGGTCATTACCACGTGCTATCTGAGGTGTGTCATTGTTTGGTTCATTGATGTTGTGAAAAGTATAGGTGTGATCATTACCACGTGCTATCTGAGGTGTGTCATTGTTTGGATCATTGATGTTGTGAAAAGTATAGGTGTGATCATTACCATGTGCTATCTGAGGTGTGTCATTATTTGGTTCATTGATGTTGTGAAAAGTATAGGTGTGATCATTACCACGTGCTATCTGATGTGTGTCATTGTTTGGTTCATTGATGTTGTGAAAAGTATAGGTGTAATCATTACCACGAGCTATCTGAGGTGTGTCATTGTTTGGTTCATTGATGTTGTGAAAAGTATAGGTGTGATCATTACCACGTGCTATCTGATGTGTGTCATTGTTTGGTTCATTGATGTTGTGAAAATCATAGGTGTGATCATTGCCAAGTGCTATCTGATGTGTGTCATTGTTTGGTTCATTGATGTTGTGAAAAGTATTGGTGTGGTCATTGCCATGTGCTATCTGAGGTGTGTCATTGTTTGGTTCATTGATGTTGTGAAAAGTATAGGTGTGATCATTACCACGTGCTACCTGAGGTGTGTCATTGTTTGGTTCATTGATGTTGTGAAAAGTATAGGTGTGATTTTTGCCAAGTGCTATCTGAGGTGTGTCATTGTTTGGTTCATTGATGTTGTGAAAAGCATGGGTATGGTCATTGCCATGTGCTATCTGAGGTGTGTCATTGTTTGGTTCATTGATGTTGTGAAAAGCTTAGGTGTGGTCATTGTCATGTGCTATCTTAGGTGTGTCATTGTTTGGTTCATTGATGTTGTGAAAAGTATAGGTGTGGTCATTGCCATGTGCTATCTGAGGTGTGTCATTGTTTGGTTCATTGATGTTGTGAAAAGTATAGGTGTGGTCATTGTCATGTGCTATCTGAGGTGTGTCATTGTTTGGTTCATTGATGTTGTGAAAAGCATGGGTTTGGTCATTGCCATGTGCTATCTGAGGTGTGTCATCGTTTGGTTCATTGATGTTGTGAAAAGTATAGGTGTGGTCATTGCCATGTGCTATCTGAGGTGTGTCATTGTTTGGTTCATTGATGTTGTGAAAAGTATAGGTGTGATCATTACCACGTGCTCTCTGAGGTGTGTCATTGTTTGGTTCATTGATGTTGTGAAAAGTATAGGTGTGGTCATTGCCATGTGCTATCTGAGGTGTGTCATTGTTTGGTTCATTGATGTTGTGAAAAGTATAGGTGTGGTCATTGCCATGTGCTATCTGAGGTGTGTCATTGTTTGGTTCATTGATGTTGTGAAAAGTATAGGTGTGGTCATTGCCATGTGCTATCTGAGGTGTGTCATTGTTTGGTTCATTGATGTTGTGAAAAGTATAGGTGTGGTCATTACCACATGCTATCTGATGTGTGTCATTGTTTGGTTCATTGATGTTGTGAAAAGTATAGGTGTGGTCATTGCCATGTGCTATCTGATGTGTGTCATTGTATGGTTCATTGATGTTGTGAAAAGTATAGGTGTGGTCATTACCACATGCTATCTGAGGTGTGTCATTGTTTGGTTCATTGATGTTGTGAAAAGTATAGGTGTGGTCATTGCCATGTGCTATCTGAGGTGTGTCATTGTTTGGTTCATTGACATTGTGAAAAGTATAGGTGTAATCATTACCACGTGCTATCTGATGTGTGTCATTGTTTGGTTCATTGATGTTGTGAAAAGTATAGGTGTAATCATTACCACGTGCTATCTGATGTGTGTCATGTTTGGTTCATTGATGTTGTGAAAAGCTTATGTGTGGTCATTACCACGTGCTATCTGAGGTGTGTCATTGTTTGGTTCATTGATGTTGTGAAAAGCTTAGGTGTGGTCATTACCACGTGCTATCTGAGGTGTGTCATTGTTTGGTTCATTGATGTTGTGAAAAGCTTAGGTGTGGTCATTACCACGTGCTATCTGAGGTGTGTCATTGTTTGGTTCATTGATGTTGTGAAAAGCTTAGGTGTGGTCATTACCACGTGCTATCTGAGGTGTGTCATTGTTTGGTTCATTGATGTTGTGAAAATTATAGGTGTGGTCATTACCACGTGCTATCTGAGGTGTGTCATTGTTTGGTTCATTGATGTTGTGAAAAGTATAGGTGTGGTCATTACCACGTGCTATCTGAGGTGTGTCATTGTTTGGTTCATTGATGTTGTGAAAAGTATAGGTGTGGTCATTACCACGTGCTATCTGAGGTGTGTCATTGTTTGGTTCATTGATGTTGTGAAAAGTATAGGTGTGGTCATTACCACGTGCTATCTGAGGTGTGTCATTGTTTGGTTCATTGATGTTGTGAAAAGTATAGGTGTGGTCATTACCATGTGCTATCTGAGGTGTGTCATTGTTTGGTTCATTGATGTTGTGAAAAGCATGGGTTTGGTCATTGCCACGTGCTATCTGAGGTGTGTCATTGTTTGGTTCATTGATGTTGTGAAAAGTATAGGTGTAATCATTAACACGAGCTATCTGAGGTGTGTCATTGTTTGGTTCATTGATGTTGTGAAAAGTATAGGTGTGGTCATTACCACGTGCTATCTGAGGTGTGTCATTGTTTGGTTCATTGATGTTGTGAAAAGTATAGGTGTGGTCATTGCCACGTGCTATCTGAGGTGTGTCATTGTTTGGTTCATTGATGTTGTGAAAAGTATAGGTGTGATCATTGCCACGTGCTATCTGAGGTGTGTCATTGTTTGGTTCATTGATGTTGTGAAAAGTATAGGTGTGGTCATTGCCACGTGCTATCTGAGGTGTGTCATTGTTTGGTTCATTGATGTTGTGAAAAGTATAGGTGTGATCATTGCCACGTGCTATCTGAGGTGTGTCATTATTTGGTTCATTGATGTTGTGAAAAGCTTAGGTGTAATCATTACCATGTGCTATCTGATGTGTGTCATTGTTTGGTTCATTGATGTTGTGAAAAGCATGGGTGTGGTCATTGCCATGTGCTATCTGATGTGTGTCATTGTTTGGTTCATTGATGTTGTGAAAAGTATGGGTGTAATCATTACCACATGCTATCTGATGTGTGTCATTGTTTGGTTCATTGATGTTGTGAAAAGTATAGGTGTGGTCATTGCCATGTGCTATCTGATGTGTGTCATTGTTTGGTTCATTGATGTTGTGAAAATCATAGGTGTGATCATTGCCAAGTGCTATCTGATGTGTGTCATTGTTTGGTTCATTGATGTTGTGAAAAGTATAGGTGTGATCATTACCACGTGCTATCTGAGGTGTGTCATTGTTTGGTTCATTGATGTTGTGAAAAGTATAGGTGTGGTCATTACCATGTGCTATCTGAGGTGTGTCAACGTTTTGTTCATTGATGTTGTGAAAAGTATAGGTGTGGTCATTACCACGTGCTATCTGAGGTGTGTCATTGTTTGGTTCATTGATGTTGTGAAAATCATAGGTGTGATCATTGCCAAGTGCTATCTGATGTGTTTAATTGTTTGGTTCATTGATGTTGTGAAAAGTATAGGTGTGATCATTACCACGTGCTATCTGAGGTGTGTCATTGTTTGGATCATTGATGTTGTGAAAAGTATGGGTGTGATCATTACCACGTGCTATCTAAGGTGTGTCATTGTTTGGTTCATTGATGTTGTGAAAAGCATGGGTGTGGTCATTGCCATGTGCTATCTGATGTGTGTCATTGTTTGGTTCATTGATGTTGTGAAAAGCATAGGTGTGGTCATTACCACGTGCTATCTGAGGTGTGTCATTGTTTGGTTCATTGATGTTGTGAAAAGTATAGGTGTGATCATTACCACGTGCTATCTGAGGTGTGTCATTGTTTGGATCATTGATGTTGTGAAAAGTATAGGTGTGATCATTACCATGTGCTATCTGAGGTGTGTCATTGTTTGGTTCATTGATGTTGTGAAAAGTATAGGTGTGATCATTACCACGTGCTATCTGATGTGTGTCATTGTTTGGTTCATTGATGTTGTGAAAAGTATAGGTGTAATCATTACCACGAGCTATCTGAGGTGTGTCATTGTTTGGTTCATTGATGTTGTGAAAAGTATAGGTGTGATCATTACCACGTGCTATCTGATGTGTGTCATTGTTTGGTTCATTGATGTTGTGAAAATCATAGGTGTGATCATTGCCAAGTGCTATCTGATGTGTGTCATTGTTTGGTTCATTGATGTTGTGAAAAGTATTGGTGTGGTCATTGCCATGTGCTATCTGAGGTGTGTCATTGTTTGGTTCATTGATGTTGTGAAAAGTATAGGTGTGATCATTACCACGTGCTACCTGAGGTGTGTCATTGTTTGGTTCATTGATGTTGTGAAAAGTATAGGTGTGATTTTTGCCAAGTGCTATCTGAGGTGTGTCATTGTTTGGTTCATTGATGTTGTGAAAAGCATGGGTATGGTCATTGCCATGTGCTATCTGAGGTGTGTCATTGTTTGGTTCATTGATGTTGTGAAAAGCTTAGGTGTGGTCATTGTCATGTGCTATCTTAGGTGTGTCATTGTTTGGTTCATTGATGTTGTGAAAAGTATAGGTGTGGTCATTGCCATGTGCTATCTGAGGTGTGTCATTGTTTGGTTCATTGATGTTGTGAAAAGTATAGGTGTGGTCATTGTCATGTGCTATCTGAGGTGTGTCATTGTTTGGTTCATTGATGTTGTGAAAAGCATGGGTTTGGTCATTGCCATGTGCTATCTGAGGTGTGTCATCGTTTGGTTCATTGATGTTGTGAAAAGTATAGGTGTGGTCATTGCCATGTGCTATCTGAGGTGTGTCATTGTTTGGTTCATTGATGTTGTGAAAAGTATAGGTGTGATCATTACCACGTGCTCTCTGAGGTGTGTCATTGTTTGGTTCATTGATGTTGTGAAAAGTATAGGTGTGGTCATTGCCATGTGCTATCTGAGGTGTGTCATTGTTTGGTTCATTGATGTTGTGAAAAGTATAGGTGTGGTCATTGCCATGTGCTATCTGAGGTGTGTCATTGTTTGGTTCATTGATGTTGTGAAAAGTATAGGTGTGGTCATTGCCATGTGCTATCTGAGGTGTGTCATTGTTTGGTTCATTGATGTTGTGAAAAGTATAGGTGTGGTCATTACCACATGCTATCTGATGTGTGTCATTGTTTGGTTCATTGATGTTGTGAAAAGTATAGGTGTGGTCATTGCCATGTGCTATCTGATGTGTGTCATTGTATGGTTCATTGATGTTGTGAAAAGTATAGGTGTGGTCATTACCACATGCTATCTGAGGTGTGTCATTGTTTGGTTCATTGATGTTGTGAAAAGTATAGGTGTGGTCATTGCCATGTGCTATCTGAGGTGTGTCATTGTTTGGTTCATTGACATTGTGAAAAGTATAGGTGTAATCATTACCACGTGCTATCTGATGTGTGTCATTGTTTGGTTCATTGATGTTGTGAAAAGTATAGGTGTAATCATTACCACGTGCTATCTGATGTGTGTCATGTTTGGTTCATTGATGTTGTGAAAAGCTTATGTGTGGTCATTACCACGTGCTATCTGAGGTGTGTCATTGTTTGGTTCATTGATGTTGTGAAAAGCTTAGGTGTGGTCATTACCACGTGCTATCTGAGGTGTGTCATTGTTTGGTTCATTGATGTTGTGAAAAGCTTAGGTGTGGTCATTACCACGTGCTATCTGAGGTGTGTCATTGTTTGGTTCATTGATGTTGTGAAAAGCTTAGGTGTGGTCATTACCACGTGCTATCTGAGGTGTGTCATTGTTTGGTTCATTGATGTTGTGAAAATTATAGGTGTGGTCATTACCACGTGCTATCTGAGGTGTGTCATTGTTTGGTTCATTGATGTTGTGAAAAGTATAGGTGTGGTCATTACCACGTGCTATCTGAGGTGTGTCATTGTTTGGTTCATTGATGTTGTGAAAAGTATAGGTGTGGTCATTACCACGTGCTATCTGAGGTGTGTCATTGTTTGGTTCATTGATGTTGTGAAAAGTATAGGTGTGGTCATTACCACGTGCTATCTGAGGTGTGTCATTGTTTGGTTCATTGATGTTGTGAAAAGTATAGGTGTGGTCATTACCATGTGCTATCTGAGGTGTGTCATTGTTTGGTTCATTGATGTTGTGAAAAGCATGGGTTTGGTCATTGCCACGTGCTATCTGAGGTGTGTCATTGTTTGGTTCATTGATGTTGTGAAAAGTATAGGTGTAATCATTAACACGAGCTATCTGAGGTGTGTCATTGTTTGGTTCATTGATGTTGTGAAAAGTATAGGTGTGGTCATTACCACGTGCTATCTGAGGTGTGTCATTGTTTGGTTCATTGATGTTGTGAAAAGTATAGGTGTGGTCATTGCCACGTGCTATCTGAGGTGTGTCATTGTTTGGTTCATTGATGTTGTGAAAAGTATAGGTGTGATCATTGCCACGTGCTATCTGAGGTGTGTCATTGTTTGGTTCATTGATGTTGTGAAAAGTATAGGTGTGGTCATTGCCACGTGCTATCTGAGGTGTGTCATTGTTTGGTTCATTGATGTTGTGAAAAGTATAGGTGTGATCATTGCCACGTGCTATCTGAGGTGTGTCATTATTTGGTTCATTGATGTTGTGAAAAGCTTAGGTGTAATCATTACCATGTGCTATCTGATGTGTGTCATTGTTTGGTTCATTGATGTTGTGAAAAGCATGGGTGTGGTCATTGCCATGTGCTATCTGATGTGTGTCATTGTTTGGTTCATTGATGTTGTGAAAAGTATGGGTGTAATCATTACCACATGCTATCTGATGTGTGTCATTGTTTGGTTCATTGATGTTGTGAAAAGTATAGGTGTGGTCATTGCCATGTGCTATCTGATGTGTGTCATTGTTTGGTTCATTGATGTTGTGAAAATCATAGGTGTGATCATTGCCAAGTGCTATCTGATGTGTGTCATTGTTTGGTTCATTGATGTTGTGAAAAGTATAGGTGTGATCATTACCACGTGCTATCTGAGGTGTGTCATTGTTTGGTTCATTGATGTTGTGAAAAGTATAGGTGTGGTCATTACCATGTGCTATCTGAGGTGTGTCAACGTTTTGTTCATTGATGTTGTGAAAAGTATAGGTGTGGTCATTACCACGTGCTATCTGAGGTGTGTCATTGTTTGGTTCATTGATGTTGTGAAAATCATAGGTGTGATCATTGCCAAGTGCTATCTGATGTGTTTAATTGTTTGGTTCATTGATGTTGTGAAAAGTATAGGTGTGATCATTACCACGTGCTATCTGAGGTGTGTCATTGTTTGGATCATTGATGTTGTGAAAAGTATGGGTGTGATCATTACCACGTGCTATCTAAGGTGTGTCATTGTTTGGTTCATTGATGTTGTGAAAAGCATGGGTGTGGTCATTGCCATGTGCTATCTGATGTGTGTCATTGTTTGGTTCATTGATGTTGTGAAAAGCATAGGTGTGGTCATTACCACGTGCTATCTGAGGTGTGTCATTGTTTGGTTCATTGATGTTGTGAAAAGTATAGGTGTGATCATTACCACGTGCTATCTGAGGTGTGTCATTGTTTGGATCATTGATGTTGTGAAAAGTATAGGTGTGATCATTACCATGTGCTATCTGAGGTGTGTCATTGTTTGGTTCATTGATGTTGTGAAAAGTATAGGTGTGATCATTACCACGTGCTATCTGATGTGTGTCATTGTTTGGTTCATTGATGTTGTGAAAAGTATAGGTGTAATCATTACCACGAGCTATCTGAGGTGTGTCATTGTTTGGTTCATTGATGTTGTGAAAAGTATAGGTGTGATCATTACCACGTGCTATCTGATGTGTGTCATTGTTTGGTTCATTGATGTTGTGAAAATCATAGGTGTGATCATTGCCAAGTGCTATCTGATGTGTGTCATTGTTTGGTTCATTGATGTTGTGAAAAGTATTGGTGTGGTCATTGCCATGTGCTATCTGAGGTGTGTCATTGTTTGGTTCATTGATGTTGTGAAAAGTATAGGTGTGATCATTACCACGTGCTACCTGAGGTGTGTCATTGTTTGGTTCATTGATGTTGTGAAAAGTATAGGTGTGATTTTTGCCAAGTGCTATCTGAGGTGTGTCATTGTTTGGTTCATTGATGTTGTGAAAAGCATGGGTATGGTCATTGCCATGTGCTATCTGAGGTGTGTCATTGTTTGGTTCATTGATGTTGTGAAAAGCTTAGGTGTGGTCATTGTCATGTGCTATCTTAGGTGTGTCATTGTTTGGTTCATTGATGTTGTGAAAAGTATAGGTGTGGTCATTGCCATGTGCTATCTGAGGTGTGTCATTGTTTGGTTCATTGATGTTGTGAAAAGTATAGGTGTGGTCATTGTCATGTGCTATCTGAGGTGTGTCATTGTTTGGTTCATTGATGTTGTAAAAAGCATGGGTTTGGTCATTGCCATGTGCTATCTGAGGTGTGTCATCGTTTGGTTCATTGATGTTGTGAAAAGTATAGGTGTGGTCATTGCCATGTGCTATCTGAGGTGTGTCATTGTTTGGTTCATTGATGTTGTGAAAAGTATAGGTGTGATCATTACCACGTGCTCTCTGAGGTGTGTCATTGTTTGGTTCATTGATGTTGTGAAAAGTATAGGTGTGGTCATTGCCATGTGCTATCTGAGGTGTGTCATTGTTTGGTTCATTGATGTTGTGAAAAGTATAGGTGTGGTCATTGCCATGTGCTATCTGAGGTGTGTCATTGTTTGGTTCATTGATGTTGTGAAAAGTATAGGTGTGGTCATTGCCATGTGCTATCTGAGGTGTGTCATTGTTTGGTTCATTGATGTTGTGAAAAGTATAGGTGTGGTCATTACCACATGCTATCTGATGTGTGTCATTGTTTGGTTCATTGATGTTGTGAAAAGTATAGGTGTGGTCATTGCCATGTGCTATCTGATGTGTGTCATTGTATGGTTCATTGATGTTGTGAAAAGTATAGGTGTGGTCATTACCACATGCTATCTGAGGTGTGTCATTGTTTGGTTCATTGATGTTGTGAAAAGTATAGGTGTGGTCATTACCATGTGCTATCTGAGGTGTGTCATTGTTTGGTTCATTGACATTGTGAAAAGTATAGGTGTAATCATTACCACGTGCTATCTGATGTGTGTCATTGTTTGGTTCATTGATGTTGTGAAAAGTATAGGTGTAATCATTACCACGTGCTATCTGATGTGTGTCATGTTTGGTTCATTGATGTTGTGAAAAGCTTATGTGTGGTCATTACCACGTGCTATCTGAGGTGTGTCATTGTTTGGTTCATTGATGTTGTGAAAAGCTTAGGTGTGGTCATTACCACGTGCTATCTGAGGTGTGTCATTGTTTGGTTCATTGATGTTGTGAAAAGCTTAGGTGTGGTCATTACCACGTGCTATCTGAGGTGTGTCATTGTTTGGTTCATTGATGTTGTGAAAAGCTTAGGTGTGGTCATTACCACGTGCTATCTGAGGTGTGTCATTGTTTGGTTCATTGATGTTGTGAAAATTATAGGTGTGGTCATTACCACGTGCTATCTGAGGTGTGTCATTGTTTGGTTCATTGATGTTGTGAAAAGTATAGGTGTGGTCATTACCACGTGCTATCTGAGGTGTGTCATTGTTTGGTTCATTGATGTTGTGAAAAGTATAGGTGTGGTCATTACCACGTGCTATCTGAGGTGTGTCATTGTTTGGTTCATTGATGTTGTGAAAAGTATAGGTGTGGTCATTACCACGTGCTATCTGAGGTGTGTCATTGTTTGGTTCATTGATGTTGTGAAAAGTATAGGTGTGGTCATTACCATGTGCTATCTGAGGTGTGTCATTGTTTGGTTCATTGATGTTGTGAAAAGCATGGGTTTGGTCATTGCCACGTGCTATCTGAGGTGTGTCATTGTTTGGTTCATTGATGTTGTGAAAAGTATAGGTGTAATCATTAACACGAGCTATCTGAGGTGTGTCATTGTTTGGTTCATTGATGTTGTGAAAAGTATAGGTGTGGTCATTACCACGTGCTATCTGAGGTGTGTCATTGTTTGGTTCATTGATGTTGTGAAAAGTATAGGTGTGGTCATTGCCACGTGCTATCTGAGGTGTGTCATTGTTTGGTTCATTGATGTTGTGAAAAGTATAGGTGTGATCATTGCCACGTGCTATCTGAGGTGTGTCATTGTTTGGTTCATTGATGTTGTGAAAAGTATAGGTGTGGTCATTGCCACGTGCTATCTGAGGTGTGTCATTGTTTGGTTCATTGATGTTGTGAAAAGTATAGGTGTGATCATTGCCACGTGCTATCTGAGGTGTGTCATTATTTGGTTCATTGATGTTGTGAAAAGCTTAGGTGTAATCATTACCATGTGCTATCTGATGTGTGTCATTGTTTGGTTCATTGATGTTGTGAAAAGCATGGGTGTGGTCATTGCCATGTGCTATCTGATGTGTGTCATTGTTTGGTTCATTGATGTTGTGAAAAGTATGGGTGTAATCATTACCACATGCTATCTGATGTGTGTCATTGTTTGGTTCATTGATGTTGTGAAAAGTATAGGTGTGGTCATTGCCATGTGCTATCTGATGTGTGTCATTGTTTGGTTCATTGATGTTGTGAAAATCATAGGTGTGATCATTGCCAAGTGCTATCTGATGTGTGTCATTGTTTGGTTCATTGATGTTGTGAAAAGTATAGGTGTGATCATTACCACGTGCTATCTGAGGTGTGTCATTGTTTGGTTCATTGATGTTGTGAAAAGTATAGGTGTGGTCATTACCATGTGCTATCTGAGGTGTGTCAACGTTTTGTTCATTGATGTTGTGAAAAGTATAGGTGTGGTCATTACCACGTGCTATCTGAGGTGTGTCATTGTTTGGTTCATTGATGTTGTGAAAATCATAGGTGTGATCATTGCCAAGTGCTATCTGATGTGTTTAATTGTTTGGTTCATTGATGTTGTGAAAAGTATAGGTGTGATCATTACCACGTGCTATCTGAGGTGTGTCATTGTTTGGATCATTGATGTTGTGAAAAGTATGGGTGTGATCATTACCACGTGCTATCTAAGGTGTGTCATTGTTTGGTTCATTGATGTTGTGAAAAGCATGGGTGTGGTCATTGCCATGTGCTATCTGATGTGTGTCATTGTTTGGTTCATTGATGTTGTGAAAAGCATAGGTGTGGTCATTACCACGTGCTATCTGAGGTGTGTCATTGTTTGGTTCATTGATGTTGTGAAAAGTATAGGTGTGATCATCACCACGTGCTATCTGAGGTGTGTCATTGTTTGGATCATTGATGTTGTGAAAAGTATAGGTGTGATCATTACCATGTGCTATCTGAGGTGTGTCATTGTTTGGTTCATTGATGTTGTGAAAAGTATAGGTGTGATCATTACCACGTGCTATCTGAGGTGTGTCATTGTTTGGTTCATTGATGTTGTGAAAAGTATAGGTGTAATCATTACCACGAGCTATCTGAGGTGTGTCATTGTTTGGTTCATTGATGTTGTGAAAAGTATAGGTGTGATCATTACCACGTGCTATCTGATGTGTGTCATTGTTTGGTTCATTGATGTTGTGAAAATCATAGGTGTGATCATTGCCAAGTGCTATCTGATGTGTGTCATTGTTTGGTTCATTGATGTTGTGAAAAGTATTGGTGTGGTCATTGCCATGTGCTATCTGAGGTGTGTCATTGTTTGGTTCATTGATGTTGTGAAAAGTATAGGTGTGATCATTACCACGTGCTACCTGAGGTGTGTCATTGTTTGGTTCATTGATGTTGTGAAAAGTATAGGTGTGATTTTTGCCAAGTGCTATCTGAGGTGTGTCATTGTTTGGTTCATTGATGTTGTGAAAAGCATGGGTATGGTCATTGCCATGTGCTATCTGAGGTGTGTCATTGTTTGGTTCATTGATGTTGTGAAAAGCTTAGGTGTGGTCATTGTCATGTGCTATCTTAGGTGTGTCATTGTTTGGTTCATTGATGTTGTGAAAAGTATAGGTGTGGTCATTGCCATGTGCTATCTGAGGTGTGTCATTGTTTGGTTCATTGATGTTGTGAAAAGTATAGGTGTGGTCATTGTCATGTGCTATCTGAGGTGTGTCATTGTTTGGTTCATTGATGTTGTGAAAAGCATGGGTTTGGTCATTGCCATGTGCTATCTGAGGTGTGTCATCGTTTGGTTCATTGATGTTGTGAAAAGTATAGGTGTGGTCATTGCCATGTGCTATCTGAGGTGTGTCATTGTTTGGTTCATTGATGTTGTGAAAAGTATAGGTGTGATCATTACCACGTGCTCTCTGAGGTGTGTCATTGTTTGGTTCATTGATGTTGTGAAAAGTATAGGTGTGGTCATTGCCATGTGCTATCTGAGGTGTGTCATTGTTTGGTTCATTGATGTTGTGAAAAGTATAGGTGTGGTCATTGCCATGTGCTATCTGAGGTGTGTCATTGTTTGGTTCATTGATGTTGTGAAAAGTATAGGTGTGGTCATTGCCATGTGCTATCTGAGGTGTGTCATTGTTTGGTTCATTGATGTTGTGAAAAGTATAGGTGTGGTCATTACCACATGCTATCTGATGTGTGTCATTGTTTGGTTCATTGATGTTGTGAAAAGTATAGGTGTGGTCATTGCCATGTGCTATCTGATGTGTGTCATTGTATGGTTCATTGATGTTGTGAAAAGTATAGGTGTGGTCATTACCACATGCTATCTGAGGTGTGTCATTGTTTGGTTCATTGATGTTGTGAAAAGTATAGGTGTGGTCATTGCCATGTGCTATCTGAGGTGTGTCATTGTTTGGTTCATTGACATTGTGAAAAGTATAGGTGTAATCATTACCACGTGCTATCTGATGTGTGTCATTGTTTGGTTCATTGATGTTGTGAAAAGTATAGGTGTAATCATTACCACGTGCTATCTGATGTGTGTCATGTTTGGTTCATTGATGTTGTGAAAAGCTTATGTGTGGTCATTACCACGTGCTATCTGAGGTGTGTCATTGTTTGGTTCATTGATGTTGTGAAAAGCTTAGGTGTGGTCATTACCACGTGCTATCTGAGGTGTGTCATTGTTTGGTTCATTGATGTTGTGAAAAGCTTAGGTGTGGTCATTACCACGTGCTATCTGAGGTGTGTCATTGTTTGGTTCATTGATGTTGTGAAAAGCTTAGGTGTGGTCATTACCACGTGCTATCTGAGGTGTGTCATTGTTTGGTTCATTGATGTTGTGAAAATTATAGGTGTGGTCATTACCACGTGCTATCTGAGGTGTGTCATTGTTTGGTTCATTGATGTTGTGAAAAGTATAGGTGTGGTCATTACCACGTGCTATCTGAGGTGTGTCATTGTTTGGTTCATTGATGTTGTGAAAAGTATAGGTGTGGTCATTACCACGTGCTATCTGAGGTGTGTCATTGTTTGGTTCATTGATGTTGTGAAAAGTATAGGTGTGGTCATTACCACGTGCTATCTGAGGTGTGTCATTGTTTGGTTCATTGATGTTGTGAAAAGTATAGGTGTGGTCATTACCATGTGCTATCTGAGGTGTGTCATTGTTTGGTTCATTGATGTTGTGAAAAGCATGGGTTTGGTCATTGCCACGTGCTATCTGAGGTGTGTCATTGTTTGGTTCATTGATGTTGTGAAAAGTATAGGTGTAATCATTAACACGAGCTATCTGAGGTGTGTCATTGTTTGGTTCATTGATGTTGTGAAAAGTATAGGTGTGGTCATTACCACGTGCTATCTGAGGTGTGTCATTGTTTGGTTCATTGATGTTGTGAAAAGTATAGGTGTGGTCATTGCCACGTGCTATCTGAGGTGTGTCATTGTTTGGTTCATTGATGTTGTGAAAAGTATAGGTGTGATCATTGCCACGTGCTATCTGAGGTGTGTCATTGTTTGGTTCATTGATGTTGTGAAAAGTATAGGTGTGGTCATTGCCACGTCCTATCTGAGGTGTGTCATTGTTTGGTTCATTGATGTTGTGAAAAGTATAGGTGTGATCATTGCCACGTGCTATCTGAGGTGTGTCATTATTTGGTTCATTGATGTTGTGAAAAGCTTAGGTGTAATCATTACCATGTGCTATCTGATGTGTGTCATTGTTTGGTTCATTGATGTTGTGAAAAGCATGGGTGTGGTCATTGCCATGTGCTATCTGATGTGTGTCATTGTTTGGTTCATTGATGTTGTGAAAAGTATGGGTGTAATCATTACCACATGCTATCTGAGGTGTGTCATTGTTTGGTTCATTGATGTTGTGAAAAGTATAGGTGTGGTCATTACCATGTGCTATCTGAGGTGTGTCAACGTTTTGTTCATTGATGTTGTGAAAAGTATAGGTGTGGTCATTACCACGTGCTATCTGAGGTGTGTCATTGTTTGGTTCATTGATGTTGTGAAAATCATAGGTGTGATCATTGCCAAGTGCTATCTGATGTGTTTAATTGTTTGGTTCATTGATGTTGTGAAAAGTATAGGTGTGATCATTACCACGTGCTATCTGAGGTGTGTCATTGTTTGGATCATTGATGTTGTGAAAAGTATGGGTGTGATCATTACCACGTGCTATCTAAGGTGTGTCATTGTTTGGTTCATTGATGTTGTGAAAAGCATGGGTGTGGTCATTGCCATGTGCTATCTGATGTGTGTCATTGTTTGGTTCATTGATGTTGTGAAAAGCATAGGTGTGGTCATTACCACGTGCTATCTGAGGTGTGTCATTGTTTGGTTCATTGATGTTGTGAAAAGTATAGGTGTGATCATTACCACGTGCTATCTGAGGTGTGTCATTGTTTGGATCATTGATGTTGTGAAAAGTATAGGTGTGATCATTACCATGTGCTATCTGAGGTGTGTCATTGTTTGGTTCATTGATGTTGTGAAAAGTATAGGTGTGATCATTACCACGTGCTATCTGAGGTGTGTCATTGTTTGGTTCATTGATGTTGTGAAAAGTATAGGTGTAATCATTACCACGAGCTATCTGAGGTGTGTCATTGTTTGGTTCATTGATGTTGTGAAAAGTATAGGTGTGATCATTACCACGTGCTATCTGATGTGTGTCATTGTTTGGTTCATTGATGTTGTGAAAATCATAGGTGTGATCATTGCCAAGTGCTATCTGATGTGTGTCATTGTTTGGTTCATTGATGTTGTGAAAAGTATTGGTGTGGTCATTGCCATGTGCTATCTGAGGTGTGTCATTGTTTGGTTCATTGATGTTGTGAAAAGTATAGGTGTGATCATTACCACGTGCTACCTGAGGTGTGTCATTGTTTGGTTCATTGATGTTGTGAAAAGTATAGGTGTGATTTTTGCCAAGTGCTATCTGAGGTGTGTCATTGTTTGGTTCATTGATGTTGTGAAAAGCATGGGTATGGTCATTGCCATGTGCTATCTGAGGTGTGTCATTGTTTGGTTCATTGATGTTGTGAAAAGCTTAGGTGTGGTCATTGTCATGTGCTATCTTAGGTGTGTCATTGTTTGGTTCATTGATGTTGTGAAAAGTATAGGTGTGGTCATTGCCATGTGCTATCTGAGGTGTGTCATTGTTTGGTTCATTGATGTTGTGAAAAGTATAGGTGTGGTCATTGTCATGTGCTATCTGAGGTGTGTCATTGTTTGGTTCATTGATGTTGTGAAAAGCATGGGTTTGGTCATTGCCATGTGCTATCTGAGGTGTGTCATCGTTTGGTTCATTGATGTTGTGAAAAGTATAGGTGTGGTCATTGCCATGTGCTATCTGAGGTGTGTCATTGTTTGGTTCATTGATGTTGTGAAAAGTATAGGTGTGATCATTACCACGTGCTCTCTGAGGTGTGTCATTGTTTGGTTCATTGATGTTGTGAAAAGTATAGGTGTGGTCATTGCCATGTGCTATCTGAGGTGTGTCATTGTTTGGTTCATTGATGTTGTGAAAAGTATAGGTGTGGTCATTACCACGTGCTATCTGAGGTGTGTCATTGTTTGGTTCATTGATGTTGTGAAAAGTATAGGTGTGGTCATTACCACGTGCTATCTGAGGTGTGTCATTGTTTGGTTCATTGATGTTGTGAAAAGTATAGGTGTGGTCATTACCACGTGCTATCTGAGGTGTGTCATTGTTTGGTTCATTGATGTTGTGAAAAGTATAGGTGTGGTCATTACCATGTGCTATCTGAGGTGTGTCATTGTTTGGTTCATTGATGTTGTGAAAAGCATGGGTTTGGTCATTGCCACGTGCTATCTGAGGTGTGTCATTGTTTGGTTCATTGATGTTGTGAAAAGTATAGGTGTAATCATTAACACGAGCTATCTGAGGTGTGTCATTGTTTGGTTCATTGATGTTGTGAAAAGTATAGGTGTGGTCATTACCACGTGCTATCTGAGGTGTGTCATTGTTTGGTTCATTGATGTTGTGAAAAGTATAGGTGTGGTCATTGCCACGTGCTATCTGAGGTGTGTCATTGTTTGGTTCATTGATGTTGTGAAAAGTATAGGTGTGATCATTGCCACGTGCTATCTGAGGTGTGTCATTGTTTGGTTCATTGATGTTGTGAAAAGTATAGGTGTGGTCATTGCCATGTGCTATCTGAGGTGTGTCATTGTTTGGTTCATTGATGTTGTGAAAAGTATAGGTGTGGTCATTGCCATGTGCTATCTGAGGTGTGTCATTGTTTGGTTCATTGATGTTGTGAAAAGTATAGGTGTGGTCATTACCACATGCTATCTGATGTGTGTCATTGTTTGGTTCATTGATGTTGTGAAAAGTATAGGTGTGGTCATTGCCATGTGCTATCTGATGTGTGTCATTGTATGGTTCATTGATGTTGTGAAAAGTATAGGTGTGGTCATTACCACATGCTATCTGAGGTGTGTCATTGTTTGGTTCATTGATGTTGTGAAAAGTATAGGTGTGGTCATTGCCATGTGCTATCTGAGGTGTGTCATTGTTTGGTTCATTGACATTGTGAAAAGTATAGGTGTAATCATTACCACGTGCTATCTGATGTGTGTCATTGTTTGGTTCATTGATGTTGTGAAAAGTATAGGTGTAATCATTACCACGTGCTATCTGATGTGTGTCATGTTTGGTTCATTGATGTTGTGAAAAGCTTATGTGTGGTCATTACCACGTGCTATCTGAGGTGTGTCATTGTTTGGTTCATTGATGTTGTGAAAAGCTTAGGTGTGGTCATTACCACGTGCTATCTGAGGTGTGTCATTGTTTGGTTCATTGATGTTGTGAAAAGCTTAGGTGTGGTCATTACCACGTGCTATCTGAGGTGTGTCATTGTTTGGTTCATTGATGTTGTGAAAAGCTTAGGTGTGGTCATTACCACGTGCTATCTGAGGTGTGTCATTGTTTGGTTCATTGATGTTGTGAAAATTATAGGTGTGGTCATTACCACGTGCTATCTGAGGTGTGTCATTGTTTGGTTCATTGATGTTGTGAAAAGTATAGGTGTGGTCATTACCACGTGCTATCTGAGGTGTGTCATTGTTTGGTTCATTGATGTTGTGAAAAGTATAGGTGTGGTCATTACCACGTGCTATCTGAGGTGTGTCATTGTTTGGTTCATTGATGTTGTGAAAAGTATAGGTGTGGTCATTACCACGTGCTATCTGAGGTGTGTCATTGTTTGGTTCATTGATGTTGTGAAAAGTATAGGTGTGGTCATTACCATGTGCTATCTGAGGTGTGTCATTGTTTGGTTCATTGATGTTGTGAAAAGCATGGGTTTGGTCATTGCCACGTGCTATCTGAGGTGTGTCATTGTTTGGTTCATTGATGTTGTGAAAAGTATAGGTGTAATCATTAACACGAGCTATCTGAGGTGTGTCATTGTTTGGTTCATTGATGTTGTGAAAAGTATAGGTGTGGTCATTACCACGTGCTATCTGAGGTGTGTCATTGTTTGGTTCATTGATGTTGTGAAAAGTATAGGTGTGGTCATTGCCACGTGCTATCTGAGGTGTGTCATTGTTTGGTTCATTGATGTTGTGAAAAGTATAGGTGTGATCATTGCCACGTGCTATCTGAGGTGTGTCATTGTTTGGTTCATTGATGTTGTGAAAAGTATAGGTGTGGTCATTGCCATGTGCTATCTGAGGTGTGTCATTGTTTGGTTCATTGATGTTGTGAAAAGTATAGGTGTGGTCATTGCCATGTGCTATCTGAGGTGTGTCATTGTTTGGTTCATTGATGTTGTGAAAAGTATAGGTGTGGTCATTACCACATGCTATCTGATGTGTGTCATTGTTTGGTTCATTGATGTTGTGAAAAGTATAGGTGTGGTCATTGCCATGTGCTATCTGATGTGTGTCATTGTATGGTTCATTGATGTTGTGAAAAGTATAGGTGTGGTCATTACCACATGCTATCTGAGGTGTGTCATTGTTTGGTTCATTGATGTTGTGAAAAGTATAGGTGTGGTCATTGCCATGTGCTATCTGAGGTGTGTCATTGTTTGGTTCATTGACATTGTGAAAAGTATAGGTGTAATCATTACCACGTGCTATCTGATGTGTGTCATTGTTTGGTTCATTGATGTTGTGAAAAGTATAGGTGTAATCATTACCACGTGCTATCTGATGTGTGTCATGTTTGGTTCATTGATGTTGTGAAAAGCTTATGTGTGGTCATTACCACGTGCTATCTGAGGTGTGTCATTGTTTGGTTCATTGATGTTGTGAAAAGCTTAGGTGTGGTCATTACCACGTGCTATCTGAGGTGTGTCATTGTTTGGTTCATTGATGTTGTGAAAAGCTTAGGTGTGGTCATTACCACGTGCTATCTGAGGTGTGTCATTGTTTGGTTCATTGATGTTGTGAAAAGCTTAGGTGTGGTCATTACCACGTGCTATCTGAGGTGTGTCATTGTTTGGTTCATTGATGTTGTGAAAAGCTTAGGTGTGGTCATTACCACGTGCTATCTGAGGTGTGTCATTGTTTGGTTCATTGATGTTGTGAAAATTATAGGTGTGGTCATTACCACGTGCTATCTGAGGTGTGTCATTGTTTGGTTCATTGATGTTGTGAAAAGTATAGGTGTGGTCATTACCACGTGCTATCTGAGGTGTGTCATTGTTTGGTTCATTGATGTTGTGAAAAGTATAGGTGTGGTCATTACCACGTGCTATCTGAGGTGTGTCATTGTTTGGTTCATTGATGTTGTGAAAAGTATAGGTGTGGTCATTACCACGTGCTATCTGAGGTGTGTCATTGTTTGGTTCATTGATGTTGTGAAAAGTATAGGTGTGGTCATTACCATGTGCTATCTGAGGTGTGTCATTGTTTGGTTCATTGATGTTGTGAAAAGCATGGGTTTGGTCATTGCCACGTGCTATCTGAGGTGTGTCATTGTTTGGTTCATTGATGTTGTGAAAAGTATAGGTGTAATCATTAACACGAGCTATCTGAGGTGTGTCATTGTTTGGTTCATTGATGTTGTGAAAAGTATAGGTGTGGTCATTACCACGTGCTATCTGAGGTGTGTCATTGTTTGGTTCATTGATGTTGTGAAAAGTATAGGTGTGGTCATTGCCACGTGCTATCTGAGGTGTGTCATTGTTTGGTTCATTGATGTTGTGAAAAGTATAGGTGTGATCATTGCCACGTGCTATCTGAGGTGTGTCATTGTTTGGTTCATTGATGTTGTGAAAAGTATAGGTGTGGTCATTGCCACGTGCTATCTGAGGTGTGTCATTGTTTGGTTCATTGATGTTGTGAAAAGTATAGGTG
Source organism: Pinctada fucata (assembly GCA_028142955.1). Taxonomy (NCBI): domain Eukaryota; kingdom Metazoa; phylum Mollusca; class Bivalvia; order Pterioida; family Pteriidae; genus Pinctada; species Pinctada fucata. Next base: position 12,906,608 of record AP027110.1, on the reverse strand, counting down.
TGATCATTGCCACGTGCTATCTGAGGTGTGTCATTATTTGGTTCATTGATGTTGTGAAAAGCTTAGGTGTAATCATTACCATGTGCTATCTGATGTGTGTCATTGTTTGGTTCATTGATGTTGTGAAAAGCATGGGTGTGGTCATTGCCATGTGCTATCTGATGTGTGTCATTGTTTGGTTCATTGATGTTGTGAAAAGTATGGGTGTAATCATTACCACATGCTATCTGATGTGTGTCATTGTTTGGTTCATTGATGTTGTGAAAAGTATAGGTGTGGTCATTGCCATGTGCTATCTGATGTGTGTCATTGTTTGGTTCATTGATGTTGTGAAAATCATAGGTGTGATCATTGCCAAGTGCTATCTGATGTGTGTCATTGTTTGGTTCATTGATGTTGTGAAAAGTATAGGTGTGATCATTACCACGTGCTATCTGAGGTGTGTCATTGTTTGGTTCATTGATGTTGTGAAAAGTATAGGTGTGGTCATTACCATGTGCTATCTGAGGTGTGTCAACGTTTTGTTCATTGATGTTGTGAAAAGTATAGGTGTGGTCATTACCACGTGCTATCTGAGGTGTGTCATTGTTTGGTTCATTGATGTTGTGAAAATCATAGGTGTGATCATTGCCAAGTGCTATCTGATGTGTTTAATTGTTTGGTTCATTGATGTTGTGAAAAGTATAGGTGTGATCATTACCACGTGCTATCTGAGGTGTGTCATTGTTTGGATCATTGATGTTGTGAAAAGTATGGGTGTGATCATTACCACGTGCTATCTAAGGTGTGTCATTGTTTGGTTCATTGATGTTGTGAAAAGCATGGGTGTGGTCATTGCCATGTGCTATCTGATGTGTGTCATTGTTTGGTTCATTGATGTTGTGAAAAGCATAGGTGTGGTCATTACCACGTGCTATCTGAGGTGTGTCATTGTTTGGTTCATTGATGTTGTGAAAAGTATAGGTGTGATCATTACCACGTGCTATCTGAGGTGTGTCATTGTTTGGATCATTGATGTTGTGAAAAGTATAGGTGTGATCATTACCATGTGCTATCTGAGGTGTGTCATTGTTTGGTTCATTGATGTTGTGAAAAGTATAGGTGTGATCATTACCACGTGCTATCTGAGGTGTGTCATTGTTTGGTTCATTGATGTTGTGAAAAGTATAGGTGTAATCATTACCACGAGCTATCTGAGGTGTGTCATTGTTTGGTTCATTGATGTTGTGAAAAGTATAGGTGTGATCATTACCACGTGCTATCTGATGTGTGTCATTGTTTGGTTCATTGATGTTGTGAAAATCATAGGTGTGATCATTGCCAAGTGCTATCTGATGTGTGTCATTGTTTGGTTCATTGATGTTGTGAAAAGTATTGGTGTGGTCATTGCCATGTGCTATCTGAGGTGTGTCATTGTTTGGTTCATTGATGTTGTGAAAAGTATAGGTGTGATCATTACCACGTGCTACCTGAGGTGTGTCATTGTTTGGTTCATTGATGTTGTGAAAAGTATAGGTGTGATTTTTGCCAAGTGCTATCTGAGGTGTGTCATTGTTTGGTTCATTGATGTTGTGAAAAGCATGGGTATGGTCATTGCCATGTGCTATCTGAGGTGTGTCATTGTTTGGTTCATTGATGTTGTGAAAAGCTTAGGTGTGGTCATTGTCATGTGCTATCTTAGGTGTGTCATTGTTTGGTTCATTGATGTTGTGAAAAGTATAGGTGTGGTCATTGCCATGTGCTATCTGAGGTGTGTCATTGTTTGGTTCATTGATGTTGTGAAAAGTATAGGTGTGGTCATTGTCATGTGCTATCTGAGGTGTGTCATTGTTTGGTTCATTGATGTTGTGAAAAGCATGGGTTGGTCATTGCCATGTGCTATCTGAGGTGTGTCATCGTTTGGTTCATTGATGTTGTGAAAAGTATAGGTTTGGTCATTGCCATGTGCTATCTGAGGTGTGTCATTGTTTGGTTCATTGATGTTGTGAAAAGTATAGGTGTGATCATTACCACGTGCTCTCTGAGGTGTGTCATTGTTTGGTTCATTGATGTTGTGAAAAGTATAGGTGTGGTCATTGCCATGTGCTATCTGAGGTGTGTCATTGTTTGGTTCATTGATGTTGTGAAAAGTATAGGTGTGGTCATTGCCATGTGCTATCTGAGGTGTGTCATTGTTTGGTTCATTGATGTTGTGAAAAGTATAGGTGTGGTCATTGCCATGTGCTATCTGAGGTGTGTCATTGTTTGGTTCATTGATGTTGTGAAAAGTATAGGTGTGGTCATTACCACATGCTATCTGATGTGTGTCATTGTTTGGTTCATTGATGTTGTGAAAAGTATAGGTGTGGTCATTGCCATGTGCTATCTGATGTGTGTCATTGTATGGTTCATTGATGTTGTGAAAAGTATAGGTGTGGTCATTACCACATGCTATCTGAGGTGTGTCATTGTTTGGTTCATTGATGTTGTGAAAAGTATAGGTGTGGTCATTGCCATGTGCTATCTGAGGTGTGTCATTGTTTGGTTCATTGACATTGTGAAAAGTATAGGTGTAATCATTACCACGTGCTATCTGATGTGTGTCATTGTTTGGTTCATTGATGTTGTGAAAAGTATAGGTGTAATCATTACCACGTGCTATCTGATGTGTGTCATGTTTGGTTCATTGATGTTGTGAAAAGCTTATGTGTGGTCATTACCACGTGCTATCTGAGGTGTGTCATTGTTTGGTTCATTGATGTTGTGAAAAGCTTAGGTGTGGTCATTACCACGTGCTATCTGAGGTGTGTCATTGTTTGGTTCATTGATGTTGTGAAAAGCTTAGGTGTGGTCATTACCACGTGCTATCTGAGGTGTGTCATTGTTTGGTTCATTGATGTTGTGAAAAGCTTAGGTGTGGTCATTACCACGTGCTATCTGAGGTGTGTCATTGTTTGGTTCATTGATGTTGTGAAAATTATAGGTGTGGTCATTACCACGTGCTATCTGAGGTGTGTCATTGTTTGGTTCATTGATGTTGTGAAAAGTATAGGTGTGGTCATTACCACGTGCTATCTGAGGTGTGTCATTGTTTGGTTCATTGATGTTGTGAAAAGTATAGGTGTGGTCATTACCACGTGCTATCTGAGGTGTGTCATTGTTTGGTTCATTGATGTTGTGAAAAGTATAGGTGTGGTCATTACCACGTGCTATCTGAGGTGTGTCATTGTTTGGTTCATTGATGTTGTGAAAAGTATAGGTGTGGTCATTACCATGTGCTATCTGAGGTGTGTCATTGTTTGGTTCATTGATGTTGTGAAAAGCATGGGTTTGGTCATTGCCACGTGCTATCTGAGGTGTGTCATTGTTTGGTTCATTGATGTTGTGAAAAGTATAGGTGTAATCATTAACACGAGCTATCTGAGGTGTGTCATTGTTTGGTTCATTGATGTTGTGAAAAGTATAGGTGTGGTCATTACCACGTGCTATCTGAGGTGTGTCATTGTTTGGTTCATTGATGTTGTGAAAAGTATAGGTGTGGTCATTGCCACGTGCTATCTGAGGTGTGTCATTGTTTGGTTCATTGATGTTGTGAAAAGTATAGGTGTGATCATTGCCACGTGCTATCTGAGGTGTGTCATTGTTTGGTTCATTGATGTTGTGAAAAGTATAGGTGTGGTCATTGCCACGTGCTATCTGAGGTGTGTCATTGTTTGGTTCATTGATGTTGTGAAAAGTATAGGTGTGATCATTGCCACGTGCTATCTGAGGTGTGTCATTATTTGGTTCATTGATGTTGTGAAAAGCTTAGGTGTAATCATTACCATGTGCTATCTGATGTGTGTCATTGTTTGGTTCATTGATGTTGTGAAAAGCATGGGTGTGGTCATTGCCATGTGCTATCTGATGTGTGTCATTGTTTGGTTCATTGATGTTGTGAAAAGTATGGGTGTAATCATTACCACATGCTATCTGATGTGTGTCATTGTTTGGTTCATTGATGTTGTGAAAAGTATAGGTGTGGTCATTGCCATGTGCTATCTGATGTGTGTCATTGTTTGGTTCATTGATGTTGTGAAAAGCATGGGTGTGGTCATTGCCATGTGCTATCTGATGTGTGTCATTGTTTGGTTCATTGATGTTGTGAAAAGTATGGGTGTAATCATTACCACATGCTATCTGATGTGTGTCATTGTTTGGTTCATTGATGTTGTGAAAAGTATAGGTGTGATCATTACCACGTGCTATCTGAGGTGTGTCATTGTTTGGTTCATTGATGTTGTGAAAAGTATAGGTGTGGTCATTACCACGTGCTATCTGATGTGTGTCATTGTTTGGTTCATTGATGTTGTGAAAAGTATAGGTGTGGTCATTACCACGTGCTATCTGAGGTGTGTCATTGTTTGGTTCATTGATGTTGTGAAAAGTATAGGTGTGATCATTACCACGTGCTATCTGATGTGTGTCATTGTTTGGTTCATTGATGTTGTGAAAAGTATAGGTGTGATCATTGCCACGTGCTATCTGATGTGTGTCATTGTTTGGTTCATTGATGTTGTGAAAAGTAAAGGTGTGATCATTGCCACGTGCTATCTGAGGTGTGTCATTATTTGGTTCATTGATGTTGTGAAAAGCATAGGTGTGGTCATTACCATGTGCTATCTGATGTGTGTCATTGTTTGGTTCATTGATGTTGTGAAAAGTAAAGGTGTGATCATTACCACGTGCTATTTGAGGTGTGTCATTGTTTTGTTCATTGATGTTGTGAAAAGTATAGGTGTGATCATTACCACGTGCTATCTGAGGTGTGTCATTGTTTGGTTCATTGATGTTGTGAAAAGTATAGGTGTGGTCATTACCACGTGCTATCTGAGGTGTGTCATTGTTTGGTTCATTGATGTTGTGAAAAGTAAAGGTGTGGTCATTGCCATGTGCTATCTGATGTGTGTCATTGTTTGGTTCATTGATGTTGTGAAAAGTATAGGTGTGGTCATTACCACGTGCTATCTGAGGTGTGTCATTGTTTGGTTCATTGATGTTGTGAAAAGTAAAGGTGTGGTCATTGCCACGTGCTATCTGAGGTCTGTCATTGTTTGGTTCATTGATGTTGTGAAAAGTAAAGGTGTGGTCATTGCCACGTGCTATCTGAGGTGTGTCATTGTTTTGTTCATTGATGTTGTGAAAAGTATAGGTGTGGTCATTGCCACGTGCTATCTGAGGTGTGTCATTGTTTGGATCATTGATGTTGTGAAAAGTATAGGTGTGGTCATTGCCACGTGCTATCTGAGGTGTGTCATTGTTTGGTTCATTGATGTTGTGAAAAGTATAGGTGTGATCATTACCACGTGCTATCTGAGGTGTGTCATTGTTTGGTTCATTGATGTTGTGAAAAGTAAAGGTGTGGTCATTGCCATGTGCTATCTGAGGTGTGTCATTGTTTGGTTCATTGATGTTGTGAAAAGTATAGGTGTGATCATTGCCAAGTGCTATCTGATGTGTGTCATTGTTTGGTTCATTGTTGTTGTGAAAAGTATAGGTGTGATCATTGCCAAGTGCTATCTGATGTGTGTCATTGTTTGGTTCATTGATGTTGTGAAAAGTATAGGTGTGGTCATTGCCATGTGCTATCTGAGGTGTGTCATTGTTTGGTTCATTGATGTTGTGAAAAGCATGGGTTTGGTCATTGCCATGTGCTATCTGAGGTGTGTCATTGTTTGGTTCATTGATGTTGTGAAAAGCATGGGTGTGGTCATTGCCATGTGCTATCTGATGTGTGTCATTGTTTGGTTTATTGATGTTGTGAAAAGCATGGGTTTGGTCATTGCCATGTGCTATCTGAGGTGTGTCATCGTTTGGTTCATTGATGTTATGAAAAGTAAAAGTGTGGTCATTGTTTGTGCTATCTGAGGTGTGTCATTGTTTGGTTCATTGATGTTGTGAAAAGCATGGGTGTGGTCATTGCCATGTGCTATCTGAGGTGTGTCATTGTTTGGTTCATTGATGTTGTGAAAAGTATTGGTTTGGTCATTGCCAAGTGCTATCTGATGTGTGTCATTGTTTGGTTCATTGATGTTGTGAAAAGCATGGGTTTGGTCATTGCCATGTGCTATCTGAGGTGTGTCATCGTTTGGTTCATTGATGTTATGAAAAGTAAAAGTGTGGTCATTGCCATGTGCTATCTGAGGTGTGTCATTGTTTGGTTCATTGGTGTTGTGAAAAGCATGGGTGTGGTCATTGCCATGTGCTATCTGATGTGTGTCATTGTTTGGTTCATTGATGTTGTGAAAAGTATAGGTGTGGTCATTACCACCTGCTATCTGAGTTGTGTCATTGTTTGGTTCATTGATGTTGTGAAAAGTAAAGGTGTGATCATTACCACGTGCTATCTGAGGTGTGTCATTGTTTGGTTCATTGATGTTGTGAAAAGTATAGGTGTGATCATTACCACGTGCTCTCTGATGTGTGTCATTGTTTGGTTCATTGATGTTGTGAAAATCATAAGTGTGATCATTGCCAAGTGCTATCTGATGTGTGTCATTGTTTGGTTCATTGATGTTGTGAAAAGTATGGGTGTAATCATTAACACGAGCTATCTGAGGTGTGTCATTGTTTGGTTCATTGATGTTGTGAAAAGTATAGGTGTGGTCATTGCCACGTGCTATCTGAGGTGTGTCATTGTTTGGTTCATTGATGTTGTGAAAAGTATGGGTGTAATCATTAACACGAGCTATCTTAGGTGTGTCATTGTTTGGATCATTGATGTTGTGAAAAGTATAGGTGTGATCATTACCAAGTGCTATCTGAGGTGTGTCATTGTTTGGTTCATTGATGTTGTGAAAAGTATAGGTGTGATCATTACCACGTGCTATCTGATGTGTGTCATTGTTTGGTTCATTGATGTTGTGAAAAGTATAGGTGTGATCATTACCACGTGCTATCTGAGGTGTGTCATTGTTTGGTTCATTGATGTTGTGAAAAGTATAGGTGTGATCATTACCACGTGCTATCTGAGGTGTGTCATTGTTTGGTTCATTGATGTTGTGAAAAGTATAGGTGTGATCATTACCACGTGCTATCTGAGGTGTGTCATTGTTTGGTTCATTGATGTTGTGAAAATCATAGGTGTGATCATTGCCAAGTGCTATCTGATGTGTGTCATTGTTTGGTTCATTGATGTTGTGAAAAGTATAGGTGTGATCATTACCACGTGCTATCTGATGTGTGTCATTGTTTGGTTCATTGATGTTGTGAAAAGTATAGGTGTGATCATTACCACGTGCTATCTGAGGTGTGTCATTGTTTGGTTCATTGATGTTGTGAAAAGTATAGGTGTGATCATTACCACGTGCTCTCTGATGTGTGTCATTGTTTGGTTCATTGATGTTGTGAAAATCATAGGTGTGATCATTGCCAAGTGCTATCTGATGTGTGTCATTGTTTGGTTCATTGATGTTGTGAAAAGTATAGGTGTGGTCATTGCCATGTGCTTTCTGAGGTGTGTCATTGTTTGGTTCATTGATGTTGTGAAAAGTATAGGTGTGATCATGACCAAGTGCTATCTGAGGTGTGTCATTGTTTGGTTCATTGATGTTGTGAAAAGCATGGGTGTGGTCATTGCCACGTGCTATCTGAGGTGTGTCATTGTTTGGTTCATTGATGTTGTGAAAAGTAAAGGTGTGGTCATTGTCATGTGCTATCTGAGGTGTGTCATTGTTTGGTTCATTGATGTTGTGAAAAGCTTAGGTGTGGTCATTGCCACGTGCTATCTGAGGTGTGTCATTGTTTGGATCATTGATGTTGTGAAAAGCTTAGGTGTGGTCATTGTCATGTGCTATCTGAGGTGTGTCATTGTTTGGTTCATTGATGTTGTGAAAAGTATAGGTTTGGTCATTGCCATGAGCTATCTGAGGTGTGTCATTGTTTGGTTCATTGATGTTGTGAAAAGTATAGGTGTAATCATTACCACGTGCTATCTGAGGTGTGTCATTGTTTGGTTCATTGATGTTGTGAAAAGTATAGGTGTGATCATTACCATGTGCTATCTGAGGTGTGTCATTGTTTGGTTCATTGATGTTGTGAAAAGTATAGGTGTGATCATTGCCATGTGCTATCTGAGGTGTGTCATTGTTTTGTTCATTGATGTTGTGAAAAGTATAGGTGTGGTCATTGCCACGTGCTATCTGATGTGTGTCATTGTTTGGTTCATTGATGTTGTGAAAAGTATAGGTGTGATCATTGCCATGTGCTATCTGAGGTGTGTCATTGTTTTGTTCATTGATGTTGTGAAAAGTATAGGTGTGGTCATTGCCACGTGCTATCTTAGGTGTGTCATTGTTTGGATCATTGATGTTGTGAAAAGTATAGGTGTGATCATTACCACGTGCTATCTGATGTGTGTCATTGTTTGGTTCATTGATGTTGTGAAAAGTATAGGTGTAATCATTACCACGTGCTATCTGAGGTGTGTCATTGTTTTGTTCATTGATGTTGTGAAAAGTATAGGTGTGGTCATTGCCACGTGCTATCTGATGTGTGTCATTGTTTGGTTCATTGATGTTGTGAAAAGTATAGGTGTGATCATTGCCATGTGCTATCTGAGGTGTGTCATTGTTTTGTTCATTGATGTTGTGAAAAGTATAGGTGTGGTCATTGCCACGTGCTATCTGAGGTGTGTCATTGTTTGGTTCATTGATGTTGTGAAAAGTAAAGGTGTGGTCATTGCCATGTGCTATCTGATGTGTGTCATTGTTTGGTTCATTGATGTTGTGAAAAGTATAGGTTTGGTCATTGCCATGAGCTATCTGAGGTGTGTCATTGTTTTGTTCATTGATGTTGTGAAAAGTATTGGTGTGGTCATTGCCACGTGCTATCTGACGTGTGTCATTGTTTGGTTCATTGATGTTGTGAAAAGCTTAGGTGTGGTCATTGTCATGTGCTATCTGAGGTGTGTCATTGTTTGGTTCATTGATGTTGTGAAAAGTATAGGTGTGATCATTACCAAGTGCTATCTGAGGTGTGTCATTGTTTGGTTCATTGATGTTGTGAAAAGTATAGGTGTGGTCATTACCACGTGCTATCTGAGGTGTGTCATTGTTTGGTTCATTGATGTTGTGAAAAGTATAGGTGTGATCATTAACACGAGCTATCTGAGGTGTGTCATTGTTTGGTTCATTGATGTTGTGAAAATCATAGGTGTGATCATTACCACGTGCTATCTGAGGTGTGTCATTGTTTGGTTCATTGATGTTGTGAAAAGTATAGGTGTGATCATTACCACGTGCTATCTGAGGTGTGTCATTGTTTGGTTCATTGATGTTGTGAAAAGCTTAGGTGTGGTCATTGTCATGTGCTATCTGAGGTGTGTCATTGTTTGGTTCATTGATGTTGTGAAAAGTATAGGTTTGGTCATTGCCATGAGCTATCTGAGGTGTGTCATTGTTTGGTTCATTGATGTTGTGAAAAGTAAAAGTGTGGTCATTACCACGTGCTATCTGAGGTGTGTCATTGTTTGGTTCATTGATGTTGTGAAAAGTATAGGTGTAATCATTACCACGTGCTATCTGAGGTGTGTCATTGTTTGGTTCATTGATGTTGTGAAAAGTATAGGTGTGATCATTACCACGTGCTATCTGAGGTGTGTCATTGTTTGGTTCATTGATGTTGTGAAAAGTATAGGTGTGGTCATTACCACGTGCTATCTGAGGTGTGTCATTGTTTGGTTCATTGATGTTGTGAAAAGTATAGGTGTGATCATTGCCATGTGCTATCTGATGTGTGTCATTGTTTGGTTCATTGATGTTGTGAAAAGTATAGGTTTGGTCATTGCCATGAGCTATCTGAGGTGTGTCATTGTTTTGTTCATTGATGTTGTGAAAAGTATTGGTGTGGTCATTGCCACGTGCTATCTGATGTGTGTCATTGTTTGGTTCATTGATGTTGTGAAAAGTATAGGTGTGATCATTACCACGTGCTATCTTAGGTGTGTCATTGTTTGGTTCATTGATGTTGTGAAAAGTATAGGTGTGATCATTACCACGTGCTATCTGAGGTGTGTCATTGTTTGGTTCATTGATGTTGTGAAAAGTATAGGTGTGGTCATTACCACGTGCTATCTGAGGTGTGTCATTGTTTGGTTCATTGATGTTGTGAAAAGTAAAAGTGTGATCATTGCCACGTGCTATCTGAGGTGTGTCATTGTTTGGTTCATTGATGTTGTGAAAATCATAGGTGTGGTCATTGCCAAGTGCTATCTGATGTGTGTCATTGTTTGGTTCATTGATGTTGTGAAAAGTAAAAGTGTGATCATTGCCACGTGCTATCTGAGGTGTGTCATTGTTTGGTTCATTGATGTTGTGAAAAGTATAGGTGTGATCATTACCACGTGCTATCTGAGGTGTGTCATTGTTTGGTTCATTGATGTTGTGAAAAGTATAGGTGTGGTCATTACCATGTGCTATCTGAGGTGTGTCATTGTTTGGTTCATTGATGTTGTGAAAAGCATGGGTTTGGTCATTGCCATGTGCTATCTGAGGTGTGTCATTGTTTGGTTCATTGATGTTGTGAAAAGTATAGGTGTAATCATTACCACGTGCTATCTGAGGTGTATCATTGTTTGGTTCATTGATGTTGTGAAAAGTATAGGTGTAATCATTACCATGTGCTATCTGAGGTGTGTCATTGTTTGGTTTATTGATGTTGTGAAAATCATAGGTGTGATCATTGCCACGTGCTATCTGAGGTGTGTCATTGTTTGGTTCATTGATGTTGTGAAAATCATAGGTGTGATCATTGCCAAGTGCTATCTGATGTGTGTCATTGTTTGGTTCATTGATGTTGTGAAAAGTATAGGTGTGGTCAATGCCACGTGCTATCTGAGGTGTGTCATTGTTTGGTTCATTGATGTTGTGAAAAGTATAGGTGTAATCATTAACACGAGCTATCTGATGTGTGTCATTGTTTGGTTCATTGATGTTGTGAAAAGTATAGGTGTGGTCATTGCCATGTGCTATCTGAGGTGTGTCATTGTTTTGTTCATTGATGTTGTGAAAAGTATAGGTGTGGTCATTGCCACGTGCTATCTGAGGTGTGTCATTGTTTGGTTCATTGATGTTGTGAAAAGTATAGGTGTAATCATTAACACGTGCTATCTGAGGTGTGTCATTGTTTGGTTCATTGATGTTGTGAAAAGTAGTTGTTTGGTCATTGCCACGTGCTATCTGAGGTGTGTCATTGTTTTGTTCATTGATGTTGTGAAAAGTATAGGTGTGGTCATTACCATGTGCTATCTGAGGTGTGTCATCGTTTTGTTCATTGATGTTGTGAAAAGTATAGGTGTGATCATTGCCATGTGCTATCTGAGGTGTGTCATTGTTTTGTTCATTGATGTTGTGAAAAGTATAGGTGTGGTCATTGCCACGTGCTATCTGATGTGTCATTGTTTGGTTCATTGATGTTGTGAAAAGTATAGGTGTGATCATTACCACGTGCTATCTGAGGTGTGTCATTATTTGGTTCATTGATGTTGTGAAAAGTATAGGTGTGATCATTACCATGTGCTATCTGATGTGTGTCATTGTTTGGTTCATTGATGTTGTGAAAAGTATAGGTGTGGTCATTGCCATGTGCTATCTAAGGTGTGTCATTGTTTGGTTCATTGATGTTGTGAAAAGTAAAGGTGTGGTCATTACCACGTGCTATCTGAGGTGTGTCATTGTTTGGTTCATTGATGTTGTGAAAAGTATAGGTGTGGTCATTGCCATGTGCTATCTGATGTGTGTCATTGTTTGGTTCATTGATGTTGTGAAAAGTATTGGTTTGGTCATTGCCATGTGCTATCTGATGTGTGTCATTGTTTGGTTCATTGATGTTGTGAAAAGTATTGGTTTGGTCATTGCCATGTGCTATCTGATGTGTGTCATTGTTTGGTTCATTGATGTTGTGAAAAGTATTGGTTTGGTCATTGCCATGTGCTATCTGATGTGTGTCATTGTTTGGTTCATTGATGTTGTGAAAAGTATAGGTGTGGTCATTGCCACGTGCTATCTGATGTGTGTCATTGTTTGGTTCATTGATGTTGTGAAAAGTAAAGGTGTGATCATTGCCACGTGCTATCTGATGTGTGTCATTGTTTGGTTCATTGATGTTGTGAAAAGTATTGGTTTGGTCATTGCCATGTGCTATCTGATGTGTGTCATTGTTTGGTTCATTGATGTTGTGAAAAGTAAAGGTGTGATCATTGCCACGTGCTATCTGAGCTGTGTCATTATTTGGTTCATTGATGTTGTGAAAAGTATAGGTGTGGTCATTGCCACGTGCTATCTGAGGTGTGTCATTGTTTGGTTCATTGATGTTGTGAAAAGTAAAGGTGTGATCATTGCCACGTGCTATCTGAGGTGTGTCATTGTTTGGTTCATTGATGTTGTGAAAAGTAAAGGTGTGGTCATTACCACGTGCTATCTGATGTGTGTCATTGTTTGGTTCATTGATGTTGTGAAAAGTAAAGGTGTGGTCATTGCCACGTGCTATCTGATGTGTGTCATTGTTTGGTTCATTGATGTTGTGAAAAGCTTAGGTGTAATCATTACCACGTGCTATCTGAGGTGTGTCATTGTTTGGTTCATTGATGTTGTGAAAAGTATAGGTGTAATCATTACCACGTGCTATTTGAGGTGTGTCATTGTTTGGTTCATTGATGTTGTGAAAAGTAAAGGTGTGATCATTACCACGTGCTATCTGAGGTGTGTCATTGTTTGGTTCATTGATGTTGTGAAAAGCTTAGGTGTGGTAATTACCACGTGCTATCTGATGTGTGTCATTCTTTGGTTCATTGATGTTGTGAAAAGCTTAGGTGTGGTCATTACCACGTGCTATCTGAGGTGTGTCATTGTTTAGTTCATTGATGTTGTGAAAGGTATAGGTGTGGTCATTACCACGTGCTATCTGAGGTGTGTCATTGTTTAGTTCATTGATGTTGTGAAAAGTATTGGTTTGGTCATTACCACGTGCTATCTAAGGTGTGCCATTGTTTGGTTCATTGAAGTTGTGAAAAGCTTAGGTGTGGTCATTACCACGTGCTATCTGAGGTGTGTCATTGTTTGGTTCATTGATGTTGTGAAAAGCTTAGGTGTGGTCATTACCACGTGCTATCTGAGGTGTGTCATTGTTTAGTTCATTGATGTTGTGAAAGGTATAGGTGTGGTCATTACCACGTGCTATCTGAGGTGTGTCATTGTTTTGTTCATTGATGTTGTGAAAAGTATAGGTGTGGTCATTACCACGTGCTATCTGAGGTGTGTCATTGTTTGGTTCATTGATGTTGTGAAAAGTATAGGTGTGGTCATTACCACGTGCTATCTGAGCTGTGTCATTGTTTGGTTCATTGATGTTGTGAAAAGTATAGGTGTGGTCATTACCACGTGCTATCTGAGGTGTGTCATTGTTTGGTTCATTGATGTTGTGAAAAGTATAGGTGTGATCATTACTACGTGCTATCTGATGTGTGTCATTGTTTGGTTCATTGATGTTGTGAAAAGTATAGGTGTAATCATTAACACGAGCTATCTGAGGTGTGTCATTGTTTGGTTCATTGATGTTGTGAAAAGTATAGGTGTGATCATTACTACGTGCTATCTGAGGTGTGTCATTGTTTGGTTCATTGATGTTGTGAAAAGCATGGGTGTGGTCATTGCCATGTGCTATCTGAGGTGTGTCATTGTTTGGTTCATTGATGTTGTGAAAAGCATGGGTGTGGTCATTGCCATGTGCGATCTGATGTGTGTCATTGTTTGGTTCATTGATGTTGTGAAAAGCATGGGTGTGGTCATTGCCATGTGCTATCTGATGTGTGTCATTGTTTGGTTCATTGATGTTGTGAAAAGTATAGGTGTGGTCATTACCACGTGCTATCTGATGTGTGTCATTGTTTGGTTCATTGATGTTGTGAAAAGCATGGGTGTGGTCATTGCCATGTGCTATCTGATGTGTGTCATTGTTTGGTTCATTGATGTTGTGAAAAGTATTGGTTTGGTCATTGCCAAGTGCTATCTGATGTGTGTCATTGTTTGGTTCATTAATGTTGTGAAAAGCATGGGTTTGGTCATTGCCATGTGCTATCTGAGGTGTGTCATCGTTTGGTTCATTGATGTTATGAAGAGTAAAAGTGTGGTCATTGCCATGTGCTATCTGAGGTGTGTCATTGTTTGGTTCATTGATGTTGTGAAAAGCATGGGTGTGGTCATTGCCATGTGCTATCTGAGATGTGTCATTGTTTGGTTCATTGATGTTGTGAAAAGTATTGGTTTGGTCATTGCCAAGTGCTATCTGATGTGTGTCATTGTTTGGTTCATTGATGTTGTGAAAAGCATGGGTTTGGTCATTGCCATGTGCTATCTGAGGTGTGTCATCGTTTGGTTCATTGATGTTATGAAAAGTAAAAGTGTGGTCATTGCCATGTGCTATCTGAGGTGTGTCATTGTTTGGTTCATTGGTGTTGTGAAAAGCATGGGTGTGGTCATTGCCATGTGCTATCTGATGTGTGTCATTGTTTGGTTCATTGATGTTGTGAAAAGTATAGGTGTGGTCATTGCCACGTGCTATCTGAGGTGTGTCATTGTTTGGTTCATTGATGTTATGAAATGTATAGGTGTGGTCATTACCACGTGCTATCTGATGTGTGTCATTGTTTGGTTCATTGATGTTGTGAAAAGTATAGGTGTGATCATTGCCACGTGCTATCTGATGTGTGTCATTGTTTGGTTCATTGATGTTGTGAAAAGTATAGGTGTGATCATTACCACGTGCTATCTGAGGTGTGTCATTGTTTGGTTCATTGATGTTGTGAAAAGTAAAGGTGTGGTCATTGCCACGTGCTATCTGAGGTGTGTCATTGTTTTGTTCATTGATGTTGTGAAAATCATAGGTGTGGTCATTGCCACGTGCTATCTGAGGTGTGTCATTGTTTGGTTCATTGATGTTGTGAAAATCATAGGTGTGATCATTACCACGTGCTATCTGAAGTGTGTCATTGTTTGGTTCATTGATGTTGTGAAAATCATAGGTGTGATCATTACCAAGTCCTATCTGAGGTGTGTCATTGTTTGGTTCATTGATGTTGTGAAAAGTATAGGTGTAATCATTACCATGTGCTATCTGAGGTGTGTCATTGTTTTGTTCATTGATGTTGTGAAAAGTATAGGTGTGATCATTACCACGTGCTATCTGAGGTGTGTCATTGTTTGGTTCATTGATGTTGTGAAAAGTATAGGTGTGATCATTACTACGTGCTATCTGATGTGTGTCATTGTTTGGTTCATTGATGTTGTGAAAAGTATAGGTGTGATCATTACCACGTGCTATCTGAGGTGTGTCATTGTTTGGTTCATTGATGTTGTGAAAAGTATAGGTGTAATCATTACCATGTGCTATCTGAGGTGTGTCATTGTTTTGTTCATTGATGTTGTGAAAAGTATAGGTGTGGTCATTGCCATGTGCTATCTGAGGTGTGTCATTGTTTGGTTCATTGATGTTGTGAAAAGTATAGGTGTGGTCATTACCACGTGCTATCTGATGTGTGTCATTGTTTGGTTCATTGATGTTGTGAAAAGTAAAGGTGTGGTCATTACCGAGTGCTATCTGAGGTGTGTCATTGTTGGGTTCATTGATGTTGTGAAAATCATAGGTGTGATCATTGCCACGTGCTATCTGAGGTGTGTCATTGTTTGGTTCATTGATGTTGTGAAAATCATACGTGTGATCATTGCCAAGTGCTATCTGATGTGTGTCATTGTTTGGTTCATTGATGTTGTGAAAAGTATAGGTGTGGTCAATGCCACGTGCTATCTGAGGTGTGTCATTGTTTGGTTCATTGATGTTGTGAAAAGTATAGGTGTAATCATTAACACGAGCTATCTGATGTGTGTCATTGTTTGGTTCATTGATGTTGTGAAAAGTATAGGTGTGGTCATTGCCACGTGCTATCTGAGGTGTGTCATTGTTTTGTTCATTGATGTTGTGAAAAGTATAGGTGTGGTCATTACCACGTGCTATCTGAGGTGTGTCATTGTTTGGTTCATTGATGTTGTGAAAAGTATAGGTGTGATCATTACCACGTGCTATCTGAGGTGTGTCATTGTTTGGTTCATTGATGTTGTGAAAAGTATAGGTGTAATCATTACCATGTGCTATCTGAGGTGTGTCATTGTTTTGTTCATTGATGTTGTGAAAAGTATAGGTGTGGTCATTGCCATGTGCTATCTGAGGTGTGTCATTGTTTGGTTCATTGATGTTGTGAAAAGTATAGGTGTGGTTATTACCACGTGCTATCTGAGGTGTGTCATTGTTTGGTTCATTGATGTTGTGAAAAGTATAGGTGTGGTTATTACCACGTGCTATCTGAGGTGTGTCATTGTTTTGTTCATTGATGTTGTGAAAAGTATAGGTGTGGTCATTACCACGTGCTATCTGAGGTGTGTCATTGTTTGGTTCATTGATGTTGTGAAAAGTATAGGTGTAATCATTAACACGAGCTCTCTGATGTGTGTCATTGTTTGGTTCATTGATGTTGTGAAAAGTATAGGTGTGATCATTACTACGTGCTATCTGATGTGTGTTATTGTTTGGTTCATTGATGTTGTGAAAAGTATAGGTGTGATCATTACCACGTGCTATCTGAGGTGTGTCATTGTTTGGTTCATTGATGTTGTGAAAAGTATAGGTGTGATCATTACCACGTGCTATCTGAGGTGTGTCATTGTTTGGTTCATTGATGTTGTGAAAAGTATAGGTGTGATCATTACCACGTGCTATCTGAGGTGTGTCATTGTTTGGTTCATTGATGTTGTTAAAAGTATTGGTTTGGTCATTGCCACGTGCTATCTGAGGTGTGTCATTGTTTGGTTCATTGATGTTGTGAAAAGCTTAGGTGTAATCATTACCACGAGCTATCTGATGTGTGTCATTGTTTGGTTCATTGATGTTGTGAAAATCATAGGTGTGATCATTGCCACGTGCTATCTGATGTGTGTCATTGTTTGGTTCATTGATGTGAAAATCATAGGTGTGATCATTGCCACGTGCTATCTGATGTGTGTCATTGTTTGGTTCATTGATGTTGTGAAAAGTAAAGGTGTGGTCATTGCCACGTGCTATCTGAGGTGTGTCATTGTTTGGTTCATTGATGTTGTGAAAAGTATAGGTGTAATCATTACCACGTGCTATCTGATATGTGTCATTGTTTGGTTCATTGATGTTGTGAAAAGTATTGGTGTGGTCATTGCCATATATTTCCATTGCATAAGAATCCCCATGTTAAGCGCCCGTTAGGCAAAGGGATTTATAAACTATAATTCTGGTTGCCTATTGTGACGTCACGCTTTAGTTTTGAAAGTACGGAGAATTTACCAACGTTCGTATACGTTTGACGTTATAAGATTCAACTCGCTCATTATAAATACTAAATGGGTTGACTGATATTTAGTACAAATGGAAATATAAGTAATGACTGTCTTACTTTGGGTGTTCATGGTAGTATAATTCTGGTTGGACACGTGCAAATTTTCCGAGAATCGCTTCGCGATTCACGGAATTTGCACGTGACCAACCAGAATTATACTACCATGAACACCCAAAGTAAGACAGTCATTTCTTAAGTGCTATCTGAGGTGTGTCATTGTTTGGTTCATTGATGTTGTGAAAAGTATAGGTGTGGTCATTGCCACGTGCTATCTGATGTGTGTCATTGTTTGGTTCATTGATGTTGTGAAAAGTATAGGTGTGGTCATTGCCATGTGCTATCTGATGTGTGTCATTGTTTGGTTCATTGATGTTGTGAAAAGTAAAGGTGTGGTCATTGCCACGTGCTATCTGATGTGTGTCATTGTTTGGTTCATTGATGTTGTGAAAAGTATTGGTGTGGTCATTGCCATATATTTCCATTGCATAAGAATCCCCATGTTAAGCGCCCGTTAGGCAAAGGGATTTATAAACTATAATTCTGGTTGCCTATTGTGACGTCACGCTTTAGTTTTGAAAGTACGGAGAATTTACCAACGTTCGTATACTTTTGACGTTATAAGATTCAACTCGCTCATTATAAATACTAAATGGGTTGACTGATATTTAGTACAAATGGAAATATAAGTAATGACTGTCTTACTTTGGGTGTTCATGGTAGTATAATTCTGGTTGGACACGTGCAAATTTTCCGAGAATCGCTTCGCGATTCACGGAATTTGCACGTGACCAACCAGAATTATACTACCATGAACACCCAAAGTAAGACAGTCATTTCTTAAGTGCTATCTGAGGTGTGTCATTGTTTGGTTCATTGATGTTGTGAAAATTATAGGTGTGGTCATTGCCATGTGCTATCTGAGGTGTGTCATTTTTTGGTTCATTGATGTTGTGAAAAGTAAAGGTGTGGTCATTGCCACGTGCTATCTGATGTGTGTCATTGTTTGGTTCATTGATGTTGTGAAAAGTATTGGTTTGGTCATTGCCATGTGCTATCTGAGGTGTGTCATTGTTTGGTTCATTGATGTTGTGAAAAGTATTGGTGTGGTCATTGCCATGTGCTATCTGATGTGTGTCATTGTTTGGTTCATTGATGTTGTGAAAAGCTTAGGTGTGGTCATTACCACGTGCTATCTGAGGTGTGTCATTGTTTGGTTCATTGATGTTGTGAAAAGTATAGGTGTGGTCATTGCCATGTGCTATCTGAGGTGTGTCATTGTTTGGTTCATTGATGTTGTGAAAAGCTTAGGTGTGGTCATTGCCATGTGCTATCTGAGGTGTGTCATTGTTTGGTTCATTGATGTTGTGAAAAGTATAGGTGTGGTCATTGCCATGTGCTATCTGATGTGTGTCATTGTTTGGTTCATTGATGTTGTGAAAAGCATGGGTGTGGTCATTGCCACGTGCTATCTGATGTGTGTCATTGTTTGGTTCATTGATGTTGTGAAAAGTATAGGTGTGATCATTACCAAGTGCTATCTGATGTGTGTCATTGTTTGGTTCATTGATGTTGTGAAAAGTATAGGTGTAGTCATTACCACGTGCTATCTGAGGTGTGTCATTGTTTGGTTCATTGATGTTGTGAAAAGTATAGGTGTAATCATTACCACGTGCTATCTGAGGTGTGTCATTGTTTGGTTCATTGATGTTGTGAAAAGTATAGGTGTAATCATTACCACGTGCTATCTGAGGTGTGTCATTGTTTGGTTCATTGATGTTGTGAAAAGTATAGGTGTAATCATTACCACGTGCTATCTGAGGTGTGTCATTGTTTGGTTCATTGATGTTGTGAAAAGTATAGGTGTAATCATTACCACCTGCTATCTGAGGTGTGTCATTGTTTGGTTCATTGATGTTGTGAAAAGTATAGGTGTAATCATTACCACGTGCTATCTGAGGTGTGTCATTGTTTGGTTCATTGATGTTGTGAAAAGTATAGGTTTGGTCATTGCCATGTGCTATCTGAGGTGTGTCATTGTTTGGTTCATTGATGCTGTGAAAAGTATAGGTGTAATCATTACCACGTGCTATCTGAGGTGTGTCATTGTTTGGTTCATTGATGTTGTGAAAAGTATAGGTGTAATCATTACCACGTGCTATCTGAGGTGTGTCATTGTTTGGTTCATTGATGTTGTGAAAAGTATAGGTTTGGTCATTGCCATGTGCTATCTGAGGTGTGTCATTGTTTGGTTCATTGATGTTGTGAAAAGTATAGGTGTGATCATTACCAAGTGCTATCTGATGTGTGTCATTGTTTGGTTCATTGATGTTGTGAAAAGTATAGGTGTAATCATTACCACGTGCTATCTGATGTGTGTCATTGTTTGGTTCATTGATGTTGTGAAAAGTATAGGTGTAATCATTACCACGTGCTATCTGAGGTGTGTCATTGTTTCGTTCATTGATGTTGTGAAAAGCTTAGGTGTGGTCATTACCACGTGCTATCTGATGTGTGTCATTGTTTGGTTCATTGATGTTGTGAAAAGTATAGGTGCGATCATTACCACGTGCTATCTGAGGTGTGTCATTGTTTCGTTCATTGATGTTGTGAAAAGCTTAGGTGTGGTCATTACCACGTGCTATCTGATGTGTGTCATTGTTTGGTTCATTGATGTTGTGAAAAGTATAGGTGCGATCATTGCCACGTGCTATCTGAGGTGTGTCATTGTTTGGTTCATTGATGTTGTGAAAAGTATTGGTGTGGTCATTGCCATATATTTCCATTGCATAAGAATCCCCATGTTAAGCGCCCGTTAGGCAAAGGGATTTATAAACTATAATTCTGGTTGCCTATTGTGACGTCACGCTTTAGTTTTGAAAGTACGGAGAATTTACCAACGTTCGTATACTTTTGACGTTATAAGATTCAACTCGCTCATTATAAATACTAAATGGGTTGACTGATATTTAGTACAAATGGAAATATAAGTAATGACTGTCTTACTTTGGGTGTTCATGGTAGTATAATTCTGGTTGGACACGTGCAAATTTTCCGAGAATCGCTTCGCGATTCACGGAATTTGCACGTGACCAACCAGAATTATACTACCATGAACACCCAAAGTAAGACAGTCATTTCTTAAGTGCTATCTGAGGTGTGTCATTGTTTGGTTCATTGATGTTGTGAAAATTATAGGTGTGGTCATTGACATGTGCTATCTGAGGTGTGTCATTTTTTGGTTCATTGATGTTGTGAAAAGTAAAGGTGTGGTCATTGCCACGTGCTATCTGATGTGTGTCATTGTTTGGTTCATTGATGTTGTGAAAAGTATTGGTTTGGTCATTGCCATGTGCTATCTGAGGTGTGTCATTGTTTGGTTCATTGATGTTGTGAAAAGTATTGGTGTGGTCATTGCCATGTGCTATCTGATGTGTGTCATTGTTTGGTTCATTGATGTTGTGAAAAGCTTAGGTGTGGTCATTACCACGTGCTATCTGAGGTGTGTCATTGTTTGGTTCATTGATGTTGTGAAAAGTATAGGTGTGGTCATTGCCATGTGCTATCTGAGGTGTGTCATTGTTTGGTTCATTGATGTTGTGAAAAGCTTAGGTGTGGTCATTGCCATGTGCTATCTGAGGTGTGTCATTGTTTGGTTCATTGATGTTGTGAAAAGTATAGGTGTGGTCATTGCCATGTGCTATCTGATGTGTGTCATTGTTTGGTTCATTGATGTTGTGAAAAGCATGGGTGTGGTCATTGCCACGTGCTATCTGATGTGTGTCATTGTTTGGTTCATTGATGTTGTGAAAAGTATAGGTGTGATCATTACCAAGTGCTATCTGATGTGTGTCATTGTTTGGTTCATTGATGTTGTGAAAAGTATAGGTGTAGTCATTACCACGTGCTATCTGAGGTGTGTCATTGTTTGGTTCATTGATGTTGTGAAAAGTATAGGTGTAATCATTACCACGTGCTATCTGAGGTGTGTCATTGTTTGGTTCATTGATGTTGTGAAAAGTATAGGTGTAATCATTACCACGTGCTATCTGAGGTGTGTCATTGTTTGGTTCATTGATGTTGTGAAAAGTATAGGTGTAATCATTACCACGTGCTATCTGAGGTGTGTCATTGTTTGGTTCATTGATGTTGTGAAAAGTATAGGTGTAATCATTACCACGTGCTATCTGAGGTGTGTCATTGTTTGGTTCATTGATGTTGTGAAAAGTATAGGTGTAATCATTACCACGTGCTATCTGAGGTGTGTCATTGTTTGGTTCATTGATGTTGTGAAAAGTATAGGTTTGGTCATTGCCATGTGCTATCTGAGGTGTGTCATTGTTTGGTTCATTGATGTTGTGAAAAGTATAGGTGTAATCATTACCACGTGCTATCTGAGGTGAGTCATTGTTTGGTTCATTGATGTTGTGAAAAGTATAGGTGTAATCATTACCACGTGCTATCTGAGGTGTGTCATTGTTTGGTTCATTGATGTTGTGAAAAGTATAGGTTTGGTCATTGCCATGTGCTATCTGAGGTGTGTCATTGTTTGGTTCATTGATGTTGTGAAAAGTATAGGTGTGATCATTACCAAGTGCTATCTGATGTGTGTCATTGTTTGGTTCATTGATGTTGTGAAAAGTATAGGTGTAATCATTACCACGTGCTATCTGATGTGTGTCATTGTTTGGTTCATTGATGTTGTGAAAAGTATAGGTGTAATCATTACCACGTGCTATCTGATGTGTGTCATTGTTTCGTTCATTGATGTTGTGAAAAGCTTAGGTGTGGTCATTACCACGTGCTATCTGATGTGTGTCATTGTTTGGTTCATTGATGTTGTGAAAAGTATAGGTGCGATCATTGCCACGTGCTATCTGAGGTGTGTCATTGTTTGGTTCATTGATGTTGTGAAAAGCATAGGTGTGGTCATTACCACGTGCTATCTGAGGTGTGTCATTGTTTGGTTCATTGATGTTGTGAAAAGTATGGGTGTAATCATTAACACGTGCTATCTGAGGTGTGTCATTGTTTGGTTCATTGATGTTGTGAAAAGTATTGGTTTGGTCATTGCCACGTGCTATCGGAGGTGTGTCATTGTTTGGTTCATTGATGTTGTGAAAAGCATGGGTTTGGTCATTGCCATGTGCTATCTGAGGTGTGTCATCGTTTGGTTCATTGATGTTGTGAAAAGTATAGGTGTGATCATTGCCACGTGCTATCTGAGGTGTGTCATTGTTTGGTTCATTGATGTTGTGAAAAGTATGGGTGTAATCATTAACACGAGCTATCTGAGGTGTGTCATTGTTTGGTTCATTGATGTTGTGAAAAGTATAGGTGTGATCATTACCACGTGCTATCTGAGGTGTGTCATTGTTTGGTTCATTGATGTTGTGAAAAGTATAGGTGTGGTCATTACCATGTGCTATCTGATGTGTGTCATTGTTTGGTTCATTGATGTTGTGAAAAGTAAAGGTGTGGTCATTACCACGTGCTATCTGAGGTGTGTCATTGTTTGGTTCATTGATGTTGTGAAAAGTAAAGGTGTGGTCATTGCCACGTGCTATCTGAGGTGTGTCATTGTTTGGTTCATTGATGTTGTGAAAAGTATAGGTGTGGTCATTGCCACGTGCTATCTGATGTGTGTCATTGTTTGGTTCATTGATGTTGTGAAAAGTAAAGGTGTGGTCATTGCCATGTGCTATCTGAGGTGTGTCATTGTTTGGTTCATTGATGTTGTGAAAAGTATAGGTGTGGTCATTACCATGTGCTATCTGAGGTGTGTCATTGTTTGGTTCATTGATGTTGTGAAAAGTAAAGGTGTGGTCATTGCCATGTGCTATCTGAGGTGTGTCATTGTTTGGTTCATTGATGTTGTGAAAAGTATAGGTGTGATCATTACCACGTGCTATCTGAGGTGTGTCATTGTTTGGTTCATTGATGTTGTGAAAAGTATAGGTGTGGTCATTGCCATGTGCTATCTGAGGTGTGTCATTGTTTGGTTCATTGATGTTGTGAAAAGTAAAGGTGTGATCATTGCCATGTGCTATCTGAGGTGTGTCATTGTTTGGTTCATTGATGTTGTGAAAAGTAAAGGTGTGGTCATTGCCATGTGCTATCTGAGGTGTGTCATTGTTTGGTTCATTGATGTTGTGAAAAGTATAGGTGTGATCATTACCACGTGCTATCTGAGGTGTGTCATTGTTTGGTTCATTGATGTTGTGAAAAGTATAGGTGTGGTCATTACCACGTGCTATCTGAGGTGTGTCATTGTTTGGTTCATTGATGTTGTGAAAAGTATAGGTGTGATCATTACCACGTGCTATCTGAGGTGTGTCATTGTTTGGTTCATTGATGTTGTGAAAAGTATAGGTGTGGTCATTACCACGTTCTATCTGAGGTGTGTCATTGTTTGGTTCATTGATGTTGTGAAAAGTATAGGTGTGGTCATTACCACATGCTATCTGATGTGTGTCATTGTTTGGTTCATTGATGTTGTGAAAAGTAAAGGTGTGGTCATTGCCATGTGCTATCTGATGTGTGTCATTGTTTGGTTCATTGATGTTGTAAAAAGTATAGGTGTGAAAATGACTAATGCTTTCCCGCTAAATTTCTATGACGTAATCCAGATCACCTGTGCGTTTAGATCCCGTCTGAAAATAGACTGAGAAAGGGTAGTTGTAAAAAAATGTAAATTGCAGGTGACCACCCTTGTACAATTTCGATATTTTTATTCAGAACCTATAGAGGACACATCAATTTACCAAGATTTTGCTGCGCATTTAATAGAAATTTTAATAGTTGTGTAAAATGTGGATATAAAGTCGAGTTTTGCAGTGTTTTTACCACTTTTTTTCCCTTCTCGGTATATTTTCTCCTCTTAATCGTTTTAAGTGGCACAATGCCCAGCACATTTCTAAATCTATAGGATTTACTGAAGAAAACGATATAACATTTATATTATTTTTTCCTTATTCACCTCTTGCAAAATTCAATTTAAAACCGAGACAACACTGTAGAGTTATATTTAGGGCTGTCACGTGACACAGGGGAATCCCCTTGGTGATTTTTTTTTTCTTAGCTACCAGACACCTGAACTAAAGAAAGAATGTTTAAGCTGTAATTGAGAGTTGAATGTCAGGCACCGTAAAAATGGAATATTTTCAGCGTGACGTCAGCGTGGAGCACCTTAACGCAGCCGCGTGGCTCATTGATGTTGTGAAAAGCATAGGTGTGGTCATTGTCATCTATGTCATGAGAATGCTCATCTTTGTAATTAAGGGTGGATGTCCCTTGTGGTTCTTCTGATAGAGTTTGTGACATTTGATAATGTTTGACCTGCCTTGGTTTCGATTTTAGCAACTGATAGTGATTATTTTGAAGAAGAAGATTAATTGTTGATGATCCATTTCCTGCTTTGGGTGTGAAACAGCCCTTCATATACTTTTTCTTGTTAATTCCGGACTGACAGGAAAGCCAAACATTAATTTTAACATTCAAAAATTCAGCTGCTACCCTAACTTCACATGATGTTGCCCATTCTCTTTTATGAAGCATGTTTAGCGCATATATCCTCTTTGTTACATTAGAATGGTGACAAATCAACACTTCATTTTTGAAATTATTCCAGTTATTATAAACATGCATGCAAATTGATTCCCTGTACATGCTGAAGTGTGAAAAATCATTGTGAATGGCTAAACTCAGACAGTGAAAGAAACAATCACCATCGCCAGGGACATTTAAAACAATGTAATCATCAGTCTCTATTCGTAATTCATTCATTTTCTTACCAAAGGATGGTTTATATATTGAAAGAATGAGTACTCTATGTGTATTCGATTTCGTCAAAACCGGTGCACGTGGTATCGTCTGCTTTGTTGACAAACAAAATCACGTGATTTCACTATAGTTATATTACGTAACCTAGTTTCACAACGGAAATATCCGAAGGGCAGTGAATGAAATATTCAGCCACTCGCTTCGTAGTTTAGATATCTTTTTCAAATTTAGATTTTCAATATTATTTAAATGTGATAAATAATGAATCAAATTTTTGTCAAATAATCGAAAAAGGAATCAAGTCGGTAATACACGGAAAAACGAAGATGGACGAAACGAGGCTCGGGCGGGATACCAATATGGCGGACATTTATAAACAAGGAAAACGGTCAACAATGTTGCAACAAATTGTTAAAACAGTGGGCAAAATAATTATGAACTAGCACGCTAGTTCATTTTTGCGCCCGCCTGGCGAAAGTCGCACAGCAAAACCAATAGCGCCATCACATAGAGGATACCTAACTTAGTCAAAATCCACTTCTCATTTACCTGTTGCCCACCTGGTGCCTGAGATATTCACCTTAATTAGAAAAAAATCCTGCGGGAATTTTTAAATTCCCGCGGGAATTTGAACATTCCTGCGGGAATTTGACAAATCCTGTGGGAATTTGACAAATTCCTGCAGGAATTTTTTATTTCCTGTGGGAAATTTTTAAAGAAAAATTTCTGCAGGAAAAATAAAATTCCTGCAGGAAATTTTTTTTTCTTAAAGATCCCGCAGGAGAAAAAAAAATCCTGCAGGAAATATTTCTGCCCAATAATTTCCCGCGGGAGTTCATCAGTACAATTTTTTCCCGCAGGAATTTGTGTTTGTGAAAAAACAAATCCCGCAGGAATTTGTTTTGTAAAAAAAAACCCGCGGGAATTTATTTTAAAAAAAAAAATCCCGCGGGAATTTATTTTGAAAAAAAAACCTGCAGATTTTTTTAAGGAAAAAATTCCTGTAGGAAATTTTTCAAAGAAAAATCCTGCAGGAATATTTCTACAGAAATAAATTCCTGCGGGAATATTTCTAAAATTAACTTCCATTGTTCTGTGCTTTTTAAGTGTGAAATGCCATGATCAATAGGGATTTCATACTAAGTCCATTATCATGTAACCTGCTTCCTTATCCACTCTCCCATAATAAATGATGCCATTTCTTATAACCATCTATAGTTTCATCATTACTAACAATGATCATCTTCTTCAGACAAGTGTACAAAATGCATGTACCTTACTCCCCTGATGTCGGATGCCATACGCATCCCTCGCAAGATTCACATAATACTTCCATAATTAACTTAGAGAGTAAAAAAATCATTTAAACACGTTATAACCAGCACTTTTCTAGATATTTCTTTTAAATGATGCTAATGAATTTGAAGACGTTTAACATTTGAAATCTTAGCCTGAGAAATCACTTGGTATGCCATTTTTACATCTCACAAGGAGATATAACATACACTTGATTAAAGAAGATGCTCATCCATTCTTACCCAAAACAATCTCATAAGAAATAATTATTTCTTTTGAAACATTCATTGAATGTTTGACAAGTTAGTAACCTAAAGCTAACAAAATGATGCATTTCAAAACTTGTACATAATCATTGCACAAAGAATGAATTCACACCAGACCGTTTTACATAAATAATTTATTTTCAAGCAAAATTCTTTTTTTTTCAACCTTCAGTTGAAAAAGGATTTACAATAAATATAAATATAGAATAAATCTTATAAATAGATAATCTATTAGAAATATCAAACACATTAAATGCATGGACATTTCTCAATCACAATAATTACGAACTGCTTATCTAAAGGAGTAGGTTCAGAAACCACCGATATTGGCCCTGTTCAAACCTAGATTCTAAAATTGTTTTATTTCATGTTATTTCTGTATGAAAGAAATGACAAACTTTGATAGTTCAGAAAAATACAACGTTCGGGAATTTGCACGTGCTGTGACGTCATCTATGACGTCGTTAATCCATGACGGTATGCCGATTTCCGTGTTTTTAACATGTTTTAGAGTCTTTATCCTGAAACTTTACCCATAGCACACGTTGTCACAGAAATTGAATTGGTATTAAATTGAAGATTATACTCAAATCTTGCTATATAGAGAATTTCGTTTCTGTGACGCACTGTGCTGTGCATCTATTTTAAAGTTTTCTGTGTTGTACTTCTACCAACCTGAGAGAGATTTAGCGTGTACAGCTCTCTTTAGAAATCAGAATATCGAGAATTTTTTTTTCCAGTGTCTATAGATTTTAGGAATAATTTTTATACACTTTGATTGTTCTTTGATTTCTCGTAACTACTAACATAATAAGTGATGCTATAACATATTTACCAGGACCAGAAACTAAGTTTGAAAGGACGATTTTATAAGATTTTTTTAGGCTCAGTACATCGTGTACGTTAAAGTAAACGAGTTTCTGGGTATGCATATACGATGTACATATCAGTATTGAATTTATATTAAAACTAAAACAATCAAATGGTCTACATCTTATCAAAAAGATAAAGATGAAAAAATCTTGATTTTCCGATTTCTGAAGTGTGCTGCGCAGACGGTAGCAAAAAAAAAAAAAAAAAAAAAAAAAAAAAGATGGACGATATAGGTATACGTAAATTACAAAAAAAATTAATTTGAATGAAGAACGTACCTAAGCATTCATATACATGTGCTTCTGCAAGTGTAATAGAAGGTTAATTTATATTGAATAAAATGAAGAAATATTCGCTCATTATCCAACATTATTATTTTCAAACACTAAACAGAAATAGTAATAACTGTGACTACAGTTCATACCTTCTCAAATTCAAAACGACAAACAGAAAAACGAAATGTCTATTCAGAAAATGAGAGAGAGAGAGAGAGAGAGAGAGAGAGAGAGAGAGAGAGAGAGAGTATCGGAAAATGTTATTATTATTGGCATGACTTATAAACTCCAATTTTGATTATGCAAATATGATGTACGATACTCTAGCTTATTACTGAGATTGTGTTCATGTTTGATACAAATCAGAGTTCGTAATGTATCAAGAGGAAGGAAATATAACGGTCTGTTTTGTATTTTCATGAATCCAACATCAAACTGATAGCACTGTTCTAAAGAGATACAAGAAAACTATTGATGCAAAGCATCAATTCGCCGGTAGAAATAAGATACAATAAATGTGTTAAATAATATTTAATAGCGAAATCGATGTATATTGTTTTCGTTACAACTAGTGTTCATAAATCTTATGGCAACACAACGTCGTGACGGCGTCATGTGACGACGTCATTGACGTCGCTCAATACGCTATACCATCCCTCAAACGATTCCACATATTTTCGTCATTTTTAAAGATATTTGAAAAAAGAAAACAGTTTTAGAAGCTGCAGACATCAGTTATTTAACATACAAAATTTCATTCAAAAGTACGACAGGGCCGAATTCCATGGTTACCGAACCTACTCCTTTATGCAACTCTAAAATGATTATCACATAACATATTAAATAGTTATATATTACTAGAGTATCCATGTAATAGAACATTAAGTACATGTAATACCAATAGTCTTTACTGTAAATTTACTATAAGTACAATATTAACTTGACCTTTCAACTTTTAAATTAATAATATTCTCTCAGAGTATGGTATTGACTTTTAACGAGAGGGAAAACTCCAATTACATGTAATTACTGTAATTACTGTAGATATTTTCGGTCCTATCAATATCAGTTCAAGAGTAATGATTATTGTTTGTAAAGATAAACAAACACACAAACAGATCCAAAAGATTAGCTCTTTGATAAGGAAGTAAAACATTGATACAACATCTTTAAAAGAATCTAAAATACAAATGTCAATGGCATGATGGCGTCAAGTTATTTTAAGCATAAATACATATTTATTTTTCATATAAGTAGCAACACATAATTTTTTCCCCTGAGAGATTTGTGACAATAATTACAGATTATACATCCCAGTCAATTATAAATCTTTAAAAAAAATTGGTACCAGCAGAAATGCTTCTTCAACACACGCCAAATATGACCAAAATTTAACAGGCCCAAAATATGATATCGAAGTTTTGGAGCATGTTACAAAAGAAAAAAGCGAAATTAGATATTCAATTAAGAAATGAAATATGACAAAAAGGTCGACAAATAAATACTGTGTTGACCATCATATCAAAAGCAAATGTCACAAGTCAAAAAATAATCCAAACTTAAGGTCTAGAAACTAATGTCACACAATTACGTATCACAATTCAACCATTCATCTTCTGCCTATCCTCAGACTTGCAGAGTGCTGCAGCCGATCCATGTGCCTATTTAATGCCTCAGCCAAGTTAGCTTCCAAACTGCTCCCTTCAAACCCAGCCTCCACAAACGTTGGCAGTGAAGTTGGGGCAAGTGGCTGGACTGAAGGTGTCGAACCTAATCGGATTAAATAGTCGTTCCACTACTGACATTCACTCTCTGAAAACTTGCCTGCTTCAGCCCAACGCTTCAAGTCTCTCCTCATGTCTGTGATGGTCGCTTCCATTTTTCCTAGATTTGGTTCGACAATGGAAGGTTCTTCAAGGTTTGGCACAATGTCCCTCACTCTAAGGTGCCTGTACGGTTCTGTCTGTAGCGGTCAATTCTTGTACGAGATTGTCACATCTCCGTCTATCTTATGTATCTTGAATACATGAGGCTCCTGAATTCCTCGAAGGACACCACTAATGTGGCCAATTTTCTAAAATCCCACAGAGAATCCAAATGAACTGTCTTTGGTGTTGGTGTGAAACCTTCTCTGCACACACTATGGAGATGTTCCAATGTCAGAAGGTTACGTTGATTTGCAGCTCGATTGATGCAGCTGAGCATCTGATCAACATCTTCATGTGTATGGCCCGCCATTTAAAATGTCAGCTTCACCTGAAAATTAAAAAGAACATATTGAAAAATCCAAATAACTCCAATTATAAATATCTTAATTGAACACAAATACATCAAAGCAAATGGAGAATATCTTTTCAGTTTTATTGGTGGCTTGCTGGCAATGTTCTTTAGACCCGAAAGTTCATTACTTCATGTTACATGTGAGTAAAACTGATGTGTTTCAACTAGCAACCTTCTTGGACCAAGATTCAAATCAATTTAAATGCACCATACATGCATGTCCTCATCAGTAGTGTTAAAGGTCAAATTATTGAGAAAGCCATAAGAAATAAAGTTCTTAAGGCACTGAGGGCAATCATGTCTAACCCATATGTTAGACTTTTATTCTATGCACTGTATACTTGGTGTTACGATACAAGGCATACACAACATACCAGTAATGAGGAAAATAGGCACATTCATACATGAGTTAAAGAAGACCCTGACGATAATCTCAACAGCACTCACAATAAAGCACGAAATTAAACATCGACGGACCCCTAGCAAGCTAGAGGTGGGACCAGGTGCCCGGGAGGAGTAAGCATCCCCTGTTGGCTAGCCGCACCCGTACATGTACAGTATGATGTACCATGCAAAGCTTTTTATTACTGTCTATAGATGTAAACAAAAAAGGTATAAAAAATCAAACTACTGTTCAAACTTACAGTAATTTAACAGTAAACACTTCTTACCTTTCTCAAAACCTCTGCCTGTACAAGCATGCATAGGAACATCAAAACAAATCTGTTTTTGTTATCCTTCGCTGAGTTGTCAGCTTGGAGGTATAACACAGGGGGTAGACGGCCACCATTGTCCTATGACAGAAAATTTAAGATAAGAAATGTAAGGTTCTAGGTTCAATTTTAAATAGCGCTAAACTGTATCAAGGGATGTTCATCTTTATGCTTATAAAAATGGCTAATCCATGAAATTTACATGAAGTAATTTCATAAAAGTTCTGAAAATACTGTATTTCTAATTAAAATGTAACTGATTATACATGAACATCATTTTTCTATAACACTATTGTATTATAATGAAGATTGTATGCTTGCATTCTTTTTCTTTAATTTAATGATAGATTGCCAAATGTCTGAGATCACACCTGTTCGCGACTAGTACACTGTGAGGTAATAATTAAATGGTCTGTCAAAGCATCGTTAGATGGGTTATTGATTGTGACGTCAGAATTCAAAAGCAGGTGCAATGTAGGACATTCGGCAATCCCTTAATTGTTCTAATACTCTATTATTTTATGGGAACTCATCCATCATTGGTATTGGGGATTCTAAGACCCGAGACCAGACTTGACATATTTTGGAATATATTTTAACGATGAAGTCATAACTGAATCCTTGGAAATCAAGAAAACAAAGTCAAAGCACCTGTTCTCATTTTTGAGGTCACATTTTGAAAGTCCACAAAATTATGTCACATTGATGGGTCTTCTACATTATAAAATCTACGTTCGGAACGGTAATTCTTATCATTGGGGAAAGGTCTTTTCTAAGAAATTTTTGTTAAATCAATTGGCATTGAAAAATGATAATCAAAGTAATGTTAAATTGAAGCCTTTAAATTTGGTCTCCTAAAGCTTGGTTTAAGGTCTGAACACACCCTTTGGTACAATGTAAAATTCATGACATGATTGAAATCCCTGTATACAGTCATGGGCATTGGCGACCGCCAGATAATTATGTGGCGGCCGCCAGAAACATTATGGCTAGGACTTGATTTAAGCATTTTATATGCAACGTTACATTGACCCCATAACCATCACCTGATTTACATAATTTAGGATCAAGATACATCCATCGGTCTAATGGCAAAACTATGTGAAATATAACTGAAATCTACACAGAGAGGGAATTTCTCACCTCAGCTACATCTTGCATAACTGTCATCAGGCAATTCAGAGTTACATTACAGTCTGATGGGAATAAATCAGTCCATGTGAAGATGAATGCCTTATTCTGACCATGATTTAGAACGCCTGTAACATGATGATGAATGTGTGCAAGGTTTGTCTCATTCTGAAAAAAAAATATTTCCGCATCATAAAATTCTGCAAAAGACTCAATATAACAGTATTATTTGTTGTTTATTTTAAGGTAAGCAGTTTATTAAATATAATGTATATATGATAAGGTATGATCAGAGTATCGTGCTGATATCAATACCATTAAACAAGGACACGATCAAATTCAGTATGTAAATAGCGACAAAGAATAATGGTGAATCAATATTTGCATATCTTATCAATTAGGTTTACTGCAATCTTAAAATTCATATGGAAATTAGAAGATCTGGTGATTGTTATAAAATTCAAAGAACAAAATATTACCTGTAATAGATATATTTCAGGTAATTGCTATTTATTAGATTTAAACTAAATATAAATGTTCAATATTTTTTCGTGATTTAGAAGAACTATTTTGTCTTCTGAGTGATGTTAGTATTAGTCGGCCAAGCTAGTATGATTGCATATAGTTGGCTTTTATGGGCCAACTCCAAACTGACAAAAATTATAACAAGATAAACATGATAAATAAGATATGTGATTCTCTGTTTCGAACTCCTATGTTTTATTTCAAAAATTATATGACAAAACGAAAAATAGCCTCCCAGCTTCCCCTTGGGGAAAAAATGTATGTTCCTTGAAAGATTCTGAAAACCTCGGAAGGTTTGTCTTTCCGCTGTCCATGTTATCAATTATGAAGCTGAGATATGTTTTTGGGTTACTGCGACTCTTGGACCTATGCTTGTAATACTTCTCTCTAGCCAGTCTGAAATCAAGGACAAACTTTAAGATCTCAAAATCCAGCTTGTATAAGTTACACATATCTATTGAATTATTTATCATATTATAAAGACATTACACAAGAAAATTAAGAATCATCTTAACAAGACATCTTTAAATATGATATATTTGAATAATTTCACCTACCCACAATAAATATAGTTGCTATATCCTTGTCAGTATCTCTATATAAAATCCCCATAGGAAAAATGCCTATAAATTCGAATATTTGACCAAGCGGTCGATATTTACATCAATATTGGCCCTTGGGCAATATTTCAAAAAATATTGACCGATAAACGGTACATCGTTTGTGACGTCACGTCATTGATGACGCTATTAGCTCTACCTATTTTTCCGTGCTCTTTCTCTTATAGAAGAAAATGAACGTAAACATGCCAGGCTAATCGGTTCGTTGCTGCAGTATTGATGTAAGGTATAACAAAACAATTATTGACTGAGAATGAGGGCAATATATGATTTGTTGGATCTTCAGACAAAATATAGCCCTCGGCCTTCTGCCTCGGGCAATATTTTATCTTCAGGTCGAACAAATCATATATTGCCCTCATTTCCAGTCAATAATTGTATAATATACTAAATATATGTCTATACAGTCAAACTTCGATATCTAGAATGAGTTAAAGAAGATCCTGACGATAATCTCAACAGCACTCACAATAGAGCACAACATTAAACATCGACGGACCCCTAGCAAGCTAGAGGTGGGACCAGGTGCGCGGGAGGAGTAAGCATCCCCTGTTGGCTAGAAGTCTTGTTCTAGACTAAGCTTTACTCATAGTGAACATTTTGATGCCGTGGTCTAAAGGTAAGGGCATATGACCACGGGTCGACCGATTTGTGTCTGTGGTGTTTAAAAAAAAGGACAAAAAAGACATATCTATTAAGCTTAAAGATGACGAGTCCACTTGTTATGATCGTGAAACAATTCTAATTACTGTATTTGACCTTGACTCCAAACTCAAGATGGTGCATATTTAACTCATAAATGAAGTTCCATTATCATATCTCCAAAGGTACTTGAAATATAATCTGGAAACCAACTATTGATGCTTAAATGTTAGCACAATATTAATAGACAAATACAAATATATATATTACAGATAAAGTAAATTCTTGAAGTTTCAAATGAATTCTCCTTTGCTCAGACACCAGTGATCTCTCCTCTTTTGAAAGCTTTGTTAGCATTGCTTCCCTAAAATTGGTACACTCTTGGCACTTAGTGAACTTCTGAAACTAAAAGTTACCATTGAATTAATTTTATTATATCGTGTATATGTAATCTTCGACTAATCAAATAAAGACAATTAATGTCAGATACAACTCTTTATCATAACATGATTATCATTACTCTGTAACTGTAGATACAACATGTATATGTTACTAATGAAACAGAACTGTCTGCACTTCATACATTTTCTACTTAGCATTTTCATCAAAGTACATTGTACTGTTATTGACATCATAATCACAGAGGGTAGTGTTGGGAATCAGAAGGGAAAATAGTAATTGATAAATGGGGAAGGTATTTCGATCAATTAATATCGGTTTTCTTCATAATTCATAATAATGATTATATTCTTATTGCAAAAATAACCCCCGCCTGAAAATTACAACCAGAATAAAAGACTTAATGGAATACTCCCGATTTCGCGAAATTACCCCACTCGTACTATCGCAAAAAATCTCCCCAGCAAAAATAAACATGTTAACAATATTAACAATGACACATAGCCTTTTTCTTAGCTCGCTGAAGCTTACTTTTTTCAGCAGCATTAGTGATATTAAGATTGTGCTAATTCAAGACTACGCGTAAGAATTGTGGTTCTAATCAGGGGTCGATCTGGACTGCAACTTTGCGATTTTCTAAATGGTGCACTATCAAATTCATTATGGATTAATTTAGAGCAAAGAACATAAATTGGGTGCAGATCAGCAGCTCATGTGGGTCACAAATAGTTATTTATTTAGGTATTAGGGGTATGATACCAGTATCGAGAAAGCTAGAAATTATGTATTTTCATATAATGTTTCGTTCAACTCCCAATGAAAATGTATGGTCCCAAACATAGCCGAAGTTGTGTGTCTTCGGCAAACTTTGTGGTTTTTAATTTTTCTGTTATGAAAACAACCTGAAGTAGAGTATTGTTCCCCTAATGCCTTAATACTTTAACATGAAAAGAGGTAATCATAATTTTACTAAACCTACCAAGGCATTGCACTGGACCTTAAAATGGTCTTAACAATCTTCGTACCTTTGGTCATTGATTTTTGGACTTAATGGAACATTAGGCCATCCAGTGAAATTCCCAGATATATCCTTGTTCTTTAACTATAACGTTAATAAATGAAGCGTACTATTTCATTACTTTGCTTAAAAGTAATCTTATCCAATTTTGTTTTGATACCACTAAATCTAAATGTCCTAAATTAGAAACACATATACTATCTAAAATGATTTTGAAATATTATTGTACCTTGTCTTCTTTATTCCGAAGAGATTCCTCCATGCTGTCTCACAAATTTTCCGACCTTGAGAAATAAATGTAATTTCCTTCTCATCACTTGCAAAGCTCAATCTGTAAAGAAAAATATAAGTAGGTCAATATCAAAGGTCACTAGGTCAAAGGTCTTGGTCTCAATTTAATGAAAGATCTCATCACAAGTGAAATATCAAAGCCCTACACCTTATAGTTCAAGAGAAACAGCCCAGGTTAAAGTTTCTGAAAAAAAAGTAGACGAAGGTCAAGGCCATGGTCTAAAATGGATTTTTTACCACAAGGACTCCAGATGTGAAGTATGAAAGTCCTACCCCTTATAGCTCGAGAGATATAGCCCAGGTTAAAGTTCTTGAAAAGAAGGTAAAAGCCCAGGTCACTAGGTCAAAGGTCATGGTCTGAAATGAAAGGTATCATCACAAGAACTCCACATTGGAAATATGTAGCTATTAAAACCATCAAATCAAGTGTCTGAAATTGTTACTTGTCAAATTGCAAACAAAGGAGGGGATCTCCAACAACACCCGGTTGCAGCAACCACAGCAAAACCCCAAAACACCCAATGCAAAAACAGAAAGCAGACAAGCACGGAAAGAGACGCATAAGGGACAAGGAACGTCAACGCACAACACAGAAACATCAAACACAAAGAACTACACATAAACCGACGAGGCCAATGGGCAACCGGTGCCGACTTAGGACGGCCATCTGCCACGGAACTAGCAGAAGTTGTGGTTATCCTGGATTACGTGCGCACAACCCTCCCACTTTTCCGATTACCCAGAGGTCTCGAAGAACGTACAATTGTGGTGTAAAACAACCTCCTCACTGTCAGATGACCACACAAAAACAAGACCGCAAAACACAGGGGCCCAAACAACACAGATGAATATGTAAATGGATATAAAAAGAGGGCGTACGTAATACAATCCGTGCTCTGCCGCCGATAGTGATGTTGTCTATCTTTGATTTCCTTCCTTTGAAGGAAAAGGTTGTTCAGTGTTTTATGTTTAAATCCCCTTATTTTAAATGAGTTAAAGAAGATACAGACGATAATCCCAACAGCAATCACAATAGAGCACCAAATTGAGCATCGACGGACCCCTAGGAAGCTAGGGGTAGGACCAGGTGCCCGGCAGGATAAGCATCCCCTGTTGGCTAGCCGCACCCGCTAATGAAAAACGAAAATAAATCAAGTATGTCAATGTTATCGGTAAAATTCCGGAGACAGACACCCTTTATATCTTGTACTATTACAGCCACATTATAAGCTTTCAGGCGCGAAATACACACTGTGTAGAAATAGACATCTTTATATTGTTTATTTCATTCGTGTTTGTATATTTAATCGGAATCCACTCAGAATAGATTGCTCCATTAAATAACAAGAAGAAAGGGGCAATTTTTATCTATCTAACCGGTTAGCTTTTTATGTTAAACGTCTTTAACTTCAAGTCAGATTCTTAAATCAGAAGTCTCTGACGAGACTGTAGCTCTCCTGGTTGTTTTGTTTTTTTATTTACTCATTGACATGTGAATAAGATACATACACATAAATATCAATTTCCATTTTTCAAGATCATAGGGAGCAGGCATTCTAACAAATTAAAAGTAGCACAAGAAAACATTAACAAATCGAATAGACTGCAACTAGAATATCACTCATATGATTCATAATATCCAGGATAAAGTATTTAAAATAAAGAATGCCACACCCCCTTTTCCAAGATCTCAGGGGGGCAGGGACTGCTAGCTCAAATGAACTATCAATGACATAACAAAACTACAAATTCATCTTATTGCATTAAGAATTACAACAAATCTCATTCATTAATAGCTTTGAAGAGTTGAGAGCACATTTATATAGGAGAAAATGACAACACCTATTTTAGAAGACCCTGGGGATCGGGGGTTCAAACAAACACAATATCAGATGCACAACAAGAACACAGACCAATCATATTGCAAAAAGAATGATGCATCAATCATTAGTGTCAGAGGAGTTGCGAGCAAAACATTACAATTTACAAACAGTAATAATTACCATATCCATTTTCTACGACCCTGGGGATCAGGGATCAAACAAAATATTGGTGCACAACAAGACCACAGACCAATCATATTGCAAAAAGAATGAAGTTTAAATCATTTATAGTACATGTATCAGAGGAGTTGCGAGCATAGAATAACATAGCAGAAAATAACCACACCCATTTTCTACGACCCTGGGGATCAGGGGCTTAAACAAATATTAGATGCACAACTAGAAAACATACCCATTTTCTAAGACCCTGGGGGTCAGGGGCTCAAACAAAATATCAGGTGCACAACTAGACCACAGACCCATCATATTGCAAAAAGAATGAAGTATCTATCGTTTATAGTGTTAGAGGAATTGGAACACAAGATTACATAGATTTATATATGATATAGGTGAAAATGAGCACACCCATTTCTAAGACCCTGGTGGTCAGGGGCTCAAACAAAATATCAGTTACAACAAGACTACAGACCCATCATATTGCAAAAAGAATCATATCTCTAGCATTTATAATGTGAGAGGAGTTGCGAACACAAAATTACATAGAGTTATATAGGAGAAAATGACCACACCCATTTTCTAAGACCCTTTGGGTCAGGGGCTTAAACAAAATCTCAGGTGCACAACTACACCACAGACTCATCATATTGCAAAAAGAATCATGTCACTAGCATTTATGGTGTGAAAGGAGTTGCAAGCACAAGATTACATAGTTACATAGGAGAAAATGACCACACCCATTTTCTAAGATCCTGGTGGTCAGGGGCTCAAACAAAATATCAGGTGCACAACTAGACCACAGACTCATCATATTGCAAAAAGAATTAAGTCTCCATCATTTATAGTGTCAGAGGAGTTGCGAGCACAAGATTTCATAGATTTTCATAACCACGCCCATTTTCTAAGACCCTGAGGGTCAGGGGCTGAAACCAAATGTCAGGTGCACAATTAGACCACATTCCAAGTAAAATGCAAAAAGAATTAACTTTGTATCTCCTATGGTTTCAGAGGAGTTGCGAGCACAAGATTTGTTTACGGACGGACGGACGGACGCCGGACGACAGGGTTTCGCGTAAGCTCGACTGGTCAGAGACCAGTAGAGCTAAAAAATAGCCCATCCCCACTTTTTTTTCGTTTTTCGTCTGTTGGACATTGTTCCATCCCTCTTGGTCAGAAAATTGGTATTAATAATATATACCTTTGGTAAAAGTTGCATATTGTAACTCGGAGAAGAACAATGTTGGAGAAAATTTTTTCTGTTACTTGAAATAAAATATGATTTCCGTTTTCTTCAATCTTTTACCCAAAAGTTTTCCTTCAATTTTAATACATCTCTAAAGCAGTAACTGATTGATGTAACATTCGGATTTGTTTAATATTGATTGATTATCAATTTTATGTTAATAAATCTGACATTCACGGCTGATCGGTGATCATTTTATTAGTTCGTGTGAATTAGGGGAATTACTTGACAACAATTTACTGCAAGCTTGTTGTTAGGCGACAGAAATTTAACTTTTAGTTTTACGGATTTTATTTTTTCAAAATAGGGTTGGAAGAGGGAATAAAAATAAAATCAGTGTATTTCAACATTACATATTTAAATATGCCACGAGTATGACCTTAATTCCGTTTTTATCATGTTCTCAAAACCGCATTCTCTAAAAGTCTTGTACGATAAAGATTAAGTAAGAATTAAAATGTAATAACCAGTAATTCAGATGAGTGGAAGAAAAATGTACAATCAGTTCATTTTTTTTCCAATTGTGGTAACATAAGGGTTGGCAGATCCGTCAAACTATGAATTAAATTTCTGTCGCCTTA
This sequence comes from Pinctada fucata, assembly GCA_028142955.1. Classification (NCBI taxonomy): domain Eukaryota; kingdom Metazoa; phylum Mollusca; class Bivalvia; order Pterioida; family Pteriidae; genus Pinctada; species Pinctada fucata. The sequence goes on along the minus strand of AP027110.1, from coordinate 12,867,248 downwards.
TTTCTATTCTAATGTAAAGATACAGTGTCCCTGAAAATAATTTCTTAATTGAAAACGTGGAATTTATTCCAAAGGGTTAAGATAGAGGAAAAAAGGAGTCATAAAAAGTTTTGTTTGAAAATATGCAGAAACGAACCTGAACTTGTCGATTTCTTAATATTTAAATTTCCATATACCTCTGTTGTAAAAACTCAATACATTGTAGGTGGCGCTACTGAAAAGTATTAGAACTGCGCACCCAAAATTCAAAATTACGTTTTTAAACGGCTTTTTCTCCGAATATATGCTTTAGATTCGCCTGAAAAGGAGAAGGTCCACTAACCGTGATTTACGATGTAAATCTATCTATCAACATTGATATTTGTCAGCGGTAAAAAGTTTGCGAACCTGTGCGTTCCGTGACGTCATTTATGACGTCAGAAACTGGTGATGGTACGGTAATATCCGTATTTTTCGTTAATTTTCATACATTCTTTGCAGTTTTTCGCTAACAACATAGGCGGGTCCGTACCTGATTTTTGTTTTAGATAAACAATCTTGACATATTCTCAATATCAACGAATTTTCATCTACGTACCTACTTGTGCTCTATATGGAAACCTTTAAAATATTACGACATTTTACTTTTAACCATGTGGTTGCAGTAGAGGTCACAGGAGTCGTTTTACCGATCGCTGCGTGTCCTTCCGCAGTTACTCTGATTTTTTTCTTGGCGGATATTGACAAGTTTTGTATTGATGAAACCGGGAAAGAAAATTTAACTTTAACAATTAAACGATATATTGGGTAAGATATATCAAAGGTTTGGTATCTTTAATTATCTTTGATTATAAGAACTTTTCTCCATTTTTTTAAACTTTCGTACTTTGCAGCGAAATATTAATAACATCAAACAAAATGTCTTTATTTGGAAACTTTGAGCGAGTTAATTTTAGTGTCATACATGCTTTGTTCAAAGATGTATCCATTATACAGAATACTTCACACACTATCGAGAACGAGCCAGTTGAATGACGTTCATTTATTGAACTGGAACGTCAAAATTTTAAACGTCTCCGTTTACTAAATGAATCCTCCCCATAGGAAATAACGTTTATACTAGTATAATAAATTACAATAAACATAAACAGTCCAAAGAATGTTGGCCTCTCGTTTTTCTTTCCCTCTTATTTTATTGACAAACATGAAACTAGAAATGAATATTTGCGTAAAAAGCACAATATTCTGGGGGGGGGGGGCAAAACTGTTACCTGTAAAGCATGACAGGTCAGTCTATCTACTAGCAAGAGGTATGTTGCTTGTTGTATGTTTGATCCTAAATCTAGTTTAAATATATTTTATTTTCCAAAACATAAAAATGGGATTTGGCAAAAGTTATACCAACAATATTAACGCCCTCTCCCTCAGTACATGTACGTGAACTGCTACGTCTTTTGGTACATTTTTGGACATGATAATTTTCATACTTTTTTGGCCGTATTACATTGTTTAGACTGCGGATCACTGACGAGGGTTTAGTACCCGAAACGTGTATGTCTGGTCCATGCTGTAAATTTATCAGGTTTTAAATGATGCTATTGAATTTAAAGACGTTTAACATTTGAACTACTTGGTGAGTGTCACTGCTGGTGGACCAAGAGTCCCCGAGGGCACATGTAGCCAAGTTCGATCAACTTCGGTTGATGGTGTGTCTCTTCAACGCATTTAAAATTTTCTGTTATAAAATTTCTTGAAATTTCTAAAACGTGGGTCCTGTAGCATCATATCCCACCCATTCTGCTACGTCTTTTGGTACATTTTTGGACATGACAATTTTCATACTTTTTTGGCCGTATTACATTGTTTAGACTGAGGATCACTGACGAGGGTTTAGTACACGAAACGTGCATGTCTGGTCCATGCTGTAAATTTATCAGGTTTTAAATGATGCTATTGAATTTAAAGACGTTTAACATTCCTACTGGATCGTCATACAAAATCTGAAATTAGTATCTCCCTTACAAGCCGAGATATACATGTACACCTAGCTACCGCGTCTCCTATAATCTAAATGGGATCATGTAAACTTGGCGATCGCAATTGAAGACAATACTGGTGGAAATTGTTGTACAGATACTGGTTTTCCAGAATCCAGTATTGTTGGGATAAAATGTTTTGTGAACATGACAATACTGGAATTCTAGTATTGTAAATGTATATGTATTGGTAAATATAATGATTTAAAGTAATCACTTGAGTAATTGAATCATATATACATGTGCATATTCACATAGTAAAAGGAAATTATTATCTTAAGTTTGAAACATGATTTTTATTAAAAGATACACTCTAGAGCTCAAGAGTCCAGATCTAACCAAAGAATTCTCGTCAGGCGCTCTCCAAGTAATTTCAATCCTAGAGGACTTGTTCTGACATCAACACCAAGAAATGCCCCTGCAAGAGGGGAACAGACTCCTGCAACAAGTGAGTCAAAGAAGATCCTGACGATAATCTCAACAGCACTCACAATAGAGCACCAAATGGAGCATCGACGGACCCCTAGCAAGCTAGAGGTAGGACCAGGTGCCCGGGAGGAGTAAGCATCCCCTGTTGGCTAGCCGTACCCGCCGTCGATGATCATGCTCGAAAATGAAAACATATGAAAAACATGAATTGCACTGTCTGAGGCCATTTCTATGTAGAAAGTGCTATGGCGACCATGTCAGGGAAAGTATTCAAAACACTTACTGTCAAACCCCTCGCGGGGAACATTTTTACGAGCTCCACACGGCAAAGGGCATAAGTGTGACACAAATGAGTCAAAGAAGATCCTGACGATAATCTCAACAGCACTCACAATAGAGCACCAAATGGAGCATCGACGGACCCCTAGCAAGCTAGAGGTGGGACCAGGTGCCCGGGAGGAATAAGCATCCCCTGTTGGCTAGCCGCACCCGCCGACGATGATCATGCTCGAAAATGAAAACATATGAAAAACATGAATTGCACTGTCTGAGGCCATTTCTATGTAGAAAGTGCTATGGCGACCATGTCAGGGAAAGTATTCAAAACACTTACTGTCAACATGGAACAGGCTCCTGCAACAAGGGAACATACTTCTGCAACAGGGGAACAGGCTCATGCAAGAAGGGAGCAGACTCCTCCAACAATGGAACATACTCCTCCTGCAACAAAGGAACAGGCTCATGCAACAAGGGAACATACTCCTGCAACAAGGGAACAGGCTCATGCAACAAGGGAACCAGCTTCCTCTTCCAGTGAGTTTTTTCTTTTTGATTTTTAGTTTAAATCTACTTTATATGAATTTATTTAAGGCCTATCATATGGTCATTATTATTAGTTATATAATGGTTATCTGTTCTGGTCAAGAATAGACGTGCATTCGGAGAACACTTCAACATAATTTCTTCAACGCTCACCACATGTTATGATATGGTGCACAGACAGATACAAAAGTGTTCTCCAAATATGCGTCTATTCTTGACCAGAATAAATTACCACCATATAATTAATAATAATTTAGACAGTATTTACTTGGTTTCAACAAAGGGGATTCCCATGGAACATATCATTTGTGTATCACGTGATACGCCACAGTGATATATTGCTTGTGTGTTCCTTGTGACAAGATTTTGTTGGTACCAGTTTTTTTCATATATAAATTGACCATGATCATGACCTTATCACTATTTAGGTGTACAATTGTATTACAAAACTCACTTAATAATTACAGGAAACAATTGAAAAGGGAACAGTGGTCCAAGCCAACTACAAGCAGGATAAAAAGAAGGGAGGAGATCTCCAACAAGACCCCGTTGCAGCATCAACAGTAAAACACCAAAACACCCGATGCAAAAACACAAAAGACGAGTACAGCACGAGACGGAAAAGAGACACACGACATGTAAACATCAAACACAAAAGACTACACATAAACCGACGAGACCAATGGGTAACCGGTGCCGACTTTGGACGGCCATCTGTCACGCAAGTAGCAAATGGTGTGGTTATCCTGGATTACGTGCGCACAACCCTCTCACTTCTCCAATTACCCAGTGGTACAAAGCCAATGTTTTAGGAAAAAGGAAAAGTCCACCAGGTACGATTTTTAACATGGCCGTATAATTGATACAGTGTTTGCGAAGGTTTGTTGGACATATAGCCTTGATTGATCTGATTAATGTCCGAACCAGGCCAGACCAAAATGTCTGGTAAGACACAAGTTGAGAAAGGTGACTAGGAGATTGGAACACATCATTGTGTGAATTTAGGTTGATTGTTTCGTATCTCAAACATGTACTCTATAAATCTGAGTAGTTAATCTAACTAGAAATTGATGTTTTCTGACCCATAAATCTTTTTTTCGAAAAAAAAAGAAAAAAATAATACACAGGATTAATTTTCGGTATTGGCTTTGTCAAGGGTCATTCAAAAACAAAATGACATACATCATGTCATTTTCCTTCATTTAATATTGATTTGTTTAGTTATTGTCCAGTTTGGTAAAGTTTTAAACTTCATAGGACAGAATGTCCTGTTAAGATTTGAAACATATGCTAACACTGTTTGTATACAGTACACATCACCTATAACGAAGCCATCTGACGTGCTCCCATGGTCATAGTTACTTCACTATTTCCACCTGATGTAAAGAAATGCCTTCCACGTATCCCCAATAAACACACCTGTCGGACAGATAATAATTAATTATCACATAATTGTTCTTCCAGTCTTGTTGACCCCGCGCTAATCACCTAGAAGAATGTAAAGAATGCTTACTTTATTAAAAACTTACAACGTAGCTATTGAATACTGGTCTTAAATTTGTATTCGTTGAGTTCAAAATGGCACCACCATAGAAACGTATTTTGTATCAAATTGCATGTAATGAAGTATGGCTATAACAAATTTGGATTAATGGTCCACTGGGCTTCGTTATATACGAATGACAGATATGAATAATGACCATATCCCTGTAAACAGCACAAAATCGATAATTCAGAAAACAAAAGTATACAAGTGAAAAATATGGATAATGACCATATCCCTGTTAACAGCACAAAATCGGTTACCCAGAAAATCAGAAACCGAAGGCATACAAATGACAAATGTGGATAATGACCATATCCCTGTCTACAGTACAAAATCGATAATTCCGAAAATCAGAAACCGAAGGCATACAAATTCAGGATAAAACAGGAACCAAAGAAAACAAAAACAAAAACCTCCACCATATGAAAAGAAGCGAACTCCCGATATGAGAGTGAGACCAGGTGCCCAGGAAGAGTAAGCATCTCCTGCTTGCATGCAACACCCGTCGCTTCAATTCGGTAGAACTGTCACATCCGGTTACTTCCATTTTGAAAGATATAGAGTACAATCTTTGGTTGGATGGTTCAAATGGTCTATGATAGAATATCATCCACCATTCTGGAAAGTTGGACATCATAGTGTATGACGAGTTCCCCATATCGACCGTAGGACTTCCTCAGTGACGATGTTAGTCGGTCACAAACATATCCCTGACTGAGAAGCTTATCTAAAAGACGCCCAGCTCTCAGAACAAAATCCGTATATTTGGTACTTGCTCTGGCATAGCGTATCAACTGAGATATGAACACGCCATAAGCAGGCAATGAAGGGATGTTGCTACTCAGAAAAGGAAAGTTTGTAATGCTGAAATTGAAGTCGTCACGTTTGTCATAGAGTGAGGTGTTCATGTGACCATCAGTGTCACATGTTTTTCCTTTGAAGGAAAAAGATTGTTTAGGATGAAAATATGATGTATAAGAATATTTCTCAAAAGTTTTTATAGAAAAAAAAATTGATGTAAGATTTGATAATTACGGCTTGAATAGGTAGGGAGTAACAATGTCTGAAAACGTCAAATAATGAACAAAAATTTACAAAATAAACCATAAACTGCTAAAGGCAGTAACGCCGGATTGCGAAGTGTTTGTATTAGAGGATGTATACATTTTTGCATAGTCAGAAAGGTCAAAGGTCATTAATATTATTGCGCAATGAAAAAAGCTATGGTCATAAGAAATCTAAATGTAAAATGCAATGATCGCTGAGCGATATAATTCCCCTACCGGCGGCATAAATTTATGACTTGCATCTCTGTTCATCAGTTCATATTCTACAACAACAGCCAAGAAAAGTCTGGGAAACTGAATTCACGAAATTTGCTAAGTCCAAGGGCCATAACTCTTGTGAAAATTAGTCAATCTAAATTAAACTCAAATCTGCATCACACTATAATGTATTCACATACAAAAAATCAGCTCATTATCTGCAATAACAGGCATGAAAAAGTCCGGGAAACTAAAAATTTCATGAAATTTGCTAAGTCCAAGGGCAAGAACTCTTGTAAAAATAGGCCAATGGAAACCAAACTCAAACTTGGTCTGTATCACAATGAGATGTATTCATTTACCAAAAATCAGTGCATTATTTGCAATAGAACCAAAGAAAAGTCCGGAAATTGAAATTTTCATAAAATTTGCTAAGTCCAAGGGCCATAACTCTTGTTAAAATAAGTGAATCTAAAGCAAACTCAAACTTGATCTGTATCCCATTGAGATATATCCACATACCAAAAATGAGTTCAATTTATCCAACAACAGTGGAAAAAAGTCCGGAAAACTGAAATTTTCATAAAATTTGCTAAGTCCAAGGGCCATAACTCTTGTAAAATTAGGTCAATCGAAAGCAAACTCAAACTTGATCTGTATCACATTGAGATATATCCACATACCAAAAATGCGTTCAATATATGCAACAACAGAGGAAAAAAATTCGGAAAACTGAAATTTTCATGAAATTTGCTAAGTCCAAGGGCCATAACTCTTGTAAAATTAGGTCAATCGAAAGCAAACTCAAACTTGATCTGTATCACATTGAGATATATCCACATACCAAAAATGAGTTCAATATATGCAACAACAGCGAAAAAAAGTCCGGAAAACTGAAAATGGGACAGACGGACAGACAGACAGACAGACAGACAGACAGACAGACGGACAGACAGACAGACCGAAAGGAAACTAAGAGTCCCCTTCGGCGTTGCCGGTAGGGGACTAAACATATCAAAGCCCTACCCCTCAAAGTTCAAAAGAAGGTCATGTCAAGGTCATTTGATCAAAAGTCATGATATCAAATGAAAGGTACGGTCATGAGGATTCTACAACTGAAATATCAAAATCCTACCTCGTATAATTTAAAAGTAGGTCAAAAAATGCGTTCAATATATGCAACAACAGAGGAAAAGAGTCCGGAAAACTGAAATTTTCATAAAATTTGCTAAGTCCAAGGGCCATAACTCTTGTAAAATTAGGTCAATCGAAAGCAAATTAAACTTGATCTGTATCACATTGAGATATATCCACATACCAAAAATGAGTTCAATATATGCAACAACAGCGAAAAAAAGTCCGGAAAACTGAAAATGGGACAGACGGACAGACAGACAGACGGACAGACAGACAGACCGAAAGGAAACTAAGAGTCCCCTTCGGCGTTGCCGGTAGGGGACTAAAAATATCAAAGCCCTACCCCTCAAAGTTCAAAAGAAGGTCATGTCAAGGTCATTTGATCAAAAGTCATGATATCAAATGAAAGGTACGGTCATGAGGATTCTACAACTGAAATATCAAAATCCTACCTCGTATAATTTAAAAGTAGGTCAATGTCCAGTTCACTGGGTCAAAAGTCATGATAACAACTTGGTGAGTGTCACTGCTGGTGGACCAAGAGTCCCCGAGGGCACATGTAGCCAAGTTCGATCAACTTCGGTTGATCGTCTGTCTCTTCAACGTATTTGAAATTTTCTGTTACAAAATTTCTTGAAATTTCAAAAATGTGGGTCCTGTAGCATCATATCCCACCCATTCTGCTACGTCTTTTGGTACATTTTTGGACATTATAATTTTCATACTTTTTGGCATTATTACATTGTTTCGACCAAGGATTACTGACGAGGGTTTAGTACCCGAAACGTGCATGTCTGGTCCATGCTGTAAATTTATCAGGTTTTAAATGATGCTATTGAATTTAAAGACGTTTAACATTTGAACAACTTGGTGAGTGTCACTGCTGGTGGACCAAGAGTCCCCGAGGGCACATGTAGCCAAGTTCGATCAACTTCGGTTGATCGTCTGTCTCTTCAACGTATTTGAAATTTTCTGTTACAAAATTTCTTGAAATTTCAAAAATGTGGGTCCTGTAGCATCATATCCCACCCATTCTGCTACGTCTTTTGGTACATTTTTGGACATTATAATTTTCATACTTTTTGGCATTATTACATTGTTTCGACCAAGGATTACTGACGAGGGTTTAGTACCCGAAACGTGCATGTCTGGTCCATGCTGTAAATTTATCAGGTTTTAAATGATGCTATTGAATTTAAAGACGTTTAACATCAAAGTAATGTTCTGGTCATGAGGAATATATATGTATAACCTGTATAACCTCTTATAGTTCAAAAGTAGGTCAATGTCAAGGTCACTAGGTCAAAACTTGTGATATCAAATGAAAGGTCTGGTCATGAGGAATCTACATGTGAAATATCAAAACCCTACCTATTAAAATTTAAAAGTAGGTCAAAGGTCAATGTCACTAGGTCAAAAGTCATGATATCAAATTAAAGTTCTGGTCATGAGGAATCTATATGAAATATCAAAACCATACCTTTTACAGTTCAAAAGTAGGTCAAAGGTCAATGTTAAGGTCACTAGGTCAAAACTTATGATATCAAATTTAAGGTCTGGTCATAAAGATTCTACAAGTAAAATTTCAAAGTCATAGCCTCTAAAGTTCATGATATATAGCCCAGTTTATTTTTTTTAAAGTAGGTCAATCTCAAAGGTCAAGGTAACAAGGTCAAAACTTTTGGTATCCATGGTGAGGTCTTGTGACAAGGAATAGATAGATATATAAAAGCCATATCATTTACCATTCAAAGGTTATGGCCAAGGTTAGAGTTTTCCAAAAAAAGGTCAAACTCTAAGGTCGAGGTCACAAGGTAAACATTTTTGGTATCCATGAAAAAGGCCTTGTCACAAGAAATACACAAATGAGCTATGAAAGCACTATCACTTACCAGTCAAAAGCTATGGCCAAGGTTGATTTTTTTCAAAAGTTGGTCAAATTTTGTTGCTGTGTTTGATTCGCCTCATCATGGTCTATAACCATGTCAACTTTCAAGTTGCTCCTCCTTACAGTTTCCTCTCAACGGACTTAAACGCAACACCTTAACCAAAATGTTGACGCACTGACGGACGGACAGACAGACTTCGCCATTTCCTAGACCGGATTTTGCTTCGCATTTTTACATAAATTATCTGCATTCCCTGTTACTTTAAAAATGAAGAATAAATAATAACTTCGAAACCAGTTTGTCCATGTAATCGGTAAAATACGCAATCCGTAATCTGAAAACCGTTTTATTTTGTACTAAACAGCCACAGTGTAAGCTTTCAGGCGCGAAATACACACTGTTTAGAACTAGACATCTTTTTATCGTTAATTTCATTCATGTATGTTGTATATTTCATCGGAATTCACGCAGAATATATTGTTTCATTGTATAAATAGAAGAAATGGGTAGCGTTTATTTATCTAGCCGCTTTTAAGTCGGATTCTTTAGATTAAAGGAGCTGTAAGAATAAGACGTAAAATTCTTTAGAAATAGACCATCCCCCTATTTTTCGTCTGTGGGACATTGTTCCACCCCGAGTTACAGAACCCCACTTCGCCAGGAATATACACCTTTGGTAAAAGTGGCATTCTGTAACTTGGGGCGGAACAATGTTGTAGAAAACTTTTCCGTTTTCCATTGATTTCTATAGAAAAAAAAACGTACATTTTAACCCAAATATCGGTTTTGTTATTGATAATTTACTCGACCGGACATTAGATTCAGATATGCATCAGGTTAGTTAATATTTCTACTGAAAAATTTCTTCAAATTTACTATTTTGAAATTTCGATATTTCAGGGCAGATTTTACGTCTTTATATGATACAGAGGTAAGGAACGTACCCACTCTGCCTAAAAATACACGTCTTTATATGATATAGATGTAAATAAGATAAAGAAGATCCTGACAGCAGTCTCAACAGCACTCACAATAGAGCACGAAATTAAGCATCGACAGACCCCTAGCAAGATAGAGGTGGGATCAGGTGCCTGGGAGGAGTAAGCATCCCCCGTTTGGCTAGTCGCACCCGCCGACGATGTTCACGCACAAAAAAGAAAACAATATATACAAAACAAGTCTTATTCTTACAGCTCCTTTAATCAAATTGGAAAGAAGTATAATTATTTCTAAATGTCATACGTATGTTGTAAAAGGAATATGATTGTTTTTGACTTGATCATTTAATTAAGTAAAATATATTAATGTAACCATATGGCCTCTCCCCCACAATATTTATGGTGAATTATTATTTAATGTTGGGGAATTTGCACACTGTAGGAAGAGGAATAACTCTAAACTAAATCGATACATTTATCATAACTCGAAAGTAAATTAATTCCCTTACATGAAAGAGGGATGATGTTAATATTAATTCACATAAAGATAATTTTGAAACAAAATTAGAAACAGATTCAAGACATTAAAGTTAATAAGTTTATCTTAAGATTTTAAGGGAAATATTTTCTCAACTTTAACATGTTTAATTGTAAATATTGATTTTCCAATACTTGAAAGTCCAGAGATTGATAAGAACTTAATTACAAATTAGTTTTATCTATGAGTTGGAGAATTCTACACGTGAAGTACCAGCATATTGGGTTTATTTACGTACAATCCCTCATAATTTCAGATGCTTTGAAGAGTTGTAGACAACCTTATCTTTGAGGGATGAACATGGAATTATCTAGAAATATGTCCATCATATTGTGCAATTCCCCTCCCAGGTTTAAATACAATGTGTCATTTTTCAATTGTTAGAATTACTTTCTCGATTATCAGATTTACTTTCTCGTTGTCTTAGATTACTTTCTCGCATGCTATGGATTCTGTTAAACAATGTTTCGTGAAATAAACTTTGTTGAAATTCCAACGATGTTTTCCTTCCACGATATTGTACAGAACATTTATTAATCACACAACGCGAAGTACGAATTATGGCTTGTAAGCCCGCATCGGCTCACAATTAATTTACTACAGATACAGTCATTTCTACATGTAAATATATTAGATCAGTACGATGACTTCAGACATGTTTGCTGATATAACAAAAATATACTGAATAATTCAATTTTTTTCATTTCAGGTGTACGAGTAAGGTAAGAAACAGATGGATTCAAAGAAGTTTTGAAGATGAAATTACAATGAACAATGACATTGTGTTATCATGAGAACTAAATACTTATCATTATAATGATATTTGAATTTATTTATCGCACACAATGAAATGGAGCAAACGTTGTTGTTGTACTTGTTCTCTGAATTGATACCTGGTTATTGGGAAATGACAAGTGGCAATCAATAGATTTCAAAAATATATATTTTCAAAACTAAATGAGAAATTCCTGCTGGACTTTCTGATTATACCCCCGCCATATCATGGTGGGGTATATTCTAATTATTTTTTTTTAAATTCCTGCAGCAATTTCTGATTTAGTTTTGGAAAAAAATCCTACAGGAAAAGAAATCCTGCAGCAAAAGAGCAACTCCCGCAGGAAAAAAAAAAACATTACCTGCAGAAAAAAGAAAATTCCTTCCGGTAAAAAAAAATTATGCAGGAAAATGCTAATTCCCCCCCCCCCATTTGATTTTAGTGCTCCTGCAGGAATTATTTTCCCAAAAAATTACTGCTGGAAAAAAATCCTGCAGGAAAATGAAAATTTATGTAGGAATTTGTAAAAAGGATTTTTTTACTTATTTAGGTGAATATCTCAGGTACCAGGTGTGCTACAGGTAAATGAGAAGTGTATTTCGACTAAGTCAGGAATCCGCTATGTGATTGTGCTATTGGTTTACTTTCGCCAGGCGGACGCAAAAATGAACTAGCGCGCTAATTCATAATTATTCTGCCCACTGTTACATGATAATTTTGAGGTGAAAGTATGTGTTGTGCGTTGACGTTCCTTGCCCCTTTGCGTCCATTTATATACTTGTCTGCTGTGGTTTTTTTTTATTGTGGGTTTAGGATTTTTGCTGTGGGTGCTGCAACCTGTTTCACTTCTATAGTAGACAAAGTTCAATTGTATAAAGCCACCTAGTCCTGTTTTGGGCAGAAATCTCCTAAGTATGCCTTGCTTGAAGTTGATGTCACTTTTATTTACAAGTTAGGACATGGCACCATCCAAGGGCCAAGGTATATCAACTGCAACAAAAGAGGATACCAGGGTAGCCCTTCATGAGGAACAAATGAATACTAAAAAAACTTTTAATTTTTTTAAATGTCGGCTGACACGTGTGAGGCTTGAACCAGCAACCTTTCGGTCACTGATCTGACGCCTTTTCTACTAGACCACGGCGCTGACGTAAAAGGTTAATTAACCTGTACAAACCTCCTCTTCATAAGATTTTTTGAAAATATTGACGATAATATTAAATCTATGCAATCAATTCATTAAAGAAATTAGTATTTTAAGAGTATTGTAGATGGCGCTAGGAAAATTTACTTCGCTTTTTTTATTTAAACGTTATTTATTTTACAACGTTTAACAAACAAGTTACACAACTTATATTAATGTCTCACGTTGGCTCAGATGTTGGTGTGAGGGGGTCCAAGGAGCAGAAGAAAAACGGAGAACCCGGAGAAACCCCCCCCCCCCCCCCCCCCCTGCAAAGGCCTGGGTGGGACCACCTACCCTCCGACAGAAGACCCTTTGCCGAATCTTGAGATTCGATCCCGGGACCTTAGAGATGAGAAGCGAGCGCGCTACCACTGCGCGAACCCGGCCGTTTGCCTCCATTCAAACTGTTTGGCATAAAGTACTACTGACGAGGATTCAAATATCCGAAACACGTGTATATAGTACAATAAAATTGGTAATATAGAACATATTTCAATATTCACAATTTTAGATACATTTTAAATATTGTCTCCACTGACAAAATTATTGAAATTGAAAATTAAATGCTTGTTCTTGTATAAGTTAGAACACATAGCATATTGGTGCCTTAAATTCAGCATAAACAAGCCAGGTTAAAAGGAGATCAAGAGTCAGTAGCTGAAGCTATTGCACACGCAAGAACGAAATTGAAAAAGTGCAGTTTAATTACTAATCGCACACGTGTCCTGCCAAAATTATACACACATGAACACCAAAAGTTATATTTACATTTATCTTATATATAGGTTTTTTATGTGCATGTGCATCGTACATTTCATCTGTAACATCGTCAAATGTATTTAATTTTTGTATTGCGCATGTAAATTGGTTTGGGATTTTCTTCAAGAAGGTAGAGAGTTTGAACCCTTCGACATTATTAATATAGACACTTATTTCACGTTGCAGTGTGAAGCAGTATTAGCGGCAGCGGAGAGACTGGATAATTTAGTCTATTAAAATCGTTCCCCGTGGCCTGATGTTTGTCAAGTGTATTAATTACTTCTTTCCAGCTCTGTCACCTGAAAGAAGCTTTGTTTTGGCCTTCTATCAATGTAACAACATATATTTTGCTATTTCGGAAACTAGCCATTTCACCGATAAATATCATCGAAATTAAAGGAGTTTAATATCTTGGCACCATGCCTCCAATGCTATTTTGAACATAGATTTTATTTGGATATGCTACTGAATCGACCCCACAGGAATTTAGAGCCGCGCACTCTCTGTAATCTAACTTCAAAAAATTAAAGAGGGCGCTACTGAAATTATTTTTGGTGGCTCCGCTGAAAGCATCACAGATGTGAATTTAATATTCGAAACTCGTGTCTGGTGCATGTAAATTGGTTTGGAATTTTCTTCAAAAAGTAAGAGAGTTGGAACCCTTCGACATTATTAAACGTTAATAAGTTCTCCCTCCATGCAAAACTTGAACGTGACGTCACAATATCAGCCTAATTTATTGGAATAAATAGAACTAAAAGGAAATTCTAAAGATCAATGAACAAACCGAGAGCGACAAATCCGCTTCAAACATCAGTCTTTGAATACCATACGACCATGTGAACACCTCGACGTATGAAACGCAAAATGATTTCACCTTCAACAGATGTTAAACGTCTTCAAATTCAATAGCATCATTTAAGAGCAAATAAATTTGCAGCATGGACAAGAGACATGCACGCTTCCGGTACTCAATCCTCGCCAGTGATCCTCAATCTAAACAATGTAATAAGGCCATAGAGTATGAAAATTGTGATGAACAAAAGTGTGCCAACAGACGTAACAGGATAGGTTGGATATGATGCTACATGACCCCCGTTTTAGAAATTTCAATAAATTTGGTAAAAAAAATTCTTCTGAGTTAAGAGACCGACGATCAACCGAAATCGATCGAACTTGGCTATTTGTGCCCTCCCCAAGTAGTTCAACTGTTAAACATCTTAAAATTCAATAGAACTTCCCTTTCACCGGTAGCAACAAAGCATTCTTTTCCTGTTTATAGTGTTCTTGTTTCTCAGATAATTCGGTATACCAGCGACAAATATGGATAATGACCATATCCCTGTCTACAGTACAAAATCGATAATTCAGAAAATCAGAAACCGAAGGCATGCAAAATCAGGATAAAAACAGGAACCAAAGCAAACAAAAACAAAAACCTCCACCATATGAAAAGAAGCGAACTCTCGATATGAGAGTGAGACCAGGTGCCCAGGAAGAGTAAGCATCTCCTGCTTGCATGCAACACCCGTCGCTTCAATTCGGTAGAACTGTCACATCCGGTTACTTCCATTTTGGAAGATATAGAGTACAATCTTTGGTTGGATGGTTCAAATGGTCTATGACAGAATATCATCCACCATTCTGGATAGTGGGACAGGTTATGCTTCAGATATGATGTTTTATCGTTAAATCCTGACGGCTTACAACTACAAGCTACTCGTTCAGGGTTTTATTATACAAAAGCTGAAAGCATCCTTAAGGAAATTCTTCGATCGCTACGAGGGTCTAATAAGCAGAATACGCACAGCAAATTAGATTCAATTTTCCAGAATGACCACGGGCAAACTGGAGGATGGTCCATTATGGAAAACGAATTTTCTTTTGTCAGGGCAAGGATATTTTTTTTTTCGCCTCAGACCAGGGTAATTCTTTTTTCGGTCAAAGTTGGAACGAGAATTATTTTGTAAGTGATGTCTTTGTATTCATATATAAATATGATAATATAAATATGTACATAAAACTTATATAACGGTATAGGTACACGGAAAAGGGTCTAGGGGACCTTCAAGACTATTTAATTACTTATACAACACGTTTCTTTCCGTGCAACTTGTACCCTATATATTAATTAAACAATGTAGTTTATCACTCAAAGACCTTTCAAATCTGTAGATGCCACGTCATATACATGTATATTCATGATGGATTCTCAGTTTCCAAACCAATTGACTTTAACTGCAAGGAATATCATAGATATTGTACCTACTTTGCCAAGTCACTTTGAAGCATCTTTGAAAGGATTAAAAATACGGGTAATTATAAAAAAAACCCCCGTCATCCTCCAGTTAGTTTGAATTGATTTTTCTGTTCTCATTATCATTCATATTAACAAAGAAAGCAGGGGATCTCCAACCAGACTAGGCTGCAGCACCAGCAGTAAAACCCCAATGCAAAAGAAAACACAGAACAAACACCCACAGAAAAATACACAAAAGGGACAAGTAACATCAACTCACATAATAGAAACATTAAACATAAAAGACCACACATTAACCAACGAGACCAATGGGCAACCGCTGCCGACTAAGGACGGCCTTCTGCCACGTAAGTAGCAGACGGGTGTGGTGGTTATCCTGGATTACGAGCGCAAAACCCTCCCACTTTTTCGATTAACCAGAGGTCTCGAAGAACGCACAATTATGGTGTAAAACGAGTTCCTCACTGTTAGATGACCACACACAAACAAGACCGTAAACGCAGGGGTCCAGGCAACACAGATCAATATGTAAATGGACATAAAAAGAGGACGTGCGCAATACAGCCCGTGCTCTGCCGTATACATGTATATCATATACGTTATCACCCAATCTAAAGATAAATGAGTTAAAAAGATCCTGAGGATAATCTAAACAGCACTCACAATAGAGCACCAAATTGAGCATCGACGAACCCCTAGCAAGCTAGAGGTGGGACCAGGTGCCCGGGGGAGTAAGCATCCCCTGTTGGCTAGCCGCACCCGCCGTCGATATTCATGCACGAAAGTAAAACATATATAATACATGCATTGCACTGTCTGAGGTTATGTCTATATAAAAAAAGCTATGGTGACCATGTCAGGGAAAATATTCAAAACACTTACCGTCAAACCCCTCGCTGGGATTTTTTTAAGAGCTCCACACGGATACGCACAAGTGTGACACAAAGAAGATCTTGACGATGATATCAACAAATAAATCTAGGTTATGCGACGTTTAAGTGGGTTGCATTATTTACTAATATCAATGATTTCATTGTTAACGAGTTACTTGATTGCATAATACGTGTAATGTAAATTAAACATTTTTGATCTTATATGTAATTTTTATTAATCACCTGATTTACTCTATGCAAAGTTGTTGTTCTTGTTCTGTGAACCATGGTTATATCGTTTTATAAATGTAACCAATCTCATTATTTCATACTGATAGACCTATCACACAATTCATTATTAAGATATTTAGTGCATCCATTCTCCATAGGAGAAAGTGCAGAGGATTCGTTACTCAGGACAGGTTGTATTTTGTTGTTGTGAGAGCACACTTCCTTAACCTGGTTATTATCTGCACATATATTTTAGAATGTTTTACAGGCAAGGTAATCAATATACATACAACACAATATGATTATCTGTATATTTCATTAATGCGTGTTAGCGCATTTCATGCGATAAATGCATTTGCTGTGTGTTGTATACCCGTAACAAAACACAAATTATGACATTCTATATATATGCACCATAGTTGTTTATTTCATTCTTGTTTTCTGAAATCGCGTTTTCTAGGTAAAAGGGTGACGTTAAAATTCAGGTCACCGCGGGCTCAGTTTGCAGGTTAGAACAGCCATCGCGGCATGTTTCTTTAGATCTTATACATTGTGACGTCACGAGTGTTAATACACTAATTGCAGCACGTTTCTTTCAATAGTAATATCTCAGGGAATTACACTGGTGGTGTATATATACGAAAATGAAAAGATGTATCCTTCTTTGCACCGATTGCCCATGGGTCTCGTTGGTTTATGTGTTGTCTTTTATGTTTGACGTCTCGTTTGCTGTTCCTTGTCTCTTGCTGTATGTGTCATCTATGTGTTTTCACTTGGGGCGTTTTGTGTGTTGCTGGTGGTGCTGCAACCGAGTTTTGTTGAAGATCCCCTCCTTTCTTTTTGTATGCAATCATAAGACGCCGAATATCCCCGTGCACCTGGTCTCACTTCTGAATTGTATTTATTACTCATCATTATCAATAATTTCATCACGTTCGCACCGTTCCTATGGAAAATCTTATTATTTTGGCTTTCCTTCTTGACTTTAGCGAGTAGTCTTTACATTATGGAAATTACCCATAAAAATCTATTATATATTTGGCAATTTCTTTTTCTATATTATATGTATTTTTCACTAAACGTTCGGACAACACAAAATTAAGATTGAAAATAAAGAATTCTCTCATCATTACAACAAGAAACCTAAAGTGCAAGGTGATAACTCTGTCAATGTCTAGACAAACAGACCATCTAACTTTCCGTCGGACAGAAAATTGAGAAGTAGTGCGTCAAAAAGCGAACACAGCGTAGACTCAGAAAGCTCCGCCGATGAGTGATAAGTCATAGAAGAAAGACAAGTGGAAATGTTAAACGTCTTCAGATTCAATAGCATCATTTAAGAACTGATAATTTTGCCCAATGGTCTCGTTGGTTTATGTGTAGTCCTTTGTGTTTGACGTTTCTTTGTTCTGCGTTGACATTCGTTTTTGCGTTTCTTCCTGTGCTTGCCTGTTCTGTGTTTTTGGGTTTTGCTGAGAGTGCTACAGCCTGGTGTTGTTGGAGAAATATTGTTCAATGGGAGGCCAATCCCAGGGGGGAAGTTGTTTTCTTCACTCAGGGAGTGGGGTGATATTGATATATCAGGAGTAAATTACAATGTATTTCATATATCGTTCGCTATTTAGACTATTCCTTTTCTATATTTTCCCTACATTTTGTGATTCTATCCATTTAAAACAAAGGAGGGGATCTCCAACAACACCACGTTGTAACACCCACAGCAAAACCCCAAAACACCAAATGCAAAAACACAAAGCAGATAAGCACAAAAAGAGACGCGCAAGGGACAAGGAACGTCAACGCACAACACAGAAACATCAAACAGTCAGAGTGCAAGTTTTAAGAATGCGCTTGTACAAGACTGTAGTTTAGTCAAGTACCAAGCCTAGTGTCCGTCTAGGCTTGGTACTTGACCTCCAATTAATAAGCGTCGTACAGGAGACTTAATATTGAGCATTTTCTTGAAGATGTACAGGTATTTTAAAGGTGAACATAATGGATATTAAAGCACTGGTTCAGGATCCTCCAATAAGGAGGACCTTACGATGCAAATGTGCGTCAAAGAATAATTATAATAACCTTATCTTGCATTTATAGTTTCTTTTCCTGTTTTGACGAAATCAATTGTTGTATTTTGCACGCTTGAATTTCTTATCTTCATGTATAATTTGAATATGCTCAAGCAAATCCGCTTTGCATTATGTTTTTTGAAGGATAGTTCTAAGGTGTTATTATAAACCGCCTTTAATTTCGATAATATTTTACACACAATTATATTACTTAAATGAATTAAACATCCTGACGAAAATATAAACAGCACTCACAAGTAGAGCTCAAAATCAAGTATCGACGGACCCCTAGCAAGCTAGAGGTGGGATCAGGTGCCCTCGAGGAGTAAGCATCCCCTGTCGGCTAGCTGCACCCGCTGTCGATGTTAAAACACGATAATGAAAACAATATAAAAAATCCATGAACTGTTTCCTTGCAGTGCTGAAGATGAAGCGGGACGAATGACCGAATGTTTTACTGTATTGGCTACTAATGAAAGTATCTGTCCTTGGGTTTCCCAAGTCTGATTGCTTCTATAGCCTGCTGCAATTTCCTCTCTTATAATATATACTTAATATAGTTTGTTGCCATCACTTCTAACAATAACTTCAAGCATATGAGGTCTTTGCCCGAACTCATAAAAAAATGTTATATATTTAGCTCTCATCGAACAGACATCCTATTTGGAATCAATGTGTCCGTATCCACTGAAAACTGGTTTAAGACAAAAAAATACTAAGAGGCATTAAAAACGTGGGTCCTGTAGATTCATATCCCACCCATCCTGCTACGTCTTTCGGTACGCTTTTTCGACATAGTAACTTTCATACTTTTTTGGCATATTACATTGTTTAGATTTTAGGATCACTGACGAGGGTTGAGTACCCGAAACGTGCATGTCTGGTCCATGTTGCCAATTTATCTGTTCTTAAATGATGCTAATTTGAAGACGTTTACATTCATAGAATACCATTATATCTCTTTAAAAATTTTACAATTGATATGATAAAAATCATCAGGAAATTCATTTATTAACATATTATAATTGAAAGCAATATGACCTTAATTAATGAAGTATTAATATCCGGTCACAGTGATTAGATAATTCATCAGCTGAGTATTTCCAATGGACATCTTCACACCATCAATGAAAACATGCGACATGTATGTTTTTGCTTAGACACTTTACTCATCAAACACCTACATGCGGTTCAAGGAAAGTCGAACATGTGAAGGTTCAAATCGGACAGACGGATTGCTAGACGATATTGCTCGTTAGGGGAGTTTAAAGTATATTTTGATGACAGATAGGGATAATGACAATATCTCCATACACAGTACAAATTCAGTAAGTTAGAAAATCATACACTGAAGGCATACAGATACAGATTCAGGATAAAATGGAACCAACGCAAACGAATAAGAGACTCCAACACATGAGAAGAAGCGAACTCCCAATATGCGACCAGGTGCTCAGGAAGAGTTAACTTTTCCTGCTTGCTTGCAACACCCGTCGCTTCTTTTCTGTAGAATCGTCATATCCGGTTACTTCCATGTCGGCTATAATCTTTCGTTTGCCACCGAAGCCATTAAGCCGGTAAGGAAGAATAAAGAAAATGTATATGACTAGTTTGGGAATTTTGAATTTCATAGAAGAGCCAATCCGGGTGATTAAATACCCAAAAAGGAGAGCGCATCAATGAAATAATCTAGAAAACAGGGTCATCAGCTAAATCCAAAGAAAAAGAAAAAAATAAGAGCAATAGTTCAAGAAAAGAAACCAAATACAAAGGGAAACAGAGAAAAAAAGTAAAGTACCCAAGAAGAAGTAATGTGAATAGACGCACAAGAAATATTGGATTCTGAGCTATCTTCGTCGTGGACATCAAAGTTTTATGTGGACGATGTCTCTTCTACCTTAGAATACTTAGTTTGGTAATGAATCAATCTACAGCCTTTTAATTTAGATTGATGATAACTGACGAGATTCATGTGTATGTCTGGTCCATGCTGCAAATTTATCTGTTCTTAACTGATGCTATTGAAGGAGTTGTTAAGACGTAAAATATGCCCCGAAAAGTTGAATTCTGACAATGGAAATTTCGAACAAAATTCTTCGTAAATATGTTACCTTTACGGCATCCCATTAGAATCTTAAGTTAATTTTTTACTCGCCAGGAACATGAAACAGAACCCTTTCCATTGAAAACGAAAAGGAACTGAGACCCGATATAAATCAAAAGGTGTCGATAGAAGTACCAGCTAAACTTAGAACACATATTTGACTTATTTTCTACGTGACATTCAGCTGTTACAGCTGCCGCGGTATACTTGTACGGATAGAACGGTTCAAGAGTATTAGGATCAGGGTGCTTCCTCTGCAAGAAGTACTTAATTGAAGAAGGTATTGTCGTAGCAAAGTACCTTGACCAGGCGGAGCTAAACCGATGATGCAATAAAGACGATTCCACTTTTCTTAAGGTAAATCAGAATGCTCAATCAGTTTGTAGTAAAATATAGTAAATTCGTTTGAGCAGTGTTATATCATAAATGTTGTATTCGACAAACAGTAGAACGTGCTCGGTGGCTCAGTGAAGATAGATGTCAATCGTAAGAGAAAGGAGGGGATCTCCAACAGCACTAGGTTGCAACACCCACAGCAATACACCAAATGCAAAAAACACACAAAACAGACAGTAAGTTATATGGTACATATTTGCGGCGTGGGTTCGAATCCTACATGTACTTCTCTCGTTTAGCAAGTATTTTTTGTTATAATTTCTACTTTAAAAACTATTTTATAGAAGGGATATTTTCTTCATTTGGAATATATTTTCACATTTGTTTTTAATTTTTTATCTTTGATTTTCTTTTCTTTTTTTGTGTGTGTAGTTTTTTTGCATGTGTAATCTTTATCATATTTCAATGAGTTGAACATTAGTTCATTAATTATTTCAATCATTCATTTAACAAAATCATATCACAGTGTTTAATACTAATTTCATACACAGGAAAAACATTTCATTTATGAATACATTCTAAATATAATGCGGCGATTTCAAGACTTGTTTACAAAAGGTACAAACAAAAATGAAATCACCATCATGTTCATCACTGCTGCTGTTGCTGGCCAAATCTATGATGAAATTCTCAATTTCTGTATCTAATACGATATTTTTCTTCCGATGTTCCGCCTCCAAAGACTGCACGTGACGACATGCATTTTCCCAGTCCTTTACAGTGATTTCCTTTACAAATGAGGTAAACAAGATCCTGACGATAATCTCAACAGCACTAACAATAGAGCACAAAATGAGCTGATTAGATAAGACGAAGTTATTCTAGATCTATTATGCATAATATTGCTAATATTTGATCAAAACTTGTATTTTTCCCATAGAAATCAATAGAAACGGAAAAGTTTTTTTGAACATTGTTCCCCCCGGAGAAACAGAACGCCACTTATACTGGAGATGTATAGATACAAATTTTCTGGAAAAGTAAGGTTCTGTATCTCCGGGGGGAACACTACCCCAGAGACGAAAAACCAAAAAGGAAGGGGGTGTATTTGTAAAGATCATTGAATATGAAAAATTTGACTATTCCATCAAAAAATGTGTTCTTAATGCGATCGAATGAAATGTACAACAAATAGGAACGAAATAAGCAGGAGCGATGTGGATTTCTCCGCTAATGTGTATTTCGCGCTAAAAAGCTTCTATTGTGGCAATTACATACAAAATAAGACCGTATTTTGAGTTGTTGATTTCATTATTTACCGATTCGAGGAAATAGAACTTTCGAAATGTATTTCTGATATACAATGTAGATGTATTTGCTGTCTTTTAGTTAATATTCATCCATTTCAGGCACAATATTCTTAAATTTCTACGTTTTTGGTCGATATTAAGTACCCCTACCTCTTTGGACCTTCATTTTAGAATCTTATGAGTATTTCATCGAAAAGTAAAACATACAAAAAGTCTTTAAATACATTTTATTTCAATTATGATTATCTTTTGTCTGCATATGTGCCGTCATGTGGAAGAAATACGGCACGATATTTAGGGCTAAAAACGGCCCTTATCTTATAAGCTCCTTCAGCATCGACGGACCCCTAGCAAGCTAGATGTGGAACCACGTGCCCGGGAGGAGTGAGCACCCCCTGTTGGCTAGCCGCACCCGCCGTAGATGTTCATGCACGGAAATGAAAACAATATTTATAGAATACATGCACTCTCTGTGGTTTCGGGCAATGAAAGTCATAGCGAAAAATATCTCTAAGTTTTGGGGTAAGTTGAAGCATGCGTGTATGCAAGTGTTTACGTATCTAGCTTAGTAACTGAAAACATCCGGTATACACATATAAGCTCAAGGTGACGCCCAGAACGTCAATCATTATTATTCAAACTGTAGAACTATCTCCGCTTCATGAGAACAATAATAGCACCGTCATTTTACCGATCTGGCAAACTGCGCCCATGGCAAAAATCAAAGCTAACCGAGTCTAATTAAAGACGTTTGTCAGAAAAGGTGTCTCCGATATGAACGTGACTAAAAAATTGAAGTTTCCTCTATTTTCTCTGGTTGGCTGCTATTTACATCCCATGTTGCGTATTTAAACGTTCTCTTTAGCACATTTCTATACTAATATTATGAAAACAACGCGTTTGTTTGTCTGCTCTAAGCACGTGTTGAGCAGCGGCTTTTATTAGCATGCCTGTAACGATAAGAGATTATATCGTTGGTACTCCGGCAGTAGGGGGAGGGGTTGGCCATAGGCGACTTACACTGTCGTTATTTAGCGAGCGTTTACCAACCTCCCCTATTGAGCCTCTGACAAACGTTGAGGCTCAATCGGGCGTCCATCCTTCAATAGCATATCCTACCTGTGACAAATCAGTAGCACATTATGAATGTAACCACAGGCACCAGATTCCTAAAGATGAAATTATAGACCATTTAACACGTTCTTTCTCTTCTCTTTGGAGAGAAAAAAGAAAAACTGGAGTTTAAAGATGTGGTTTTAATTTTTTGGTAAAGGAATCTGGCGCCTGTGAATGTAACCTGCATTATCGCTAATATGTATATGACCAGTATGTCATATTGTGGTACGTCAATTCGTGGTTCTGTTTTAAAAATACGAGAGCACTAGTCCGGTTAAATTTAGAAGCAACTTGAATACATTAGAACACATAGGGACGCCCGTTATACAAATTCTGTGACAAAACCGAAGGGGGACGTGCTTAAAGGTAGAGCATCCCTTAGGCCTCAGATGCTCATATTTCCTTAATAACAACTTTTATAATATTTTCATTTCCATATATTCAAAGCTTATGTTAAACCTGATATATGATATACAAACAAAATATTACTCTTGGTTTCATGATTATACCAAGAGTGTAGCCGTTTGAACTTTAACACTGGACCCTATGGAAAACGTAAGGAAAATCCCTTTTTAGGGGTGATGAAATGTAACTATAAAAGTTTCTTTCCCCAAAACCATATTAGTTTGATAATCTGAACAATATTGTAATTGAGCAGTTGCTAGAATTAGAAATGTATCGAAATTGGTAAGGAGACTTGTGTAGTTTTGGGATGCAGTACATTGTAGGATGATCTAATTAAGAAATAGGGAATTTCACTGTTATGTTTGCTCGAAATTATTAAAGTTTGTATTTTTTCTTACCAGGCTGAATCTACATCTTGGATGTTGCCTGGCTGGATTTTCCATGCATCGAAAAGGGTAGTGGTGTATGTGTACCTTGATGGTACACATAAACAGTTTTTACAAGTTCAAAGAACGGATGATAAATAACTCTTTATACATCAGCCCGCCACATAACCTCTGCTAAATGCCCTTGAAATTGCCCATGTTTTGTCTAGGGCTGTGCAATTTTATTGTCATATCGGTGCACCTTGATATTTTCGTTTCCAATACGTACCGCGGTACGTTTTTCGAAATACCGGTTCGAGTTCAATATTGTACTTTACAGAGTAATCGTTGCATAGAAAGTATCCTGGTCAACAACGACAAACAAAAATACGTTTCAACAATCGAATTCATCCTTATTTCAATAAAATATATGTTCTTATACCGTTTCATTGAGCGACCAGAGATTGCCGTTCTCAGTCAGAGGAAATATGAGATGACGATCTCTCATTTATATTCTAAATTGTTTCGCAACGGTTTTCATAATTAACTTCAAAACAACATGATTCCTCCTAATTGACTGAACTCAGCTAGTTCCCCATCTTTTGACATTTTTTTGTTAGTTCCGACCGTCCATTGTTTTTTTTTTCGGCCCCTTCCAAATGCCAAATTTTCTTTATTTTTCCTCCAAAATCATTCTTAAATTCCCAAAGAGAAATTATTTTTTAAAAAATCACATGAAAACCTGGAAGTCAGCACACAATGTCTACGTGCATTTCATCCCTTGTTCAGCTCAAGCAAATAAATGAATTAGCAGTGTTAATAAAGGATACTTTATGATTAAAGGGTTAGACTTTGGTGAGAATTTGTATTAAGAAAAAAATAATAATTTTTGAAATTTTCCCAAATGGGTCAGACACAGGCACCTTTCCCGAATAAAAATGAAAAAAAAACCCTGGTTACATTTCACATCATTGTAATGTTTCACATTGGCTTAATGTATTGATGAAGTCTGGCAGTTTTCTTTTTTTCTTTGTTCAAGTTTCAACTGTTTGTATTTGTGAAAGGAACACGACTTTTACTTAATTGTTTACGACATTATTTCTCTATTTTCTGTGATCCCAAAACTCTGACTAAAGACAGAATCAGCAATAATACTGATGATAAAAAGATAGACTGTGTCTTGTTTTAGTGTTTTTCTGTAAAAATAATGCTATTTATAAAAGGATTAAATATTGCAATAAATCGCAATTTGAAATCTTGTATCGCAATATATCGCAATACGTTTTTTGGGCCGCAATACCCAGCCCTAGTTTTGTCCCCTGCATCCGTTTTTAAGTGGTCCTTTGCATGTTTCAACTCCCCCTATCCTGTTTGTACGGATATGTATATCTTCGCAAAAGAGTATGTGTGGATAATACTTAAATGTTTAAATCCCATTTCATTGAGGTTGCAGTACGCTGATCAGCCGTCATTGTAAATGATTTTCCCTGGAAATACATTACGTGTTACTGGACTGGAAACAAAATGGCACGGTAAATTTCCCTCTCAACAAGGTCCAAAATCCAGATTTGTAGAAAATAAAGTGCAGAATTAACACAAGAAATTTGAAATTACTAAACACAAAGTAAGCTTGTCAGGAATATCTCGATTATAACAAAAACTCTAGAATTATTCGGCAAAACATCTCCAATAACGAATTAACTGATACAAAAATATTTGGCTTTCATTAAAATTATAGTTTGTACTGTACTATTTTGTGAGTACAAACATCAATCGAGTTGCTTATTTTCAAACAAATAGAGCAGACCGTACAAGTCATTAAACAATATGATTTATGCATATATACTTTCTTTGATTCCTTCCCGAGGGCAAACTAGCATTCAATTTGGGATACTGATTTGCAAATCTTATTTTCCCTATTCAAATAAACCTACCCCTCTCTCATGCCTACACTTGATTATCGAACACTACCCATGGTGTATTATAGTGAAAAGTAATCGCTGTGCATGCTTTGTACAGAGGAGGGAGGAGATCTCCAACAAAGAGACGCACGACATGTAAACATCAAACACACAAGACTACACATAAACCGACGAGACCAATGGGCAACCACTGGGTGAAAAAACAGGTTTACGCAATGCGTAAACTATATGGAAACTTTGCGGAAACCTGAAGTTTCCATATAGTTTACGCAAGGATTCCGTCGCTGAAACTCAAGTTTACGCTTTGCGTAACCCGACTACCCGCTCAAATTCCAAATGGTTTACACAAGCGTAATCTTGTAATTTCCATCAAGTTTCCGCAACTGAAACTTAAAGGAACCAACTTGCGTAATCAATTGAAACTTCAGGATTCCAGATAGTTTACGCATATTTTACCTTGCGTAAACTTGATTGCCGTTTTATGATATAAAGGTTCTGCTTGCGTAAACCATATGGAAACATGCGTAAACTATTTGGAATCTGAATCAACACAAGTTTACGCATTGCATAAACCATTTGGAATCTTTCAATATCAAGTTCAGGCTAGCGTAAACCATATAGAAACTGACGATATAAAAGTTTTCAAATGTGTAATCTTGTTGAAACTTGCGTAAACCATTTGGAATCTGAATAAACACTGGTTTATGCAGTGTGTAAACCATTTGGAATCTTACTATAATAAGTTCAGTCTTGCGTAAACCATTTGGAATCTTACTCGAGTCTTGCGTAAACCATTTGGAATCTTACAATATCAAGTTCAGTCTTGCGTAAACCATTTGGAATCTTACAATATCAAGTTCAGTCTTGCGTAAACCATTTGGAATCTTACAATATCAAGTTCAGACTTGCGTAAACCATTTGGAATCTTACAATATCAAGTACAGACTTGCGTAAACCATTTGGAATCTTACTCGAGTCTTGCGTAAACCATTTGGAATCTTACAATATCAAGTTCAGTCTTGCGTAAACCATTTCGAATCTTACAATATCAAGTTCAGACTTGCGTAAACCATTTGGAAGACTTGCGTTTCCAAATGTGTAATCTTGCTGAAACTAGCGTAAACTATTTGTAACCTTGATGTTCTAAAGTTTACATAGTGTGTAAATTGTGAGGAACTAATGCTTCAAGTGTGATTACAAAATAAACCAGCAGAAGGTTTTGAAAACCATAAACTGATGTAGGAACTCGAAAGTTAACGAGTTTTCAATGCATCCCCAAATAGCTAGATATCAGCAAATTATTTTTCATCTACATTGCCTTATGTTACTGAAAAAAGACCAAATAATGTAGAATGAAACAAGTATTTAATTTTCATATTAATAATCATGTAATAAATTTATATATCAAAATGTAGCAAGAAACACATACAAAGGAAAAGAGTAGCCTAACAGCATTTTCCTATTTTTCCATTTTGTCTAGATGTGAAAACTATTTTCAAAATCTGAGTTAAATAAAAGACACTATTCTTGGACATAATTTCAAAAATCATGAAGAGGAAAAACAATATATGTTTATGAAACATTAATGTACTTCTGTCATCTACAATAATAGCTGTAGTCTGAAAAGTATGCAAAACTTCCAGGCAAAGGTCACTAGGTCAAGACAATTGGTATCACTAGGAATTTTTAGAATGGTCTTACCACTAGAAATACACTGTCAAATGAACTATGAAAGCCCTGTAACTTATCATTCAAAAGTTATGTCCAAGGTTAGTTTTTAAAAGAAGGTGGTCAAGTTCTAAAGTCGAGGCCAAAATTTTGATATCAGAGAGTAATGAGACAAGATTTCAACATTTCTCTTCAATTTGGCCTTCCAGATATGAACATGACACATCCTTGGGTTCTGGGCATCAACTTTGTGACCATACATGTATTATCTGAATTTATGAAAGGGATTAAAAGTTATAACACATAAATGATTGTATGATAGATGGACAACAGACCGGGTAATTCCTAATAATCAAGATATAATTCCTTAAATTATGTTTACATGTGATATATGTCCCTTAACAACATTGATTATATTATGCATGTGTTGAAAATTGATTTGACAACTTCAAAGTAAAAAATCCACATAATGTCAGTATGTTACAAATTTGTAACCTTTTCAAAAGTTTGTCACTATTGATGATATTGGTCTGCTAGCCACACAAATTGTGCTGAGGTTAAATTTCCCTGAATTAACTGCATCAGCTCATGAATCTTCTTTAGATGCTGAAAATAAATGCAAAGTAACAATTTATAAATACATGCAACAATACAAGAGAACGATAATCATTAAATACCAGAAGTCTCTGATGAGACTGAAGCTCTCCTGGTTGTTTGCTTTAATAAATCGAAGTGACACCCATTTTCCAGGACCCTGGGGATCAGGGTCTAAAACAAAATACAAGACCAGAAAATGATTGATGTAATGGAAAAGAATTACTCTCTAATCTCTACTAATTATACTTTCTGAGAATTGGTGCTCATAGAGTTTGGTGCTCATAGGTATTTAACCTGCCATACGAAAAATATAATGTCTACGGGAAATTCCCATGTTAATTTCAGCCTGCTGCCATATTGTTCTCTGTACAAACAATGGTAAACATTGACGTTATGGTGTCCGGCATCATGCATTTTAGTTGTTTTTACTATAGAAAATTCACAAAGACATTATATTTTCCGTCGTATTTTTTAACTAAGCAATGCACAACCAAAAAGGAGGCATTTTCTGTTAAACTAAAAGAGTTCGATAGACTGGATATCAATTTTTAAGTTGACAACATTATACTTCAGAGAGAATCGCCAAAACAGGGTGCTCTGGATTTAGTGAACAGGACAGTAGATCAAAGACTATGAATAATGAGCAAACAATTATCTTTCAGTTACAGCAGTTATGGATATCATATTCGTGCTTTTCCACTTGATAAAGGCCAAGTGGCCGAAAATTTGTGGATATAGAGTGCTCATTGTTATTAGGGCTGTGACGATTCTCCGCGGTTCTCGATTCACCGTGGTTATTGATTCACCGTGGTTCTTGACGACGGTTCGATACACAATACCAGAAGAGGCTGTATGGTTGACTTATGGCTCGTTTTCGGCATTTAGTTTTATCTTTAAAAAATCAACATGGCAATGCTCTACGCCGAGTCGTCAAAGATTATCTCTGAGTTTTGTTTTTGTTTTTTTCTAGTCAATACCATACTTCTCGAATCATTCAAATTATGAATGATCTTAATTTGTTATTGTTTTAATAAAATATCTGACGAATTACAGAAATACCTTCATATCTACATTAAACATAGGGTAATCAAAGATTACATAGCTTACGGTAGCAGGTTCTTGTAAAAAATCAAATATCTTCCAAAATACAAAAAGTATTGTTATGAGGATTCTATTCATCTAATGTTAGTTTTATCTCTGAGAGAGCTAAAGATATTGCCAAAGTATGAGTAATTAAAAAGTTGGTAAATGGTCAAAGGTCAAGGTCACTAGGTCATGGTATCAAATGAAAGGTCTTCTCACAAGGTATCTACATGTGAAATATCAAAGCCCTACCCCTTATAGTTCAAGAGATATAGCCCAGGTTAAAGTTTTGTCTACGAACGATGACGACAATGAGGGTGCGGCATTAGCTCTCCGGACTTTTTCATCCCAGCAAGCTAAAAATGTTGTACCGTGATTCCAATCATATCGTGAGTAAATGTTGCAATACATATCATATCGTGAGCCCTAATTGTTATTTATTAATTATAACTTGATACATGTATAACCAACAAAAATAAAGCCTGTGTTTGTGAAACACGAATGCCCCCGGTGGCATCTTTGTTAGTATGAAGTTATGAACACTATTTTCTGTTAAGTACATGTATGTGAGGTCACTGGGTTAAAAGGTCAAAGGTCAAGGTCACGAGGTCAAAATTTTGGTATCAATGGAAAGGTCTTGTCACAAGGAATACACATGTGAAATATGAAAGCCCTATCACTTACCATTCAAAAGTTATGCCAAATGTTAAAGTTTTTGAAAAGTAGGTCAAAGGTCAAGGTCAAGGTCACGAGGTCAAAAATTTTGGTATCAAAGGAAAGGTCTTGTCACAAGGAATACACATGTGAAATATGAAAGCCCTATCACTTCCCATTCAAAAGTTATGCCCAATGTTAAAGTTTTTGAAAAGTAGGTCAAAGGTCAAGGTCAAGGTCACAATGTCAAAAAATTTGGTATCAATAGAAAGGTCTTGTCAAAAGGAATACACATGTGAAATATGAAAGCCCTATCACTTCCCATTCAAAAGTTATGCCCAATGTTAAAGTTTTGAAAAGTAGGTCAAAGGTCAAGGTCAAGGTCACGAGGTCAAAAATTTTGGTATCAATGGAAAGGTCTTGTTACAAGGAATACACATGTGAAATATGAAAGCCCTATCACTTCCCATTCAAAAGTTATGCCCAATGTTAAAGTTTTTGAAAAGTAGGTCAAAGGTCAAGGTCACGAGGTCAACAATTTTAGTATCATTGGAAAGGTCTTGTCACAAGGAATACACATGTGAAATATGAAAGCCCTATCACTTCCCATTCAAAAGTTATGCCCAATGTTAAAGTTTTTGAAAAGTAGGTCAAAGGTCAAGATCAAGGTCACGAGGTCAAAAATTTTAGTATCAATGGAAAGGTCTTGTCACAAGGAATACACATGTGAAATATGAAAGCCCTATCACCTCCCATTCAAAAGTTATGTCCAATGTTAAAGTTTTTCGGACAAACAGACAGACAAACAGATAAACAGACAAACAGATGGACAGGCCAAAAACTATATGCCCCCAAATCTTTGATTCCGGGGGCATAAAAATAATAAATAAAACCTGTGTTTGTGAAACACGAATGCCCCATAGAACTGATGAAAAGTAGTTTCACATTTGAGGTAAAGGTCACAAGGTCAAATTAAGTATCCATGGAAAAGTCTTGCCACATGGAATTCATATGTGAAATATGAAAGCCCTATCACTTACCATTCAAAAGCTATGCCCAAGATTAAAGTTTTTCAAAAGTAGGTCAAACTCCAAGGTCACAAGGTCAAAAATTTTGGTATCCATGGAAAGGTCTTGTCACAAGGAATACACATGTGAAATATGAAAGCCCTATCACTTAACATTCAAAAGTTACACCCAAGGTTAAAGTTTTTCAAAAGTAGGTCAAACTCAAAGGTCAAGGTCACAAGGTCAAAAATTTTGGTATCCATGGAAAGGTCTTGTCACAAGAAATGCACATGTGAAATGTGAAAACCCCATCACTTACCATTCAAAAGTTATGCCCAAGGTTAAAGTTTTTGCGGACAAACAGACAGACATACAGACAGACCAAAAGCGAACTCTGTAAAGCACTATTCAAATCGAACCGACCAAGCATGAACCGAGCAGAGATGCCAACATTTAGAGAGACCTAAGAGGAGCAGGGGGCGAAGCCCTGTTGGGGGTTCAGGGGGGCGAAGCCCCCCTGAAGCCAACGAAAATTTGCAAATTACAAGCCTGAATTTTACAGTAAATATTACAGTAAATTTGTCACAAATTGAACATTTTTAATGGCAGTTTAGAAACATAATAATACAATACACAATCACATCCAACACTAACTGACTAAGTCAGTTTTGATTTAGCATATTGTAAGTTGCCGACTTGGCTTCTTGAAGGACACTTTTACTAGGGTTGGCCCTGTGTGCCTGCTCCCCTCTGCTACTCATGCACACTTTGTGAGTAACTAAGGCTCCTAATGTACTTGTCTTCATATTTGGTCTAAACTTTGTTTTTGTTTTTGTCACAAAGCTGAAAATCCTCTCACAGTCAGTGTTTGAGTGAAAAATTGTGAGGATTCCAATCATCATCTTTGCCAAATGAGGAAACTGTGGACCACCGGTGATAGGACACTTCATCTCACTAACTTTGAACCATGCAGTGTCCATTCTTTCCGACTCGAGAATGTTCTGATCAAGTTCAGCAACTTGATATTGTAGAAATTCTTCTTCTACAGCATCCATGGAACTGCCTTCTATACACTTTGCCAGGACAGGAAATCTGTCCACAAAGAAAGTTAGAGAGCTAAACTTGACGTCCCTCCTCTTTATTATGTCCGCAACTCGTGCATTCTGTAAGACTTTGTCATCAAACGGAAAAGTTTTGCACATGTAAGCACATACGGTACAAAAGTAATTCCTCACAGCTTTGTAGAACGGCCTTGTGTCCAGACTGGGGTTTTCTCTTATAAACTTCTTGGCTTCAACTCCAATGGACAAATCCTCATCCTCCTTCTGATTTTCTCTGTCCTTAAAGTTCACTTTTGCTACTGACCCTTTAATCACACTTGGCTTTACAAATCGAATCAAGATACTTTCCAGCAATCTTTGTAGCACGTCATGTAGGATATGTATGCACGGCTTTTCATTCTGTAGGAGTTGATTTGCTGTGTCAAAGACAGGTATGACAGCTTTCAAAAATAAACAATACAACTTGAAAGTCCTACTGTTAAAATTGTCATAAATTCGCTTGGCTTTCCTAGCAGCATGATCTGGTTCTTTTCCAGTTTCCAAAGAATCCACTGATGAAACCTTTGTCTGTTTGCTAACTTGACTGCCATCTGCTTTCTTTGTATTACCACTACTGTTTGGCTTTGTATGACTGCTGTCTGGATTTGTTTTGACACTATCTTCATCCTTTGAGAATAGAAATTGTAGTCCACCACCTGCTCCTTGTGATGATGCCCTCTCTTTGCATTTCTTTGTGGTCTTTTCTGTTGTGTGTTTTACTTTCTCGGCAGTTCCTGTCTTTTTCTGTTGAGCCTGTTTTTGTTTTCGGAGTGCAGCTTTTACATCACTTTTACTCTCCTCCTTGAAGAACTCTGTCAAGGGTACCCATTGGCTGAGGATTCTTTCTAGGCAAACACCAAGTGAAAGCCATCTAGTTGAAACATGTTTCAAAATTTTCCTTACTTCAGTGTCATGAAGTTTCTGGAAACTCTGTAGAGATTTCTGTCTTTTGGAACCTTTATCCAAATAATAGTACACCTGTATCAACTGATCTTCTATGGAAACTGGTAAGACATTGGCCCCCTTCTCTGCTGCAAGGTGGATAAGATGGCATGGACATCCTGTGAAAAGACAAGAAAACGAGATATGCCTCAATACAATGTGTCCAAAAATACAAATCATAAACTTAAAGGCACATATCAAATCACAATTAAAACGCCACAAAAAATTTTATCACACAACATATGATGTGAATAATCATTTACACCATGATTTATTATATTTTGAATTTGAATTTAACAGCTAAGACTTTTAATTATTATAAATGATGTGTCAATCTTTAATTCATCTTTAATTCCAACAAACTGAGTAGATTGTGGTTTAATTAACTTTTACATGTTTTAGCAACACAATGTACTTTCACTTTAGCTAGTATACAGTGAAACAAACAGAGGTAAACCTGCAAAAATTCACTCAAATTAGATTGAAGATTGTTACTTAATACATGTATCATTACCCATGAAGTATATGTGTTCATTTTCCTTTTTCACATAAGCAAGTGCTCCCTTGTGGATTCCTGACATCACAGAGGCATTGTCAGCCGCAAAGCTCAAGCAGTTTGACCATGGTATATTTCTCCCCTTCAGCTCATCATCTAGAAGCCTATAAATTGTATAATAGTATTTAATAATCAACATAAATAATTAAATATATATAATATATTTATCATGTTTATATATGAACCAATTAAAGTATTCAATGAATACATGGCACCCACTAGTAGGTATGATATATATAAGTGTGAGTCTACCACTACACATTGACTGTAAGACAGACGTACACACAGTCACACGACATCTAAGTTTCTCTTCTTCGGACAGGTGACATAAAATGGTTATCATAATGAATAATGTATCTTTTAATATTGAATTGACTCAAAACAGTATCAAGAACAGATCAGAAGATGCTTTATTTTCATGCATGTAAGAATATTAAAAGAACATGTACGTACTAACTTTACATACGATATGCAAGAACAAAACATATATGTACACAAATCGTATCAATTCAAATAAATGTTACTCAAACCTTGACGTGTAACCCTGGCATACAAATATTTCTCTCATGAAAATGTCAACAGGTGTTAGTCTGAAACAGTAAAAACTTAACAAAATAAAATGTGCAATAGAATTAAAATACAATCAGAAGGAGAACAGAGTTTATGAAGAAAAAAGTGTTTTCTGCAGAAGTTTCAACACTAAAATGTGAGAGACACATTTATGATGAAAAATCAAAAGTATTGCCAACTTTCATTTATACTTTGCAGGAAACACAAAAATTATTATTAGGAAAAAACCATGCAGTGCTTTTGCAAATCAATCCAACAAGTGACGTCAAAACAAAAATTTCATCCAATCGTTTTTTTTTTAAAGATTGTTGTAATTGTATACTATAATACTACATGTATAATAAAGTATTACCTGAAGATATTTTCACCAGTGCTTCGTCCTTCACATTCACTGAGTGTCATCATGGTTGTTATGATCTGCCCAACTGTGGGGTCGAAGTATTTGACAATGACAGGGTATAGTTTTTTATCACCATAGTCGTTGGACCCGTCCGTTGCGACGGAAAATGGAGATGAGAAAATCACTTTCGTTATTTCACGATCATCATTCGCAGCTAAACAATGAGCTATGGCAGTAGATTTAGTTCGGCCACAACCATATTTCTTTGCAATTGCTGAATCAGGAAACATGTTCCTAAACATTGTGCCAGCATTGTCAGAGAGTGTCAATGGTGCATTGTTTTCAATCAGGAATTTAGTAAAAATCACTTCAGCTTTTGTCTCAGCCATTTCATTTGAAGTGCTACTCTGTTGAAAAAAAAGTCGAAATTTTGCCTTGTTTGTCTCTAATCTGTGCTATCTCGATATGTTTCTTAGAACCCACATGTTTTTTCAAGTCGCCAATACCACCATGTGATACATTGATATCCTGACCACAAATTGTGCAGAATGCATAAGTCAATCCAATAGATGACTTTCTAAAACATGGGTATGTTTGTTCATATTCAGGCATGTATCGCTGACTGTGTTGCCTTTTCTTTTTCTTTCGAGGAGGGGTGCTTTCTTCCCCCTCACTCTTTTCCTGTTCTTCCTCCATCTTGTTTTGCTTATCAAGCGTTTTGAAGACCCTGACTTAATGGGCATAAATAAAGTATTCCCGAATTAAATTTTTTTTTCGCCATAAAACGTAAGAAATCGGAGCATTTTTGTGGTCAAATCGGAGAGCGGATTTCAGGGGTTAAAATCGGAGATGCTCCGCCGAAATCGGAGCTATTGGCATCTCTGACCGAGGGTAACCGAATTTTCAGTTAACTGTGACAGCCCTTACGAAAACCCATCAAAGTATCATGTACGTAATGTAATGTACTTACTGCTATCTTAAACTAGATAACATATTCATTGCAAACACGGCAAAGGTTCATGCCAGTCATCCTCTACCTAGTGACAGCAAAATGATGACCTGTAAAACGTAAATAAAATCAGATTTCAAGCTTAAATACTTTGTCACATTCTAGAAAGATTAGACCTACCTGAATCTATAAGTAATTATTAAGTTGGTGTACATACAAGTGTAGATTACAAAGAACAGACTGATTTTTATGATTGAAAAGTATAATATTGAAAATATTGGTTTTATATTATTATTGCATTTTATCATGTCACAAGGGGGAGGGATTGTATACGTGTGTTTTGACATCAATTTTGTATGACAGACAAGTACATGTATATACAAATCTCATGTACACAGAAGAAAGAGAATCTGATTACCAATTGAAAAAAATAATATTGGCATACCATCCTTCATGTATATTGTGCAGCATCTTTTACAGAAAGGGCATCATTTTAGAAGCCAAAGTCCAACATACCAGTGACGTACCAGTGACCACTGAGCATCATCGTGTACATGAAGTAAGGTGTAGATCCGTCAACGCTACAAAGAGGAATCCAAAATTAAATTTCAATGTTTCAGATCTAAATTTTTTATATAATCAGTCTGAATGTTCCCCCATAACAATATTTCCTCCAAATTGGCTAGAGTTATCTCTCTCCTTGAACACATTGAACTACAACCCCATTAGACTCTTCGGAACTAGCCATGCTAACTGTTTGTGTTCTTGAATAAAGACACGCCCCTTGTTATTGAAAAAAATCATTCCAAGGAATGCATGTGTCGCCTGCGAAACATAGCAACACTCAGGAATCACTTTTATAGGGTGTGACATCCAAGTGTGACAGACAGACGAACAGACGGACAAAGTGATCCCTAAGTGTCACTATGCTTCGCAGGCCACACAAAAATGATGACGCGATTTATTCAAGCAATTGGTGATGAATAGTCATTCTCTGAAGTGCTGACACGTCAAAATATTCAAAACAACACTTATTATGATAAGGAAGGGTAAGATATCATGCATCTTCTCAAGACAAATGTACAAAACCACTGGACCAATGAGAATCGACCTTAAGTGTCCTGATTAGCATATGAAGCGAAGGTTCGAAATAAAACGGACACGCCCACAGAAATCTGCCGAAGACGCTGGTGTAAAATATTTAGCAATACCTTTCTTATGTTTCATAGATATGTCAGTTACTTGATTAGGTAGCACAATCGAATGAAAACTATCGAAATATGTGTGCTGATTAATTGGCTAGTGATGACAAACTCTCAAGAGACATAAATTTTGAATGCTCACTCGACATGCTAGATGGCGCTCAGAGAATTGTGGGAAATATAAAATTTTTTATTTGAGATCCAACAAGGGGAAGCAAATTATGTACGCTTGTTTTGAAGAGATTGATATCGCAATACGCATTGGATCAACCCATCATGGGATCGGCCGAGCCCTACCTATAATACTTAAAAAAGCTAAGAAATAAAATCATGAACAATTTCTTTTGGTATGCAGCAGTGCTCCAAGTTGCGACTAAATTGGTCGCATTTGTGACTGAAAATTTGGTTTTGCGACCTTAATTTAAATGAACTTGCAAAATCACGACCATAAAAAAAATTGAACGCTAAGTTAAGCAAGTTTTGTACTTATGTGCAAGAATTAAAATTTAACCCCAATTCACGCTATTTACGTAGTAAATAAATGAAAATAGACATACAATCGCCGAGGAGAGACTATGAGCGGGACCGTGATATCTTTTAAAAGATGTTGAAACCGGTATTTTGTCGGTAAAAACTACTCAGTCATATGCAATTGACTGCTACCCTTCGATCTTATATAGAAGTACTATAGGCGTAAACTACGTGGACATTATTTTCATAATGTTTGAATAGGGGTGTTTGTCAGTTTTAAATTAGAAAGTTTTTTCTCAGAAATGTACGTTCATTCTCTTTCGACCGTTCTTCAATTTACGATAATAAAAAAATCTTTCAGATGCACACGAATTACAGATTTGCTTCCCTGAAGTAAAATGTAAAGTACCTTTCTAAAATCGATAAAAGAAGACTACTGACACATATACGTACATGTTGTACACTAATTAACAATGTTTACCCCGGCAATACAGTTATCTATTTAGCGATGAATGCAATTGACCTATCGCCAACTCCTTCCCCTGCTGCCGCAATACCAATGATATTATCTCATATCGTTACAGGCATGCTAATAATAGCCTCTGCCCTGCACGTGCTGGGAGCTCAGACAAAATAATGCGTTATCCTCATAACTTTAGTATATAAATGCAAGATAACATGAGCATTTAGCACATAGATTTTCATCATTTTCTTGATTTATTAAAATGGTTGAAAGATGTGCACATAATACAAGTAGTAGTGATGATGACAGATATCGGAGTAATATTTTTCTTAGATCAAATACATAAAAAGTGCTTAAAATAGACAAAAATCGGCACGGTCATCAACGGATAACACGAAATACATAATTTGCGTATACAGTTGGTCAAATATATTATATGCACATCTAATAAAAAACCGATTTTGAGAAGTTCAAACATACATGAATATCCAAATTAAAACCCATAACAAGCTGTATAAAAGTCGATCTTGCCGGCGAAAGAGTAAAGAATAGGCAAAAGAGGGGGGGGGGGGGGGGTTGAAAGAATGTTACCATTTGATTTGCCTTAGATGAAATCATATTGATATTACCTTGACAATAATTCATTTCATACTATTATTCTTAAGTACTTTCATTGTAAAATCAAAAAGAATCATTTATATAGCATAAAGCCCATATAGGAGAATCCAGCTCGATGGATAGAGGGTTGCCCCCCACTCCTTTGGTTGTACCCTAAAAAGATCAATGATAGCATAAGCACAAAATAATGTTAAGGCAAAGGGAATAAAAAAAGAAATGAATTAAGGCCTAGAAGTAAAGAAAAAAGTTACGGTTTTAAATTATGCTCAAAATATTTGAACATGTCATTCCCTAGAAATTTAGAAAAGAAAATGAATATTAAAAAAAAATCCGGTTCGCATCACTCCCGTTTTTCTTCTTCTTCTTTTTTTAAATGAAAAAATAAAATTTTGATTTTATGTTATCAGTGATCCTATACACTTATGCATTAATTTCCTGAATTGTCAGGCTTATTACACTCGCAATTTAAATCTTAGTTAAAATCAAATATTATAAATGACCCCCCCCCCCCCCGAAATCAATAAAATCAATCATCGTAATAATATATATTCACGTGTTATAAAAAAAATGCTCACACCCCCGTTCTGTACCCGCCGACGGTGTATCATATTTAACCCCTACCAGACCCGACTCTTCATTTCGCATCCTGAAACAATGTGTTGGACGCCCTCGAAATAACTTTAACAAGAAATATTATACTCTTAGAGATAAAGTACATTACACATAATATATTTCATGCAAAAATGATTACGAAAATCAGTTGAAATGGCATATTTTGTTGCCGATTTTCCTATAGAACATGTACTGTTTACATCCGCCTTAGCTGGTTTTTGTCTGAGCTAGCGGGATCCAGCGTATTTGGTAATATGGGCGGAGCTTATCTGGGAATTGGCGATAGGTGAATTATCTTTAACGTACAATGAATGGCTTCATACACGTATACACTTTAGAATGTCTGTGATTTGTAAGTACATGTAAGACTTTCGTCAAGTACAATTTTCTTTCTTCGTTTTAAAACTTTGTTTGCTACTGGCGAAAGATAGCTTGCGTGAGTCCTGACGATGCAGGGATTAAACTGATTATGTCAAAGTGTTTTCTAGCGAGGCTTTCCCTGTATAGACTTAAAAAGTTATTTATGAGAAAATACAGATTTTTATTTCTGGAAAGTCAATTATACACAAATAGCGACCAAAAATTTGCTTATTGCGACCAAATTTTGGATATGGCGACCGAAATTTAAGCAAGGTCGCTTTTTGGCAACCAAATCTTGAATGCTACTTGGAGCACTGTGCAGCTATGAAAATGCTAGGTGGCCCTAAAGACCCCATCTGTTTTTCAAATTTTTCACACACACCCCCCCAACTCAAATCATATCCTGTATCCGCCCCTGATGAATGGTTCCAGGATCTTTCGTCATGTTCGTACCTATTCCTGTTTGTACCGAGATTTTTCGTACAGGATCTTTCGTACCTGTTACTGAGATCTTTCGTACATATTGCAGAAAAAAAAAATTATGTTTCTGCTATATAGAGCTGAGTTATTTGAGCTCCTCAAAATTTGATAATGGGATCTTTCGTACTTATGTCTGGTGTTTGACCATTGTCGGAAACCCCCGCTTGGTCATGCAAGCTCACCTCCCGTGGGTCATAACGACAGAATTGTCGCTGAATAGCATTACAAAAATCTAACATGTCTAATGCGAGTACTTGTTGGTTAATTTGTTATCGATAGCAAAATATCATCTATTTTATTTTTCCATCAACAAAAGATGCCCTTAATAATGTTGACAGTGATTAATATTTTTTAATTTTAGGAGTTACAAAACAGTATTGCTTACATAGTGGCTTTAAATGGCTAATTCACTGACAACATGGACAAGTAATCGCATTAGATTTTTGTAATGCTATCCAGTGAAAATTCTGCCGATATGACCCACGGGAGAGCTTGCGTGACCGAACGTGGGTTTCCGACGATGGTGTTTGACTGTCTCACGAGTTTATTGGAAAATCATCTATTGGTACGAAAAATCCTGATAATACGCAAGATCGCAAATACAGCGTGTGCAGCGTGTCCGTTCTGATTTTTCATTTAGTCACCTAAATACCTAAACCATTGTTCAAAATTTGGGCACCTTTTCTGCCCAAGTAAATTGATGACGTCATAACAATGGAGAACAATCGAAGAGTGGGCGAGAACATTCGTATAGTCTTGGTTAGAAGTATTTGCGATCTTCCGTATTGGAACGAAAAGTACAAAAGAACTCAATACGAAAAGACTAGAGTTGTAAAATCAGAAAAAAATTTGACTATCAATTATCGGAAACTATCGGAGGAGTACATCGATATCACAATCAGAATCAGAATTTTTTATTTTAAAATTGTTGTATGTTTTGTATCTTCAGAAGGAGAATACTCAGGGCGTACGTATGCAAGTAGATCTTGCAAACAACGGTATTTATCTCGAGGTTTGCTTTAGACATGATAGAAGGGGGGCCTTCCTTTTTCTTTCTATTAAAGCCAAAACAGTCCCATGCTGCGGACTTAGTACTACCGGGATATGGATAAATCTGCTCTTCCTCAACTGGTAACTTTGCCAAAGCGATCGCGTCTAGTTTTTAGTTTTGAATTATAGCAAAGACTTTTCGCACTGAGATCATTTCGTGTAACTTCAACTGCGACAATCGATTTTCGAAATCATTATCGTCATCGATAGTCAGCACTTTTCAAGATTCAGCGACTATCATTACAACACTAGAAAAGACATCAGTATGAAAATCCTGACACCCTGAAGAACATGTTTCTTTAAGTTTACCCAATCCTTCCCATGGCAAAGGCTGAAAGGGAAAGGGGGGGGGGGTAGCTTGTAACAAAGTAAACAAAGATTTTACCTGGTACATGTTCCTTTTTAGGAGGAAGTAATCATACAAATATGTCTAAATATATAAAAAGTGATCCAAATAGTCCACAGGATCGCCGTGAAATAAAAGCAAGAACAAGAAAAATTAGCGCGTGGGTCGAAGTGACCAAGCCGACGTCTTTATTTTGGGAAATGCTCGTTAAAAAGTAAATATTAATGACTTAGAAATGCATCTTACCATTTATCGCAATGGGATTACCCAAATAAACATGTTTTGTTTAGTTTCTTCGTGGGAAAACAACTTTCAACCCGCTTCTGAGTTTCCTCTGTATACAAATAAAATGCTCGCCTCTGATTGGTCAATATTTGATTTGAAATTGTGCTAGCGCGAACACAGAGCCCGCTGTATTTTTCGGCGTTTTTTACTCTCTCTTTTCTTTTCTTTTTCTTTCTTTCTTTCTTTTTTTTTTTTTTTTTTTGATTGTTCTGTTTTTTATTTCATATACATATATTTTGCCATAATGAATAAGGAGCTGTTAAGATAAGGGCCGTATTTAGCCCTGAATCTCGTGACTTATTTCTTCCGCATGGCGAATCGTATACAGAAAAACATGAATCATTATTGAAAATAATGTATTTGCAAACCTTTTACATGTTTTACATTATGTTAAGGAACTCTTAAGGTTGTAAAATTAAGGTCGAAAGAGGTAGGGGTGCTCGGATAGAAAATCCGATAATATTGACAAAAAAACGTATACATTTTTTTAATATTTTATCAAAAATGGATAAAAATAAGCTAAAAGACATCAAATATGTCTACATTGTGTATCAGAAATAGATTTCGAACGTTCTACCTCCTTAAATCGGTAAATAATGAAATCCGGAACTTAAAATACGGTCTTATTCTTCATTCAATGGCTACAATGTAAGCCTTTTAGCGCGAAATACACATTGACGGAGAAATGAACATCACTCGTGCTTATTTCGTTTCTAATTCTTGTATCTTTCATTCAATCATATTGAGTACACATTGTTTGATGGATTAAAGAGGAAAAATAGTCAAATGTGCTATACTTAATGGTAAAAAAGATCGATTCTTATAAAATGCACCCCCCTTTCCATTTTTAGTTTTTCGTCTCTGGGGTAGTGTTCCCCCCGGAGATACAGAACCCCACTTTGCCAAAATATCT
The DNA here is from genome assembly GCA_028142955.1 of Pinctada fucata. NCBI lineage: Eukaryota > Metazoa > Mollusca > Bivalvia > Pterioida > Pteriidae > Pinctada > Pinctada fucata. Next base: position 12,824,693 of record AP027110.1, on the reverse strand, counting down.
GTATCATGGATATACATCTTCAGTAAAAGTGGCTTTCTGTATATCCGGGAGGAACAATGTTCAATAAAACTTTTCCGTTTTCTATTGATTTCTATGAGAAAAAGATAAGTTTTGACCTAAAAATTAGCAATATTATGCAAAACAAATGAAATATAACTTCATATTCTGATGGGATGCCGTATAGGTATACATTTTACCAAAAAAGGTTCTTGAAATTTCAATTTTCAAAATTCCACTTTTCAGGGCTGATTTTACGCCTTATCTTAACAGCTCCTTTTATTTTAAACCTCGAAAAGAAAATAAATATTCACTAGGCCTAGAGGTGATTAGCAGGTGATTTTGTGTTTCCAGCTCGGAGATCCAGACAATTAATACTGATCGAGTATCAGTGGCGGATCAAGCGCTCCTTTTGCTGGGGGATCAAGGGGCGAATTTTGCCGATTTTGTCTGTTGTTTTTTCTGTAAATGGACCAAAACATACCTGGTTATTTGAAAATTTGGAGTCAGTGCCGTGGATGGACGTTCTTCGTATTTTTTTAACTAGTACATCTACATATTTTTTTTAAGTTGCCATTTTGATATTTATATGTTGTATATGATAAGGAGAGGGCTTATGTAATGTTGTTACAACTTTTGCCCCATCCTATTTCATGTTATTATGAAATAAAATATGTACAGCAGATATTAATGTCAGCAGCGGATCCTTAGGTTCATGAGCGATCAAAAAAAAAAAAAACAAAAACAAAAAAACAAAAAAAAACAAAACAAAACAAAACCCCATCACTGCACATTTGACAAATAATTGGTGATTACAAATATACATACATGTAATTATTTTGAGCTTCAATCAATTTATTTCTTTATCTTTCCCTGTAATAGTTCCGGCATAGAAAAAAAAAGTTTTGAGGAAATGCACACTCGGGTGCCGATCCAAAACATGCTGTCATGAGGGCGCGCAAATATCTTCAAGTTGGACATGATTTAAAAGTGCCCCCTCCCCCCCCCCCCCCCCGTGCGACTCTCATATCCATGGGTACGCAGCGTGAACCCTTATAGGTTACAGGATTTTGGACTTCAATAATTTTAATGCTGCTTTTAGCTTTTTTAAAAAATATTTGAAATTTTTAGGGGGGGGTTTATAGGGTATAAATGTAAGACACTCGGGATTGAAACCATCCATTCAACTACAAGAACATCATATAAAGTTCAGTAGTCATTTTTATCTGCATTTGATATTTTGATAGGGGCCATTTATCAACACAAATGGGAAAGGGTGGGATATATAGAACAACTCGACGAAATTCTTAAAAAATGGCACTCGCTTATAATTAGAACATATCGATATATAGTCTTGTATTCTCGTGTAAAAGTAACTGACATGCGGATGCAAATTACACGGGTTAGTGATTGTGTACTTGTCAAACTGTAAAAATGTTCAATTGTCTGGATACCTCTAAGCACAGAACTGGACACTTACATGTTTCAAAGCAGACCTTAAAATAAAATGAAATGAAATGAAATGAAATAAAATAAAATAAAAAAATAATAATAATAAAATAAAATAAAATAAAATGAAATGAAATGAAATAATTGATAATAAAAAGAAACATAAAAATGATATGCTGATTATAAATAATTGAAGGAACAAAAAAAAAAAAAAACGGACAAAAAGAATTGATGAATAAAATCGCTTCTTTTATGATGTAAAAGTAACTGACACGCGGATGCAAATTACACGGGTCAGTAATTGTGTACTTGTCAAACTGTCAAAATGTTCAAATGTTCGGATACCTCTATGCACAGAACTGGACACTTACATGTTTCAATTTAACAAAAGAAAAAAATGGACAAAAAGAATTCAAATGTAAAATCAGCTGATAAAAATGATTTTTTGAAAATAAAGTCATTTATATTGTAATTTAATATACATGTACTGGCATATTTCTAAATAATAAGTTGAAAAACAATTAAATATGAAGAAAGGAAAAATGAAATAAAATATATATCTAAAATATTGGAAAAAAGGAAACATATCATGCATCAGTTACCATATTCACACACACACCCTCAAAGAGAGAGAGAGAGAGAGACAGAGAGAGAGAGAGAGAGAGAGAGAGAGAATTTTGATAACCCATAATGGTAAATAAACAGTTTTCAATGTATATTTTCCTAAAAACAATATGCGTCTTAGTCTAGAAATATATAAACTAATTATATAAATAAATAAATTAATTAATTAATTAATAAAACACAGTCGTTTCTTATATAAACACAATAATATAGTGTTTTTATTTTATCTAAATAAATAAATAAATAGATAGATAAAACAAAGTCGTTTCTTATAGAAATGCATTAATATAGTGTTTTTACTGTATTAAAATAGATAAATAAATAAATAAATAAATATATAAATAAACAAATAAATAAACAAATAAATAAATAAAACCCAGTCGTTTCTTATATAAATACAATAATATAGTGTTTTTATTGTATTTAAATAAATAAATAGATTAGATAAATAAATAAATTAATTAATTAATTAATTAATTAATTAATTAAATAAATAAATAGATAAATAAATAAATAAAATGAGGAATCATAAGCACAAGTTTTACAATTATCAATATATGACAGAGAAGATTTTTGGATTATGTAATAGGCAGGTAAAATTTTGTCATAATTTTGAAAGTTACCATATTTATCGAATTCGATTGGTCATTGCTACGACCTTTATATCCCTCAAATTTGATTGACAGGAATAGCTAGGTGAGGTAGGAGTTGCTCATTAGCATAATTGATTGACATGTATGGGTGATGTAGTGGTAACTCATTAGCATAATAAGGATTACGTACTGTGTTTCTATGTCATACACCGCTGAAATCATTTGAACGCCGCTTTTATCACGCCAATCAAATCTACTGCACTCATGAAGTGACAAGGTATTTGAAAACCAAGCCAATGGCGTTATCTCAGTTTAATAATAAAAAATAGGTAGATTTTCAAAAGTAATCAATCAAAGTAAATTAAATAAATTCACATGTAAATAGATTATAAAATAATTAAATAAAAAAAAAACCAAATTGATGAAATAAACAAATTAATGAAAAAAAATAAAATAAAATTAGTGAAAATGATTAACAAGGAAAGTAAACAGATAAAAAATAAATAAATAAATAAGATAATTAATAAATTAATTATAAATAAATTAGTAGAATAAGTTAAAATAATAAATAAATTAAACAATATATTAATAAAATAAATTAATTAATAAATACATAAATTTATTAAATAAATAAATGAATGAATAAAATAAATTTATTAAATAAATGAATAAAATAAATAAATGAAAAAATATATATAAATGAAAAAATAAATAAACTAATAAAATAAATTAACTAACAAAGTAAATAATTTAATAAAAAATAAATGAATTAATAAAATAAATAAAATAAAAAAATTATTTTAAAAAATTGAAATAAATTTAATTAAATAATAAAATCAATAAACTAATAAGATGAATGAATAAATAAAATTAATTAATTAGTAAAAAGAAACTATTAAATTAAATAAAAACATCAATATAATAAATTAATTAATGAAATAAATAAATTGATAAAATAAATAAAATAATAAAATTAATGAAATTGAGAAAATAAATTAATTAATAAAATAAATTAATAAAAATAAATTAAATTTATTGATAAAAAAATTAATTATAATAAAATGAATGAATTAATTAAATAAATTGATAGAATAAATAAATTAATAAAATAAATAAAGTATTAAAATAAATCAATTAATAAAATGAATAAATAAATAAAATAAATAGATTTATAAAATGAATAAATTAATAAAATAAATTAATTAATAAAATTAATTAATTAATAAAATTAATTAATTAATAAAATTAATTAATTAATAAATAAATTAATTGATAAAATAAATATCTTAATAAAATAAATTAATTAATGAAATTGATTAATAAAATAAATAGATAAATAAAATGAATTAATAAAACAAATAAATAAATGAAGAAATAAAAATAAAAAAAAGAAATTAATGATAAAAACTTTATCAGGTTTACGCAACTGCGTAAACTTTAGAAGTAGTTACATATAAAGTTTCCGCAACTGCGTAAACTATTTGAAAAGTTTAATTAGGTTTCTGCAGCTGCGTAAACATATTTAACAGGCTTCATCAGGATTCCGCAACTGCGTAAACCATTTGTTCCAAGTTTACATTGCGGAAACTTGTTGAAATGAAATGGAAGGAAATTTAACAGGTTTCATCAGGATTCCGCAACTGCGTAAACCATTTGTACCAAGTTTACATTGCGGAAACTTTATCAAGGAAAATTTATCAAGTTTCATCAGCGAAAACATTGCGTAAACTTGCGGAAACTATATGCCAGTTTACGCAATGCGGAAACTTGTGGAAACCTGAAAATATCAAGTTTACGCAAGTTTACGCAGTTGCGTAAACCTGTTTTTTCGCCCAGTGAACCGGTGCCGACTTTGGACGGCCATCTGTCACGCAAGTAGCAAATGGTGGGGTTATCCTGGATTACGTGCGCACAACCCTCTCACTTCTCCAATTACCCAGAGGTCTCGAAGAACGTACAATCGTGGTGTAAAACAACCTCCTCACTGTAAGATGACATCACACAAACAAGACCGCGAAACGCAGAGGCCCCAGAGACACAGATGAATATGTAAATGGATATAAAAAGAGGGCATGCGTAATACAGTCCGTGCTCTGCCGGCTGTAGCGAGCTCATGTATGTAATCACCCGAGGAGTCCGACTGACATTCAGAGAGGACAGATGGTCGGGACCCTGTCTTCTCTAAAGGGTTTGGACAGGGCCCGTCATTGAGTCCCGTCGTCACAGTCAGTCAGAGTGCAAGTCTCAAGGATGCGCTTGTACAAGACTGTAGATTGGTCAAGTACCAAGCCTAGTGTCCGTCTGGTGACATTAGGATCATATCCACGGTATAAAAGGCGTTTGATGATACTGACGCATTTTCGATGGTTATGCTGCCTACCTTTGATCCTTTTTATTTTGTTTATCATATCACCATAAAAGACAGGTTGTGTAATACCCATAGTAATGTACTCTGTTGCATGTATAGATCCGAATTTTAAAAGAAGTTGACTGTAATTTTTGTAATATTTCCAGAAAGTCTTAACTAGTTTATGGAAGCGGAAACCTTGACCTAAAAGTTTTTTTGGTAATTTGTAAATTTCTACTGTGAAAATCCAAAATATCAGTACATGCTCTAGCGTACCGGATGAGCTGTGATATGTAAATGCCGTATGACGGTAATCTTGGAACGTCACCGTCAAGCCAGGGGAAATTTACTATGTTGAATCCAAAATCATCCCTTTTGTCATATACACTTGTATGAATCTTTCCGTTTACAATTTTGATATTTAGGTCCAAAAAGGGTGTTTCTGTATTTAAAAGGTTTGCCTTGTTAAGGGTTAATTCTTGTGGATAAATTTCATTCTTATATAATTAAAAAGCAGGATTGTCAATGGTTTCAATATCATCCAGATACCTAGAAGTATTATTGAAACATTTCAGCTCATCAAATTTTCTTTCCTTTTGAAGATTTTGGATAAATTCTTTTTCATATGTGTATAAAAATATATCTGCAACAAGAGGCGCACAGTTAGTACCCATAGGGATTCCTACAACATATCTATCTACACAGGTGTATACAAAATGTATATACATATTGTAGGGTTACACATTTAGGAGATGGACTACACTTTGTAGAAATATTTTAAAACAATTTGAAAAGTAGCTTGCCCTCGGGAAGAAATTAGAGAAGGTAACTATTCACAAATTATATTGTTTTACAACGTTTAAAACGAGGTTAATTTTTTTGAAAAAATTGACAACTTGTTTAAGACTGTGCTAACGAAATATCAACGTACAAGCTAAAGTTTTAATGAGAAACATTTAGTTACATGAAGATTCACTCACAAATGTGGCTGATTTGCTAAATCATTTCATAATTTTGTGATAATCGAGATTTTCTTTTTGCGTAGATTTTGTGTTTAGTAAACCCTTAAATTAAATATATATTAAAAATAAATAATTTTACAATTTAATGAATATCAGTACTTACGCAATGCTTGTTTCTTTTTCGGTCGAATAGAGAAATAAAAACAAAAATATAGTATCTTCATGCCGGCATTAGGGCTTCCCCTGACCCCTATTGTGCTTCATTCTTTTAACAAAAAGGAATTGATCGATGCTTATTGTTCCGTCTAGCTGTCAGCATTTCATCTGGGTTTCGAAATATTCCTTGAAGACATCCCTTCTCAGGATCCCCAATTTACAGCTGTAGATCCATAGGCCATCCCTGAAAACTGCACACTGGCGTAAACTCAGGCGGTCCAGATTACTTTTTTATAATAAGTATTAGATAAGGAATAGTCAAGTTGGATTTCCTGACAAATGAGTTTGTTCTTACTGCTTGCTGGTGATTCCTGTTCGTACCACAGCGGAAAAAAATATTTCCTTTGACCCTTGTAATTTGTTTCAAATGACAAATATGGACAATGACCATATCACTATACGCACCACAAAAGTCATGAATCATCCACAATCCTTGGAGTTGCATGGAAGTGTCTCTAGAAGCTAGCCCTTGCATTACAGATTTATCATTTAGACGTTTTAGATTTAAACCACTTGGTACGTGTCAATGCTGGTTGATAGGAGTTCCCGACGGCACATGGAGCCAAGCAGAATCAACTTCGGTTGATATTCTTTCCAACGCATTCGCAAATGTCTGTTCTCAAAATTTCTTGAAATTTCTAAAACCTGGTTCCTGTAGCAATATATCCAAACCATCCTGCTATCTTTTTCGATGCATTTTTGGACATGCTTATTTCCACATTCTTGCCAAATTTGATTGAGGATTAATGACGCAGAAAAGTACCTGAAACGTGTCTGGTTCATGCGCCAAATTTATGTTTTTAAATCATGCTAATGAAGTTGAAGACGTGTAACATCCTCAGCCGTGCAAAAATCACTTCGTCCCCATCCAAAACGTCTTCAAATTCAACAGCATAAAAAAGTTAAAAGGGTTTTCAAAGTCCCTTATACTGATAGAGACACATCACTCTTTAAGATTTTATCACTTTTTAAAGATACATCTACTCGGCTACAAGATTCTCAAGGTCAAGGGCACAAGTAAATACACATGTGGAACGTGAAAGCCCTATCACTTACCATTCAAAAGTTATGCCCAATGTTAAAGTTTTTTGAAAAGTAGGTCAAAGGTCAAGGTAACAAAGTCAAAATGTTGTTATCAATAAAAAATGTCTTGTCACAAGGAAAACGTATGTGAAATATGAAAGCCCTATTACCTTCCATTCAAAAGTAATGTTTAATGTTATGTTTTTTTTTTTTAAAGTAGGTAAAAGGTCAAGGTCACGAGGTCAAAAATGTTAGTATCAATAAAAAGGTCTTGTCACAAGGAATACACATGTATCATGTGAAAGCCCTATCGCTTACAATTCAAAAGTTATGGCCAAGGTAAAAGTTTTTCAGAAAAAAAAAACAGACAGACAGACAAACAGGCCAAAAACAGAATGCCCCGAATCAATCTTACTAGAACAAAAAAAAACGAAAACAACAGAAATATTATTCACATAGTCTTTTCAAAATATTTAACACATCTGAGATTAAGTTTATACTTACATGTACATAGTTTCCTCGCAGTTCTTTTATGTCTTAGCTCTTCCGCTTGACGGCACAACTCATCTTCCATGTAGTTGATAAACTCTCCCCATCTGAAATTCCCAGGATAGTGATGTATATATGTGGAGAAATGGTGCTCCCGCTTCACGGTCTCATCTCCATTCTTCTTTGATCTAATGGTAACTGCCGATGTAGTAACTGTTTCCACAGTCCCGTCAACACTCACTTCCTTATTTTCATATTCCGGCCGGTATACTGTTTTAGCTTCATCATTGTACTCCGATAAGTCCTCGTTGATGATTATTTCGGGTTCCTCCCCCGATGTTCCAGGTGGACTTGGATCACGGGCAGGTTCTTCCTGATTCAAGGCACCAGAGAGACTGGCCCTTGGATAGGTCTTTCTTCAGCATCCATGTTTAGGTCAGTTGCATCCATACGAAAATATTTTTTCGTTCGGACCAGAGACTTCAATATTCATCCTGTCCGTGTAATAGAAGTTGACTTTCCCTGCCGTGTCCTTTGTGTCATCTTTACTGACTTTATGGATAGCTTCCAAATGAATTGCTAGGTATTCTCTTCGGTAGAAAATTCTCCCACAAGTTGGGTCACTTCCTTGCATCTTCTCGCAAACAGAGAACGTTCATTACGACTTTAATATTCGAAACACGTGTCTGGTGCATGTAAATTGGTTTGGAATTGTTATTATAGACACTTATTTTACGTTGCAGTGTGGAGCAGTTAAAAGCGTTCCCCGTGGCCTGATGTTTGTCAAGTGTATTAATTACTTCTTTCCAGCTCTGTCACCTGTAATGAGTTAAAGAAGGTCCTGACGACAATCTCAACAGCACTCACAATAGAGCGCAAAATTAAACATGGACGGACCCCTAGCAACCTAGAGGTGGGACCAGGTGCCCGGGAGGAGTAAGCATCCCCTGTTGGCTAGCCGCACCCGCCGTCGATGTTAATGAAGCTTTGTTTTGGCCTTTTATCAATGTGACATCATATATATTTTTTGCTATTTCTGAAACTAGCCAAGGAGTTTTACATCTTAGCATCATCCCTCCAATGCTATTTTGAAATATTTGGATATGCTACTGAATCGAGATTTTATTTGGATATTCTACTGAATCCTACATGAAATTTGGAGCCGCGCGCTCTCTGTAATGTAAATGTAAAAATATAACTTCAAAAATTAAAGAGGGCGCTACTGAAATTATTTTTGGTGGCTCCGCTGAAAGCATCACTGATGAAAATTTAATATTCGAAACACGTGTCTGGTGCATGTATGTTGGTTTGGAATTTTCTTCAAGAAGGTAGAGAGTTTGAACCCTTCAAACATTATTTACATTGGTACTAAGTACAGCATTGTAATGCCGCTTGAGGTTTCTGTTATTTGCGTATTCCGCACCACATTCACTAACCTGCACAACTATCTTTATCTCTTCTATAAATCTACTTGGCTTGTTTATTATTCGTCCTTTTCTAGTGTACATTTGCGCATGCGCGAGTGTCATGTTGTCTCTTATTCCCGTGCTTGATCGGGTATTTGAATTCTGAATCTTTTTTCTCATTCGGGCCGACATGAATTTGACCTCCATCTGTCTTTTCTATATCTTTGGATATTTCAGATGAATTTTCTATTTCTCTCTCATTACTTTCAGGTTGACTATTACTAGAAATTGCAACGTCATCCTTTTCAAACCCACTTGTAAATTGGGTAAAATCTGGGAATTCAACAAGGCGCTGACTGGGATCATTCGATCGTGTGTCTTTTCTTTAAACCAGGGGAAACTTTTATTTCCAAAATATGGCTTTAAAATATCTCCATCTAAAACTACTGCTGGTTTATATTTAGAACATTTAATTTCAAACGTTACATCGTTCAATTTATCTATTATGACCCATGATCCCGTCCTGATGATGTTATTATCTTCATCGGTATGTTTCAACATTTGTTAACGACAGGATTCTGTTTTGCTATCACACAAATCTTTTCCAGATTGTGGTTCGCTTAAGTTGTGTTGTTTTACTTGTATTGGGAACATGCTGTTGTTTTGTTATAAAAATCCAAGTAGGTTTGAGCAGTGATAGCATGCTGCATTTTCGTTTTTCAGGAAAACTTTTTTTCAGTTCTGAAGAAGAATATTTGCCACTGATCATCCGTGTGATCCTTTTGTCTTTTTGGAGACTTTGGGACGATTGTTTTTCTTCCTGTGTAGATTATTCGACATGTGGTTGTTTATCTTTATGTAAAAACTGTTGATATTAATCTTGAGGGATTAGCACCATTTTATTTACATAATTTATTGGGATAACGAGTGGCGCAAAAATATTTTAGTTGATCAGGAAAGAAAAACATTATGGCATTATCTTACTTCATCTTAACAAATAGCTGAAAAATAAAGTTAAGAGTTATCAATGTGTCTTCTACCTTTTCCACACATGGCGATAATATAAACTGCTTGCATGTGAGTGGAAATACTTTCCCTGCATCAACGTCTTCTCCAACACAAAAGCTTTTCAAGTGGAATGTCCGTAAGCATTATTCACATGAAACCTTTCAACTAAAAAACACTATAATAGAAGTTAAATGTAAAAAAGAATCATCAGCGCCTGCTACTTGGCAAAGAACCATGGATCAGATTTTGCAAGGACTACCGGGTGTACAGCGCATGATCGACGATATGATCATAACAGGAGGCACTGATGTAGAACACCTGCAAAATCTTGAAGCAGTACTTAAACGCTTACAAATGTATTGTCTCAAGGCCATTATCGAGAAATGTAATATTTTCAAGGAAAGCATGGAATTCTGCGGTCATGAAATCCGAGCAGATGGACTTCATATGACTGAAAATAAAGTTAAAGCTGTTGTAGATGCGAAGACACCTGAAAACGTCACAACGAGCTTTCTTAGGACTCATTAACTACTATGGAAAATTCCTTCCGAATTTGTCAACGGACCTTAGGCCATTGCATAAGTTACTGGAAAAGGATCGCAAAATGACTTGGACTCCGCAATGTCAGAAAGCGTTTCAACGTGTCAAGGATCTCATTTTTTTATCTGACAAAATGTTGGTACACTACAACCCTACACTTCCACTTCGTTTATGATGTGACGAATCACCATTTGGACTTGGTGCCGTCTTATCACATGTGTATGAATCGGGAGAGGAGAGACCAATTGCATTTGCGTCATGGACCTTAAATGCAGCAGAGCAAAATTACTCGCAGATTGGCAAAGAGGCCCTTGCCATTGTATGGGGAATTAAGAGATTCGAAACATATCTCTTCGGCAGCAATTTTCCCTCGTTACCGATCATCAGCCTCGTGTTGCTATATTCAATCCAAAGAAGGCTATACCTATGACAACAGCTGCACGTTTGCAGAGATACGCTCTCTTCTTATCTGGACTTGACTACTCTATCGATTACAGGAGCACTAAACAACACGGCAATGCCGATGGACTCTCTAGGCTCCCTCTTCCCGCAAAATCAAAGGAAGCCGATGAATCATATGATGCTTCTCACATATTTCAACTGTCTCACCTCGATTGCTTACCTGTAATAACGGCAAACATCCAAAAGCAGACTGCTCGTGATCCGGTGCTGTCATGTGTGGATGGAACACTACTACTGACAAGGAACTGCAATCGTAGAAACGAAATTACCGTGCAGTTTGCTTATTCTGGGGAATTCGTGTAATTAAACCAGAGAGGTTGCGTGAATCAGTGTTACAGATGGTACATGATGGCCATCTTGGTACCGTAAAAATGAAGGCCATCAGCAGATCTCATGTATGGTGGCCTGGCATTGACTCAAATATAAAAGAAGTAGTGAAGCAATGTACAGGATGTCGGGAAAATGGAAATGCACCTGCTGAAGCGCCTTTTCATCCCTGGGAATTTCCTGAACAACCGTGGCAACGAATTCATGTGGACTTTTAAGATCCATTTCCAGGGAAAATGTTCCTTATCGCAAAAGATGGTCGCTCGAAATGGCCCGAGGTCATACCTATGAAAAGTACAACTGCATCTCGTATCGTCGAAGCTCTCGTACGGTCTTTGCACGATATTGACTTCCAGAGCATCTCATTTCAGACAATGGGTCTCAGTTTGTATCAGAGGAATTTCAGCAATTCATGAAAACTAACGGGATCCGACACACTACATCGGCACCTTTCAACCCCCGAACCAACGGCTTAGCCGAACGTTTCGTACAAACATTAAAATACGCAATTAAGTCAGCTAACTATGACAACGGAACCGTCCACAAGAAATTGGCAAATTTCTTATTTGCGTACCGTAATGCACCACAATCTACGACGAAGGACTTCAACGGTTCAACTTTTCATCGGACGACCACTCACTACCAAACTCGACCGTGTGAAATCAAGGGTCACTCTTAATGTTGCTATCAGTCACGACAAAATGCGAGAAATGTAAGGAGGAAATAGCCGCCCACTTGAAGTCGGAGAATAAGTTTTCGTACGTGATTACTGAAACCAACCAGGTACCGCAAAGTGGACTTCCGGGCTATACAAAACCGCACTGGACCGCTCTCATACGAAATTTAGACCGATCAAGGAAGTACGTGGAGTAGACATACAGATCAGATTATGTCCGCAATACCGCCTGGTGACATCACACTCATACCAGACGATATACCGGTACATCTATCCGTGACACACCAGCAAACAAGCCGCTAATACCGTTACGTGTCGCGCTGCCGCCTGAAAATAAGATACCTACCGCGACAGAGTCTACCACACCTAGATATCCGACTCGTGTCCGCAAGCCACCCGAGCGCCTAGATTTGTGAATGTGTAATGGGGCATCCCCATCAGTGCGCCAATATTTGTGTTACGGGGCATAATAATCCCCTCTTGTATTATTCAGAATAGGAAGTTCTGCATTTCTGATGTTCTATTGTTTTAAAGATGCAGTGTCCCTGAAAATATTTTTTTATTGAAAATGTAAATTTTACTCAAAACGGTCTTGATAGAGGAAATAATGAGCCAGAAAAAAGTTTTATTTGAAAATATGCAGTAACCACTCTAATATTGTCTATTTTGTTATAATTAAATTTCCGTATACCCTTTAAAAGTGTCATTTTGAATTTGGGGTGCGCAACTCTAATTCATTCCACTAGCGCCACCTACAATGTATTGAGTTTTTACTCTATAACTGCGAAAGTGTGCGTTAGATTGACCTGAAAATTTGAATTTGTACACATGAAAATGTATACTTAAATATAAAAAGAAAGATTTTGCATTACAAAATTTTGTAAAATTAATTAAATTTTCAGGGACACCGTCCCTTTAAATTTAATAACTTGCAATAATGTCAATTCAAAACTGTATGTTAATTCATTCATTTTTTTGTACAAAAGCAATCTCATACATTTCGAGTCATTTAAGACCAATTCTCTGTTACCACCAAAATTCTGGCGCCACGGCATGTCATGGATTTTTCATGATTTTCTGCATATTGGGTATATTTGATGTCCTACTTGCAAAAATTAATGTTTCCGGTCAATATGGCAACGAGATCAGTCTTTTATTATGTGAAGTAACCTACTTTTAGATACTGCGTTGCCATGGATACCATTGAAGCAGATATTTCATTTTCGTACCTTTTGGGAATCATTACCCCCTTTCTTGCAAAATGCATTCAGTTTTATGATAGACATTACAGGACGCTTACTGTGCCCAGCCAAAATAGGGAAAATTCAAGTCAAAAATGAAGGTAAATTTAGGGGTCATTTTTATGTGATTTTTACCGTTTTTAGTGTCAATTATCACTAAAAGCAGACGTTTTCGAGACCTATGATGGGTTATTTTGAAAAGGAATGTCCCTTAAAAATATAATGAAAGAAAATCGAATTTGGGATCTTCGAGCTGTTCATCTGAATTTTGACGTCAAAAACCGTTGCTATGGCAACTTTAAGTGTTAAGGCTTGAATATAGTACCTTTTAAAATTGGTTTAAGACCTAATCAATTCTACTTATGTCCGTGAAAATATAAAAATGAACTGATAAGAATACACTGCCATCCATTAATTAGTATACACTATTTCTACTCATGCTGCTGTTATAAAATGAACAGTTTCAAATCCATTGCTGTATGATTCTAATAATGAACCTTGTAGAAATCATTTGTAACAAACTTGACCCAAATATTTGAAGTTTTCGAATTTTTGTTCTTTTTTATAAAAATGACAATATTTGGAAAAAAATTGTGCAGATGAAAAAAGTTTCATAATTTTTAATTATGTGAAGCCAAGTATTATGATTCTTTCAAGTTCAGGGTTGGAAAAGTAGGATAAACTTACAAAGAATTTAGAATGATTTCCTTGTTTGAATAGTAATTTATAGATGGCAGTGTATTTCGTTTCATTTTAAATCATTGAAAATTTCCAAGGTCATTGACATGAAGTTCAAGGTCATTCCTAATTTAGACTAAACAAATTCGATATTTATGTGATTTTTCTAATTTTTGTCAAACATTTGTAGTATTTTCTTTTTGAATTTTCCAACAACTTATATATATTATGAAAAATGTTGGAATTAAAAAGAAATTCCGATTTTATTGACTTTCTATATTTCAAGTATTATTTTTTTTTGTTAAGACGAAAAAACCAAGAATTTTAAATTTGATGCCCTTTATTTTTTATACCCACATCTCAATTTAGGGAGGTCAAATAGTTGATTGAACTCTTGAAGTTTCTATAAGAAATAATTATAATACCCATTATTTTGTTGCACATAGCCGTTTTATTATTCTCAAAAGGCTTTTTCTAGAATTGATCCTTTTTTCTACGAAAATTCACGATTTTGGTAAAATCTGCTCAATTACAATTCGGTGACCTTGAAAATACAACGGATGACCTTGAACAAGTATCAAGGTCATCCCTACATTGATTTGTCTCCAGTAGATATATGAACTGGATTTTGTTTTTATATCATAAATGGACAGTTCAAAATAAAATCATAACATACCCATCATAGAAAAACGTTGTCTTAAATGTTGCTATGGTTACCATCTTCCATGCAGTTTCCAGCAAAAAAAGATACAAGGTCCCAGCCAACTTTTTACATTTTCTTGTAGTTAAGGTACAATACTAAACATATAGAAAAATAATTCCAAAAACTTCTGCTTTTATGATATTTTACACCGTAAAAATACACAAAACAAGCAAAATAGGGGCTCTTTTGAGCCATAAAATGAAGGATTTAAAACCTTATTTGAACACTCTATTACACCCAGTATACAAGAGGCGCAGCGATAAAGGTTGACAACATTTTCGGATATTCATAACAATGAGGATTGAAAGAAAAAATGATGTGGTCATTGCAATTGATAAATGCGTCCGTTTCCATGGCAACAAAAGTCACAGACACGCTAAATCTTATGGAATTGTCTATTGCTTCAAATTTTAGAGATGGTTACCATGGCAACGGCAACCCTTTTCTACATATGAAATATAATTTTCAACCTAGCACTCCATAATGAACTTTCAAACCGAAAATCGCTAGAATCTATGACATGCCGTGCCAACGTGTCATTGAATTTTTTTGGTTCTTACAGAGAATTGCTCTTAATCATTTTATGTGTAAAATTCTAGTCATTGGCAAATGCTTTAAAGTTATTCATGTTTATATAATCATAAATTCAGATAACTCGGTATCAAAGACATTTTCTTCAGCATGATTAATTGACAATAGTTTTGATAATTAATTTCATATTTAGTAGGGGAGGAATGTTAAATCTATATCTGTAATCTGGATATTAAGATCCGACTTTGGTTTAATTACTAGAATGCACTAATAAATAGAATGAACTTCCGCCCAGCTTCCAGCGTGTTTCCTTGAGTAATATCTAGCTGTATGGCAGTAGGTTTTTTTTTTCGGAAGAATTAATTTTGCTCTGAATTTTTATGAAAAAAAAAATAAATTCGCTTTTGGTGTGTCAGAAAAAAATAATCGTGCTCTTAAAAGTAATCTGAATTTGAAGATTTACCATAAATTTCGCTTTAAATTCCTGAAAATTTTCCGGCTCCCTTCGCTCGCCACAGTTTTCAATTTATAGTTTAACATGTTTTGGGCTCGCCTCGCTCACCATAGTTTTGAAAATATCAAAAGAAAGCACATTCTCAACATATTGTATTATTACTATTGATTTTTTTTAAAAAGGCATGATAGATGCATATCAACATAGAGTCTAGTTTTTATGTGCAACTTTCATTTTTGGACCAATTGATTTGTAATAGAATTCTAAATTTAAAAATTTGTCTAGATTACCGTCCCCTCCGACCTTCTAACTAATGTACCTTACATAAGTTTTGTTTACTGAGGGTTATATTGTCAAATTCTTTTATCTTTCTGTTTAGAAATGAATTAATTCTTTGCATATTTAGTTATATTTCAGAGATTTTAGTAAAAATAAAGAATTTATATTGATGAAACACAAGCAATTTCTTAATATATTGCACATTACTAATGTTTGAAAAAAAAGTTATTTTCCAATTTTGCACGAAAAAAATAATTTAGCTTCGGTCAGGGGCGAAAAAAATAATCATGCTCCGACAACAAACCCAAGCGCCCCACCCCCTGAATATCAAACGGACCGTGCCTCTGTAGTCTCACCATCTCCTGTTTTAGGCCTCCGAAAATCATTGACGCTCATGTGGGATATCAACCTGTTTTATAGTCAAGCGGGTGGTATTGTAAACATGGAATATTACTTGACGGAACGCACACAAGGCCTAAATTGTGATGTAGAGATAAGTAATGTTATATAGAGGTATTCAAAACAATTTAAAGTGGATCGTCTGACTTTACGGAACAATCAAATGCAGATCTACTTTATTTTCTTTTTTCAATATCGGCATTTTTCAGTTATATCCTTAGGATTAAATAAACATACTTTCTTTCAATTTAATCTGTACCAATGGTACTACCATGCATTTTGTCGCGGTATCGTGTCAAAAATACTGATTTCAGCCATCGCTGAATTCTATTTTATCAATCGCTGCATTCGAATGTAGCCATGGCTAAATTATTTTAGCGATCGCTGAATTAGATTTCAGCCACAGGGCATATCAGACATACAGATATAATGTACTAGAGTACAGGGAGAAAGAAAAGGGAGGTCACCATAAATCTTCCTAGCAGCTTTGAACTCTCAGATTAACTTCCTGTTTTCTAAAGACAATTACAGGGCGACCTCTGATTTGTCAAATATTGGTATACATATATTTTCGACCAATCAGAACGGACCTTGAAAGTAAAACAAAGGAGGAAATCTCAAACAACACCCGGTTGCAGCACCTAAAGCAAAACCCCAAAACACCCAATGCAAAAACACAAAGCAGACAAGCACGGAAAGAGACGCAGAAGGGACAAGGAACGTCAACGCACAACACAGAAACATCAAACACAAAGGACTATACATAAACCAACGAGGCCAATGGACAACCGGTGCCGACTGAGGACGGCCATCTGCCACGGAAATAGCAGAAGGTGTGGTTATCGTGGATTACGTGCGCACAACCCTCCCACTTTTCCGATTACCCAGGGGTCTCGAAGAACGTACAATTGTGGTGTAAAACAACCTCCTCACTGTCAGATGACCACACACAACCAATGACAAATATGGATAATGACCATATCCCTGTTTACAGCACAAAATCGATAATTCAGAAAATCAGAAACCGAGGCATACGAAATCAGGATAAAACAGGAACAAAAGCAAACAAACAAAAACCTCCACCATATGAAAAGAAGCGAACTCCCGATATGAGAGTGAGACCAGACCGCAAAACGCAGGGGCCCAAGCAACACAGATGAATATGTTAATGGATATAAAAAGAGGGCCTACGTAATACAATCCGTGCTCTGCCGCCGCGAGCTCATGTATGTTATCACATGTTTGTAGGTGTAATCGGCTCATAAATGTTCTGCGAAGCCGTAGAACTTTGTTCCTTCTGAGGCGAAGTGAAACTGCGTAAAAAAATGTAAAAAAATGTTACAGAATTCGTCAAGCTGAAGAACATTGTTCCTTCTGATCATGAGGCGAAAAACCGTGTAAAAAATGTAAAAAAAAAATGTTACAGAATCGCCAAACATTAAAATGAGAATCAATTCTATTTGAATAATTCATTGTTTACATATACATCTTGTACATTTTACTTATTCATGAATTATATAAATTATTTTCATTTAGTTAAATGTTAGTGAAAATAATGACTACCTTTCATCAAGAATTAAGTCTAATAGGAGATCCTTCCACTCCTTATCATCAGCTTTATTTATTGAGAAACCGCTCCTTAAGTACAAAAAAAATAAAGAAAGATACATTGCAAGACCGATGGGAAAAAAGGAGAAATATATATTTTGCAAAAATATTAACCGAATCAACAAGTTTAAGAAATATGAGAAAACTTACTGTGCCATTTTTTTTTAAACTACTCCTTAGATCCTTTAAAATATGTATGATCTGACGGCGTAGCTTCTCATGAAATGTAAAAACAAAAAATCAGTGGAATCTCCTTTATATTGAAGGATGCTCTTCGACACAAAGAAATTAAATATGAGTAAAGGTAGCTGGGATTTATTTTTTTAAACGATTGTATCAAAATAAGTAGAAACAAAGAGTAATTCATCATGATAAATATTCTTTAATATAACATTACTAGCAGATGTTTCTATTTTTTAAATCGTAAAAATCGAAATTGTCTATGTTAATAATTAATGAATATTTCAAATTTGATTGAACATTATACTAGTATGGTTTTTTTTTTTTTTTGGCATCGTAAAACCAAATTGTCTATGAAAAATTGATAAAAGAACCTGACGCTTAATCTGCATAAAGAGCGCGGTATCTTCACCCACATCAACATACCGAAATAATGGTGCGGGGAAAAAAAAGACGTGTCACGAGGACTGTGGTGTAACGGTATGGGCGCCATGCTTTGTATGCTAGGTGAAGCCGCCTGGACTAACAAACGACATAGTAAAACAATAAAAACCTATTAATATTGTGTGTTTTAGAAGGTTACCAAACCTTACCTTCAAACATGTGTTTAAAAAAGTAAAATTCCCTCTCTACTTATAAAAATCACATGTGATATAAAGATTTATATGTTTTATAGAATATAGAGATTATATGTTATTATAAGTTAAAGATATTGTTTCTAACGCAAGGTACGATTTCTCCAAAGAAATCGTACCCATTCTCTAAAAAAAGCCTACTACCTAAAGTTACTTTTTGAACACAATTTTCTGTTTTCTAATACCTACAAAATGAGGAAGGTGGGGGGGGGGGAGGGAAAGTAGTCTATGTTAAACGTCTTTAAATTCAATAGCATCATTTAAAACCTGATATTAAATTTACAGCATGGACCAGACATGCACGTTTCGGGTACTAAACCCTCGTCAGTGATCCTCAGTCTAAACAGTGTAATACGGCCAAAAAGTGTGAAAATTATTATGTCCAAAAAATGTACCAAAAGACGTAGCAGAATGGGTGGGATATGATGCTACAGGACCCACGTTTTGGAAATTTCAAGAAATTTTGTAACAGAAAATTTCATATGCGTTGAAGAGACACACGATCAACCGAAGTTGATCGAACTTGGCTACATGTGCCCTCGGGGACTCTTGGTCCACCAGCAGTGACACTCACCAAGTAGTTCAAATGTTAAACGTCTTTAAATTCAATAGCATCATTTAAAACCTGATATTAAATTTACAGCATGGACCAGACATGCACGTTTCGGGTACTAAACCCTCGTCAGTGATCCTCAGTCTAAACAGTGTAATACGGCCAAAAAGTATGAAAATTATTATGTCCAAAAAATGTACCAAAAGACGTAGCAGAATGGGTGGGATATGATGCTACAGGACCCACGTTTTGGAAATTTCAAGAAATTTTGTAACAGAAAATTTCATATGCGTTGAAGAGACACACGATCAACCGAAGTTGATCGAACTTGGCTACATGTGCCCTCGGGGACTCTTGGTCCACCAGCAGTGACACTAACCAAGTAGTTCAAATGTTAAACGTCTTTAAATTCAATAGCATCATTTAAAACCTGATATTAAATTTACAGCATGGACCAGACATGCACGTTTGGGGTACTAAACCCTCGTCAGTGATCCTCAGTCCAAACAGTGTAATACGGCCAAAAAGTATGAAAATTATTATGTCCAAAAAATGTACCAAAAGACGTAGCAGAATGGGTGGGATATGATGCTACAGGACCCACGTTTTGGAAATTTCAAGAAATTTTGTAACAGAAAATTTCATATGCGTTGAAGAGACACACGATCAACCGAAGTTGATCGAACTTGGCTACATGTGCCCTCGGGGACTCTTGGTCCACCAGCAGTGACACTCACCAAGTAGTTCAAATGTTAAACGTCTTTAAATTATAACAGTGTTATATATAAAAAAAACTTGTTGTTTTAGTGTTCTCGAAGTGTGAAGAGAAGTGAATGAATTTACATCGTGCCGGACACGTTCACCCGGGTAGCACAAGGACATCACATGATCAATATACCGTAAACTCAAATATTGAGTCGAAAAAAAAGGCACGTCATGAAAAATTTACCACTTGTCATACCCACCCTAACATAAATGTGATTTTTTTTACGCTTTGAATAAACGAGTATTTTTCGCCCCTAATTGTTTCCAGTATATGTTTATAATATAAAGAAAAGGTGATCCATTTATGAATCACGCCGGACAAGTGCAACCGGGGTAGCACGAAGTAATCAGGTGATAACACATGGTACATCTCGGTGGACGTGCGACCGTTCCAAAATTAAAAAAAAGATGGAGTGTCTAAGGGATCTCGGTTGGAAAGGTCTTATTTGTATTTGCCTTTGCTTATCAGCATTATCCTGCAACTCATCTGCATGCATATACTGTCCAGAACTGAATGATGGAATGACTGTATAACTGCGTGCAGTTTGGAGACCTGTGTCTAAAACTTCTTGGGACCGCTCCGAAAAATATTATAGTTTTCGAATGTATTGCCAACAGAGGAGTCATGTGGAAGGGTATGGACATTAAAAATGCAACGATAAGGGACCGTGTAGGTCACAAATGTGGTAAGTATTTAATTTTTGTATTCGTTATTTTGATTTTTATGAGGCATTATTTTTATGCAGCATAAATATTACCTTAAATTTACGGAAGATCGCCAGTTATTTCAAAATTAGGTCAACATTAGGGCTTTGCAGCTTTGTTCTGCAGTTTGCGTCAAGAGAGAAAGTGTTAGAATATTTATTGATGACAGGTGTATACACATGAACCAACTGGGTTATAAATTATAACTGACAGGTCATGCAAGTCATACTGAACAATAATGTTGAATGGACGTGTGGGAAAGTGGGAGGAGTCAATTTACTACGATACTAGTACGTAGGATAGAGATGTAAATTGGTTACCGTACATTAACCCTGTTTTGTTTGTACATCATCATCAATATGACAACAAATTTCTTTTTTAGATTTTCCAATCTGAAGATTTGAAAATTCTTAAATCTATCGACATTGAAAAAAAAAAAATGGGTACAATTGAGAAATTAAAGTAAAGGTACTACGAAGCAAAAAATAAACAAAACAAAAAAAAAACACCCTCTTTTTTGTAAAGCCTGTGAATATAAAGGGAAATGAGAAATATAAAAAGAAAAATGCGAAATATAAAAAGAAAAACGAGAAATATAAAAAGAAAAACGCGAAATATAAAAAGAAAAACGAGAAATATTTAAGAAGAAAAATGCGAAATATAAAAAGAAAAATGAGAAATATAAAAAGAAATACGAAAAATAGATAAAGAAAAACGAGAAATATAAAAAAAAGAAATGGGAAATATATTTACAGAAATGCGATAAATATATATCACCCCCCCCCCCCCCCCAGCGGCTTCGCCACTCCCAGAATGCACAGTATCAAGAAATAAACACGTTCTTGTATCGCTCACACTTCTCCACAATCTCCCGCTGCTTTATGGGCAATATTACATGATAGCCGATCTGCTACATTCAGTCGGTCATAACAAGAACAACAATATTATTCAAGTTATGACTGCAGAGGTAAATCTCTCTCTCTCTCTCTCTCTCTCTCTCTCTCTCTTACGCGTTGAAACTCACTTGTGGGGAATCGGGTGTTTTTATCACATTGTGGGGAAAGTGCTTTCTAGTAATAAAAACAGTGATTTTTCGATTTTTTCTTGTGGAAATTAGGGTGATTATGAATGGCACTCACTTACTTTTTTGAGTTGAGGCTTAATATTTGAAAGAAAGGCATCTCAATATTGTGGGGAAAGAAAATTATCTCTTTTAGTTGCGGGGAATATTTCGGAACCCCTCTAATGTTGACGTATGCTACTTCCGCCAACTTATGAGGAAAATTTATCACTGAAGGGAAAAGGGGGTCTAGATATCGTGATTTGTAGACATACGCTCATTTATTATTAGTTTTTATTCATTTGTTATTTTGATTGAGACGATATCTGTTAAATAGAACTGATTTTCAAAATTAGGAATGACATATCTCTATCATTGACATTTGTGGGGAATGTCTTCGAATGCCGCCACTCAACATTTGACGTAACTTCCGCCGACTTACGAGGAAACTTTATCACTGAATATTCGTAAGGGGGAAAGGGGGGAGACAAAGTGATACAACATTGCTGTTCAAAGGACTTCTGAAAATTGAAAAATGTGAAATTTGAGTATTTATTCAAGACGATCACAATTTTCCTGGTTAACAAAACTGATTTTGAAAATTAGGAAAGATATATCTCTATCATTGAAATTTGTGGGGAATGTTATCTATCATCCGCCAACTTGTGAGGAATTTTTATCACTGAATTGGAACGGGGGGGGGGGTAGAAATAAACAATTATGCTGTTTAAAGGACTTCTGTAAATTGAAAAATGTGAAGTTTGAGTATTTGTTCAAGACGATCACAGTTTCCCTGGTTAACAGAACTGATTTTAAAAATTAGGAAATATATATCTCTATCATTGAAATTTGTGGGGAATGTCATCTATCACCCGCCAACTTATGAGGAATTTTTATCACTGAATTGGAAAGGGGGGGGTTAGAAATATACAATGATGCTGTTTAAGGGACTTCTGTAAATTGAAAAAAAGAAGTTTGAGTATCTGTTCAAGACTATCACGAGTTTCGAATGAAAACGCTATTTTATTCAACTAATACTGATACTTTTACAATAATGCACTGGATGGTCAGTAAACGCTTTTCTTTCAAACATTGTGACAAAAGCTGTTGACAACCACAACATGTATATCAATCAGATCTCGGCCACGAACATGACTACTTTCGTACTATCGCGCCATCGCCAGCGATGTCACGATGGCGATGTTACGATGTTACGATGACAATGTTACGACGCTACGATGTTACGATGGCGAAGTTTCTGTGCAACGATGACGAAAACACGATGTTACGATGGCGTAGATACGATGTTCACTTCGTGACATCGCCATCGTGACACCGTATTATCGCCATTGTAACGTCATTGCCATCGTGTCATCGACATCGTATCATCGACATCGTAACATCTTGTCATCGCCATCGTAATCGCTATCGTAACTTCGTTTCATTTTACGCATGCGCGGTGGATTATTTTTCAAAGGTCCAGATAGTGTAAAATTAAGGCCAAGATATTTATATCGTTAGATATTATGTATCACTTCATTTTTTTTATATGATAATTTATCATTTATTAGGTTTCCACTTTTATTAGAATATCAATACGTATACATGTAATTGTCTTAATTTATGACTTTCCCAGCGTGTTTTCTCATGAAATGAGTACAAAATGGACCATGAAAAGAGGAAGTAAAAGTAGTCAAAATGAATCCCAATTTTCGATCATTACATGAATCCGTTTCCAGGGGTTATCAGACAAAATAATTTCAATACTTCAAGTTTAAAATGGTTCAGGTTCTATCTGTTCGGACATAACATGTTGGTAGCCCCACCCCCTAGTTTCTAAGATAATCATCCCCTCCACAACAGATGAAAATCGGTCGATCCCCGCATATTAATCATATTAATATATACCCATATTCTGAACGTGCTTTTCAAGTTCTATCAGAAGCGGATCTTAAGGAGGCAAGGTCGGTTGGGTCTATAGTTAGAATAGAGAATGTATCAAAAATGCTGATTTTTTCCGGTTTCTTTGCATGTATTATTACGTCTTATTAAAATCAGACTTCGCCAAACGAGCAGGGCGAAGTTCGAGGGGAGGGGAGGGGGCGCTCCTTGATGGAAAAATCATTTAATGTGAAAGAGCCGATGTTATGTAGTAGTCTCCCCCCCCCCCCCGGAAAAATGGCTATATATTAGTGGTTTTTCCCCCGGAAAATCTACTATATAGTAGTTTTCCCCGGGGGGAATTCTGCTATATAGTAGACTTTCCCCATGTTATAGTAGTTTTTCCCCGGGGAAAATCTGCTATACTGCTATATAGCCATTTTACCCCCCTCAAATGAATTCCGGAATTTTATTTAATTCATGTTATAAAAAAGCACGACAATAATCCTCCAAATCCAAACACAGCCTAACTAGAGAAACGATTTGAAACAAGATATTGACTTTGACATTGAAAAATGTACGGAAGCCAGTTCGTGCCATGTTATATTTTTTTACTATCTCGTAACTACTATCTCGTAGTTACGAGAATCTTTTCTCGTAGTTACGAGAAAACATTCTCGTAATGACGAGAAAACATTCTCGTAGTTACGAGAAAAAAATCTCGTAGTTACGAGAAACTTTTCTCGTAGTTACGAGAAAATTTTCTCGTTGTTACGAGAAAAAAATCTCGTAGTCACGAGAAACGTTTCTCGTAGTTACGAAAAACATTTCTCGTAATTATGAGAAACTTTTCTCGTAGTTACGGGAAAGAAATCTCGTAGTTACGAGAAATAGTGCGTTCGAATTTTTTTCTCGTAATTACGAGATTTATTTCTCGTAACTACGAGAAAAGTTTCTCGTAACTACGAGAAACATTTCTTGTAACTACGAGAAAAGTTTCTCGTAATTTCGAGAAAAGTTTCTCGTAACTACGAGATATGTTTTTCGTAACTACGAGAATTTTTTCCCGTAACTACGAGAAAAGTTTCTCGTAAATACGAGAAAAGTTTCTCGTAACTACGAGAAAAGTTTCTCGTAACTACGAGAAAAGTTTCTCGTAACTACGAGAAACGTTTCTCGTAATTACGAGATAGTAAAAAATATAACATGGCACGAAATGGCTTCCGTAATAATGTAATTATAGTGGAATTCATATTGCTTGAATAAAGAAAATTATGAGTTGACTTCAAGATTTCAATTATTTCAAGTATTGACCTCGACATAGACATTTGACCTTGAAGATACAATATATCGTAATGTACATATGATATATCAAATATTCCGCTTAAGGTAGCTCGTACCTCAGCTTATATTCTCCCTATGATATTTTTTTTACGTGCTAATCATCCTTGAACCTTTTCAAATAAACCCTAGATTGTAGGGTTATCTTTATAGTCTATAAAATCGAATAAACCTATCTTTAACATTACACCCCAAGGAAAAATCCATAAATCCATATTTCTTACATTGTTATTAAACATTTTTTTTACCAAAAATATGTATTTGAAACCTATATTAGCTTAACCCAATGTGCAATAATATGAAAAGAAAATATGGGGTGTCAATGCATAATTTTCTCCGATTTTGGACCTGAGGTACAATCTACCTTGAACTTAGCGATATTTCTAAGCAGGTAGACCTGATTTCAGATATTACCCTTGACCTTGAGATTTGACCTTGACCTATTACACTTCATTGTACCAAAACTTTATGAAATATCACATTGACATAAAAACTGTACAAAAAAACTTGATTAATTTCAAGTATACTGACCCTGACCAAGAGGATTGGCTTTAAGAAATTTAATTTAGAGGTTTAAACTGTACTGACCCATACATTTGACCTTGAGCTAATTTTTATTAAGAAGTATCTTAAAAAGGCAGACAGTTGGACTGACAGAAAGGCAAACAGATATACAGAAATCAGACAGATAGATAGACATATGCATAGATACACAGAGAGACACTAGTAAAGTCACAGACAGTCACATATAGACACAAAGATAGGCTCATAAATAAAGTAAACTTAGACAGACATATGAGGAAAGGGAAATAAAGACAGACATATGAAGAAAGGGAAATAAAGACAGACAAACCCAAAGACAAACATGTAAGCACATATAGATAAATAGTCTGACAGACACACAGCGACAGACAGACAGAAAACCACACAGATAGACAAACACAAAGGCGGAAAAAGACAAAGACAAACAGATAAATAGACAGTCACAAAGACAGACACAGAGATAGAAACATACACATATACATAGAATCTCACAGCCAGATAGACAGACGTACTCACTCGTAGACATATATTGACAGATAGACATAAGAAAGATAAAATACACATGGCTATAATTTTTTAAATCACATCCATTTCCACAGCATTTCAGAACAATTTCCATTGACATAAGGAGTGTTAAACGACATATAAAAAGAAACAAATACAGACTGAATCAAACATACGTCCTTTCAAAAATACAGACACGCAAAAAGATAAATATATGCAGAAAGATCCAGGTAGAAAAACTTACATATACACGCACAGACAGACACACACAGAACGAGATCCAGACAGAAAGTCAAACAGACACAAAGAAAGATATACAGAGACACTCATCATCAGGAAGATAGGAAAGGACAGACATAAAGACAGACACGAACAGATCGTCAAACAAACAGATACACAGACAGATAATATAAGACAAACGGAGTGAGCATTTAGAAATTGAAAATCTCTATTGAACGCAAGATAATAAAGAGATAAAATCCAAGCCAGTAACGGTAGGGGGACCTCTGCTATGGGGGAAAGACGACTTTATAGCAGTTTTTTCCGGGGGGAAGCTGCTATGGGGGAAGAACTACTATATAACACCGGCATTTGTAAGATAAGAAAATACTGAAATGTAGTATTAGCAATTGGAAATCTTGTTTGGAAAGGAATCATTCATTGTATAAAATAAATAAAATGAATAAATTTGGCGACATGGGTATAGCCAGGCATACGTTTGTACTATTTGTACTACGTAAAACCGTCCTCATCGTTTTCGCAAATAGAGGAAGTGTCCTCCTCGGCAGTGCTAAAACATTATGACATGTTTTTAAAGCAAACTACTGTCAGTTAAAGTTCAGAAAGCACCGATTTGAATACATTTTATTTCAAAATTTTCGTAGGTTTATACAATGCACATTCAAATTTGCACACACTGATCGCTATCAAACTGCGTGCTTTCAGTTGAGACATTGAGGGTATTCAATATCTGGATGTGGACGTATATGTATGCATATCGATTTTTTTCTCATCTTTATCTAAATATTAGGTTCACCATACGCTTGATCGTTTTGAAAAGTCTAATTTCAGTAGATATTGTGCCTAAGAAGCCACCATTTCCTTCATTTAAAAAAAAATGTTTCTCTGGAAACTTTCTTGTCTAACAAATCATCCCCTTCTGTGTTGACCCCTCTATAGATGTCCACGTCGAAAACACCCTAGCTATACGCCCCTCGGCGAGTGAAGGGGGAGTGGATTTAATTATTACATACCAAAAATCCAATCCCCTTTGCTGTTAGGGTTTATTGTTACAATTATCAGAAAAAGACCAATCAAAAAGCAAATTTTTGGTGTAGAAGGGTTTATACATAACTTCATGAATTTGATACACAAACAATTGTTTGGTTTGAAATTTTATTGCAAAGTTAACCAAATAAGGTTAGGTGGCTGCAAAAATAAAGTATAATTTGATTATTTTTTTTAGCTCCAAGTTTATGCGATCGCCCTGTGTCCGGCGTCCGGTGTCCGTCTGTTTGTCCTTCCGTTAAACTTTTCTCGTGAACGCGAATCCTCTGAATCTGTGAATGGTATTTTTGCATTATAATTGGTCTATGGTGTAGTTTTGTTTGAGCCCCTGAAGTCAGGGTCTTGAAAAATGGATGTGGTCATTTTCTCCTGTAAATTCTATGTAATTTTGTGAAGACCAATTCTCAAAAAGTATGAATGATAGAGAATTAATTATTTTTGCATTATAATCAGTTTGTTGTGCATATGATATTTTGATAGAGCGCCGGACCCCGAGGGTCTTGGAAAAGGGGAGTGGTCATTTTCCTCTATTTAACTCGATGTAATCTTGTGAAATTTTATTTTCAGAAAGAAAGTATAAATTGATAGAGAGGTAATCCATTTTGTATAATCCTAGGTCTGTTATCTAGTTAATCATCTGATATTTTATTTGAGCCCCATGCTCCTTGGGGTATTAGAAAAGGGATGTGGTAAATTTCTGTTATGATGATCTTATCTTTGGAGCACACATTCTTAGAGAGTGTAATTGATAGAGAATATTATATAATATTATACAGGCCTTGTATTATACAAAATGGATTACCTCAAATTCTTATTGTAGTATAGTTACATGTAGTCTGTGGTCTAGTTGTTAATCTGATATTTTTTTTTTTGAGCACCTGACCCCCAGGTTCTTGGAAAAAGAGTTAGCCACTACGATAAATCTTACCAAACAACCGGTAGAGCTTTTAAGTCTCGTCAGAGACCTAGTTTTCTTTCAATTACGCTACTTTTCTGGAAAAAATCATTTCTGGACAATCTTTCTCTTTTCGGAGTATATTTTTCAGTTTTGGGGTTGCACTAATGGACTTTCATAGTAAAATACTCGTGGGGTAAAATTACCGTTATGCTATGTTACGATGGCGTTGACAAGATGTCACGATGGCAATGACACCATGTTACGATTGTGATGACACGATGCTACGATGGCGATAACACGTTGTTACGATGGCGATGACATGATGCTACGATGGCGATGACACGATGGCACGATGCTACGGTGACAAGATGTTACATTGGCAATGACACGATGTTACGATGGCGATGACACGATGGCGATGACAAGATGTTACGATGACGATGACATGATGTTATGATGACAATGACATTATGGCGATGACACGATGCTACGATGGCGATGTTTCGATGGCGATGACACGATGCTACGATGGCGATGATATAATCATATCTTCGCCATCGTGGCATCGTAACTTCGCCATCGTAGCTTCGCCATCGTAGCATCGTCATCGTGACATCGCCGGCGATGGCATAATGACACTTAGCGGTCCAAACAGGATTCCATAATGTCCTCTACAAAGTTTGAGTTTTTCGTCCCGATCGGAAATCAAAGATCGCTGCTCTTGTCATGTGAGCGACATGGCTCCTTTGGGCCTCTTGTTGTAGTGTTTGGGCGGTTGAGAAGAGAATAGAGAGAAGTTAAATGATTTTAAAATAACGTGACACTTTGGTTTCGCTTGATTACTTCTCCCAAAATGCATACAAAAGCATAATGTGTCTCCCAAACTATATATGTTTATACCATATTTATCATCTATTTCAACACCAAACGAACCCAACATTTGGGTATCTGACCGTTGAATGTATGTTCTTAACATAACCGAAATGATCAGGGTGGACTATTACAGTATTGCGTATATTCGGAATAACATTGCGTATATTCGCAAAAGTACTGCGAATATACGCGATCCTATTACGAGTATCTATATATGCAAAATTACTGAGAAGATACGCAATACTATAGCGAATATCTGCCATTCTAGTGCGAATAGACAATGTACGCAATGTTTCTGCGAATATATGGAATACTATTGCGAATATACGTAAAACTATCGCGAATATATGCAATGTTATTGTGAATACACACATCGACTTGTAAACGACATCTTTTCGACAAACGAAGACTCTAGTACGAGAAGATAAGAGATCAGTACGAGTTTAAATTTTTACGAATTTACACGAGATGTAACAACATACATACGAGTTAAGCACGCGCTAAGAACGAGAAATGTACGAGCTGAAACATTTTAACAGGGATTGAATTTGTCATTATGATAGCATTCGACCGTCGACTAGATTTGTCTTCCTTTTGCACGTTTTGCATGTATTGAATCTTCATTTTCTTCCTCAGAGCTGCTGCACAATTTGAGCGAATTAGTCTGTACAAGGTACAAACAAGATACACAGATTTATACAAGATTTCTTCATTTTATACTTATCTTAAGCTTCTTTCGAGGATAGATTCTGGATTGTGCAAATTATGTTGAAAAGTATCTTCTTATAATATCTAAGTATCCAAGAAGCGTGCACATTCAAGATTTCAAGATTGTTCAACATCTAAGAACCCTTTTGACTTTTGGATTATATATTACATGGTAAAATCATGGATTTTTATTACTTTTAAACATTTTTATGGCTGAAAATTACACGTAAATTACGTACAAAATGTTCCAAAAAGTATTGAAGGTCCTGCATGTAACACCAATAGGAATTAATCTGCCAGTGGGGGGGGGATGTTACATTTCTTTTCAATAAAACCAGACACGAAGTGTGTTATAAGTATCTTTAACGATCTGATTTTGATACTTTCAAGCTTAAAAACGTTTATAATTGATGTTTTTGAATTTCTTGCATGAAATGTCACCAGATCTTAGAAGGAGTATGTACTCACTGTCTTTTACGAATAAATATTCCATTATAGATGAAAGACGGACCTTTTTCTTTCTTTTTTAATTTATTCATTATGACAAAATGATCTAAGTTATTTGGACAAACTTAATATGATTGATTGATTTTTTTTCCATTTTATCTATCTATCTATCTATCTGTCCGTCCGTCCGTCCGTCCGTCCGTCCGTCCATCCCTCCATCCATCCATCCATCTATTTTATTTTATTTTTTTATTTTTGTTTTTTTTTTGGGGGGGGGGGGGGAGTTCGCATGGCCTGGACCCTTGAATATGTCAGCCCATTAGGGCCTCTTTTTCTTTTTTTTTTTTTTTTTTTTGCTTTTTTTTATGATTCATGTATACTATGAAAATGAAAACATTAATGTAAGAGGAAGTGAGGGAATCATGGGAATGGCTTTAAATACTCAAATCGGCAGAGCTCGCGAACATGTCGCGAAAGTGTCGAGCAGATGTCGAAGAGGAGTCGTAACAACTCGCATGATGTAGTGTATACATCGTACTCATGTACAAACTCGTCGCCTCTCGCAAGAGTTTGATTAATACTAATACTTCCCGTCCCGTTACCGACCAATTTCAAGTTCTCTTACGGTCTGTTACGTCCTGTCACGTTTTGTTGCGAAAGTAGGTATCTGCGCCTCGGCTGCTGTGGCAGATGTTTTGACAGTTTAAATATTTACCCCGACAATCACGGCTAGTGACTTTTGTCGATCCCATTCCCCTACGTTGTCCATCACGGTCACCACGTTTCGTCCACGGTGGCTTGAAACGTGGCTACCGTGACCGCCGGAAACACAGTGTGATACAATGTAATTGTAATAGCATCAAATTGTATGGAATCGGTGCAAAATTCAGGGAAAACTAGAACTACCCTACAGTGGACGAATTACACCCCCGCGGGACATTTTATTATAAATGGGACCATTCATGATGCAATGTGAAAAGCCAACCATTTATAGTATGCAACAAATCTGCGTTCACTCTTCTTAACTTAAACTGCAACATAAGTAAAAAGTCAAGGTCATAAGGTCACAAGTCATGATACCAAACTGTAGTACTCTTCGTGGTGAATGTTCTATGAAAAGTGAAAGACCTTAGGCTATCATTCATAGTATGAAAGAAATCTGCTTTCAAAATTTCTAAACACGTCCTAATTTTAACATAAGCCCAAAGTCAAGGTTAAGGTCACAAGGTCAAAAGTCATGATACCAAACTGTAGTACAAAAAATGTACTCTTTGTGGTGAATATGTGTATGATATATGAAAGGCCTACCATTTATAGTTTAAAAAGTTTCAAAACATCTTAACATGAAATGTTGTACAGGTTGAAGGTCAAGGTCATAGGGTAAAAAAAACATGGTACCGAAATGTAGTACTCTTTATGGTGAATGTGTGTATATGAAATATGAAAGGCCTACCATTAATATTATAAAAGAAATCCGCTTTCAAAACATCTTAGCATAAAATGTTGTATAGGGTGAAGGTCCAGGTCACAGGGTCAAAATTCGTGGTACTAAAATGTAGCTCTCTTTATGGTGAATGTATGTATGAAATATGAAAGGGCTACCATTTCATGTATTAAAGAAATCTGCTTTCAAAACATCTTAACATAAAATGTTGTATAATTGAAGGTCAATGTCACAGAGTCAAAATTCATGGTACTTTAATGTAGTACTCTTAATGGTGAATATGTATGAAATATGAACTGTCTACCATTAATAGTATAAAAGAAAACTGCTTTAAAAACTTTTTAACCTGACGGACGGACAGACAAACAGACAGGGTGATTCCTATATACATTTGTACCTCCCTTATGCTAGGTTTACACTTAGCCACGATGTCCTACGATGTCTACGATTGAGCAAAATCGTGGAGCTCCACGATTCTATAAATAAAATTGGTCTTCACACGCTCTCCGACGCTCCATCACGCTCTGATACGCGCTGTAGCGATTTGTTACGATTGTAGATAAGATCTGTTACGATTGCATCCCGTTCTCTCAAGCTTCGTTACGTTCCCGCACGATTACCACGAAGAGCTTTGCCACGCTCTATCACGGTTCCCTACACTTATCAAGTTTTGTTGCGATCTCTTACGATGCAGGACTACGATTTGCCGCGCTCTAACACGATTTGATATGAAATAGACAACCAGTTTCAATATTACTTGCAATATCCGAACAAGATTAAACTTAACATCCAGGAAGTGAAGATTTTATATCGCAAAACGCTGGAAATGGCATTGATGAACCTTATTTGATCTTTCTTTTTTCGATTATTAAAGGTAACATTTTTTATTGAGCAATTCAAATCTTTGATTGCTTGTATACATTTAACTCGTTCGAAGACAATTAATGCAGCACCGCACTGGCTAACAAGACTTCTTTTCTTAGTCTTCCTCGTGTGTTAGAAATTGTTGCGAATGTGGAAAACTCGTAATCCATTATAATTTTCATGATAGGAATCGCAACGAATATTGTACATCGTGGACTGAATCGTGGAAATCGTAACAAATCGTCAAAGAGCGTGAGTGAAATCGTAGTGGATCGTAGAAGAACGTGTTTCACCAAGATCTCCTACGATTGCATATTGCGATCTGTTGCGCTTTGTCAAGATCTGTTACGCTCTACTACGCTCCATCACGTTCACTACGCTCTCTCACGATGTAAGGATCAATCGGGACAATCGTAGTAAATTTTTTGAGAATCAAAAATTTTGCCACGATCTCTACGATCTCCTACGATCATCACGATTCCACCACGTTCTCTTACGATCGTCACGATTCAACCCCACGCTCTCTTACGATCTCGACGATTCGCCTCAATCGGGGCGATCGTGTAAACCTAGCATTAACTTCGTTTGCAGGAGGGGGGGGGTTATAATAATTGCCTTAAATTTAAAGTGATGATTTTTGAAAGGAATTTCTGAACGTAGTAATTCTGTATGTAGCACAAATTGAATAGTGTTGTGGTATGTCATCATCATGTCCTTCTGTCTTTGTTTTCTCCTTATATTTTGATGAATCCAAATGGCATTTTGTATTAAAGAGGTTCTCTAGAGTGTCAACAAGGTTTTTTTTCTATTACATGTATTGCCAATTGTGACCTTGGTCTTGTCTTGCCTTCTTACGATGGGCAACTAATACTAGTACACGAAGTTTAATGAAGATTGGAAGTAATTCACTATGATGTCCTCAAGTTTTTCGATGATTACCAATAGTGACATGACATTGACTTTTGACCTTTAAAATCAATAGATGTTGTCTTCTTACCATTGGCAACATACACAAGGTTTGATGAATACTGGAAGTAACTGGTGACCTCTACTTGAGTATCCACAATGATTTCATATTATCACCAATTGTGACCTTGACCTTTGATCTCTAACCCTGAAATTCAAAAGGTCTTGTCTACTTACCACGGACACCTTGTATGCAACTTTTGATAAAGATCTGAGGTAAACTGTGACCTCTAGAGAGTCCAAAATGCTTTTGTATAATTATGAATAGTGACATTGAACCTGAAAATCAATGGTGTTGTCTTCCCATCATGGACATCTTACATGCAATTTTTGATGAAGATAGGAAGTAAACTGCGATATCTAGAGTGTCTAAATTTTTTTTCTACTATCATCAATTGTGACCTTGACCTTGAAAATCAATAGGTATTGTCTTCTCGCTATGGACAACTTACATGCAGATTGATGACTATTAGAGGTAAACTGTGACAGGTCCGACCCTTAAAACAGTAGGTTTTGTCCTTTTGCTGCGGACGACTTCTATGCAAAGTTTGATGGAGATTTTATGAAAACTGTGACATCCAAGAGTGTCCACAAGGTTTTTCAATAATTACAAATAGTGACCCTGACTTTTGACCATGAAATTAATTAAGTGTTGTTTTCTCACCATGGACAAATAACACTTACATGCATGAAGAAGACTGGAAGCTGAATGTGACCTCTAGAGTGTCCACAAACTTTTTCTATTATCACCATTTGACCTTTAATATCAATAGGTATTGTCTCAACATGGACAAATTGCATGCAAAGTTTGATGAAGATTGAAAAAAATTGTGAGTGTCCACAAGCATTTGTAGACCTACATACTCACTAACACACACACTAACACAAGGTGGAGTATATATATCCCATTGTACAACAGAAAAAAGATCTGAATTGGGATGAAAGATGACAATTTTCACAGACAAAAATTCTGGAGGCCAAATTCAACTTGTAATCTGTGATAAAGTTTTCCATTTGAAGTGGATAAAAAATAGTCTACAAATATTAAGCAGAACACAAAGATCTAATTCCACATTTTATCTTTTAAATATAGCCTACATATATAGTATGTAATACTAGATAATCAATATAAGGTTGAACAATATGTTTGTGTAACCACCAAAGAAATGGAGGTATTGGGACAAACTGAATTTGTGATACAGTACCTACATATAAAGCTGATATCAGTCAACAAAATGGGTAAAAACCGAACTAAAATCAACGCTTTCATACCAATTTCATAACGCCAGATACTCTCTCAATTGGGAATGAGTCGTATTTCCAAAAAGACCTTGAATTGTACAAATTCTTTTATTATCATCTTGGTTCTTCAGCGATGTCAATGATTCTTTAAACCAGAAGTCTCTAATGAGACTGAAGCTCTACTGGCTGTTTTCTTAAATTCACTCAACTTAAAGTGACACCCATTTCAAGACCCTGGGGTCAGGAGCTCACTCAAAATATCAGGTGCACATTTACACCACAGACACTTGTAAAATGATGCAAAAAGAATTTACACTTTTGAGAATTGGTGTTCACAAGACAACATTATTATAAGGCTTATGTATGAGAAAATGGCCACACCCATTATCAAATACCCTGGGGGCCATGGGCTCAAACAAAATATCAGGTAAACAACTAGTCCACAGACTCATGGTAATGCAAAAAGAAGTATCTCTCTATCAAGTATACTTCATGAGAATTGGTGGTCACAAAGTTATATAGACTTACATAGGAGAAATGACCACACCCCTTTCCAAGACTCGGGGGGGGGGCTGTCAGAAGTTCACAATATCCGAAACAAAAAAAGACCAGAGGGTGATTATAATGCAAAAAGAATTATCTCTCTATTGATTATACTTTTTGAGAATTGGTGTTCACAAGATTACCTAGACTTATATAGGAGAAAATGACCACACCCATTTTCCTAGACCAGAGACTGATTATGAATATGATGCCAAAAGAATTATATCACTATCAATGAACTGGCATTCACAAGATTACATAGACTTGTATAGAAGAAAATGACCACACCAATTTTCGAAGACCCTGGGGGTCAAAGGCTCAAACAAAAGATAAGGTTCACAACAAGATCAGCGACTGATAATATTGCAAGGAGAATTAACTCTCTGTCAATTACACTCTCTGAGAACTAGTGGTAACACGATTACATGGAGTTGAATAGGAAAAAATGACCACATTCATTTTTTAAGACCCTGGGGGTTAGAGGCTCATTTAAAATAGCAGATTCACAACTAGACCAGAGGTGGATTATATCACAAAAGGAATTAACTCTCTATGAATAATACTTTATGAGAATGTGTTCACAAGTTACAGAGTTATATAGGAGAAAATGACCACACCCATTTCAAAGACCCTGGGGGTCAGGGGCTCAAAAAAAATATCAGGTGCACAACTAGATCACAGACCCATCATATTGCAAAAAGAATTAAGTCTCCATCATTTATAGTGTCAGAGGAGTTGCGAGCACAAGATTACATAGAGTTATATAGGAGAAAATGACCACACCCATTTCTAAGACCCTGGGGGTCAGGGGCTCAAACAAAATATCAGGTGCACAACAAGACCACAGACCCATCATATTGCAAAAAAATTAAGTCTCCATCATTTATAGTGTCAGAGGAGTTGTCCGGACAAGATTACATAGAGTTTAATGACCACGCCCATTTTCTAAGACCCTGGGGGTCAGGGACTGAAACTAAATGTCAGGTGCACAACTAGACCATGGTCCAAGTAAAATGCAAAAAGAATTAACTTTCTATCTCTAACAGTTTCAGAGGAGTTGTCCGGACAAGATTACATAGAATTTAATGACCACGCCCATTTTCTAAGACCCTGGGGGTCAGGGAGTGAAACTAAATGTCAGGTGCACAACTAGACCATGGTCCAAGTAAAATGCAAAAAGAATTAACTTTCTATCTCTTACAGTTTCAGAGGAGTTGTCCGGACAAGAATTGTTTACGGACAGATGGACAGACAGACAGACGGACGGACGCCGGACAAAGGGTGATCGCATAAGCTCGACTGGTCTGAGACCAGTAGAGCTAAAAATTTGGGGTGCCAGTGCCGGGACTTGAACCCACAACCTTTGGGTCCATGTGCTCAGTAAACATACCTATTCATATTTTTAAAAATCTATAAAAATTCCAAAAAAAGAAGATTATAGCATGTAATGTATATAGAAGCAAATAGTAACTTAAATATGACAAACATATACTAAATGAGGGCACAAAACCACACATTTCAAACCACAAACAGTTCAAAAATGAGCATTTTTGACAAAGTCCAATGTCAAAAACATGTCAAAAATTTGACTTCCCACAGGAATCAGAAGCAACAACACTTGTTAAAACATCCTTCTAGATCATCCAGATGCTTTTGTTTTGTCATATGTGCTTCGGTTCTGAAAAGAAGTTTGTCAAAGGAGGGTACCCCGTGTGACCTAGTACCTACTTTGCATTTTGTTGCGGCACCTTTTGACGGATCCGGACGAAAAACAACAACACTTTTAGGGGACCATGAGTACTTAATTCCTACGAAGTTTCATCAAAATTCCTTTGGTGGTTCTTGAAAAGAATTCAAAAATGTAAAAAGTTCACGACGGATGGACGCCACGCCATGACAATAGCTCACGTGAGCTTCGCTGAGGTGAGCTAAAAAAATAGTGATATCAAAGATAGCAAGTTTTTATTGTAAATCAGCAAACTTCTAAAATCTATAAAAAAAAACCTGTGTTTTTGAAACACAAATGCCCCCGTTGGCATTTTTGTCAGTAAAACAGATCAAAAGTAGTATCACATTTGAGGTCAAGGTCAAAAGGTCAAATTTAGTGTCCATGGAAAAGTCTTGCCACATGGACTTCATATGTGAAATATGAAAGCCCTATCACTTACCATTCAAAAGTTATGGCTAAAGTTTAAATTTTTGAAATTAGGTCAGACTCCAAGGTCAAGGTCACAAGGTCAAAAATTTTGGTATCCATGGAAAGGTCTTGTCAAAAGGAATACACATGTGAAATATGACAGCCCTATCCCTTACCATTCAAAAGTTATGGCCAAGGTTAAAGTTTCTGTGGACAAACAGACCAACAGACAAACAAACAGATTGACGGACAGACCAAAAACTAAAGGCCCCGAATCTTCGATTACGGGGGCATAAAAAAGTTTGATCAAGAGCAGACTATGCATCTAATATTAGCAATATCCCTTAGAGAGCTAAAGATATTGCTGAAGTATGAATAATTGAAATTATAGGTTAAGGTCAAGGTCACTACATTAATACCTTATAGTAGAAGAGGTACATGTATAGCCCAGATTACAGTTTTTTTTTTTAAGGAAGGTCAAAAGGTCAAACGACATAGTCTCAAATCAAAGGTCTCATCAGAAGGTATCTACATGTGAAATATCAAAGCTCTACCCTTTATAGTTCAAAAGATAGTGTCTGAAAAGTAGGTCAAAGTCTGCGATCACAGTCACTAGGTCAATAGACATGGTCTCATCACAAGGAAACTATATGTGATGTCAAAGCCCTATCCCCCTATAGTTCAAGAGATATAGCCCAAGCTAAAGTTTTGAAAAGTAAGTCATACTTTAAGGTAAAGGTGACTAGGTCAAAGGTCATGATCTCAAATGAAAGGTCTCATCACAAGGAATATGCATGTGAGATATGAAAGCCTTTACCCTTATGGTTGTATAGATATAGCCCAGGTTAAAGTTTTTCAAAAGTAGGTCAAAGTCTAAGGTTCAAGGTCACTAGGTTATGGTCTCAAACCAAAGGTCCCGTCATAAGGTATCTACATGTGAAATATGAAAGCCTTACCCTTTATTAGATTAGGTCTAGATTTGGTCTAGATCCTATCCATGGGTAAAGAAGGAAATATGTACAGACAGACCTACCCCTTATAGTTCAAGAGATAAAGCCCAGGTTTAAGATTTGTCTACGGATGACGACAACAACAACGCCAATGACGACAACGACAACGCCGAGGGTATGGCATTAGCTCTCCGGACTTTTTCGTCCCGGCGAGCTAAAAATTACATAGCTCTCAGTAGCAGGTTTTTGTCAAAAATCAAATAACTTCCAAAATACAAGAAGTATTGTCATGAGGATTCTATTCATCTGATATTACTCTTATCTCTTAGAGAGCTGAAGATATTGCCAAAGTACGAGTAATTAAAAATTAGGTAAATGGTTAAGGTCACAAGGTCAAAGGTCATGGTCTAAAATGATAGGTACCATCACAAGGAATCTAAATCATGGCGTACATGTGAAATATCAAAGCCCTACACTTATAGT
The DNA here is from genome assembly GCA_028142955.1 of Pinctada fucata. Taxonomy (NCBI): domain Eukaryota; kingdom Metazoa; phylum Mollusca; class Bivalvia; order Pterioida; family Pteriidae; genus Pinctada; species Pinctada fucata. The sequence goes on along the minus strand of AP027110.1, from coordinate 12,785,672 downwards.
TCAAGAGATATAGCCCAGGTTAATTTTTTTTAAAGTAGGTCAAAGTCGAAGGCCACAGTCACTAGGTCAAAGGATATGGTCTCAAATTTAAGGTCGTACACAAGGTATCCACATGTAAAATATCAAGGCCCTGCCCCTTACAGTTCAACTTCAAGAGATATAGCCTAGGTTAATTTTTTTTTGAAAAGTAGGTCAAAGTCAAAGGCCACAGTCACTAGGTCATGGTCTCAAAGTAAAATATCAAAGCCCTGTCCCTTACAGTTTAAGAGATATAGCCCAGGTAAAAGTTTTTCAAAAGTAGGTCAAAGTCCAAGGTCAAGAGGTCATAGGTCATGGTCTCAAAAGAAAGGCCTTGTAAGAGGGTATCTCCATGTGAAATATCAACGCCCTACCCCTTATAGTTCAAGAGATATAGCCCAGGTTAAAGTTTTGACTACAGACAATGACGACAACGACGCCAAGGTTAGCTCTTCGGACTTTTTCATCCTGGCAAGCTAAAAAGGTACAATATCCAGATTGTCATGCAGTATTCACAAAAAAAAAAAACACAACTCTGAAATCTAACAACTTTCTTACCTGGTAATTTTTTGATTTGGAGATAGCATGGCCTGAGGAGGAGGGTGTTGTACTGTAATCATGCTCCGCACTCGATCGTCGGAATCTGATGGAACAGACTGCAGGGTGTTTGTCATAGCATATGTAACCTGAAGTATCATAGTGTTATTATTTAAAATACAAAATTATAACGGAAGTCCTAGGAGTGAGATTCTGTTAAAAAAAAACAGATAAAAAAGTTGCAAAAATATATATCATTCTGTCCCTTATTGTATCTAAGGACTTATCTATCTGCACTTTTACCCTGGGGGTCAGTGGCTCAATACGTAAATTATAGATATCAAAATATTTTAACTGTACTGTACCTCCATCTTGTGAATGCAATATAGCAGGATAATTAACCCAAAAGATACCTTTGTTCAATGTTTTCCTGGAGTTGTTCTAGGAATTTGGTCTTAGCACTTTTGATTTCTTCTCTCGAATCCTGAGATCTTGTGTTCATTGTAGAAATTGGACTGTATAGAGCCCCTTTGTGTCAATCAGGGCTTCAAGACTGTTCTGGCACTCCTCAACTTTAACTAGTGTTGTATAATCTGAAAAATTTCATAATCGATTATCGGTTTATAATCGGAGAGGATTTTAATCGATTATTTCGATTTAATTGGAAATAATTCTTTCCTGTTTTTACAGAAAGGAATATTACAAGCAATGAATAAAATTCACTAAATCTTATGCTTATATACATAGCAAAATGTCTAGAAAGAACTCTAACCATAGAATGATAAAATCCTGTCTAGTAGTCAAGATCAGAGCAGTAATGGAGTCAAAACAAATATGAGATTGTAATAGTGGACATCTTTATACGGCAGATGCAGGGATGGGAGGAGGGGGGGGGGGGTTTCCATACGACCTAATTGAACCGAAAGATTTTTCTCATTCAAGGAATCAAGCAATATCTTCGTGGAGTTTAGGCTAACAGTACTGTGAAATTCACTGACCTTGTCTTTCTTACAAAGTTCAGGAGTTCGGCGTAAAAACTAAAAAAAAAATTTTCTAGACGAGTAGGTATATTGACGTATCGAAGGTCGACCATATCACATCTGACGATGGAGTTTTCTATAAGAGTACTTTTTATTACTATTAAATTCAATGAGAATCCTAATTCCATCCATTGTATGCATTAGAGAGTGTATCCTTTTCAAATTATTTACACTACGCCCGGAACTTTTACTCCTAGAAACAATCGTTGATCTACTTTCGTTTTATTCGTACTTGTCATACGCAAATTCAACCGAAAACTATGTCATTCTTTTCCACGTTGAATATTTCCGATTATAATCGATTCTTAAAAACATAATCGATTAATCGAAATCGAAGGGTATTAGCGATGATTTCGCCGATGTCGGCGATAATCGTTACAACATTAACTTTAACCTAAATGTATATGTTAATGTCATCATAAAGGGAAAAACACTGAAATGCACAGCAACCTTTTCCTAGTGAGGTAGAGTTATGACGGGGATGATACACAGGGTTTTTTTTTATTTTGGGGAAGGTGCCTGTGCCTGTCCCTTTTGGGAAAATTTGCGACATTTTGCTAAAATTGGGAAAATTTTGGAACAAATTCTCACCAAAGTATAACTCTAAAGTATCATTTATTAACACTGATAATCTATTGATTTGCTTGAACTGAACAAGGGATGAATAAAAATCTTTTAAAAATGCACTTCGAAATCATGGAAATTAATAGGACATTTTGTGCTGACTTCCAGGTTTTGAGTCTTATTTTCTCAGGTGATTTTTTGATAATTCCTTTTTGGGAATTTCAGGGTGATTTTTTGGGAAAAATAGAGGAAATTTGGCATTGGGAAGGGGCCGAAATTCAGCCCCAAAACAAGGGAAAAAAACCCTGATACACTATATCAAACAAAGACCAAACAATTGGGAATTTTTAGAGTCTAACATTTTGTCTAAATTGGGAAAAAAAGATACTTTTTTTGCATTGGGAATGGGGCAGAATATCGGCCCTAAATCAGCCCTAGCGACGGCCCTGGCATGCCGTACAAAAACAATACAGCATCAGATATTGTCGAAAATTTTTAAAACATAATAATTATCTGTTTATAAGTCCTTCCACTGACTGAATCGTGCAGCCTAATCCCTTCTAAATTCAGTTTAAATATGCTTCAGATTCCACCAAATTACTTCATTATTTCAAAATTTTCTCGGACCCCCACTCTGCCCTTCGGGCCTTGAAAGTGATTCCCATCAAAAGTTGTATGTGCCCCCCCCCGGCAGTTGAGGTTCTGAATCCGCCCCTGATTACATGTACATATAAGTTATAGTCACTATAATTGTTCTAGTATTAAAAAATCGTCAGTGCTTTTCTATTTCCCAAGTCATAAATGAGCCATACAGTCACTGGTCCAGGGGTTAAATTTAGGGCTGTCACGATACGCTAAGCTTATGATATGATAATGTTTCATGATATTTACTCACAATACGATTTGTATCATGAAACATCATTTAAGTGGCAGATCCAGCTTTTCAGCTGGGGGCCCAAAGAATTGGCATGGGGTCTTGGGACCACCTAGGTCCCCAGCGGGTCCAGGGAAGAGCCCTTGTACTGGTAGGGTAACCAGGAAGGCCAACACCCCCCCCCCCCCGGATATTGGTTTTATCACTCCATAAAGCATCATATCGACCTCATCACTGTGCAATAATTGTATAATATTTACTTTTTTACTTTAAATGATCGTTTCACCCATGATTGGAAAATTTTAGGGGGGGGGGGGCGTACGCAGGCACCTGTTGATCAGTTTACATAAAAAATGAAATACTTACTGTATCGTTGTTTTCCAGTGCAGGTTCTGTAGGATCCTCTATACTGGGCTCATCTGATAACGTAAACTTGTATGTATAGTGCGGTATGAAGAAATAGTTTTTGACCATCGGACAGAATTTCCTCTGATACATCAGCGGCAGCCCCTACTTCTGCATTTTTCGCGCTAGGCAATCGATTATTTTACTTCCAAATCGATTACCGAAATCGGATGACTACAACACCCCGTTAATCGATAATTATCGACCCATCATGAATGAAATATCGATAAATCAATCAGCTAGATACATCGAGAAGGCTCCGAACAGAAAAATTACCCAGCATGCCAAGACACCAATTTTACGGTGAAGAGATAATTTTGATCGTACGAAAGAGAGAGAAATTCCCCACAAAGAAAAATCCCTCCTACCATTGGTGTATACGCTTCTGCGAGCCGATGCCTAAACTCTTTACTGACAAAAATAGTACAACAAAACTATCAAAAAATATCTTTTTTATTGCCTGTGGATACCTCGAACCATTTCGAAATACCGATTAGGTTTATGGGGAATGGCGATTTTCCCCACAATTTTCAACATTCCTCACAAGAAAGGTCATTTGACAGGTGTGAGTTCCCCACAAGTGGGGTTTTGCCAGTGCTATCTCTCTCTCTCTCTCTCTCTCTCTCTCTCTCTCTCTCTCTCTCTCTCTCTCTCTCTCTCTCTCTCTCTCTGTGTTGTTTCACTTCTAAGTAACATTATGATTGTCCATTATTTAGATCAATAAATGAGAAACATGGGTGATAGTTTTAGGGTCCAGACTTTGGTATTGTTAACAATGCGTTGTTAGATTGGTGCATGCATTTTATATACTGTGTTCTTCATCATGCATTAACATCGACGGCGGGTGCGGCTAGCCAACAGGGGATGCTCACTCCTCCCGGGCACCTGATCCCACCTCTAGCTTGCTAGGGGTCCGTCGATGCTCATCAAAGTGCTCTATTGTGAAAAGAAGGGAGGAGATCTCCAACAAAACCCCGTTGTGAGTGCTGTTGAGATTATCGTCAGGATCTTCTTTAACTCATTGGTTTCGTGACACTAGGCTTGGTACTTGACCAATCTACAGTCTTGTACAAGCGCATCCTTGAGACTTGCACTCTGACCGACTGTGACGACGGGATTCTAAGATGGGCCCTGTCCAAACCTCTTTAGAGAAGACAGGGCCCCGACCACCTGTCCTCTCTGAATGTCAGTCGGACTCCTCGGGTGATTACATACATGAGCTCGCTACAGCCGGCAGAGCACGGACTGTATTAGGCATGCCCTCTTTTTATATCCATTTACATATTCATCTATGTCTCTTGGGCCTCTGCGTTTCGCGGTCTTGTTTGCGTGATGTCATCTTACAGTGAGGAGGTTGTTTTACACCACAATTGTACGTTCTTCGAGACCTCTGGGTAATTGGAGAAGTGAGAGGGTTGTGCGCACGTAATCCAGGATAACCACATCATTTGCTACTTGCGTGACAGATGGCCGTCGAAAGTCGGCACCGGTAACCCATTGGTCTCGTCGGTTTATGTGTAGTCTTTTGTGTTTGATGTTTACATGTCGTGTGTCTCTTTTCCGTCTCGTGCTGTACTCGTCTTTTGTGTTTTTGCATCGGGTGTTTTGGTGTTTTACTGTTGATGCTACAACGGGGTCTTGTCGGAGATCTCCTCCCTTCTTCCTAAGATAAAGACCGCTCATCCCTGTTTTTGAATTTGCCAAATTATTTATCAGTTGTTTTCCCCGTTTTTATGATAATTTTGTTCAAAACCATAGTCTGGAATAATCGAAATATCCTTATCACGAAGAGAAAATCGGCGTTTCTTTATTTTCCTCACTTGCCTAAAGTTAGCGGGGGGTTGGGGAGGCGGGGAAGAAGAAGGCCTGTACCATCTTGATAAATAGATAATACATTGGTGTTTGCATTCTGGGAGTGGCAAAGGTCGAGAGCAGCCCTTGGGGGGAATTCTTTCCTGGTATATATTTATCGCATTTCTGTCAATTTATTTCCCATTTGTTTTTATAATTCTCAATTTTCTTTATTTATTTCTCGTTTTTCTTTTTTTATTTCGCATTTTTTTTATTTCTCGTTTTCTTTTTATATATTTCTCGATTTTTCTTTTGATATTTCGTTTTCCTTTTTATATTTCGGATTTTTCTTTTTATATATTTCTCGATTTTTCTTTTTATATTTCGTTTTCCTTTTTATATTTCGGATTTTTCTTTTTATATTTCTAATTCTTCTTTTTATATTTCTAATTTTCCATTATATATTTTACGTTTCTCTTTTTATATTTCGTATTCGTTGACTTTTTATATTTCGCATTTGGCACTAACGGGCTTCTATAGAAAGGCGATAATTAATTGAAAAAATTATGGACTTTTTGTATTATTATACCTATGACCTTAAAATGAATATAAAAATTATGTCAATCATCGTTTGATAAAGACAAAATGTTCGTTACTATTCGGAGGAAGAGGTGGGGAAGGGGGGTGTTAAAATGTATTTGCAAATGAAATAAGGTACTAGATGCAACATTTATGCGATCGGCTTGTCGCGAATATAGAACGCCAAAGACATGTATAAGGATCCAATTCGATAAATTTACTCGCGGCGAATATAATTGGTTTCCAGTATATCATGATGATATTTGAATCACCTAGGAGCTTAGTTACCTAGAGGTTTTATTATTTTGCAATGATTTAAAAATCAGTAAGGCACGGTCCGTTTATTAATACTCTTAAGGAATATATGATTTAAATAACATCCATGTTTATTTCAAGGGTTTAGAGAAGAGTCTAGATCTACATTGAATCTAGAAATTTTGAAATTTTTCTACCATCTATACCAACTAGATCCTTATGTTTATATACATGTATAAAACAAGGAAAACCAAACATGGTAGTAATAAAAGATCAATATAACTCTCTCTCTCTCTCTCTGATAAAGAACAAGTTGAAAATTATATCTTTTAATCCATACAGGTGTTGAAAATCTCGACTAGATATAATTATCTCTTTATAAGGGATGATCCATTTAACATACATAATCTTATTCATATGCTCATCGATTACAGAATACATGGTGTTCATCAAATTTAATCCAATATACGGAATCTTGGATACTATCGGATGATAATTGGGTCTTGATAGTGGTATGTTTGTTTGATATATATATATATGTGTATATATAATCAAAAGATTGAGTCTGGTATTCATTCTATAGTATAAACTGTCGTTGTGTCTTTGTGCAGAGACTTATAATTTGTTTTGTTTCTATCACTTTGAAATATTCTACTTCTGAACTGGATAATAGTACAAAATTAAATATGGATGAGGACTTAAGCTTCGATGAAATGGTAAGTTGATTTTTTATTTATATATTTGAAAGAAAAAATCCTTGAATAAGAACAATGCTACAATGTATATAAGATTTATTAAATTTAGAATTAGCACGAAAAATGAGAGATTCATAAAATATTATAATTGTTATTTTCTCAGGAAACATCTCCTTCTACCTCGCCAATGCCTAGAGTTGTAGTATGGCAATACAGATGGCGGATTTTGTTAGAAGATAACAGTGGCAGTGCTAATGTAGAAAAACAAAGCAAAAAGTGGTACAACAACAGAAAAGACTACCAGAATAGCTAAGCAAGTTAAAATGAAATTACCATACTTAGTTGACGACGATTCTAGATACAAAATTGTTATTTTGAGAAAAAGACGTTGTTTTCGTACGATAGAAGAAGTAGGCGAAAAATCAACCAGGACCGCAGCCGAAAGAATGTTAACACTAATCTATGCAGACTTTATAAAGAGGGCTGTAGAAAAGTGGGCCAGAGAAACTTGTCCAGCTTGTGAAATTGATGATCTGAGTCAGTTGCACCACGAGTATCTGATGATGCCCTTCTCCGAACATCTCAATTTACATTTTACTTATGTGTATGAAAACATAAACGATAACTATATACTTAGCAAATGGGAAGTATACTTGGACGAAAGTGGTCTTATGAAAAAAATTCATCCGGTCTACATGTTAAAATACAGATGTATCGAATGGTTGAATATTGACTTTAAAACAGACGAGTGGAAGAGCGAAGTGAAGCGAGTTTGTGCAGAACTTTGCAGATTTGAATCGGGTTTTGTATTTTAGAAATTTTTTTAATCAAAACAGATGCTGACAACAAAATTTCGCATATGTATTGTTGAAATACATAATCAGAATATATATATGTACATTGTTTTATTTATTATTGACTGTATCGATTACTTGAGTATATATCAAATTGTAGATAAACATTTAAATCAATATCTATTTATCTCTTTCTTCCTTCCTTATCTCAAGAAAAATGCAAAGGTTTATAGGATGTTCAATCGCATATCCTCGGACCTTTCCGTCACACGAGTTCCGGACATGTGGCGGAAATAACCGAGAAAGTGCAATTGTTTTCAAATATGAATTTTGGTTTGTGCGAAACAGTCTGGCTTAAATCATGAGTGATAAAGCGTTAAAAAGGTATCTAGAAAATATTTATAACGATCCAAGTCATCCTGGAGGGTATGCAGGAGTTGAATAATTATATCAGGTCGTAAAAAACGAAGGAAAAATTCAAAGTCGGTAGAGAACGGATACGAAATTTTCTACAGAGTCAAGAATCTTACTCTTTACAGCGCACTGTAAGAAGAAAATTTCCACGTAACAGAGTTATAGTCGGTGGTATAGACAGACAGTGGGACATAGATTTAGCCTCTGTTGAGAACTTAGAGAAACATGATCCTAAAGTCAAATTCTTGTTGATATGTATTGATATATTTTCGAGATTTCTAAGGGTCCGGCCATTAGAAAATAAGCTAAGTTCAACTATTATAGAATGCTTGAATGTAATATTCAGCAACAGTAGGGCGGCCAAGCCGGATTTGCACGTGCGGCGTAAAAAGGAAAATGTGAGTCCGCGAATGCATGACGCACTCTTTCACGTCGGAGAATATATGGACGCCTCCGAATTTTGGTCCTTTTCCGAAAGCTCTAGACAGCACCATTTTTTATTTCAGCAAGTAAATTATCGACGAACTTTTGCTTTTAGCTTTATATTTTACCCTCAATTAGTTTATTTTAGACAAACCTGACATTTTAATTACTAAATCGATGATTGAAGTTGGATAAATTTTCCCGGGAAAAAATGCCCCAAAAAGTGGAAAATAACAAGAGCCCCAGGGGGGCACAACGCTCACCTGATATCCATGCACACTCTGAACATACTGACATTGAATAATGTTAGAGCCAGAGCCATAGTCAGAATTTTTTGGTCCATATGCCATAAATAATTATAAAAATATATAAAAATTCCAAAAAAGTAAAATGCCATAAATGAGTGTGTAAAATGGAGAAAATGAAAATGGAAAAAGAAAAAAGAAGGGGTTTTTTGTATTCAGATGATTTAAAAGTGCTTAAAAAGCTTGCAAAATGCAAAAAAATGAAAAAAAGAATTGGGATGCCAGTGCCTGAATTTGAACCCACAACCCTTGGGTCTATGTGCACGCACAGCATATCTAGATTAAAATATAAAAAAAAATTCAAAAAATAAAGTTATAGCAAATAATGTATATAAAAGAATTGAGTAACTTAATCTGACAAACATGCAATAAATGAGTGCAGAAGATCATATATTTACTAAGTTATTAAAAAAAATAGTTAAAGAAAAATAATAAGAACACCCTAACATCTCTCTCTTTCGGGGAAAGGATGGACAACCTAAAGAGGCATCAGATAGGATGTCATCCTTAAGAAATATTAAGTGCAGAAAACCACTGTTAGATGGAGTAAATGAAAGAAAGATTAGTATTTACTCTGATTAGTTCATTAATATACAAGCCAATTAGAAGAAAAATATTATTTTGTCCAGTTCTTATTATATCATCTAATAGAAAAAAAAAATCTGTCAGCAGATGTTGTTACAGAAATTTTGAACCCCCCCCCCCCTTTTTATACTCTATAGAATACAAGAATTATTATAAATTCAAATTGTACATGTTGTTAATCAAAAATGTTATCACACAAGCATTCATTAATTTAATTTTACCTAGGATATAGGTTTCAAAATATCAATATGAACTCAAGGGAAATTAATATGGAGAAAATGCCAAACTTCATAAAAAGTTCCAAAGTTCAAAAAGTGGCAAAAATGGCATTAAAATTATTCAGGTAAGTTAAAAATAGCATTCAAAGCTTAAAATATGGATGAAAAATGAAATAAGAAAAAAAATTTTTAAGGCCCAGCCGGGATTTGAACTCGCTACCTTGGGACTAATTGACACAGAAAACATGCCTATTTACAGTATTGAAGAAATCATTAAAAATCTATAAGTCAAGATATTGAAAAAATTCTTTCACTGTTACATTCCTTACAATAAATAAGATAAATGTTAAAACAATCATTTATGGGAAGAACCATAAAATGCCAAAAATGATGAAAATGACCACCCCCCCCCCCCCCCTTCCTTTTTTACAGTATTAAAAAAATCATAAAAAATTCAAAAATAAATTTTTCAGCAAAATTCTTTCACTAAAGCATTCCTTTGCTTAAAAATGGCTAAATTAAACTAAACTGGAGCAGAATTTTTCAATCAGAAAGAAAATATTACGAGAAATATCAATTTTTGCATTAAAATGCAATGTCGAAAAAAACGTCAAAAACGCGTCAAAAATTAGTTATTGGATTTTAACGAAATGAACAAACTTGAATTGTACATCCTTCTAGATCACTTAGATACAATTAGTTTTTCAATCCATTCAGTGGAACTGGAGATGAAGATTTTTGAAGAGGGGTACCCTCTGGGGCCTATTTGACCCCGCCCTGGATCCACTCTTGAAGGGATCGAGCCGAAATGAACAAACTTGGTAGAGGACCTTTAGTACTTCATGCATACCAAGTTTCATCAAAATTGTCCATGTTGTTTCAGAAGAGAAATTGAAAATGTGAAAGTTTACAGAGTAACGACAGATGATGACAGACGAAACACTATGACAATAGCTCACTTGAGCCTAAAACAATGTTGAAAAAGATTCCAAAAATTAGTTAGCGGATTTTGATAAAATGAAATAAATTCATCAATCGCAAAGCGATATAATCCCCTACCGGCATTAATCCATGTCACATAGTGCAGTGGCCTGTTCTTACAATAAACCTGACAATACTTACAATTAATATGTAACTATTCAAAATAAAAATATAGGTCAACCATGATCAAAGTAGAACTTACTCTGTAACTAATCAAGACAAAGCCGTGTTCCAAATTTCATCTAAATATCTCTATCTATTTCAGAAAAAACTGCGGAAAACTGAATTTTGTAAGTTATCAAGGGGAATGACTCCAGCAAAATTGGGTCAACTGTGACAAAACTCGAACTTGGTCTGTAACTAATCAAGATAAAGCTGTGTACCAAATTTCATCTTAATATCTCTTTCCATTGCAGAAAAAAAATTAGGAAAACTGAATTTTGTAAGTTATCAAGGGGAATAACTCCTGCAAAAATAGGTCAATCGTGATCAAACTTGAACTTGATCTGTAACTAATCAAGATGAAGCTGTATACAAAATTTCATCTCAACATCTCTATCCATTGCAGAAAAAAGTCCGGAAAACTGAATTTTGTAAGTTATCAAGGGGCATAACTCTTGCAAAAATAGGTCAACCGTGACCAAAGTTATACTTGCTCTGTAACTAATCAAGATGAAGCTGTGTACCAAATTTCATCTCAATATATCTATCCATTGCAGAAAAAAGTCTGGAAAACTGAATTTTGTAAGTTATCAAGGGGCATAACTCCTGCAAAAATGGGTCAACCGTGACCAAACTCGAACTTGCTCTGTATCTTATCAAGATGAAGCTGTATACCAAATTTCATCTCAATATCTCTTCCAATTGCAAAAAAAGTGCGGAAAACTGGACAGACAGACGGACAGACAGACCGAGAGGAAACTAAGAGTCCCCTTCGGCGTTGCCGGTAGGGGACTAAAAATTTGAATCATAGATCCTTCTAGATCACTCATAATTGGTTTTCAATTTATTCAGTGGAATTGCAGAAGTTTTTTGAAGAGGGTTACTCTTTGGGGCCTTTTTTACATGCTATGGATTTACCCCTGAAGGGATCCTGGTAGAGGACCTTTAGTAGTTCAAGCATACCAAGTTTCATCAAAATCCTCTGAAAAATTGGTCCCAGACACATTTGTGACAGAAGTATATACAAATGCATTAACAAAATCGAATTTAACTTGATGACATGACCTTGGGTCAAGGTCACGTGAAATTTTTGGATCATGCTTAATAACATACTAAAATATGAAAGTGATCTGTTAAATGGTTGAATATATATGGCTTGGACACTATTTGTGGCAGACAAAAGCAAAAACAATGTGTATGCTCTTGTTTGGGGGAGACATTATTTGATTTTTGACCTTGCTCACATGAACTGAGGTCAAGGTGATGTTAAAACTTTGGATCATGCTTAACAACATACTAAAATATGAAGGTCATTTGTTAAACGGTTTAAGAGATATTGCTAACAGGATTTGTTACAAAAGTACATACATTTCACATAAACAACTTTAATTTGAGCTTGATCCTATGACCTTGGTTCAAGGTGATGTAAAATGTTTAGATCATGCTTAACAACATACTCAAATATGAAAGACTTTCGGTGATCCATTTAACTGTTTCAGAGATATAGTCCGGCATGATTTGTGACAGACAGATGCGAATGCAAAAACAATATATAACCTTTTGTTGAGGGGGACATAATAGGAGAGGGATCTCAAGCAATTGGTTTTGTAAGGACTAATGTATTTCTATCAGCAGTTGCTGAAATGTTGGTTTTTGCTTGTTGGAGACATGATTGGTTTTTTTTTTCAATTTCAGAAAAAAAGTACAAAGAAGAGAAAATCACATTTCAAAGTTTTAATCCTGTTTACTAATTTGAAAAACAAAAGTGATATGTCTAATGTACTTAAATACATATAGTTCAATTATCTACGTTATAAATTAAATTGCCAGAAATTTCTGTTCATTTTTTACGCCAATACAGAAATGCAAATACATGAGGTTTAAACTTTACATAATATGAGACACTGTAGGTAAGGAATAGTCTTGGTGTTTAATATTACTTTTTAATGTGATTATTAAAGCATAACAATAAGAATAAAAAAAATATAATTAATTGAAACAAAGGAACTACAATATTTACAAGTGAAAGGATTACCAGCATTCATGTTGAAAATGATTATTTATTGGTTTGTGAAATCAAATTAAGAAAAGCAAAATAATTTTACTAACAACCTTTTTTAAGTAAAAAGTTATAAAACTTATCAGAAACAACACCACTAGCCATACAGGTTTTTGATAGTAATAAAATGGCAGTTTTTTTTTCAAGAAGAAAGATTAATGATACTAGAACAAAAGCTATGGTAACATATTAACTCTATTCATGAGGAATAAGTGAAATGCCAAAACCCTATTTCACGCTTTAAAAGCAGGTCAAAGGTAACGGTCAAAAGACATGATGTCAGAAAGGTTAGTAGTGAAGAAATTAAATTACCATTTACAGTTTAAAAGTAGGTCAAAGGTCAGGTTACAAGATCAATTGTCATATTATCAAATGAAAGGTATTCTCATAAGATGTATACGAGATATATTAAAGCACTACCTCATTTTAAAAGTAGGTCAAATGGTCAAGGTCATTGGTCCTATCATCAAATTAAAGGTATGGTCATGGGGTATTTTTATGTAAATATAAAAGTTGAAAGCTTGTATAGATTAAAAGTAGGTCAAAGACTAGTTACTAGGCGAGAAGTCATGGTATCAAAAGAAAGGTTCAAAGTCAGTCTTAAATGAAAAGTCTCGTCATCCTGTATGTGCATATGAAATATGTAAGCCCTACCTCTTATAATTGAGGAACAGGTCAAAGTCCAAGGTCACTAGGTCAAAGTTTCAAATGAAAGGTCTTGACGTAAAGTATCTAGTATGAAGTATCTAAGCCCTATCCGTTTTGAGGAGATATAGCCCATGTTAATGTTTTTTTAAAGTCAAAGTCCAAGGTACGTAGGTAAAAGGTTATGGTCTCAAGTAAAAGGTCTGGTCAGGCATCTACATATGAAGTTGTATGTCTAAGTTTTTGTATAAGAAGGTGACGATGTCGATGATCAGATTATGACATTAGGTTTGCTGGACTTTTATCACGGCTGGCTGTAATATTACACAAATGTTGATGGGAAAACAGTTTAACAATGATGCTTGTAGTTATAGGAAGTGATTCTTGGGGTGAGGAAGCTGTATTCTCAAATACGTATATGTGTAAATGTATAGGGATAGGTTTTCCATGATCATTTTTTATCTCAATATTGAATATAAAATAAAATTTAAAGCAGAAGTTAAATATGCTGTCAACAAAATATTTAAACAAAGGGTAATCAAAGATTACACAGCTCACTGTAGCAGGTTTTTGTTAGAAATTATAACATATGTACTGATAAAATATCTAAGCCGTACACCTTATATTTGAGAAGATAAAGTCCAAGTTTGAGTTTTTAAAAGGTTGGTCAAAGTCCAAGATCTAGGTCAAAGGTCAAGGTCTCAAATAAAGGTCTTGTCATAAGGTATCTACATATGAAGTATCAAAGCCTTACCCCTAATAGTTCGGGAGATATAGCCCAGGTTAAAGTTCCTTTAAAGTAGGTCAAAGTCCAAGTTAGAGGTCACTGGATCAAAGGTCAAGGTCTCAAATGAAAGGTCTTATCATAAGTATCAAAGCCCTACCCTTTATAATAGAGGAGATATAGCCCAGGTTAAAGTTTTTTTTAAAGTAGGTAAAAGTCCAAGGTCAAGGTCACTAGGTCAAAGGTCAAGGTTTCAAATGAAAGGTGTCATCATAAGGTGTCTACATATGAAGTATCAAAGCTTTACCCCTTAAAGTTGAGGACATGTAGCCCAGCTTAAAGTTTTTTCAAAAGTAGGTCAAAGTCCAAAGCCCTATCTTTTATAGTTGAGGAGATATAGCGCAGGTTAAAGTATTTAAAAAGTAGGTCAAAGTCAAAGGTAAGTTCACTAAGTCAAAGGTTGCAAATAAAAGGTCTCATCATAAGGTATCTATATATGAAGTATCAAAGCCCTATCCCTTATAGTTAAGGAGATATCGCCCAGGTTAAAGTTTTGTCTACGGGCGACGACGATGACGACAACGTCAACGCTGACGTTGAGGGTATGGCATTAGCTCTCCGGACTTTCGTCCTGGCAAGCTTAAAATACACTAGGTAAACTGGAACCTTATCAAAGTAAAGCAAGTTTAAGAAATAAAACTTTAGTTAAAAAGTTACAACAGATAATAATCATATAAAGTAGAATACAAATAAGGAAACAAGTAATATCAAATTATCAAGCAAAGTTCTTTTCAACCCAAACAAAAACCTACAAAATCATAATATAATATTAGTAGTTCGATTCAAATACAGTAGAACTTATCTTAAGTGCATCAAGGCAGACTGAGGGACTAAAAAATAGTGGGAGCATTCCAATTTCAAAGGAATACCTAAGAAACATAGCAGCATATGCATAAGGATCACTTTTAAATGATAGTGTGACTTAGGAAGACCTTTATGTGTTGTTATGCTTAGCAAGGATGACAACAAATGTATATTTGAAACACAAAAAAAAATGCCCCTTTCTGGAGGTTCAAAATGTAATAAAAAAGGAGTTTTTTATATACAATAAAACAATAAATACAACGGTCAAATGATTAAGATATAATGATACAAAGTTCTATTAATATTCTGAATAGAACTAGACACTTCAATGAGAAAAAAATTACACATAGGTTAAGTAGAGACTGCAATGTGAACTGCACCACTTGATCAATGGAATACGAAAATAGTGGCAGCATTCAAAAGAATGCACGATCTTGTGGCCTGTGAATTATAGTAATACTTTGGAATCCTTTTTATATAGGTTGTGAAACTGCAAGTGAGACATACAGACAGACGGACAAAGTGATACCTTAAAGTTGCTATGCTTCGGAGGCACCACAAAATTAAAGACTTGTTTTTGAAACAGAGGGACAGATGTTCCTTGACAATAAAGGTTATTATATGTATATTGAACAAAAAGTGCTTCAGGAAACATGGATATTTAACAAAGATAAGGGCAGCACAAGGTTTACATGTGTTATATGCAAAACATAGTCACACCTAGGATTAATTTTTAAGTGAGCTAAAAATAATTAAGTTTCTTGGAGGAGGCTAAACTATGATAGAATAAATAATTTATAACGGTAACATAAATGAAAATCTGTAAACCACTAAAGGTGGTACATGGTCAGATTGCGATGGTGTCTCTCTGCAAAAACACAAAATCAGTGCAGAAACACAAAATCAGCTAAGAAACACAAAATTAGTGATGATAAGCAATAAAATGATCAAAATTTGCAAAGAATGATGTTTTCTTACATGAAAACATGGTGCAACATCATTGCATGAAAATATGAACAAATGGTGATGTAGTTATGACAAGAAGTATCAGTTCTGTAGACTCATGCGTACCCTTTTTTCTTTTTTCATAGAGTACAAAAAAGTCAATACAATCAATTGTATAAAAATTTGTCAAAGAACATGTATTTTTACTATCAAGCAAAAACTTCACTTTGTTGGGACCAAAATTATATTCTTTATGAATTTTCAAAACATATTTTTATCAGAGAGAATATTTTAGTTAGAAAATAAGTTCAACTTTTGGAGAATGAGTTTGAATTACCTTGGTTTTACTGAATAATTGTACAAAATGTCAAATCCTGATACAGTGTTCAGGAATGTATGATCAGGAAACTTGGGTACAAAAAGTTGTCAATACTAGTTTTCAAAACATTTTTTTAATCAAACAAGATATTTTTAGCATGAAAGTGAACTTGACTTTTGGAGAATGACTTTGAATGACCTTGGTCCATATGGAAACATCGTACAAAATATCAAATGCTGATGTAGTTTTAGAAATGTACGTTTAGTGTTCAGGAAATTGTGAACTTGGGTAAAAAAAAAACTTGTCAATACTATAAAATATATCAAAACATGTAAATGTAAATATATATATTCATATGAAAAATTACATGTATTTATTCTACCATGATCATTTGGACAAAAATAGTTTTAAAAACACTAAAAAGAAATTACTTAATGTAAATTAAGCCAGAAAATGACCTTGACCTGTAATGAGTGACCTTTGTCTGAATTATCTTAATCTGCATTACATTTTGGCAAAAAATGATTAAATTTTTAAGAAAGTTGTAGGAGATACGAGTTCAGACATTCTGAGAGACACAATGACTTTATCTTCTACTGAAATGAAGTGCATGAAAATGTAAAAAGTGTTTAGCTTCGCAATCTGGCAATAAAGATTGGATATTTGATAAATTTTGTAGAAAGACCACTGCTGAAAATAGGGGCACAAAAATGGTTTTCAGCTATTACATAGAATAAATAAATCATGTGTTTGTGAAACACGAATGCCCCCATTGTAATCTTTGTCAGTATAAATACTGTTTTTGTAAAGTAGGTCAAATTCAAAGGTTAAGGTCACAAGGTAAAAAGTTTGGTATCAATGGAAAGGTCTTGCCACAAGGAATACACATGTGAAAAATGAAAGCCCTATCACTTACGATTCAAAAGTTAGAGCCAAGGTTAAAGTTTTTCAAAAGTAGATCAAACTCCAAGGCCAAGGTCATGGGGTCAAAATTTTGGTACTAATGGAAAGATCTTGCTAAAAGGAATATACATATGAAATCCCTATCACTTACCATTCAAAGGTTATAGCCAAGGTTAAAGTTTTCTAAAAGTAGGTCAAACTCAAAGGTCAAGGTCACAAGTTAAAATTTTTGGTACCAATGGAAAGGACTTGCCACAAGGAATACACATGTGAAATATGAAAGCCCTATCACTTACCATTCAAAAGTTATAGGCAAGGTTAAAGTTTTTCAAAAGTAGGTCAAACTCGAAGGTCAAGGTAATGGGGTAAAAGATTTTGGTACCAATGGAAAGGTCTTGCCACAAGGAATACACATGTGAAATATGAAAGCCCTATCACTTACCATTCAAAAGTTATAGCCAAGGTTAAAGTTTTTGCGGACAAACAGACAGACAGACAAACAAACGGAGAGACCAAAAATTGTATGCCAACGAATCTCCGATTACGGGGGCATAAAAAGACTAGTACTTTAATGTACTGTCTATCAAAGTCATCATAGTTGTCAATTACTTACAATAGATTCTAGTATATTATTTTGCATTCAGATGTATGCACATGATGCAAGGCTTGCATTTTAGTGTGGTGTTCAAAGATCCTGAATTTAGATAAGGTTATTATTTCGAGTATGGACGTTAGTCCAATGTTCAGTTTTGCTTTAAATTCAGTTGCATCTAATATTTTCGTTTCAACCAATGAAGGTTCATTAAATTGTGCAAGGGAGGTACAATTTTTTAGCACAGAGTGGGATATTTGTAGTTTTAGTTTCTCTCCTTCGGAGGATGCGATTAACTCGCATTTCAAAGTTTCTTGGAGACTTGAAGTTTTTTGACGCATCTGGCAATGAGGGCATTTTACTGTTGAAATTTCTCTGTTGAAAGATCCGACATCTCTTAAACAAATATTACACTTGTTTAAACTGATACATGAAACAGACTGCACATCCAAGGTTTTTATTGTTGTTGTTGACTGTTGTTCAGATTGTATTACTGGGCCAATGTCTGGAATAAGTTTTATTATGCTATCTGGGCATGTTGTCAGAGACTTAATGTTGTCATAGTTTCTGACAGAGATGTTCTGCATTGAATATGATTCTTCAATGCTATATGTATCTGTTTGTTTATCCCATACACATAAAGTGATAGATCCTGTCTTGTCTGCAACTACAACATCTTGACACGACATAGAAGTTCCTGATCTAACTGTTTTGGTTTGTACCTGACCTATCTGGACCACTTTCACATGGACATTGGTCTGTAAACAGAGAAAAAATTACAAAATAGTGGCAGCATTACAAGGAATGAATGTGGCATCTGCAAAACATAGTGTCACAGAAGGATCACTTCTATATTAAAGTGTGACTTCATAAAAGTGTGACAGACAGATAAACTGATGCCTGACAAAGTGATCCCTATGTGCCGTTATGATTCGCAGGCGACACAAAGATTACCAATTTATCAATTTAAAAAAAAAATAGTGGCAGCATTCCGAGGAATGCATGTGTCGCCAGCGAAACATTGTGTCACATAAGGATCACTTTTATGAAAGTGGGGGCTTGAACATTCAAGTGTATGTATACAACATGCATGATTACTGTCGAGTGTGGCTAGTTGAGAACACGGCTTGTCTTGCTTAAAGGATGTTGTTTACTCCATACAGTGTATTCGAAGGTTCGTCGGACTGTCGGACATGTCCCGTAAAAATAGCTTCGGTCCGATATACTTTAGAATCGCGATGGACCAAATGTCCGTTAAAACTTTGCCTGCACTTACATTTACTTGTATATAAAATGATTTGAATTGGTTGATTCATATCATCCTGCAAAGTTTTTTTATACAATGACAAATATGGATAATGACCATATCCCTGTATACAGCACAAAATCGATAATTCAGAAAATCAGAAACCGAAGGCATACAAAATCAGGACAAAACAGGAACCAAAGCAAACAAACAAAAACCTCCACCACATGAAAAGAAGCGAACTCCCGATATGGGAGTGAGATCAGGTGCCCAGGAAGAGTAAGCATCTCCTGCTTGCATGCAACACCCGCCGCTTCAATTCGGTAGAACTGTCACATCCGGTAACTTCCATTTCGGAAGACATAGAGTACAATCTTGGCTTGGATGGTTCAAATGGTCTATGACAGAATATCACCCACCATTCTGGAGAGTGGGACATCATAGTGTATGACGAGTTCCCCATATCGACCGTAGAACTTCCTCAGTGACGATGTTAGTCGGTCACAAACATATCCCTGACTGAGAAGCTTATCTGAAAGACGCCTAGCTCTCAGAACAAAATCCGTATATTTCGTACTTGCTCTGGCATAGCGTATCAACTGAGATATGAACACGCCATAAGCAGGCGATGAAGGGATGTTGCTACTCAGAAAAGGAAAGTTTGTAATGCTGAAATTGAAGTCGTCACGTTTGTCATAGAGTGAGGTGTTCATGTGACCATCAGTGTCGTAGGACAACATTATGTCCAAATAGGATGCTGAATTATTTGTCTCTGTAGTTTCTTTGACTTCAAGCTCTGAAGGATAGATTCTGCTCAGGTAATCTGCGAATTTCGGATTATTAATGGACAAAACATCGTCTATGTATCTATAAGTGAAGTTGAAGTCAGAAGCTAAGTATCTTTTCCCTTCAGAGACCAAAGATTGAATGAATTCAGCTTCGTACGAGTAAAGGAAAATGTCGGCAAGGAGTGGGGCACAATTGGTCCCCATTGGAATTCCGACAATTTGCTGAAAGACCTTTCCTCCAAACACCACAAAAATGTTGTCGATCAAAAAGTTTAACATCTGAATAATATCTGTTTCAGTGTACTTATTTTCAGAATCGGACTTTATATAGTATAATATTACAGGTACATCTAAATCCGAATGATAAGTTAAACTCCCATCGGATCTCATATAACTGTTATATCGAAAAATTTTGATGCGCAACAATTTTCAATACTACGGACATGATCAGCCTTTCGTAAGGTTTAAAAGAGCAGACAAAATATACATAAATAAACCAATTACACTTTCTCAACTCTGTAAGTTATATAAACAATAAACTATTTAAGAAGGACGCATTATACGAAAAAGAATAATGCGTACGGAGGAACGCAGGGATCAAGAATAAATGGGTCCAGAGCGTTTTTTATGCGTCTGACGCAGGATGCAGAGGTAGATTAATCGCTGATAGCAGTCGATTATCAAACACAAGAGCAGGGTTGTCACAAGGATTTAGGAACCAGTTGAGTGGCGATCAACCTGAGTATTAAATCAAGTTGCCCCCAACCCCTCAGAAAATTTATTTGCCTGTCATTTTTCTTTGAATTTTTGTACAACATTTTCAGGAGGAGGGAGGTTAAGTACGCTATTATATTTATATAGATAAAAGAATAGAATATTAATGACGTGTTCGTGGCGTTTTATTTTCACAAATCAAACTCCTAAATACCGCAGAAAATGACCCTTGATGTAAAGTTAATAAAACGGTATACAGTGCACTTTAAGAACTGTACATACTAAAATTAGAACATATTTTAGATATTCTCTTATTGCTTTTCAAATTCTCTCATTCAATTAAAACAAGTGAGAGAATTTTCTCATGTATAGCATCAGCCAGGATAATTCCTGAAATATTCAGAACTCAAGATTAGACCCCCCTTCCATGAGAACTATTTTAAAATACAGTCAAAATAATTGACAACACACATGTACATTTGTTTGGTCTTTATTTTATACCAGATTTACTCTTTTTCTTGGGGCTCGTAAATTTTTGTCTGGTCTGGTAAAGAACATTTGTTTACAAGACCGAATGTCTGGTAAAAATCTGAACATTTTCGCGAACACTGTCCATACCAAAGGCTTTTGGCTCGTAACACTAAAAATAACAGTTGTCCATTATAGCAAGTACATATTTTTTTTGACTAAATCCGGTGGTCAGACATGACTATTACACATTAATTTTGAGGACACTCCTTGTATTAACAAATATTCAAATACGAATTGAAAACATATCACAAATATTCAAATACCAATTTCAAGTATTTGTTTCAGCTCTAATCTTGACAATGATCGTTTTGTTGTAATTGTTCACAAACTCTTTCATGAAACGTAATTTCATTGGTCTTGCAAATCATTATAGATGTGAAAAGCTTTACCAATTACAGCCTTTCCTAATACTCACTAGCCTGATGTTACTTAAAAATTTTCCAGGCTAGTAGAATTTTTTTTAGAAACTTTATGTAAAACTTGTAAAATTTATATTTGGGCAAGTGGCTGAATTAAGTTTCTGGAAAGACTGCAATTAAAAACCAAGAATGAAAGTATCAGTGAAAGATTAATACAGTACCAGTATGTTCCTGAAGTGAAGATGTGAGACATGTGAGACATCTTCAACATAATAAAAAGTATATATACTTACTTTCTGATATGCATTTAAACTTTCCTTGATGTGGTTTATTGTTTGGACTTGATTTTGGGAGGGTGGTGGTTGGAAATCAAAATCCAGAGATTTCTTTGGGGTTGATAAATCTGATCAGTGTGTAATTTTTATATCAAAGTCTCCACTTCTCTGTAGGCTTGGTACCCTATCTACTTTCCTCAAAGATACTTGGGACCTATTGATGAATAGAAATGTAAACATTTTTCACAAATTCAATATTTTTAAGGCAACAGATTAGCATTAATGTACAGTGTACGCGGAAATCATTTGCTGTCCATAGGACATTCATTCAGACAAAATTTTATAATACATAGAAACGATCAAGATTCTGTCTGACCGAATGTCTTTTGTATCACAGTATCGGTACCAGAATCATGAGGTAAAAAATTGTTGTGAATAGGCAAAACTTTAACGAAACATGTCTGGAATATTTTTCATTTGAAAAGTCAAAGTATCCTTTCACTTGGCGTGGGGGTTCCATCTAGTCAAAATACACGTATCATTTCTCTTGTGTGTGTAAGGGGGGATTCTAGTCCTAGCATATTGACAAATGTCAACTAGATCTTTGACCCTAACGGGACAAATTATACCCCCCGCGGGCCTTATTTTATAACGTGGTTTATTGAATGAATGGGATTTGTATATGTACTTAAAATTTGCTCAATATTGGCAGTTATAGTCAGTCATACATTTAGAGAAATTAGATAAAGGCAAAATAACAAATGATAGACAAAAGATGCATCTAACATATAAATTAAAAAAAATGTTTTTCAGGGAAAAACAGATGTCTCCCCCCTCTGTCAAAGTTACTTTCACCTTGGTCACATGACGTTTACATGTCGTGTGTCTCTTTTCCGTCTCGTGCTGTACTCGTCTTTTGTGTTTTTGCATCGGGTGTTTTGGTGTTTTACTGTTGATGCTGCAACGGGGTCTTGTTGGAGATCTCCTCCCTTCTTTTTACTCCTCTCGGGCACCTGGTCCCACCTCTAACTTGCTGGGGAACCGTCGATGCTTAATTTTGTGCTCTGTTGTGAGTGCTGTCGAGATTATCGTCAGGATCTTCTTTAACTCATTAGTAGCATAAATTCTATATACAACTGTTTATTTTGAAGCATCGAAATCCATGTTTATATTATTTAAAAAAAAACAACTAAGTTACTGGAAATAATTGGTTCATTCTTCGGTTCTTTGCCATTAATTGATAAAATTGTACATTACGCATTTCCTGAATCACGAATACCATTCAATTTAACGCAAGAAATACAAGCCATTTGGACTATTTCAGAAAAGAGACTCGATATGAAGATCTGTGTTACCTTGCACCCTCTCCACTCCATCATAGACAGTAGAATTAGGGAAATTAACCATCACCGTAAAAATCTAATACATCACACGATTCAATGTCCTATATTTTATTTATTAATTTTATTTTATTATTTTTTTTTTTTGCAAATACTACGTTTGCTCATAGTCTGAAAATTTTGAATGTGGGGTCGGAACATTTGAGAGTCAGAGCAAATACAATGTATATATAATAAACCGCTAAAGGCGGTAAGGTCTATGTAAAGACGAATAATGACCCCCATCGAATAATGACCGGGGGGTCGTTATTCTACGTAGAATAATGACCCCCATAGAAAACTGACCCAATATTGTACATTACATACTACACTCCTGGTGAAACGCTATGCCCCGATGGCAAGTCCGAAAAGCTAGTCAGAATGAAGTGCATAGGGTCATTGACCCTGTGTCATTTGGAACGGTTTTATTAGTTGAGTATGCACGCTAAATATGAACTCCATATCTGACGATAAAAAATAATACGAAAGTTAAAATTTATAACAGGCAGGCAGACTCCCGCCTTAAAGATATACTGCACCGATTTCAGTTCGACGCCAGGAATACATGAAATTACTAAAACAACACTTTGTGGCAATTAATTCTATTTACCGTAAAACTTTCCAATGTCATAAATGTGAACGCAAAATAATACAGAAATGACACAGATGTGTTTAATTTCACTATTTTATAGTAAGTTTCTGCATTTTTGTCGATAATAGCAAACTATGAGATATAGTACAAATATAGTTTTTCGACGTCACAAATGCCACATCATACCGTAGTTCATCAACACAGTTTTAACCAATATGTATAAGGTGAAACACTCCATCTGCGTAGGCAATGGTGGTAATTTCTCCGTTCTTAAGTCTGGTCTTTAGGTCCTCTAGTCGGCTGTCTATCTCCTTATATTTGCTTTTCCTCGTTGCCCTCTTCCCGCCAGCTGCGTATTGGACCTGTTGAACTTCGTTAGCTGCCTGGATCCGCTTGATGACGTCTATGAGTCTGTAGATGTTTGGATGCGCGTGATTGAAATGTTTGTTTACAGTTAAGTTTACTGTGTCAACCCTTCAGGTTGTTGGTGGTGCGGGGTCCCTCAGTCTCGAAGTGCTTCCAAAAGTGGCTGTTGCCCTCGACCCAGTACTCTCTTACGTTGTCCGTGAATGTTGTTGCGTCGACGCCAGATAATTTTTCCAGGGCGTAGAATCATACGTTTTCTGCCGGGAGCAGTGTGAGTACCGCAACACGTCTGACCAGTTGTTGGACGGAGTCAATTTCAACAGTCTCGTCTTGTTGGTGCCAAAACTTTCTTGACCTAATTTTTCACGCCGAGTCCAAATCTGTCTCTTGGTAGGGGACTTGCAGGCCAGACTCCTGTGTCTTGCGCCAAATACACTGTGTGAAGTGGAAGAAACAGCCTTTAGGTATGATGCCTGTGATGGAGTGCTGCGTTGCGTGGTGCCTTCTCAAAGTTAAGAAAAATGGTGTTGGGTGACAACGTCAGGTTGTGTATCTGGCAAGCGTTTATGAAGAATCTGAACATGCGTCTGTATATTGCCTCACTCT
This sequence comes from Pinctada fucata, assembly GCA_028142955.1. Lineage (NCBI taxonomy): Eukaryota > Metazoa > Mollusca > Bivalvia > Pterioida > Pteriidae > Pinctada > Pinctada fucata. The sequence goes on along the minus strand of AP027110.1, from coordinate 12,761,125 downwards.
TCCCGGGTAGTGGGGCGTAGACTAAAGGGTACATGGCGCCGTCAACGAAAGCATGGATGGTGTACAGCTGCTTGAAGAGGGATGGGCATGCGGTTTTTTTTTTCTTTTGAAATATTTCAAAATGAACGCTGATCCTTCTCTTATCATTCATCAACAAAAATCGTCGTCAGATTCATCTATACGACGGAAAATATTGTTGATGTCAAATATGGATAATGAACATATCCCTGTATAAAGCACAAAATCGATAAATCAGAAACCGAAGGCATACAAAATTAGGATAAAATAGGAACCAAAGCAAACAAACAAAAACCTCCACCACATGAAAAGAAGCAAACTCCCGATATGGATATTTGACAATCTTAATGCAGTTAAAATGTGACTTTTTACCTGATTTATCTGATCATATACGGTAATTTGACCTTCTTAATTGATTAAAACAACACCCATTGTCTTTGGCATTTAAAATTAGGGCATTCCGGGAAGACACCACTGACCCCCTATATTTTTGTGGTAGGTCCGTCCGAAACCTAATCACAAAATTGGATCGAGGACCATTCTATCATGCTCATTTACAGTCAAACCGTCGTTTCAAAATGGTGTCACCTCATCGATTTTCTATTTATTTATTTATTTACTGATTCGAAAATAATTTATACAATTTGATAGAGCGTTAAATTTTATGGTTTATTCTAAAAGATTAAACCAAAAACTAGACTGAATTGACAAGTACAAAGAGTAGCGAGATGATAATTATTGTCATATTTGAACATTTTGCACGGGAAACAAAAAAAGACGTTGCAAAACTTCTTGGAACAGTTCCCATTGAAATCTGTGATGTTCTCAACATAGGCGTCAGTTTCATGCGAGCCCCCCCCCCCCCTCTCCTGCATGAAACTGAGGTCTATAGTCCTCAATAGGGAACCAAGTTGAATAAATAAAACAAGCACTCTTTTTGCAAATTTCTGTCACGCGGCCTTTATCAACAGAAAGAGGATAACACGGTTTTCAAATTACATCAATGCTGCTACTATTGTAAGAATGGCTTCAGTGCCATCTTCTTTTAATAATATCCTCTTCTGCTTAATAAAGGCCGCGTAGCCAAAAATATACAAAGAGCGCGTTTGTTTCATTTGTCTAGACGTTTAATTGTACATTAGAATTATGCACAGTGCAAAGAATTTTATGACGAAAATCAACGCAACGCCTGGGAGCATGGCTGTCAAGTTTGAATTGACTTCGAAAACAGTTTTGAACGGCACATTGAATGGTTGATTTGACTGGACACACAATTCAAGTATTACCATTATGATAGAAAATGCATGTCCAATGGTTCGAATCTTTTACGTATGGAACAAGTTATGTTCCCTTGTACACGTCAGTAGTAGTTAAATGGACAGATTGACCCCTCCTAACCGGGACCACCACCGGGACGAGAAGCAGGCACCACAACTTCCGTTCAGCAGTCCCTAAGTCATTTCCTCTCTCGTTTCCCTTTCCGCATAAAAATGTAGCCATCACACTTGTACCGCCAAAATGGCGATATTCCAGGACTTTGGACCTGGCAGGCATAGCCTGGTGGTTTAATACATTTGGGGGGGGGGGGGGAGAAAACGAGAAGAGAATAACGAATGCCTTAAACTTGCAACCCAATTAAGGGCAATGCAAGACGTGGAACACACGTCTCATGCACAGAGCCTAGTTCCGTAGTACATAGGATCAGTTTTCATAGCCCGATCATCCTTTACAGGGGGAGCTCCGTACACTTCCCCGAGCTGTTTACGGGTATTTCTACCTCGCCAGTGACCTCAAATATCGACATGACCCGCCATTCTCGCTTTCACAATACAACCAAAAATTTGACAATTTCATTTACTTATTATTTCTTTTTTTTCTAAACATATATGCAACATAATACGACTTCATCCCTTCCAAAATATTACACATACATATATTTTACTTCATGATAATTACAACTTTTTTCCTGCTCTTTTGGGCAAAATATTTTATGAGATCAAAGTACTCCTTCCAGTTCTGTCCATCCTATCATTGATTTCTAGTCCTATCACTGCCTCATTATTTTTCACAAAGTTTGGTAGGGGTCCATGCAAGTCCCCAATGGGGTGGAAAGTGTGAAAAATAGTAAACCTAAAATTGGTAACATACATTGGAGTCCATGTAGAACCCGGTCTTTGTAGGAGGAGGAGAGTGAAAAGGTCCATGCGTCTTAATCTCAAGGTCAAAGTTCTCAAGTCTCGTCTTTTTGAAATGTACAATGGTCTGTCCAGCACCGTGTCATTATAGAAAGGTCGAAAATATCTGTATTCACCAGTCCACTTGTTCCTTAAAATGACCCCAAAAGAGAGATTAAGCTTAAAAGCATGTCCTTGCTGGTCATAAAAGAAGGGAGGAGATCTCCAACAAGACCCCGTTGCAGCATCAACAGCAAAACACCCGATGCAAAAACACAAAAGACGAGTACAACACGAGGCGGAAAAGAGACACACGACATGTTAACATCAAACACGAAAGACTACACATAAACCGACGAGACCAATGGGCAACCGGTGCCGACTTTGGACGGCCATTTGTCACGCAAGTAGCAAAAGGTGTGGTTATCCTGGATTACGTGCGCACAACCCTCTCACTTCTCCAATTACCCAGAGGTCTCGGAGAACGTACAATTGTGGTGTAAAACAACCTCCTCACTGTAAGATTACATAACACAAACAAGACCGCGAAACGTAGAGGCCCAAGAGACACAGATGAATATGTAAATGGATATAAACAGAGGGCATACGTAATACAGTCCGTGCTCTGCCGGCTGTAGCGAGGTCATGTATGTAATCACCCGAGGAGTCCGACTGACATTCCGGGAGGACAAGCGGTCGGGGCCCTGTCTTCTCTAAAGATGTTTGGACAGGGTCAGTCATGGAGTCCCGTCGTCACAGTCAGTCAGAGATCAAGTCTCAAGGATGTGCTTGTACAAAACTGTAGATTGGTCAAGTACCAAGCCTAGTGTCCGTCTGGTGACATTAGGATCATGTCCGCGGTATAAAAGGCGTTTGATGATTCTGACGCATTTTCGATGGTTATGCTGCCTACCTTTGATCCTTTTTATTTTGTTTATCATATCACCATAAAAGACAGGTTATGTAATAACCATAGTAATGTACTCTGTTGCATGTATACATCCGAATTTTAAAAGAAGTTGACTGTAATTTTTGTAAAATTACCAGAAAGTCTTAACTAGTTTATGAAAGCAGAAACCTTGACCTAAACGTTTTTTGGTAATTTGTAAATTTCTACTGTGAAAGTCCAAAATATCAGTACATGCTCTAGCGTACCGGATGAGCTGTGATATGTAAATGCCGTATGACGGTAATCTTGGAACATCACCGTCAAGCCAGGGGAAATTTACTATGTTGAATCCAAAATCATCCCTTTTGTCATATACACTTGTATGAATCTTTCCGTTTACAATTTTGATATTTAGGTCCAAAAACGGTGTTTTTGTATTTGAAAGGCTTGCCTTGTTAAGTGTTAATTCTTGTGGATAAATTTCATTCTTGTATAATTCAAAAGCAGGATTGTCAATGGTTAGAATATCATCCAGATACCTAGAAGTATTATTGAAAAATTTTAGCTCATCACATTTTCTTTGCTTTTGAAAATTTTGGATAAATTCTTTTTCATAAGTGTATAAAAATAAATCTGCAACAAGAGGCGCACAGTAAGTACCCATAGGAATTCCTACAACCTGCTTGTATAGATCCTCACCAAATCTAACATAAGTATTGTTCAAGAGGAAGGACAAGGCATTACACAGGTCACTACATGTCCATGATTTGAATTCTGTCGAGGAAAAGAAACCCTTCGATTCAGATGTACAAATGTAAGTTTTTCGCTCTCGATCAAAACACCATTTTATGAGATTAGATAATCGATCATTTATTTTGTCATGAGGAAGTGTGGTGTACATATTAGAGAAGTCGTATGAAAAAAAAATCGTATTGGCTTGGAAATTTTCAGATTTCATTTTGTCAATCACATCCCCTGAATTCTTAATAGACCAAAATAAATTTACATCGTTCCTGTTTAGAACCGTTTCACAATATTTAGTTATGTGTTCTTTAATAGCAGTATGTGCTGACGTCAGATTTCTAGACAAAATTGTAGTGGAGCAGTTACTAGAATTAGCAATAAATCGAAATTTGTTAGGAGACTTGTGCAGTTTCGGTATGCAATATAGTGTTGGGATCTCCAATTTAGAAATAGAGATATTGAATGAAGACAGTTCACTGTAAGCAGTTATGCTTGCTTAAAATGTTAGGTGCACTTTCATTGCTTTTAATATATGTATTAGTAGACGAAAGTTTCGAAACCAAAGTTGATATGTAGTAGCGTTTTCAAATGATAATGGTGTTGTTGGCTGCTTTATCAGCTGGTGAAAAGACATATTTTTCATGTAATTTACTTAGTTTGGATTTGAAATATCTTTCTGATTTGGAATGATAAATGACCTCTGCCGCTTGAGAGATGTCATCCTCATTTACATTGTTAGGATTGTGTAGGAAAATTGTAAGTTGAAATATTTGGACCAGGGGCATTCGGTTGTAAAATAATGGGTGCATTAGCTTCATAGACCGTCTTCAGTCGTTCGTAAGTCCCTTCAGGTCCTTCCCAAAGAGCCTCCTCATCCCGCCAGGGTGTATCTTGTAAATGCCCCCCTACTTGGTAATGTTGTCTCATTCCATGGAGATACAGCTCTCGTCTATTCAAAAAACGTTCGTCACAACGTCTACATTTATAGGAGGAGGGTGCAGGTCGGGGGATTGAAGGTTGAGGCTCCCTTTGATATAAAATTTCTACCCTTGACTGTTTTGTTGAGGTAGCCTCGCTATCTGACTCGTCTGTCTTTCGCTTAATTCCATGCTTAGTCATGTGTCTTTTAAGTCCATGTGCAGTAGCACATAATTAATTTCAGGCGGGGCAATAATGTTTTTCTGCGGGGCGTCTACATGTCTGTTCATGTCTATCCTTATCCTTTACGAATAAACTCTCTGTGGCATAGACAAGAAGGAAATTTAACATGATCATGTACTGATTGCTTATGACGGTTTAGATGTTGCTTTTGCTTATAAGTCTTTCCGCAAATGTCGCATGTGAAGTCATCCATCTTACCCAAAAGCGTCTCCGTCAAAAAGTGAACAATGATCCCCCATTTCCAGCTAATATACATAACAACATTCTACATCTGATTGGTCAACCAAGTCACATGACTTTAATAAAGACTTTTGATTGGACATTCTTTTTCCTACGTACGAAAAACGTACATCGACACGTTTCCCACAAGGATGTAAATAATCAAATGAAACCGGATAAATCCAATTCACTTTTTTTCCAACGTAATGAAAACGTAATTAACCTTTTCAACATGTCTCAACACATTTCCGACATGTATGAATCACCACATCAAACTGTCTCAAACCAAATGTAAAAACGTCATAAGTTTAAAACAATCCTCTAATTAAATATATATATATAGCGCAAGACCTTTGAATTCTTTCTTTGGCTGTTTATAGCCATTACAATGACACAGTGTGACAGACAGACACCATGATTCCAATGTGTTTATGTATACTTAGACAGACACCATGAATCCAGTATATTTATGTGTATTTTGACAGACAGACACCATGATTCCAGTGTATTTATGCGTACTTTGACAAACAGACACCATGATTTTGGTGTATTTATGTATACTTTGACATACCATGCGACAATGAATTCAGCATTTCTCTTCATTGCATATATGCATACTTTGACAAACAGTCCAACTGTTTTTAAGACAGACAAAATAATCCCATTATACAGGCAAAAGTATCACTGTTGGATTCCTTATATTATAGTGCAAGTCGCCAAAGAAACTCAAATGATACTGTCAACTCAAGCTCATCCTTTTCTTGTTCAAAATTAAATAAAAAACACTACTACAACGTAAGATTTTTGACAAAGTATACATTTTTTTTCCATTCAAGTAGTAGAAAAAAATCCCATGCAACATTTATATACATAAAAAAAGATCACATTGAATTGAACCTATATACAAATTGTTTCATAAAACGTATATACATGAAAATGATCGTTACTTAACATGTATTTACAAAATCATTGACCCCATTGCAAAAGTTTTAATATGAAAAAGATCAAACCATTTAATGAATTTTCAGGATTTTTTAAGTCCCCCCCCTAATTTCAAAACTTTTATTTTTCCTCATTTTCTATAAAATGTTACTGTCATATTTACAATTATTTTCTTTTCTTCCAAGTAAAAGACAAATTTCCCATGATACATTTATATACATAAAAAAGATCATGTTGAATTTAACCTATATACAAATTGTTTCATAAAACGTATATACATGAAAATGATCATTACTTTACTTAAATCTATTTACAAAATCATTAACCCCATTGCAAAAGTTTTAATATGAAAAAAGATCAGACTATTGAATGAAAAATGAATTATATGTACTTATTCGGTTTCAACGCCCCCCCCCCCCCCACCCCCACCCACACCCACAAACAAAATTACCCTATTTTCAAAACTTTTATTCCTTCTCATTTTCTCAACCCCACCCCCATCCCCTTCTTTACATTAATGACATGTGCACCGTTGATGCGTTTAAATAATCAGAATTGCTGATTCCAGCACATCCTAGGTCTGGATTTTGGGTTTTTAACAGAGTAATAAGGGCCATGAATATGTTTGCAAACTCCAGCCCATGCTCCAGATCTATATGGTCGTCATTTTGAAGAGTATGGGCCAAATCATGCACCAAAGTGTCTATAAAATCCGCATAGCAATGGTGTTCCCTTACGTTTATTTTTATAGGGGTCACCATTAAAACAGTGCCATAGGTTGCTCCCATGTCCTTTTCAACTCCGGAATAGTCAAAAGATAAGGTTTTAAAGTTCACTTTCATTCTCCGGTAAATACGCCCAAAAAAAATCAATAAGTCCACAGTTAATTTTGTGCAAACTTCTAGGGATAATACATCAATTTCAAAACTCATTTTAGAACTATGTCTGTATTGCACAACTGCATTGCATACCTTAATTTGCGTATGTTTATCAGATTTCAGGGTTCCATAAACCCGCTCTCTCCCTACCTTTATGATTAGATAATTCACCACCTTAAATTTTCTTGGTCCTCTACCATTATCATCCAGGAACCTGAACATTGCTACTACATTAAAGAGACGGTGTCCCTGAAAATTAATTAATTTTACAAAATTTTGTAATGCAAAATCTTTCTTTTCATATGAAAGTATACATTCTCATTTGTACAAATTCAAATTTTCAGGCCGATCTAACGCACACTTTCGCACTTATAGACCTTAAAAAACGTCATTTTGAATTTGGGGTGCGCAGTTCTAATTCATTCCACTAGCGCTACCTACAAGGTATTGAGTTTTTACTCTAGAGGTATACGGATATTTGATTATTACAAAATCGACAATATTAGAGTGTTTACTGCATATTTTCAAATAAATTTTTTTCTGGCTCATTTTTTCCTCTATCTAGACCGTTTGGAGTAAAATTTACATTTTCAATAAAAATTATTTTCAGGGACACTGCATCTTTAAGAATGAGCTGAAAAAATATAAAATAATATATTTTTAAATCTAGGAAAGCAGTTTTTGACTTTTTTTTACACTATTGAATAATTTCAATGGAAACTGAGGAGCTTCTTTAATTTTTGTCAAAAATTAAAGAAGCTCCTCAGTTTCCATTGAAATTAACTAATGAATATACATTTGAATTTAACTTTTAGAATGAAAAATGTACAAATCATGTACAACAAATCATGTCAAACTTTTATATAAATCCTACATCAAATGTTCAAATCAAGGATGAAATCTCTTAGATATACATTTTTTGTACCTCTTTTCCTAGCATTACGTTGTATATTTCATCTAAAGCCATGAGGATTAAATCAAACTGTATATCTATAATCTACTAAGCATAGAAAAATATATCAAAAGACTGGGGTTCTTTTTAATCTTTGTTCAATAGAATATTTAACAATTTCAATTTATAAAAAAATGATATAGATAAAATGTTAAGCGGGATTTGAAGCCAGAAAATATGGGAATTATGTGGCACTTCGGTTGTTTTCAAAATTTTGACAAAGTTCTTTTAAGTTTTTCTTCACAAATTTTATTACAACAATTTAACAGATTTCCATACAGTTGAGAAAGTGATTATGCTTGATCAAAAATGGCAATTCGTATTTAAACTAAGGAGGGGAATTGCACATTTGATTGGCGTTTTAACATCGATTTTCAGTTATCTCCCCTGAAGATAAAAATTCCGAAAGTACCCAAAATGCATCGAAATTATAAGGGATTGTACGTAGATAAACCCAATATGATGGTATTTCACGTGTAGAAATGACAATCATTTCTCCAATTCTTAGATAAAACCCGTTTGTAATTAAGTTTTGCATTGTCTTAGCCTGAAATAATCGATATTGAAACTTAAATTCAGAAAATAATATTCTCAAAATCTTAAGAAAAGCATATTTACTTAGAATTTCTTGTACTTATATCTTATAAAGTGTTATTCTTGACTTAGTTTGAACTAAAGATGAAAATCATCCCTCCTTTTCGTATAGGGATATTATTTTACTCGAGTGTCCAGGAAAATGCATCGATTTAATTCAGAGTTATCCCTCTTTCCATACGTCTGCAATTTCCCTGTGACAAGTAAAATATATACAAAAGTCAGATAGATAGTAAGATACAGTTAGAATGACAGCATACATAAATGAGTTAAAGAAGATCCTGACGATAATCTCAACAGCACTCACAATAGAGCAGAAAATTAAACATCGACAGACCCCTAGCAAGCTAGAGGTGGGATCAGGTGCCCGGGAGGAGTAAGCATCCCCTGTTGGCTAGCCGCACCCGCCGTCGATGTTAATGAAGCATGGAAATGAAAATATATAAAATTCATGCACTGTTTGACGTTATGTCTATATAGCATACATAAAGATACATAAAGCATACATAAAGATAATATGAATAAAATGCAAACATCATTGTGGGGAAAGGCGATAGGATTACAATACTCCCCCTTTTTCAGAAAATAACCAATATTTGTGCTATCTCAACTATTTTTACAAATCAACCTCTCAACATTTGTATAATCGATGGCAAAATGTTTGACCAGTGTACCGCTTCTTTTTCATTTTCTCAAGACAATTCAATATAATTAAAAGATTTGTATAGAAATAGTCTTAGCCATTCATAAAATAGACATTGATCTGTCTTGATAACTTGGTTATTTTCTAAGTAAATGACCTTGACACCACAATGAAAAACATCGATTTGAAACATCCGGGATCACCATGTCCAGCGATAAAAAGATTATATATATTCGCATGCAATTAAAAGTGTCTCTTTTAAGAGTTCAGTCTCAAAGTTCGTAATAATTCAATGTAATTAAGTGACCCGGTGTAGATTCAGGTGTCATCAACTCGAAAATTATATTCATAATAGCATGCATCATCAGAAATAATATTAAAGAAGTCCTCTACTCGTGGGTATTTTCACTTACATCTACTCGGACATACTCAAATTACAAAGTATTGGTAGTTCCATAAAAAATTATTGTCTCGTTTATCCATGAAACAGCGATTTATAAGCCCATATCAACAAGCTAGCGATTTTACACAGAACTAGTCTGCAACTTCCGCCGAAATTGAAAGTACAAATTCGTGACGTCAGATGTGTGTATACACTACACATTCACACGATGACGTAATGTAAAATATAGAACATGTATGATCTCTTTGTTTATATGGTACATTTATAATTATTTTTCGGTTTAACCATTTTCAAAGTAAATTAGACATCAGTGTTTTTAAAAGACCTGTACATATTCATTGTCGGATCCATCCAGGAGGAGGGAAGAGGGTGGGGGGGGTTCTTCCCCATTCCTGGTAAGACTTGCATGAACACGGAAAATATTAAACAATGAAGGGAGGGTGAGAGATCGAAATTTTATAGGATATGAAATTCTTAGTATGCCTTTCCTAGCTGTCTAGATGGGATCTCAAATTGATATTCTAATCAGCTAATAGGATGGGAGGGGGGGGGGGCTCAACTCAGGAAGAGGGTGAAAAATGAAAATTAATGTCATTAAATTGACGACACATTTTTTGGCCGTTTCAGATATGAAATTTATTTTCTGATATTATGTAAAGTTATGAAGGTAAAAAAAATTAAATGATATGGGTCGACAAAAAAATAAATGATACGGCCTTGAAAGTTGTCTGCTAGCTCCGCTCAGGATTTCAGGAAAAAAATTGACTTTCTTGAAATTCAATACCGGGAGAAATTATCATGTAATGTATATCGAATAAAATGAAATTTTAAATGAATCGTCTCAGAATTAAACAGAAAGTAACGAGCGTTCTTCGTCAATATTAACTGATCGAGTATCTCAGTACGAGAGAGAGAGAAAAAAATTATGTCCGAGGTGCATTACCAGAATTCAAGACGGACTTAATTTATTAATAATACTATCTCCGCTCCAAAAGAATATGATCACTGTGTTGCCCAGAACAATATTAGAAAATAGATAACCGGAATACATATTCAAGTATATGATATGGTATCTTGTTTATGATTATCATTTTTTTTTTTTTCGAAATTCAGTCGCAACTCCTTCCGCAGTTAAAATTTACTTCCTCACCCCAATCTATCGAAAAATTTGTGAACATGTAACAGGTTATGCTCTGCATAATGAAAACTGAAGTTCTTGCATATTTCGATGTTCCACACGGATCCGTTTGATGTTTGATGAAACATTTGATGGACATTTATTTGTTTACATTCATTAAAAAATTTCGTTTTACAAAACAACAATCTTCATGTAACAGGTTATGCTCTGCATATTGAAAACTGAAGTTCTTGTGTATATCGATGTTCCACACGGATCCGTTTAATGAAACATTTGATGGACATTTATTTGTTTACATTCATTAAAAAATTTCGTTTTACAAAACAACAATCGTCAAACATCGTATCGTTATTTATGGGGGGGGGGCGTCTGGTCTGAAAATTAGGACGGGAGGGGGGGATTTTTTTTAACAGTTGTTACACACTGACTTTTTTTCGGCACTTGGGTCTTGGGGCCTGTATATATGTAAAACAATCTAGCTTGTATCTTTCCTTCTTCCTTTCTTTTTTCCCCGTTCACAAAAATAAGTACATTGAACATGTCGATGACTTATATTTTTACATTAATTCTCAACGATATTCCACAGACCTAATTTCTCCTTTTAGCATGTACATGGCATGCTTTTTCCAATGTAAGGAAGGTAATATTTAGTACGTACGTGCCGACTGGAAGTGGGGAGGTACAAATGTCAACGAAGGAGGGTGGTATCAAAGGCCGGAACGGGAAGGATTCAGAGTGCCGGGGAAATCACAGGCCGAAAGGTCGCCTGGCAATTATTCGTATGCGCCTCTAAAATTTTTTTTAGTAGCGCATACGAATACCCGGACGATCTTTCCACCTACGGGGGAAATTATAGAATTTTGTAAATAGGATACCCTCTACCCGACCCAAACCATCTACAAGCATGACCTAGACGGTTAGGACGTCATGACCCCTTGGATTTGCCAAATATGCAGATTTTTTCTTTGTTTTACTAGTATATATTTTTTTTCGAAATAGACGGCTTACCCCAACCCCCATTTTCTTTCCGGGGGAAAGGAAGGATAGATCTCCTTCAGATTTTTTTTTATCTATATATGCCTTAGAATCCCTCTCCGAGATAAACTTTAGGATTCTGGAAGTCTTTTAAAATATATCAACACATGTACGTATGTATATAATAAATTATGTACTTTAGTAGTTTTTAAAATGTAAATATTTAGGTTTCATTATTAAATGCTCTTTTATCGTATTTATAATCAATCATACACTCTCATTTGATATGTCCTTTATTTTGGCATTTATAAGAGTACATTCTTACATGTATCCACAACATGCATGTACATCTCTATATATAGCGTTATGAAACGTGGTTCCCTTTTACACACTTCTGACGTACTTCCGGTTTGTACAGCTATTTTGAGAAATTGGAAAAGGTGGTAAAATATAAATTGGTCTATATCATCTCTGAAAGAGATTTACATTATGGGAAATTTCTTGTTGGAATTAAGTTTGATATGAACTGTAATATACATGAAAATCTCCACGACTAGAGAACTTCTTTAAATAAATTAAAGGCAAATCGATTCAAAGTCATGCAAAACGGATTATATCAATCAAAGAAGTTTATATAGATAAATACATGAGTATATCGATTCTTATAGATATATAGCAACTAACATGAAATCATGCACATTTACTCTGCATTTTTTTCACTGAATAAACACACGGTTTTATAACACTTCGTACGAATACTCTGCTGTTTTTTTTTCACTCTGTGTACACACGGTAATTAGCATTTTCTTCTGTCTTCATTTGGAACCATCTACAAATTTGCGTCCTTCTCCGTGATCCTAATGAGTTAAAGAAGCTAAATGAACTCGTCGGAGTAAAAACGGATGAAGAGCATCAGTAGTTCGTTCCCAATCAGATGTCGTGGTTTCTTCTACATCGTTCTTCGTATCGATACTGCATAAATCAACCATCAAGTCGACTTAAAGCGAAACAAGTTCATATGAGTGGTCAATCGTCTCGTCTATCTGCTGCTACAATGACCTTTTGACGCATCTTGGCATTGTTGACGTTACCAAGATCTTCCCGTAATCCGGATGACGCCATGCATCCAGAAAAGCGACGGGGTAGACAATTTCTCGTTTTAAAGCGTCAAAGTCCAAGAGGTCATTAACTGCAAACTGTCTATTACATGGAAAACTGTATATATATACCTCGGTATGACAGATTTCACTCTGCCATAGAAGAATGAGCTGAATTGCAAAGCGTTCGTTACTCCTTAACATTTATCTTCGGGTAAATTGTCTTGACAGTACTCTGCGGAATAACGTTTGTTTGCGGAAGTGACGGGCTGGTTTGAACGTCCGGCCGCACGGTAACATCGTGCAAAGGGGTTCCTGACGTCTCTGGATCTGCTTTACGGGCGACTTCCTTCAGGGCATCGTTGTCGAGCGGACCTTTTCCAGCATCTTTCACGCTTATTTTCGTCTGCTTCAAAGATTTATGTGCGTTAAAATGTTCTCTAGGAATCAACCTGAAGGCAACCTCAGATTTTGACGTCCTCAACACGGAGTCTATTGTCGTTTGCAAATTTTGATACTCTTTATTGTCAATTATCATCGAGTTAGATCTTTATACATGATTGAATTTTTTACTGAATATGTTATAACTTTTATCTATAGTAAAAATACGTGAATGGCATAACGTACTATACAAATATTTGATGAAAATGCTTGCCTAGCAACCACGTGCGGATGTTACTCAAAGTCTTAGAAAAGCTTGAAGGCTTAATGGATTCTTTTTTAAAATAGATGATTCGTTTTTTTAACTGACGTTAAACTAACTGAGGATACAGCCTTTAAATCAAAGTAAAAGCAAGGAAATAATAATGATAAGTTCATAATAAATTCTCTATATTATAATATATTATTCTCTATAGACCAAATTGAAAGACGGGAGAGAAAATACTACCGACGACAACTTGAAAAAAAGGGCTTAAAGAATTAAAATGCTGGAAGTTACTAAGTAAGGTGGCGTGCGTAATATTCAGATTGGACTTTGTCAACTATAAATAATTGTACGACATGCATTTTCTTCGTGGTATTCTTTAAGAGTGTAATTAGAATGAAAAAAAAAATAATGATATAAAATTTTCACGTCTCCCTGTTTGTTTTTTTTTTTCTCTCTCTCTCTCTCTCTTAGTCCACGTAAACTGAATATCACAAGCTAAAATAAAAATTATAATTTATATGTTAGTAACGAAATGTTACAGAATTAATCTTCTCTTTCCTAATATCACATATTTTATCTGTACTGTACAAAGCTCTTTTAAAAAGTACAAGCATATACGATATACGGAAACAATGCCTATTGATATAAAAAAGCAAGAACTTCGTGAAAATTTCGAAAAATAAAATGTACCTCCTCCCAGGATCGAACTCGCGATCATGGAATTTGCAGTCCTGCGTCATCACCACTACGCCACCGAACCGTTGCATCAAAGTGATGAAATTGTAAACTACATTTTACTGATTGCAAAATATTTAATCTTTTCACTTTTTTGATTGAAATACGATGAAATTTTCCTCAATGAAACAACATAGTATTTATTTCATCTTCTCAGGTAAAAATTTGTGTTTGAAGGCCACAAAACTATGAGAACGAAATCGGCGAAGTCGACCTTGATTGTTATAAACTACGAGTTGCTTCCCTTCGGTAGTCACATATACGTTTGAAAAAGATATCGTCGTAGGGTGATGGTATAAAATTGCATGGCGCAGGCTGAAATTACAATGCTATGTGTTGGGGTCGCGTTAAACTTGTTCGAGAGATGGTTGTCCTCCATGATCTAAGTAGGCACTTTGTCGATTCTATCTAAGACTATTTCAAATATATGACAATACTGGGAGTTTAGTGCCGTTCCAGTCATTTTTAGATAAAAATCGTCTTTTATTCCAAAAATATAAAAAAGAAGAAAAGTGCGCACTTGAACTCATAAATGGCAATACCTACAAGATATTTTGGTAGTGAGCATAGGACTGTAATCGCAGGAATGGCGTTGCGCCAGCTCGTTTTATACAATTCATGGTTTGCATGTTATAAATAGTTGTCACGTGACTTGTGGTGTGGCACATGACATCACTATTGGCTGAATGCTTAGTACAAGCTTAGTGTTAAACACTGATACCAAATACATAAAGAAATTTTATTGGAGGATGTCCTTTTTTCATTATTGAAAATGTCTTTTAAAAATGTCACGAATATTGCAACGTAAAAACGAGGAGTGCCTTAACGTAGCTGCGTGTTCCCCTCTTGACCGACCGCGGGCAAATTTTGAATTTTGAAAAATAATTTTGAAGCCTGCGCCGAAAGCAGAAAAAAGAATACCAAAATAATTACTATCATTATCCCTCCTATCCAATAATAATAAAGTGGGATGTCTGCAGGCATTGGCTCATTATCTGATTTACTGTTTTGTAATTCAAAAATCAAATTATCAAGGGAAATTTCTTTAGCTTCTTTTAGTTTAGTTGGTATCTTTGTTTGACCGAAATCAGGGAGAGATATATCAAAAGATTTCCAGATATTTATGAGCCCGAACTTGAAATTACTCAAAAATGTTTTGAAGGGAGCCGAAAGATCGTATTAACTTTCTTTATGAAAAAATGGAAGGAGAGTCATGTGACCATTGAAAGCAGAACAAGCCAAATCAAGAAAAATGATGTCGATAGGGGGCATTGTCGTTATGACCTTGGTAGTAGATGAAGTCGAGTTACACAGCACATTGAACGAAAGTGGGACCGCCGACGTTATCACCCAATGACCATCCGTGAGGTACCTTGCCTGGGGGGTGGGGGCATTCGGGGTTACCAAAATTTTACAAAACTGTTCAATCTTCTCCATTTTACCTAAAAATATCTGAAGAATACACATTCGAGAAGACAAAATCGAATAGACAGGGTTCCTGATCGTACAATAGCACCGCAAAGCTGATGAACAACTTTCAATTTCCGCTGATGTAAGCAAAGCAAACTGAGTTCGTCTCTTATTTATCATCATTGCCTGGGATTCAAGGTCATATCGAGCCAAAATATGGCTTTGTTTTGATGAAACATTCTGAGGTAGAGGCAAATTATAAACCTTGTAGACCTCAAAAGTGCCAATATTATCCAAAAGGGGAATAGAAATCACAACGACCAACTGCTTATTCTCGATAAGTGTCGTACACGTCAATGTTTTATAAAATGTCCAAAGGTCCTTGTTGGGATCAAATGGAAACCTAAAATTTCTTCCCAATTGATTTCCAACCTCTAATAATAATTTCCGTAAATATGTAGGTGAAAATACTGCGGGGGACAAATGTCCAAGCGATAACATATTAAGTTGCAATTTCAAATTCTGAGCGTGATCACGCGCCATGTCGATTTACGTCTGAATTTCCGTGAAAGCCCTGTCAAAACATCGTATACAGGTCAATCTGTTTTCCAAGGCGAGCAAAGTTTACCGTAATGTTCTTACTTGACCTCTCGAGCCGTTCAATGAAATCAATTATGCTATTGATAGTCCGTGTATTATTCACCGTCTGACCTTGCACTGTTTTAAGAATCGTTAAAGATGCATTAACCACATGCTGTAAGGTGAACTGATTCCGCGCTAATATCCTTACATTATTCTTAATTGCTGACAAGTCGGAATCCGAGAGCGTTCCGAAAAGAAAAGATAAAGCCTTACCAACAATAGGGAGAAGTGACCTCTTTGACCTTAACTGACCTCTATGCAGAGACTGAATTCCTGAAAGTTCTTCCCAAAGAAAATCTCGAATTTTCTCAAAGTTATTCTTTTCATAGGCAATCATATTTAAGATGTTGCCGAGTCGTCGAGGCATAGGACTTTGATCTTTCGATTTTGTAAATGCGATCTTGAATAATTTATTTTCAACTGTTTGAACACTTGCATTAATTCTTTCCAAAAGTGAAGAGTAAGGATCGATATCGATTACGAACGCTACTAGCCATTTTGATCGTGTAGTAGTTATTTCATCGACTTTCTCAAAAACTACATTTTCTTTTATAAGAGAAAAAGCGAGGGTTCCAGAAAGAAGAAATAAAAATACCCACGATCGAAGCATGTTGGGTCTGAAATTAAAAAAATTATATATGTAGTATTCCAAAGTCTCGAAAAGGCGCATTGTGGTAAATTTGTAGATTTTTTGTTTGTTTGCCTCATCTTATTTTATCCTTCAACAAATAATTTAATTATTGTATAGAGATCAGAGGTACTTTATGCCACGCGCAGTATTGTTTATGTATACTGTAAGATATCGTGCTGCGAATGCTATCAGATTTTATCAACGTTATTTGTCATGAAGAGGTTAAATGATTATAAATTATCGTCGCGCGGCCTGCATGTAACGGACGCGAGCTGCAAATTCCGTTAGTTTTACTCTGTTTTTATTTGCTCGATAGGAATAGATTTAATAGATTTTATTTAGTGCAATTATCACAAAATTATGTTTACGGTTTTAATGAACTTGGGACTTTGAAACATATAATTATAAACTCAGCCTGTTGTTGTCGTCATTGTCATCGTCCTCATTATTTTCCTTTTGACCTTGATAGACCGATGACCTTGCCTGTCTATACAGTCCCGAAGACTCCTGAGCATGCGCAATGTGCTTGGGAACACCGTAGTATTTTCTGAATTTACCCACATTCTTCGTAAAAATCATTGATTTCTAATATGTGCCAAATCAGACATAAATTCGTCATTAAGCGCCCGTATTTGCTCGGCGCTAGTTATCCGGAGATATCTAAAAAGCCTAAAAAGGTGCTTTTTGGCCATAAAGAGAAGGAGGATAATAGGGTCGCGTAGGTCCCTGAAAATCTGAATGGGAAGGCGGGGAATAATTCAAAAGGGGCTGAGATAAGTGAATATGATTATCAAAAGAAATTTTTGTCTGAGTGCCCACTTTAAGAACTAAAACAAGGGGTTGTCTATTGCGAATCGTTATAACAGGAACAGTACTAGATGAAACCTGACTACTGCTCTTAGGGTCCATCTAAAAAAATAAAATATGACCTTAATAGTTTAAATTGAATATAATTCATGTCGGACTAAATCTTTATGGAGTTGCTGGGGGTCCGAGTGGTAGATTTCGCTGAAGGGCAATTTAATCTTCTCCAAAAGAACCTTGCCGAAATACAGATAATAGTCTGATTTGAGTAGTTGGTATACAGACATGAAGTTATTTGTCGCTTCTTCCTTAGACCAATACTCGTAATCTTGTGGTTGGATAAGGTATTTTCTCCATGAGATACTGATCTGAAGCCGATAAGGGTACAGTTGCAATTTGTCTGCAAACCTTATAGTAGCCGGCCACAGAGAAGGGTCAACCAGGCGCTTTTGATCTAGGAGTGTCCTTTGAATGACCTTGAAGTCCTCTCTAAAAAGGTCAAAATTTATAATGTATGCCTCTGGGCAATACTCTACTAATTTCCATCGTCGACAGTAGTACGTCGACCTACATATAATGGCCGGAAAAATCTCGAAGTATTCTCTCGAACCATCGGCCTTTAGAAACGAACCATGAATTGTAGTTCTTGGAGACCTGACCAGTATTGTGAAAAAATCTACCGCATGTGGGTATAAAAAATCTTCATCCATTTCTTGTTCCTGTCTTTGAATTATCTCTTGAAAAGCGGGACCAGGCATAATGAAATTTAGAATTTTGAACGATTTAAATTAAGAATTTATATAAGAATTGAAATTTTGAAAAACGATTTTAAAAAAATTAAATGTTTAAGTGGCACATGCACCTCGGGACGGTCTTCTCAAATTTTTTGCGGGGTTGGCACTTGTAGAAGTGCGTCGACCTCCTACAATAGGTATTCTTTAGATTTACAATAAATGCATATAAATAAGGCTCGTCGTACCTAGAATAAGCGTAACAAGGGAGGGCACCATTACACCTGTCACATGTCCTCTTTGAACCTTGCCTATCCATCTAACAAAAGAAGATTATTGGATGTCATATAATGGACAGCCTGGCAGATATTTTTGATAAGGAGTTGGGGATCAGGACTTTGGGTTTGTTTAGGGGTGGAAGTCTCTTTATTTTGTAGAAGTCTCTTTATTTTGTAAGAACTCCGTGTCCGTTTTCAGAGACCGCGTCAATTTCCATAGTTTCTTCGCCGTGGTGTTGTTCGGTATTTAAAGGTTCATTCGCGTTAGAACTGTCAGGTCTATCGTCATTGTCAGGTGTCTCAGGCAACTCACGACAACGGAGTCCCCTGCGAAGTTCCATAAGTGGAATGTCATCTTCGTCGGATGATCCTTCTCTCTCCTGTTGTCGATGCCTCACGACCATTTCCAGTGGAGCCTGAACCTCCTCCTCACTGTCCGAGTATTCAGGTGGGACGACATATGTTGTTTTCCTTAGAATGTAAACGTCTGCAAATTGAATAGCATCATTTAAGAACAGATAAATTGGCAACGTGGACCAGACACCAGACTAATATTTCCTGAAGTATCCCGCGGGATTTTCAATTCATCAATTTTTGCTGGTCTGAGATGGCGAGCATGTGACTTTGTTGTTGTGCCGTCAAGCTGATTTCTCACTATGAATGGTAGGGGTCGTATTTGATCGATAATACGGAAGTAAGGTTGCCATTTAATGTCAAGTTTGTTGTCTCTGCGATGATTTTTCACATAGACCGGGTCTCCTATCTGATAGTTCTCTTCTTTGCTGTTTTTGTCAGGATATTTTTTCTGTTTCTTTTCCGCTTCCTTCATGTTCTTGTGAACCAAGAGAAATGATTTATGTATCTCTTTCTAGGTTTCACAATGTAATGTTTTTCGGTAGATGACTGAATATGAATGAAGATTTATTTGGGAAATAGAATTTTCTGGAATTTTTAAACTTTCAGCATGCCTATCTAATGCAATTAAATTATGTGTTGATGGAGTGTTGTAGATTGTATTCTTTTTGTAGTTAATGTAGTAATGTTCTTCCATTTGAAATAGAGTCTCGATAAGAACATCAACTCTTCGATTTCTCCTCTGTCCAAAATATTGAGTCTTTAATTTATTATGAAAACTTTCTTAAAACATGTCGGTATTAACTTGTGCATATTCCCCCTGCCTAAAACAAATTGCCCATGCTTCTTGTCTGCCATCGTAATAATTTTTGAAATAATTCAAAAATTTTGATTCAGTTGAAGTGTATTTTTCTTAATCTTTTGAAATCCTCTTTACTTGATGCATCTAATAGAGAACAAAGGTGGGCATATATTTCTTCCTGGGCATTTTTATCTTTAACATATTCATTGATCTTTCTTCTCCAGTTTTTATGAATATGCCATTTACATAGGCACTTATTTAAATCGTTTCCAAAAACTTTTTTGCAGCATTCCAACCGGCATTATCATCATCTTTCATTATTCTTGTAACTTTTGTTTATGGTGATTTATTGTGTACTGCAAGTAGAAAGTGATGTATCATATCTGAAGTTTCTCTGTTTGATATACAGAAAGCAATTGGATATCCCTTCCTAAATTGATATGGTACCAAAAGAGTAATTAATTTATAACCATATTGTGTGGTGGAATGTGTAGAATCTATACATAGAATTGTACTTGCAAACTGCTCGTATATTTCCTTTTGTTTTTTAGTCATAACTGCCAGTAAAAATTCATCTTTGTTAAGACCTGAATTATCTTCTAATTGGAAATATTTATAAAAAAGGACATCATCAAATTCTTCATTTCTCAGTTTTTGAACTTTAAGATCAACAGAAGTGGCATCGTCCGAGTCAAGCATAGTTGGATTATTCTGAATATTTCTTCTCATGTTTAAAACTGTTTGTCTGTCTATAAGGTGATAATGCTCAAAATCTATATCATATCTGCTGTCTCTGTCAGAGAAAACATTCATAATATTGTCTAGCATGTTATTAACAGGTATATTTAATGCGAGCATTGGTATTATTTCATCTTTAATTTCATCTGGAATCAGAAGGTATTTACTTTGGTCAAATGCAGTTGAATGTGAATGTATGATTGTGTATTTGACATCAACTTCACCTTGAGAGGTTGTTGTAACGGACATTCTTGATGGACATAATTTGCCAATTTTATATGAACCTTTAATGTTTTTTTTCTCCTTAAAAACTTCTCCTTTCTTGCGGTGTGGTAAATCGACTCCATCCCTATAGCAAACAAGTGATGTATAAACATTCCCATTTTTGAATTTCTTGTCCTGCCTAGACTTGACAGAAATTACATTAGATTTTTTCTCGGTTTTAATGAACTTGGAACTTTGAAACATATAATTATAAACTCAGCCTGTCGTTGTCGTCATTGTCATCGTTCTCATTAATTTCCTTTAGACCTTGATAGACCGTTGACCTTGCCCTGTCTATACAGTCCCGAAGACTCCTGAGCATGCGCAATGTGCTTGGGAACATCGTAGTGTTTTCTGAATTTACCAACATTCTTCGTAAAAATCGTTGATTTCTAATATGTGCCAAATCAGACATAAATTCGTCATTAAGCTCCCGCATTTGCTCGGCGCTAGTTATCCGGAGATATCTAAAAATACTTTGTCTGACTAACAAAGTTGTATTAGACCAAACGGGATGTAAAGGTGCTTCTTGGCCATAAAGAGAAGGAGGATAATAGGGTCGCGTAGGTCCCTGAAAATCTGAATGGGAAGGCGGGGAATAATTCAAAAGGGGCTGAGGTAAGTGAATATGATTATCAAAAGAAATTTTTGTCTGAGTGCCCTCTTTACGAACTAAAACAAGGGGTTGTCTATTGCGAATCGTTATAACAGGAACAGTACTAGATGAAACCTGTCTACTGCTCTTAGGGTCCATCTAAAAAAATAAAATATGACCTTAATAGTTTTTAAATTGAATATAATTCATGTCGAACTAAATCTTTATGGAGTTGCTGGGGGTCCGAGCGGTAGATTTTGCTGAAGGGCAATTTAATCTTCTCCAAAAGAACCTTGCCGAAATACAGATTATAGTCTGATTTGAGTAGTTCGTATACAGACATGAAGTTATTTGTCGCTTCTTCCTTAGACCAATACTCGTAATCTTGTGGTTGGATAAGGTATTTTCTCCATGAGATACTGATTTGAAACCGGTAAGGGCACAGTTGCAATTTGTCTGCAAACCTTATAGTAGCCGGCCACAGAGAAGGGTCAGCCAGGCGCTTTTGATCTAGGAGTGTCCTTTGAATGACCTTGAAATCCTCTCTAAAAAGGTCAAAATTCATAATGTATGCCTCTGGGCAATACTCTACTAATTTCCATCGTCGACGGTAGTACGTCGACCTACATATAATAGCCGGAGAAATCTCGAGGTATTCTCTCGAACCATCGGCCTTTAGAAACGAACCATGAATTGTAGTTCTTGGAGACCTGACCAGTATTGTGAAAAAAATCTACCGCATGTGGGTATAAAAAATCTTCATCCATTTCTTGTTCCTGTCTTTGAATTATCTCTTGAAAAGCGGGACCAGGCATAATTTGAAATTTAGAATTTTGAACGATTTAAATTAAGAATTTAAATTAGAATTGAAATTTTGAAAAATGATTTAAAAAAAATTAAATGTTTAAGTGGCACATGCACCTCGGGACGGTCTTCTCAAAATTGTGCGGGGTTAGCACTTGTAGAAGTGCGTCGACCTCCTACAATAGGTATTCTTTAGATAAGTTTTACAATAAATGCGTATAAAATAGGGCTCGTCGTCCCTAGAATAAGCGTAACATGGGAGGGCACCATTACACCTGTCACATGTCCTCTTTGAACCTTGTCTATCCATCTGAAAAAAAAGAAGATTATTGGATGTCATATAATGAACAGCCTGGCAAATATTTTTGATAAGGAGTTGGGGATCAGGACTTTGGGTTTGTTTAGGGGTGGAAGCCTCTTTATTCTGTAAGAACTCCGTGTCCGTTTTCTGAGATACCGCCTCAATTTCCATATTTTCTTCGCCGTGGTGTTGTTCGGTATTTAAAGGTTCATTCCTCCCCGTTCTATTTGGATACTTTCCCTGGATCTGCTCCCGTGGCTATGTACAAAGGGTATTTACAGTATATACATGGACCGAGTATGCCGAGACAGCATCTCCTTCAAACAGACTGATCTCTTTACAGCTGGAAAGCATGTTGGAATGATCCGATGTTAAACGGTTGTCGTGAACTTCTACTATCACAAAATTTATGATAGATATAATCAATCTGCTTGAATAAAATTATATACAATAGTCTACACTTCTAGATCTCTAATACCGTAGCCGGCGCCTTTCTCATGTGCAGATTTAAGTCATTAATGGTCCGTATTCATTTTATCAATTACTTTGTATACCAGGATCTCCAGTTTTCCACGATCGAAGACCTTATATTGGCAGACGGCGACAAAAGATGATCATTCAAAGCAAACGGTCCATGATGACCTGCATCCATCTGCCTTCTCCCCCTCTCCATCCTTTTGAAGAGACATGTGTCGCCAGAATGATATAGATGGCTTGTAGAGTTTCCACGATCTTACGTTGGTGTTACAGCTGCAGTCCAATCCTTTGATGATAGCCAAATTGCTGGCTTAAGAGCAGTGCCCCGTGACAAACTTTTGCTGGAAACAGATTCCCCATATTTCCCACCTGGGAGAGCTTTAGTGAACACACCGGCTTACCTCGGGGATGTAGCAGCCTTTATGACAGCGCACTTGGACCTTCGGCAAACTGAGTTATACCAGCTGACCTTGAATAATGCAATAGCCCTGTATGGTGATTAGGGAAGTGGAGATGTGTGGAGGAGTTGCCGAATCGGAAGCTCAGTGGTGTTGTAAGGAGGAGTTGCCATACTGGGAGCTCAATTTGAATATTTGGGGGAGTTACCGCACCGGTAGCTTAGTCTCTGAAATTTGTGTACATAAACTGTAAATATGTTAAATGTTAATGTTTTACTTTAAACTTGTATTTTAACTGATGATCGCCAGCCACGATGCAGATTTCTAAAACGGGGAGGAATGTGATGAAACAGACACCAGTCGAGTTGACCTGAGCAGTCGAATACGGAAGTACCGTGTCTAAACAATAACTGCCAGTCTTTGCTGTTCTCCCGACCTGTGTACATCGCTGCCAACTCTGTGCCGTGTATATGACGACGTGTTTGGGAAGCCCAACGCCAGTGTGACAGATACATAGGCTGTATTGGTGAGTAACCCTGCATGTTATTTACATTAGTACAAGTTATTCTCGTGGCCCACGGAAAGTTAAAAATGAAATATAATGATATAGAACCGGTCATCTTGATTTCTCCCACATTTAATCAATCATATAAATGCCAAGTTTGCAATATGATACTTTTGTCCAAAGTCGGCACCGGTTGCCCATTGGTCTCGTCGGTTTATGTGTGTGATGTTTACATGTCGTGTGTCTCTTTTCCGTCTCGTGCTGCACACGTCTTCTGTGTTTTTGCATCGGGTGTTTTGGTGTTTTACTGTTGATGCTGCAACGGGGTCTTGTTGGAGATCTCCTCCCTTCTTTTATACAAAGTACAAGGGAATATCTGTAAGGAGTCCCCTCTCATGTTAAAAATAGTCCATTTTTTTAATTTTTACATATGTGCATCGGATGATATACCATCTAGTAAGACTCATTTGTTCATACAGATTTAATAGTGTTGTATTATTTTTTAACAGGATAGAAGAAAGACTGGACATACTGTTTGCAGGAGCCGAAATATACACCTCCATGGTCATTTATCTGCTGGAAGAAGAGGGCACCAAGTGGAGGACACCATCCAACAACTGGAGGAATTGCCCCAGATTGGTGCAGCTGCTGAAAATTCAGAGATATGCCCACAGCTGCTGAGAGGTTCTGCTGTAAGAAATTGCCAGACGCCTGCACAACACCACCAGGATGCTTATCTATTGATCTGATAAAATAAGCCCTACTCATCTGTAATCCAATAAGTTCTACTAATATGTTTTATATCCAATATACCAGGTTTAATGTCATACTATACATGTATTTGTATTGTGTTGTCCAGTTCAAGATAACACTTTCAGTGTGAATGGTCATTTTGCATTGTATGTAGGCTTATTACAATTTTTATGTTAGACAAAATATTTTTATACTCAGGTAAAAGGTCAATACCAAGAATCTTGTTTGTCTTCAAGAAACTGTTATAATTTACACATTATAAAGGTATAAACTCAGAATAATCTAAGAAGGTCATTGTCATAATCTGTATGTCTATTTATACCATCAATTGAAGAAGATCAACTCACGTTGTTACATATAAGTACCTAGTTTTTCACAACTAAATTCTACAACATATATTTTGCAGGATTTCAGAATACTAATTCTTGACGAGTCCGTTTTGAGATTAGCCCAGCTGTACTGGCAAGAGGATGCAGACATAAACCGAGGCTACCGACATGCCTCATACAGGCAGTTTGTGCTCTGGACGTACGACAGACTTGGGGCTGGTGTTCGCAAGGTCATCTTTATTTGTAGACTTCTTTTATTATATTTTGTCATGACCATGTATTAGGACTAGAAAATGCCTATCTTTATGTTTAATGACAAATATTGATAATGACCATATCCCTGTATACAGCACAAAATCGATAATTCAGAAAATCAGAAACTGAAGGCAAAGAAAATCAGGATAAAACAGGAATCAAAGCAAACAAACAAAAACCTCCACCACATGAAAAGAAGCGAACTCCCGATATGGGAGAGAGACCAGGTGCCCAGGAAGAGTAAGTATCTCCTGCTTGCATGCAACACCCGCCGCTTCAATTCGGTAGAACTGTCACATCCGGTTACGTCCATTTCGGAAGACATAGACAACAATCTTTGGTTGGATGGTTCAAATGGTCTATGACAAAATCTTGAGAGTGGGACATCATAGTGTCTGACGAGTTCTTCCTCAGTGACGATGTTAGTGGGTTACAAGATTCAAGATTCATTTATTTCTCATAAACCAAGTATTGGTATAGAGACAAAACATACATATAATTACCAAAACAATAAAAACATGTGACATGACAAGCAGAATTTCAACAAAAGCAGAGCAATATATTTTCTAAGAATCATGTAAGAGCAGAATCTGTTTGTAAAGTTTTACAAGAAAATGTTCATTTAGCAGGTACGATGTAACAGTGCAGGTACACTGCATACAAGTTCAACCGAGGACACAAAAATTTGTTTCATATATACAAAAGTGGATCGATATAATTTTGCAAGGATAGAGCAGTTTTGACATAATTATAAGAGCATATGCATGTTAGTACAGTGCATGATCAAATTTGCAGATTCATGAAATGGGCCCAAGTTTAAAAAGATTTTTATTTAATTAGAAGAGAAAAGCTGCTTAGCAAAATACAGTATTATACTATCATTGGTTGGTACATGATCATAAAGCAGGTACAATAGTACAGTGCATGATCGACCTGATCTGCAGATGAAAAATAGTATATTTATTGATGAAAATATAAAAAATATCCCTGGCTGGGAAGCTTATATAAAAGATGCCTACCTCCCAGAACAAAATCCGTATATTTGGTACTTGCTATGGTAAAGCGTATTTACTGAGATATGAACACGCCATAAGCTGGCGATGATGGGATGTTGCTACTCAGAAAAGAGTTAAAGAAGATCCTGACGATTATCTCAACAGCACTCACAATAGAGCGCAAAATTAAACATCATCGGACCCCTAGCAAGCTAGAGATGGGACTAGGTGCCCGGGAGGAGTAAGCATCCCGTTGAGTTGGCTAGCCGAACCCGCCGTCGATGTTTATGAAGCATGGAAATGAAAATATAAAAACTTCATGCATTGTCTGACGTTATTTCTATATAGAAAGTGCTATGGCGACAATGTCAGGGAAGTATATTCAAAACACTTACTGTCAGAAAAGAAACGTTTGTAATGCTGAAATTGAAGTCGTCACGTGTGTCATAGAGTGAGGTGTTCATGTGACCATCAGTGTCGTAGGACAACATTGTGTCCAAATGGGATGCTGAATTATTTGTCTCTGTAGTTTCTTTGACTTCAAGCTCTGAAGGATAGATACTGCTCAGGTTATCCGCGAATTTTGGATTATTGATGGACAACACATCGTCTATGTATCTGAAAGTGAAGTTGTCCGTCGATGCTTAATTTTGTGCTCTATTGTGAGTGCTATCGAGATTTTTCGTCAGGATCTTCTTTAACTCATTTGTGTCACACTTATGCCCTTTGCCTTGTGGAGCTCGTAAAAAGTCCCCGCGAGGGATTTGACAGTAAGTGTTTTGAATATATTTCCCTGACATTGTCGCCATACCACTTTCTACATAGACAACGTCAGACAGTGCACGAGTTTCATATATTGTTTCATTTTCGTGCTTAAACATCGACGGCGGTTGCGGCTGGCCAACAGGGGATGCTTACTCCTCCCGGGCACCTGGTTCCACCTCTAGCTTGCTAGGGTCCGTCGATGCTTAATTTTGTGCTCTATTGTGAGTGCTATCGAGATTTTCGTCAGGATCTTCTTTAACTCATTGAAGTCAGAGGCTCAGTATCTTTTCCCTTCAGAGACCAAAGATCGAATGAATTTAACTTCGTACGAGTAAAGGAAAATGTCGGCAAGGAGTGGGGCACAATAGGTCCAAATTTGAATTCCGATAATTAAATGTTCAGTTTGCATGTCTGGTACATTCTGTAAATTTATCAGGTTTTTAATGATGCTATTGTATTTAAATACGTTTAACAATTGAGATAGAGAGAGAGGGGGGGTATTATGTTTCATTTCAACTAAGAACTCAGTAAAAGTGATTTTTAATCAATGTCTCGTTGGTAATTAATTTTTAACGGCGTTCTTGCACCGTTACCAATGAGGCATTTTGACAGAAGGATCCTACAGCTCAGTTATGCATCAGTAGATACAATGTAATTGAATCGTGTAAGTGTACAATGGATTCCATACTTAGTCTGGAAATATTGAAATATAATTACTGCTAAGATTTTCTTTCCCAAAGATTTGGCCACACTGCCAGACATCGAAAGAATGGTGTATTGATGGAAATTCTCGCTCTACAATGTAAATAGAAGGAAAACATATAGGAAAAGTGACTACTGACATATGAAAGGATCAATCCATCACAAAACTTGGTGCAAACCTGAAGTCCTTTCAGAATTCAATCAAATTGTTAATAGCTTTATAATCCCTTTCCTTCCCTTCATTTATTATGACTTCCTAGAACATCAGTGTACAGATGATCAACAACTGGCAGACAATGTGATTGTTTACAAAAGGTAAAAATATTATGCATTATAAGAAACTCTGGGTGTTATATGTACTTCATTGACTTATTAATTTTTAGTGCAGGGGTCAAAGATTAAAAACATGTATATATCAAATATATACGATTGTAAACATAAATTGTATTGAAAGTAACATAACACATACTCATAACAGCGCCAATTTGAAGGTACTGATCTGTAGCAACTTCTGCAACAGATATTTCTTTTCCTTGCAACTTACCTAAAGACAATAGTTCTTAGGCGAGCTTGAGATGCTTACTCTTCCTGGGCACCTGGTCTCACTCCCATATCGGGAGTTCGCTTTGGTTCCTGTTTTATCCTCATGCCTTCGGTTTCTGATTTTCTGAATTATTGATTTTGTGCTGTAAACAGGGATATGGTCATTATCCATATTTGTCATTGGATACGAATTATAAGACTAAAAAACTACACAGTTGGGACATGGTAATTCGATCGTCCCGATTTTTTTTCCCAATGGAAATTGCAGGACATGAAAGTACACAGTGCAGTTAGTAAATCTCCCTAAAAATACTACAGATCCAAACGGAAGAAAAACATTGAACAGTCAGGTACCAGTTAGAATGTTAAACGTCTTCAAATTCAATAACATTATTTATGAACTGATAAATTTGTAGCAATGACCAGTCATGCACGTTTCGGTTATTTAACCCTCGTCAGTGATCCTCAATCTAAACAATGTGATATGGCCAAAGAGTGTGAAAATTATTCTGTCTACAAATGTATCGAAAAATGTAGCAGGATGGATGGGATGTGATGCTACAGGACCCACATTTTAGAAATTTCAAGATTTTCTGACAACAGAAATTCGCGAATGCATTGAAGAGACAGACGATCAACCGAAGTTGGAGCCTACTGGGTTTTATCGACGAATTGCCGCATTGGACCATCATCTGGGGGAAGAATGCGTGCAGCGCCAGTACCAGGTAGCCAAGAGGTTCCGTGATGCCCGTTGGATCTCGAGCATCAGGAGGGATGCAAGGTTTGATTTTCCGACCGCCTTATATCCTATCCTTAGACGGTAGTAAATTTCCCGTCTCCAAATCTAGTAAGATGAGTTCTGCAGGTGAATACCAGACTGGACCATCCAGGGACTTCAGATTGGAAGCAAACCCCGAAATGCGAGTTTATAGAGCGAACGCAGCTGCTGATGACAACGCCGTTCCTAGTGAGTTGAAGGCTGAGGATCCATTATCTTCGGAGGACCCATTACCATTTGAAGGTCCCTTCCCGCTGGAAGAGCCAAACGTCAGGAGCAGTGCAGGAGGAAGTACTGGTGGAAGCACGGCAGCATGCAGAGACGGAGGTGTCACCGCCTACATTGGAACGGTCGCTGAGAGAGGACGTAGTTATTCCATCAATAGTTGTCACACCGCCCACTGAAGGGTCGGTGTTGGAGGAAAAGTCTGTTCCACGGAGCAAATCTACCGGTATCAGGATATCACCTGTAAAGGCACCGCCAAAACAGGACGTCAGACTGAAATTTCGATGTAAGATCCAAATCTTCATCTGACAGATCCAGCGCTTACGCGCGGTCCACATCCAAGCCGGTGAGCCGTACGGCCTCATCATCTGCCGGGGGGGGGGGGGGTCAGCCGACCGCAGGCTGGTGATAAGTGGAAGACGAGCTCCGAGGGACAGAGGAATGTAAAAAGGTCTTCCATGTCTGCAGTTACAGTCACGTTGAGAGGACAGCCACCTTCTCTTGGTGCATGGAGGAATCGCCACCAGAGTCACTTCAGTCGATATGACGTGTGCTGCTCAATCCCTTCTTGTTATTCACATGACAGGCGACTGAGAAGACATGTAATAGACATACATTTACCACAAGCTTTCCGGAATGCCGTGGCAACAAGGGAGAACATCGCCATCCAAGTGGACACCATACGATGGTTGATAAGGACTGTCTTAGGACCTAGAGCGACTCACTCGGATGCTGTCGTCTGGATGAACAGGCCACGCAGAATTCCATACGGAACCTGGATTGGGGGTGAACACCAGGACCTTTACGACCAAGCCTGCCATTTCCTGGGTGAGTCATCCAGATGTATGTTCACAGCACATGCAATCAATTCGTCCGCGGTACTTATCCATTGGAGGTGTATCCAGGAGCAGGTGCGAGAGTTTAAGAGGTTCCCGAACATGAGCGATCCTGTTGTTTTAGTGGAACCTGAGGAGGAGCATAGCCCTTATGTGGCTATATTTGTGGACAAAGAAGACAGTGAAGAGGACCTTAAAATATGATTCTATTAGACCAGGCAGTCGGCTCTGATGTCGAGAAACCCGAGCAGAGACGGGAGCAGAGTTCCGATATGCCAAAGTGCTTCGACAGTCATTGTCAGGACTTGTAAGATCTGGAATTCAGAGACAGGACATACTGTTGAGGACCTTTTGGTGTACATTTTTTCCAGAGACGTGGATCATAAGCCTTTCGCTAGGGTTGAAGTGGCTGGAGGGGTCGCAGTGTTTAGTGAGCCGAAAAATTACCCTCTAGTGGATTTCTCCATGAATGGACCTTGAATTGTTGCCGTTGGAGTCAACCCTAAGCACTACGATATTATGACAGTGGAACGTTCAATTGTACTAAACCAGTTATTGTCCAACCTGAAGGTAGGGCATTAGGAGGGTGTGGCTTAGACAGAACGATTCCTCCATCTAATCGGTTACGGCAGGATGAGGTGTTCAAGCGGATGCTGAAATTCGCCCGGCCAAATCAGGCCCTCATTCTTCATCTCCTTGGTCCAAAAAGAGACACCTACGGGCTAGACGTAAATGCACGCTGTAGAGACTTTATGCAGACCAGGTGTGATAGGCACTGAGGATTTCGGTTGAGTCAGGCTAAGGAAGTCACCAAATACTTATTTTGGCATTACGGCAGCTGTACAGTCATTTGTTGACCTTCAAATTGCTCGCTTACGGGCAATCCCTAGAGACAAGTTGCTGTTGAAAAAAGGATTCTCAATATTTCTCTCTAGGAGGAGCAGATTTTTTTTTATTGCTATATATATAGATGCCCTTTAACAAATAGTTAGGTCTTTCCGGGCATGAAAAACCCATAATAACAAATAAATGGTATGTATACATTATATAGAAGGTAGTGATTTAATAATTTGGTAAACAGAATGAATATTTTGCCGCAATTTTCTCTAAATTCAGTTTGCGATATCTAAAATCCTTAGCGTTATATATGTTGACCTCGTCGTTGCGCACGAAGATTTGCAGATACGACGTGTCAAGAGTACTGAAAGGCAGTATGCTACCCTCTACCTCGCACTAATTTACAGTGAAATATGACAGGTAAGTATCGAAATAAGCTTTCATCTTTTTTAAAATATTCTAAAATTTTGTAATATTCACTCTGTCGTACATTAAACAAATTGAGTATATTTTGTAATATTCATATTCATAGCATGGTAATTTTCCAGAGAGAAATATGCAAATTAATAGTGTTTCTCGTAGGACAAATGCAGAATGCACATCTTGTTCGGCAAAATCAATTACAGACAGTGCCGCATACATTACAACAACAAAATGCACAAGGCATCCACTAAACGCATTGTTAATCACAACTGCGCAACAAAATGTACAACAGCCAATTCTGCAACCACACTATGTGCAACCAACTGTCCAACAACAAATTGTACAACAAAACTTTCAACAAAAATCACAACAATAAAAAGCACAATCCCAACAAGTGCCGCAACATCTGAATGTGCAACAGAATGCACAATAATTGTTACAACAAAATGTTACACAACAGAATGTGAAACATAATGAACAACAATTGTTACAACAAAATGTTACACAACAGAATGTGCAACATAATGCACAACCGTTGATACAACAAAATGTTACACAACAGAATGTGCAACCTAATGTACAACCGTTGCCACAACAACTAAACACGCAACAACAGAATGTACAATATAATGTACAACAACAGTTGCCTCAACAGAATTTGTTTCAACAAAATGCACAACAGCAGTTAGTTCAACAACAAAATATGCTCAATGAGCAACAGCAGGTGCCACAAGTTCAAACACCAGTGCAAAAAGCAACACAAACACCACCAAATCCAGTTAATACACCTCAAAATTCACCACAACAGCTTTAAGAACATTTCAGACGAAATTTTGTAATTTATGCAGCACAACAGCTTGCAAATCAACCACAGCATATACAACAAGAAGCTCAAATGTTACCGCAATTCATTTCTCCACAACAACAAAACGTACGTGTACAAACACCACAACCTAATTTGTAACACGTGCAGCATCAATTAATGCAACCACAGCCACAAACTCATTTACCACAACAAGTTCAACCACAACAAGTACAATTGCAACAAGTACAGCCACAACAAGTATCAATAGTACAGCCATTACAACCACAACAACTAGTGCAGCAACCTATACAATTGTTTCCACAAGTACCCCTAATACACCAACAAATGGTACTTCAACCACAACCACAGATTCAACAAATGGTACCTCAACAACCCATTCAACAAGCAGTGCTTCAACAACCAACCCAACACCTACCACAAGAACCACCATAACAATCACCTCAGCAACCACCACAACAATCACCTCAGCAATCCCCTCAACAACCATTACAACAACAACGAGTCCCAAATCGAAATTAAAACGTCCAGTTGAATCAACAACTTGAAACTTTACCAAAAACCTTGTATTATGATGGTAAAGAAAATTGGAACGCTTACGAGGTCAAACTGCGACGTTATTGTGAGGTCAAAAATAACACTTTGAGAGAGTGTAAAGATGAACTCTGCTTTTGTTTGAGAGGCAAAGCAGGAGAATATTACGCTATACTGGCCAACACGCAATCAGATTTAATTTCTGAATAATTAATTCAAAAGTTAAAGAAAAGATTTGGATTTTCTGAAATACCAGAAACGGCCCGCGTAAAATTCAGTTCCTTGAGGCAAAACTTGGGCGAATAAATCGAAGATTGGGCCGACCGAGTTATGCATCAAGCCATGTACGCTTTTCCGGGCCTACCTGATGATTTCGTACAATCTCAGGTATTATCCAAAGTCTGTCACGGTACAACACATAAAGAAACTGGCCAGTATGCAGCAAATCTACACCTCACCAGTCTAGAGGATTGCCTTTCGAAAATGATAAATTAACAATATAATCACGAGGCAATTTTCGAGACATCTAAAGCAAAAGAGGTGAAAGCTGTAACCTTTGATGAGTCAAATACTATAGAGAGCTCAACTGACCCTAACTCCGAAGCACAAGTTAAAGTCCGAGAGGCGAGAATAGTTACTCGTGAACCTTGTTACTGGGCTGGCCGGACATCAAACGGTTACGGTAGGTCATTTCCCAGGCAGGAAAGAGAAGCAAGACCACCATTTCGCAAGTCTCTTAAATTTGCAGGAATTGAACAGAATACAAGTTACCATTCTAAGCTTGATTCTTTGGGTAAAGAGGTCGATACCCTAAAATTCGACATTAATAACAAATTCGAGAAGTTGGAACGGCTTATTATAAGGTCACAACAAAGTAGGTCGCCCTCACCCTCCGCCCTACAATCAGGTTGTTTTACCTGTGGGAGCAAATCACATTTCCAGAGAGAATGCCCCAGTAATGAAGGTAAGAACAAACCTGCAGACAGTAAAGTGGGGTTAGAGCCATTGTAAAAGAGGACCATTTGGACATATAGGAGGTTCCATCAAACTCGGGAAGGATCGAGCGAATAGGCCTTAACTTATTCAAAATGAAACAGGCCCAATATCAGATCAGAACCCAGAACCGGTAAGTTTACCGATTAAGGTTAATAATTCAGAACGTGAAATTGTCATCTGTCAATTAAGATCAGAATCCATGATAAAGGTCCCTGTAGAGGTGCAAGGTCATAAATTTCTAGCCGTAATTGATACAACGGCAGAAGTTTCTATTATATCTGATAAGTTATTAGGCAAGCTTACAGATAAACCTGACACAATAAAAAAGGTACATGTAACCATGCAGAAAGCGGGACGAGACATGAAAATGGAAGGTTCATTGCTTAAACCTACATCTATCAAAATCGGTAAGAAAGAGTTCTATGAGGGTTTATATGTAGCTCCCACTGGAGATGAAATGCTACTTGGGTTAGAATTTATGTTACGCCATAATGTCACCATTAATCTAGGCAGAGGATACTTGCAGATAGGAAAGGAATCAATACCCTTAATTCATGGTGATAAGTCAAGTGGTGATACAGTAAAAGTAAAAAATATTACTGTTAATAAACGAACAGTTGTACCTGCTTATTCTGTATTACAATTAGCTTGTACAATGAATGACCCTCTGTCTGATTACATAGTCGAACCCACCATGCAAACAGTGACGGCACCCAGATCCTTACATGCAGGCAACACAAATCCTGTAATTAGTTTTTTGAATTTCTCAGATCAAGAGGTAACGTTGCATAAAAATCAAAAAGTGGGTCATGCTATGGAAAAAAAAAAGTGATGTTATGCCGGAGTGTGACACAGACGGTCTAATCCAAGTAATTAAAATCTCTATTATTGACTCAAATTAAGAAGTAGCACCTCATCTTCAAGATCTATTCGATAGGTGAAAGGTCAAGTTAAAACCAGATGAGTCTAATGCGCTGTTATTGGAATTCTCGGTTATTTTCGCCAAAGATGAGTTCGACATTGGACAGATATCTGCCATCGAGCATGGACTTGATACTGGTGATGCTGCCTCATTTAAATAGCGGATACGTCGAACCCCTGACTGCTTTGTTCAAGAGGAAGAAAAACATTTAAAAAATGCTTACAGCAGGGGTAATCGAACCCTCCGTATCAGAATGGGCATCAGCACCAGTGTTAATTCTTTAACTCATTTGTGTCACACTTATGCCCTTTGCCGTGTGGAGCTCGTAAAAAAGTTCCTCGCGAGGGGTTTGACAGTAAGTGTTTTGAATATTTTATCCTGACATTGTCGCCATAGCACTTTCTATATAGACGTGGCCTTAGTGCATGTATTTTATATATTCTTTTCGTTTCCTGCGTGAACATCGACGGCGGGTGCGGCTAGCCAACAGGGGATGCTTACTCCTCCCGGGCACCTGGTCCCACCTCTAGCTTGTTAGGGGTCCGTCGATGCTCAATTTGGTGCTCTATTGCGAGTGCTGTTGAGATTATCGTCAGGATCTTCTTTAACTCATTTGTGTCACACTTATGCCCTTTGACGTGTGAAGCTCGTAAAAAAGTTCCCCGCGAGGGGTTTGACAGTAAGCGTTTTGAATATTTTATCCTGACATTGTCGCCATAGCACTCTCTATATAGATGTGGCATTAGTGCATGCATTTTATATATTCTTTTCGTTTCGTGCGTGAACATCGACGGCGGGTGCGGCTAGCCAACAGGGTATGCTTACTCCTCCCGGGCACCTGGTCCCATCTCTAGCTTGCTAGGGGTCCGTCGATGCTCAATTTGGTGCTCTATTGTGAGTGCTATTGAGATTATCGTCAGGATCTTCTTTAACTCATTCGAAAAAAGGGACAGTACACTTCGATGGCGTATAGATTACCGTGCTTTAAATGCGGTAACTAAAAAAGATGTCTACCCACTGCCTTTCATTGGAGAATGTATAGACACTTTGGCTGGAAATATCTGGTTTTCTAAATAAGATGCCAACTAGGCTTACTGGCAGGTCAAGGTCAAAGACGATGGTAAGTGTAAGACCGCTTTCATCACAAAATATGGCCTACAAAATCAGGATAAAACAAGAACCAAAGCAAACAACCAAAACCTCCACCATATGAAAAGAAGCGAACTCCCGATAATGGAGTGAGACGAGTTGCCCAGGAAGAGTAATCATCTCCTGCATACAGGGAACAGAGCAAGACCAACAGGGACCTTAGGTATCATCTGGTTGCCAGGCCGCACGAGCGGATGAGAGTCCTCTGCCCTTGCTGCCCAAGTAAGAATTGGAGGTGAGATGAAACCCTCGAAAGGATATCGGACCTGAAAGTGCATGCCCTGGAAAACCACAAGAGTGTCGACATCAGCAAATTCCCTGGAAATTTCGTCAGTGAGGCGAATGATTTTTAATTCTTCTTGTACCGAAAGGACTATGTTAGAATCGTTTGTGCCAGCTCATAGAGGGGATAATCTGCGACACTGGTTAGAAGAGAGATCCTGAAATGTTTAGAGAGCAACAGGAAGCAAGAGAAGGAGAGACATGGATGGATGAAAGAATATTCAGATGTGAGATCCGGGAGCAAGAAAAGACCTTTCACCCCTGAACTGGACTTCATTCTGGATTATGAAGGTGGAAACAGCTCTTCAGCTTCAAAAAGGATAAGGGAGTAGTCTCCTACTAGGCTCCAGATGAAAGAATGAATGGTGAAGAACATAACGTTTCAAGGGAAGGAATCACCGTGGACATCCAAGGAGAGAAGGATAACGTTTATAGATAGGAGCTGAAAGAGGGAGTGCAGAGAGAGCCAGAGATCATTGCAAGTTTACTGAGAAGAGCTGAACATTCAAAAGAAGACCTTTTCTCCAAATGAGTTGACAGTGCAATGCATGTATTTTATATATTGTTTTTATTTTCGTGCATGAACATCGGCCGCGGGTGCGGCTAGCCAACAGGGGATGCTTACTCCTCCCGGGCACCTGGTCCCACCCCTAGATTGCTAGGGGTCCGTCGATGCTCAATTTGGTGCTCTATTGTGAGTGCTGTTGAGATTATTGTCAGGATCTTCTTTATCTCAATTGTGTCACACTTATGCCCTTTGCCGTGTGGAGCTCGTAAAAATGTTCCCCGCGAGGGGTTTGACAGTAAGTGTTTTGAATATTTTTCCCTGACATGGTCGCCATAGCACTTTCTATATAGATATAACCTCAGACAGTGCAATGCATGTATTTTATATATTGTTTTTATTTTCGTGAATGAACATCGACGCCGGGTGCGGCTAGCCAACAGGGGATGCTTACTCCTCCCGGGCACCTGGTCCCACCTCTAGCTGATCACTGACGAGGGTTAAATACCCGAAACGTGCATGTCTGGTCCATGTTGCCAATTTATCTGTTCTTAAATGATGCTATTCAATTTGAAGACATTTACATTGCTAGGGGTCCGTCGATGCTCAATTTGGTGCTCTATTGTGAGTGCTGTTGAGATTATTGTCTGGATCTTCTTTAACTCATTTGTGTCACACTTATGCCCTTTGCCGTGTGGAGCTCGTAAAAAAGTTCCCCGCGAGGGGTTTGACAGTAAGTGTTTTGAATATTTTTCCCTGACATGGTCGCCATAGCACTTTCTATATAGATATAACCTCAGACAGTGCAATGCATGTATTTTATATATTGTTTTTATTTCGTGCATGAACATCGACGGCGGGTGTGGCTAGCCAACAGGGGATGCTTACTCCTCCCAGGCACCTGGTCTCACCTCTAGCTTGCTAGGGGTCCGTCAGTGCTCAATTTGGTGCTCTATTGTGAGTGCTGTTGAGATTATTGTCAGGATCTTCTTTAACTCATTGAAGATCCTGACGTTAATCTCAACAGCACTCACAATAGAGCACGAAATGGAACATCAACGGACCCCTAGCAAGCTAGAGGTGGTACCAGGTGCCCGGGAAGAGAAAGTATCCCCTGTTGGTTAGCCGCACCATCAACATGGAAGGATGTAAAAGAAGACCAACAGCTAAAGAAAGACCTTGCATCAACATTTGCTCATTACGATATGTAAGGTATGCCTAGAACCGCAATTCATAAAATGCGATTCTATAATTATGACGTCAATAGAAGAATTGCTGTCATGGCTTCATGCTCCGCGATTTACGTTGTCATACTTCGCCAGTTCCTCGAAGCTTCCAAGCACCGAAGTTAATCAACAGGCGGTCTTCTTCGATTTCTTCAGGGACAAAAAATAGTTCTGAGACTGTAATTTAAATTCAGGAGAATTTCATCTTTTTTAAGGGGGATAGTATTAGACGGCTCTTAGTCGTATCTTGGTCTTGTACAGAGTACGGTAACAGTAAACAGGTTTTTTCGTGACGTCATCCCTTGACGCGCACCCTTAACTCAGCGGCTTATAAAATCATAAAATGCATACCTATCAAAGTATATATATAGTTAAAAATAATAAATTTTGCACTTCATCATGCTAACACAATATTATACCTATAATGACAACATGGATAAGGACCATATCCCTGTATACAGCACAAAATCGATAATTCAGAAAATCAGAAACCGAAGGCATACAAAATCAGGATAAAACAGGAACCAAAGCAAACATACAAAAACCTCCACCGAATGAAAAGAAGCGAACTACCGATATGGGAGTGAGACCGGGTGCCCAGGAAGAGTTAGCATCTCCTGTTTGCATGCAACACCC
The DNA here is from genome assembly GCA_028142955.1 of Pinctada fucata. Taxonomy (NCBI): domain Eukaryota; kingdom Metazoa; phylum Mollusca; class Bivalvia; order Pterioida; family Pteriidae; genus Pinctada; species Pinctada fucata. The sequence goes on along the minus strand of AP027110.1, from coordinate 12,722,666 downwards.
GCCGCTTCAATTCGGTAGAACTGTCACACCCGGTTTCTTCCATTTTGGAAGACATAGAGTACAATCTTTGGTTGGATGGTTGAAATGGTCTATGTCGGAATATCATTCACCATTCGGGAGAATGGGACATCATAGTGTATGACGAGTGTCCTATAGAATAAGACGAATATGTACGACAAGGGAAAATTAGTAGCAATTTCACGCTACCGCGGAGTAATTTCTATAGCGGAAACGACATTGTTCTGTAAATATTTTGGGGATAAAATTCATATTAAAGAAAGAGTATCTGCATCAATTAATTAGGGAATGACCGTGTAGCTAAGGAGAAAAAAATCAAGTAAACTAAACATTTTTAAATTTCTATGATCAAGGACCACAACTCGTCGTAAAATAGGTCCAGTTTAACTCGAACTGGATCTGCAATTATTTATCATAAAGGCATATATAACGTCTCAAGTCAAAAGCTGCGAAAAAAAGTCTGTAAAACTGTTGAAAATTTCTTTGTTCATCGGCCATAGCTCTGCTAAAAGTAAATCAATTTTTCCGAAACTCAAATTGGATCTTACAGATGGCCGTCCTAAGTCGGCACCGGTTGCCCATTGGTCTCTTTGGTTTATGTGTGGTCTTTTATGTTTACCCTCCGTTCTTTTACACTACTGATATCGAGTCATATGCAATGTTTTAATCCAGTATCTCGAAAGCATCAGAAAAAGGGTCCGGAAAACATGACGGACACATGGACGGACGGACACACGGGCAATGCCGTATCCTGACGGGCGTATAAATATTATTGTTATCAACGTACACGTTTGCATTGGAAATAAAGAGAAATATTTATCTTTTCAGGGAGAAATATATTCATTCCTATTTCAAACATGATCGAGCCAATAAACGAACAGAAGGTGCGAGATTTCAATGAAAAACACGTCACAGAACTGGAGAAAGAGTTCATAGAAACACCTCAGTTGTTTTCTGTATTGTCTTGTCATCAGGACAGATGCTACTTTGGAATTTATACAGAAGAAGGTGTATCCGTACATAGAAATTTTAGGAGATAACCAACACTAGGCAGGCCCTACAAAATTTGAGGAAAAGGAATAAAGTATACGAGTGTCTGCGTAGATGTTCAAAAATACCTTTCTATCACAGAGGCAATCATGTTGGGCGTGCAATATAATGCAAATCATGAACATTCGAAACATACAATTTGAAGAGTTTGCGAAACTGTTATGAAGGTTACACAAAGACTGCCTCTTTGATCCGAACATTGTATTTTAAGTTGAAATCATTTTCAATATACATATTTTTGTACATAATTAAACTTGTAAATTTATATTCTGTTTTTGTCTTATTTTTGCTGGTGTTTCGGGATACTCTGATCCATAACAAAACCGATACTGCTCTTTTATAACAAAGTATAGGCTAAAAAAGAGGATATTTTAACTTAAATAAGCTTATATATCATGATTATACATCATTATTTTCTCTCTTTTTTTGTACACAACCAGAATGAAAAACTTGTAGTTCCTTTTAAAATGTCGAAGAGTTCCAACTCTATGCAAGAAAAATCCAAACCATTTTCCATGCACCAGACAGGTCTTATAGTTCAGTTTGAATTACATTATATAACACAAGTATTCTATAAATTTTTCACATATATCATGTAACTTTTAAGTAAAAAGACACTACAGAAGGTATGGCAATATTGAAAGGTGAGTATTTATCAGTAAAATAGGTCCCATGTATGAACCTATGTTACTCAAATTTATATCAGAGATAAGTGCGCCATATTATTATTGTATGTATTATCAAAAGTAACTAGCACAAAGATACTAGATTCATGAAGAACATATAGTATCAAGTGAATTGTAAACGTCTTCAAAGCTCGTATCATAAACAATAAAACATCTGAAATATCAGATCCCTTTCACTAAATAGATATAGAGATAAAAATTTTGTATTTTATTTTGTTAGCAACAGAAAGGTCTTGTCATAAGGAATACAAACAAGAGCCCCAGGGGCCACATCGCTCACCTGATATCCATACACATTCTTGACCTACTTATACTGCATTACGATAGTGTCAGTGCCAGACTTTGAATCTACAACCCTGGGACTATATACACATAAACAATTTTTGTTCAAAATTAAAAAAAGAATCAAAAGTATAAAAATTTAGGCAATATATATATATATATAATGGGAGAAAATGAAAATGGAAGAAAATAATTGTTTGGTCAGAAATGAAATGAAAGTTAATCTGATGATTTCAGGAGGTATTGAACACTTGGACGCCAATTCAATTTTTCAATTTTTCTCAGTTTCTGTTATTTCATATTACTTGTCTGTCCTTGATTATACAAACTTATATTTGATTCTATCCAAAGGAAACATTTTCTATGAGACTTTAAATATGCATTTTTCAAAGTACATGCAAATTTCTTAATGAATTCGTGATATTAAAAGTATCATTCTGGTTCTCCTTTTGCTATTGGAAATTACTTTTTATTTAACGTCCAAAATCTTTATAAATGTATAATTGCACTTACATAAGGAAAAGATGAAATGAATTGTGTTTTAAACAAAGGCAGGATTCTTGAATACAAGATATAACACTGTCGCTCATAAAATGCAATTTTGAGCCAATTAACATTAGTTGATAATTATTTATACGAAATACTGTGGATGAATCTTTATTTATACGAAATACTGTGGATGAATTTTTATTTATACGAAATACTGTGGATGAATCTTTGTCAATAAAGCCTACGCTCACGCAGCAAGATACGCCCGTTGGGATTTTTTTCACAACACATATATATCTAAGTCCCATAACTCCATAAGGACAAATCGGATGAACCTGAAAATCCAAAGGCGGCTTCCTCTTCAAAGTCTGATCACAATGTACAAATATCATGAATATCTGTTGACGCATATTCAAGTTATTGCGTTCCATGCACCTATATTTTGCCCTAAGCTTAACATTTATGTGCATATAACCCCCCCCCCCCATTACACATAATTTCTGGATAATGTGACAAAAAATTTAAGAATCCGTTACATATGTGAAAGAACATCCTTTCTACTTGAAGTATACAAAATTTCAAAACATTTTGACCAGAAATAGATTTTTAAAGAATTTTTAACTATTTTAGTATATTTTTACATTGTATCTAAAATATCTAAGTCCCATAACTCCGTATCGACAAATCCGATGAACCTGAAAATCGAAAGGCAGCCTTCTTCAAAGTCTGATCACAATGTAGAAATATCATGTAAATCCGTTGACGCATATTCAAGTTATTGCGTTCCATGCGCCTATATTTTGCCCTAAGCTTAACATGTTTGTGCATATAACACCCCCCCTCCCATTACAAATATCTCAGTTATGCGACCAAAAAATTAAAAACCCGTTACACATGTCAAAGAGTATCCTTTCTACCTTAAGTATACAAAATTTCAAAACATTTCGATCAAAAATAGATTTTTAAATAATTTTTAACTATTTTAGTATATTTTCACTGAATTTTAAAATATCTAAGTCCCATAACTCTGTAACGACAAATCGAATGAACCTGAAAATCGAAAGGCGGCTTCTTCTCCTAAATCCAAACATAATGTATGAATATCATGAAAATCTGTCGACGCATATTCAAGTTATTGCGTTCCATGCGCCTATATTTTGCCCCTAGCTTAACATGTATGTGCATATCACCCACCCCCCTTCCCATTACAAATATCTCAGTTTTGCGACAAAAAAATTAAAAACCCGTTACATATGTCAAAGAACATCCTTTTTACTTGAAGTATACAAAATTTCAAAACGTTTCGATCGAAAATAGATTTTAAAATAATTTTAACTATTTTAGTATATTTTCACTGTATTTCAAAATATCTAAGTCCCATAACTCTGTAACGACAAATCGAATGAACCTAAAAATCGAAAGGCGGCTTCCTCTCCACAGTCCAAACATGATGTATGAATATCATGAAAATCTGTTGACGCATATTCAAGTTATTGCGTTCCATGCGCCTATATTTTGCCCTCAGCTTAACATGTATGTGCATATAACCCCCACCCCCCCCCCTTCCTATTACACACAATATCACAATTATGCGACAAAAAAAATTAAAACCCGTTACATATGTCAAAGAACATCCTTTCTACTTGAAGTATACAAAATTTCAAAACATTTCGACCAAAAATAGATTTTTAAATAATTTTTAACTATTTTAGTATATTTTCACTGTATTTTAAAAATCGAAGTCCCATAACTCTGTAACGACAAATCGGATGAACCTGAAAAGTTAAAGGCGGCTTCCTCTCCACAGTCCAATCATAATGTATGAATTTCATGAAAATCCGTTAACGCATAATCAAGTTATTGCGTTCCATAGGCGGACGGACAGACGGACGGACGGACAGACGGACGGACTTCGCCATACCATAATACGACCCGTCAAATGACGGGCGTATAAAAACTAACAAAATGATCAAAAATACCCAGAGATAATTTAATGATTGAATAAAAAAAAATAATCTAGGATTAAAATATTACAACGCTGTATATTTTCAATTTTGTCTTCCAAAATAGTCCATTATTAACAAGTGACATTCGCTTTCCTGTAATGTAAGTTTGTCAACAAATACATTGTGATCAAGCTTGAATTTCTATTTTATTCATGATAATTTTCAATTTAAAATATCCAAGTCCAATAACTCAGTAATGACAAATCGGATAAACCTGAAAATCTAAAGGCGGCTTTCTCTTTACAGTCTCATCACGATGTAAAAATATCACGAAAATCCGTTGAGGTAAATTAAGGTTAATGCGTTCGAGGGCTGTATCGATAAAAGTATGATATCTTTCATCGAACAACGTTTTCTTGATATGCATAAACAAGAAATTGTCGTCCTTGAGTAATTATTCACGCGGTCAGATATATTAAGACGTAATTGCTAACTTCGAAATCCAGTACATCTTACGAAATCCATTGATGAGACTTACAAGAAATACATAGCGAAATTTTGACTATCATCACATAATTTGAATATAGAGTCTGGTAGATATCCTAACGAAGCTAGAAATAATAGAAATTGTGTTAAGTGTAACCACGAAGATTTAGAAGATGAATTTCACTTTATATTCAAATGCCCATTTTACTCCGATTTAAGAGAGAAATACATAACACCTTATTACTATAGACGACCAAGTGTTTTTAAAATGATTCAGTTACTGAGTACAAAGAATATAAAGGAACTAAGGAATTTAGGCAAGTATACTGAATCAGCACTAAAAAAGAGAAATAAGAATAATAATTAAGAGATAATATATTTCATATACTAGTAGCTTATCAGAATGTATTTGTATGTATTGATATTGATGTTATTATCCCAATTATGTGGCTGATTTGTCCAGGGATCGAACCATGAATACGGTCGTATTTGTTGTGATTGTGTTTGTTGGTTGGATCCCTGGATGGGTCATATCATATCACGGGGATGACGTTGCCTATTATTATTATATCTATTATTAGTACCATAATATTTACATTACTAGTGTATTCCCCATGTTAAACGCCCATTAGGCAACTACAATTATATTCCAATAACTTGTGTTGCTATTGTGACGCCACGTTCCTGGTTTGCATGTAGGGAGAATTTACCAACGTTAAAATACATTTGAGGCAAAATGTGCAATGAGCATGCAAATAAAAATAAATGATACGTAGATTAAATGTAAATGTAAGTAATGACTGTCTTACTTTTGGTGTTCATGGGTGTATAATTCTGGTTGGACACGAGCAAATTTTCCGAGAATTGCGAAGCGATTCACGGAATTTGCACGTGACCAACCAGAATTAAACACCCATGAACACCAAAAGTAAGACAGTCATTTCTTAATTGATGAATGTTGCTCTCAATATATATATGTACTTATTCAACTTCTTTTCAAATGTATTTTGATATGTCCACCTTTATATTCATTTACCTATGTATTGTATATATTATGTTGCTGATGTGCCAGTTGGCATAAAGTAATAAATGAACTTGAACATAAGCGGACTAACGGACAGCCCCATACCATTATAAGTCTCGTCAAATGATGGGTGTATAATGACCTATTATGTATGTCAAAGAATATCCTTTCTTCATAAAGTATACAAATGTCAAAACATTTTACCCCAAAAAATTGTTTAAAGTATTTTAGTATATCTTAAAAGAATTAATAAAGTCACATCACTCCGTAACGACAAATCTGATTAACCTCGAATTCAAAAAGCAGCTTCCTCTCAATTGTCTGATCACAAGGTACAAATATCATGAAAAACAGTTGATGTATATTCAAGTAGTTATTGTGTTCCTTAAGTGGACGGACAGACGGACTAGCATCGTCATACCATAATACGACCCGTCAAATGACGGCGTATAAAAATGGGTAAATCAGAACATTGAGATATACAATGTAATCACATACGAGAGATGAGTTCAATATATGCAACGACAGCGAAAACAAGTCTGGAAAATTAATGTCAGAAGGACAGACAAATGGACGTACAGAAAACAGGATGGAAACTATGAACTAGTAGGGGACCAATAATGTAAATGTTAAATCAGGACGACACGTACGCTATGACAATACCTCACTTGACTTTCACTCAAGTTAACTCAAAATATCTTTATGAAATATAATTTTTTGTATGTTTTAGGACAGAAGACAAAAACAGGTCAGTATTGGCTCAAAATGCAAGGATTTTCCTTGCTGACCTTGCTAACAAAATTGGCAGAAGCATTTGCCTGGAGAAAACGGTAAATAATAAATTTGATTTATCTTTAAAAGGGGAAAGCACTGAACAAATGTTTACTTACGATAAAATCTGCCCTGAAAAGTCGAAATTTCAAAATGGGAAATTTGAGAAATTTTTCAGAAATATCAACTAACATAATGCATATCTGAATCTAATGTCTGGTAGAATAAATTATCAATAACAATAACGATATTTTGGTTAAAATGTGCGTTTTTTCTATAGAAATCAATGGAAAACGGAAAAGTTTTATATAACACTGTTCCACCCCGAGTTACTAAATTCAACTATTTTCAAATGTGCACATTATCATTACTAATTTTCGGACCAAGTGTGGTTCTGCAACTCGGGGTGGAACCACGGACGAAAGACGAAAAAGGGGGGATGGGAATTTTTTAAGAATCTGACTTAAGAGCGGCTAGATAGATACAAATTGCAAATTTCTTCTTGTTTTACAATGAAACAATCTATTCTGAGTGGATTGAGATGAAATATACAACATAAACGATATGAAGATGTCTTTTTTCTCCAAAGTGTATATTTCGCGCCTGAAAGCCTACAATGTGGCTGTTTAGTACAAAATATAACGGTTTTCCGCTTCCGGATAGCGTATGTTACCTATTACATCGACTTACTGGTTTCGAATTTATTTTTTTTTTCTTATTTGTAAAATAAGGGGATTGAAATCTATGTAAAAAATGCATGTTTTAATGTATTTTCGTTCGCTATTTGACGTTGTCTGACATTGTTAACCCCTACCCTTTGAAGCCGTAATTATGAAATCTTAAGTCAATTTTTTAAAATAAAATACTTATGAGAAATCTTCTAGTATACAATATTTCTATCATGAACAACCTTTTTCCTTCATTATACTACACGAAACTTTACTATACTATACTACACAAAACTTAAAGCGTACGAGAAATAGTCGAATGATTTTAGGGCTTAATTAAGCCCTTATCGTTACAGCTCCTTGAAGAGGCATGGACAAGATTGTTCGAATAGAGGGAGTATAAAAATGTTTGTGTTCTAATTCGAAAAGTTTTCAACCGAACTTCTTTACCAAATTAAACAAAAACATAAAAACACAAGAAAGCGCTTAAGCAGCATCGACGAATAAAAATGAGGTAATTACATACCGAAAGTTTTAGAAACTGATAGCCTCTCGAAAGCATTTTCCCACATGTATGACAAATATGGATAATGACCATATCCCTGTCTACAGTACAAAATCGATAATTCAGAAAATCAGAAACCGTCTTTTGCGGTTTCGGATCGCCACCGTCCAATTTTATTTTTCAAATGGCCTATCTTCTACGCCTGAGTTAGCAGTAACAGCAGCTCCACCACAGCGAAGGCTATGCAAGCCGAATTTGAGTTATCAAAACCAATATTTGACAATGCTTTAAGAAGAACGTCCCCCGTTCTGGTGTAGGACAGCGGATTTGTACTTTTGAGTCGACGCGTTTTTGTGCTTTTATAATATGTCTATGGTCTAAAATGAAAGAGTTAGTTAAGATTCTGACGACAATCACAACAGCACTCACATTAGAACACTTTATTGAGCATCGACGGGTCCCCAGCAAGTGAGAGGTTGGACCAGGTGCCCTGGAGAAGTAAGCATCCCCTGTTGGCTAGCCACACCCGCCGCAGATGTTTACGCAATAGAATAAAAACAGTACATCTAATGCATGCACTGCCTGAGGTGTTGTCTATATAGAAAGTGCTGTGGCGACAATGTCAGGGAAAATATTCAAAATACTTACCGTCAAACCCCTCGCGTCGATATCCTGAATATTGGCACACTTAAAGGTATGCCTTATTATTATCCCAAAGGGCATGTAGAATGACCATTTTTTGCTATCAAAATTTCACTCCCCTTGCGATGAACATCATGAATCCACGTTGCCAATTTATTTGTTCTTAAATGATGCTATTCAATTTGAAGACGTTTACATCTTTCTTGCTTATGGGGATGAATAGTTAGATGTGATCATCGAAAAACTTTACGAGTTTTTTTATATATATTAACCACTCTGAAAATCTTAAGAAACCAGAGTAACTAAGTAAGCACATGGTCAAAATTCTTAAATTGTCGAGATAAAACGTTTATAGAAACCAACGAAATTCTTTGAATGTTCCGATGTGATAGGCTCCTTTTACAAACTGTTTCTGATAGCCCATTCTTTGGCTGAAGTCATTTGTGCTGTAAACAGGGATATGGTCATTATCCATATTTGTCATCGACAGGGGTAAGGATAACCTGCCAATCTATTTGCCCCGCTGATAGCGTAAACTGCTTCATTCATTTTTGAAGAAGAACTAGAACTGCCATTACAGTCACGAATTATACCCCCGCGGGACGTTTGTCTCTAAATGGATCGCCTATCCCTTATAGTTTAAAAGAAGGTCAAAGGTCAATGTCACTAGGTCAAATGTCGTTATATCAAAATGAAGTACTTATTATGGTGAATGTAAATATGAAAGCCATATCACTAATACTTGAAGAGTTATATGTTTTAAGAACTTCTTAATGGGACCGACAGGTTGACAGACGGACAGACAGACAGGACGTTTCCTATATAACCCCAAAATTTTGTTTGCGGGGGATATAATGAATTGTGTTAAATGCACTAGATACAAAGACATGTAATAATCACTTGCAGGTAATTAAGTTATCCTTTCACCTTTAAAGGACGCATACCATACATTTATTGTCGCTTAGTATTTGGAGGATTGGTTTGAAAATTTCTAGAGTGTTTCAACTAGGACCGTGTCTATAAATATAAAAACCTCACCAGGTAGTTGAGATCAAATCAACAAGGGTCATGCTCTTAAAAGTCATTACACTTTATCTAACAACTCGACCATACCCGTACGTTGTTAAAACTGGGGCCATGTTCATACACCGATATTAGTTCATACATCGTGAAATGTTAAATGTCTTCAAATTCAAAAGCATCATTTAAGAGGAGATAAATTTGCGGCATGGACCAGACAAAGTTCAAAACAACGATATAGGTAAACGAACTTCGTGCGCTAACAACTCAATTGCATTTGGTCGCCAGACCTTTGAATATACAGTTGCTAAAAATAGAGTACTTTGATGAACAGCGCGTATAGATAACATTACTCTCGTCAAATTTCAGAGATGCCATCCTGATATACAAAATTTTAACCATTGGCCAAAAAAGAGCAGACGTCCATTTAGGAACTTTTAGAGTAGCTCTAGCTTTAGAAAACAAAATGTATCTGATAGTTCTCATAACCAAGAAAATAGGTGGAACAAGCCAGTCGTTTAAGCCGTACCAGTTTTGAGAAAAAGCGTCAATAACTTCGGCGCTGGGAATCCAAAAAAGAGGATTGAAACGTGGAAGTGTTGTATTGAAATGACGAGCGATCATCTATGACTTGTGTACATGTGCGAAATCACAATATATTTACATTTTGCAAAAAAAGTACAGAATATGTTTGTTTATAAAACCGGAAGTGACCCTAACCCTACAAGACAATAGCTGACAGTATTAACGTCGTTGAAGAATACGGAAATCTTGGAAAACGCGAGCTTACCCGAGGTTTGGTGACCTCCCTTTACTTTCTCTTACTACACACGGCTCCGAACCTTATTATGCAAATTATATGCATAAAATCGGAAGAATCTCGAGTCAAGATTTTACCTTACACATGACGGAAGTCCGTTCCTATTCTAATTTTATAGTAGTCTCGTCTAAAATTTTCTCTCGTGGACTTCCGTTTGAAATTTGAACACGTAGAAATGCTTCTTTCATGCAAGTAAACCAACTGTTCAAGAGTACAGACACATGGCTCATCTTAAGGTATGTTTTTAAATTGATTTATGTATCACGTGGAACACATATGATGGGATTTTAAATTCTTCTTCTTATCAGAAATACTTGACCAGGGAGTGTTCCATGTTTTCGAGTGAATGAGTTTCATGATTAATTATCGCTGTAAGCGAATATCTCACAAATATTTGTTCTTTAAAGCCATTTCTGTCTTTCATTACATCTTCGTGAACTTCTAAATTTAAGTGCACACCATGAATTTGAATAAAGGGCAAGGGGCGGTAAGGTGGTTTCTAGGCCCAAAATCGTTGCTAATTCCAAAGATTTAAAAATATTGAAATTGATACAAAAATTGGTAAAAGGAAGCTTGTCTTTAATAGATTCAACATGAAAAATGATTAATTTCATTTTTTCGTTAGAATAATCCCCTCTTTAAATCACCTATGAAACCGGAAATGAACAAAAAATCGATATATGTTCACATATGATAGCAAAATTAGACTTGGCCACATCAAAACAACAAGTTCATATTTTTTCTGTATATCCGTATAAGTATTTTGTAAATGCTGTGAAAGTATGAATCTGTTGTTTTCATGTGGCCACATAGAAAACGGAAGGAAATCAATGACTGTTACCATACGAGCGGGTCGTTTTTAAAACAGAAAACACCTTTTAACTTCTATAATACAAGAATCATTTGAGTAAAATCGATACAATTAAATAGATTTTGTTCTGTTGTTATTGATGATATTGATTATTTATTCCCACATGCACGAAATCAGATAATACAGACAAAAATGTCTTTCAAATGTTTATTATCCTCGTAACGTAACGGATATTCAGGACGACAGAATGACGTCATATTGAATATATGACGTCATATATGTTCGCGACTTTGATATTGCTTGTATTTTGCAAAAAAATAACGTCAAAGTTATCATTCCATATGCATATTTAACCCTGAACAAACGAACAAGAAACAAGAAAAAGGAGAAAAACTAAACAAACAACATCAACACCCCCAGCACACAAAAAATCAACCAAAAAAACTATCATATTACATGTAGATGTCAAATATAACCCTTCGTTCAAACGCGGTTTTACACAATTTGTGATGCGACAAACTAAAGTTCATACTCCAATAAACTGTCAAAATTAAACAGTCAATTCTTATATGAACGTGTATTTTGGATAAATCAAAATGCGTAGATTCGTGTACACAGGCATATTTGGAAATTATATCAAATTGAGAAATGAAGGCCATGTAACATAGTCACTACCGCGCATGATTTACCGTCCACGAGATGTACTTATTTTTGCAAATTCAGGAGGAAAATATCTGCCGTGTCTCATTTTCGACTGAGAAAAATCTTTTTGTTTTATTGAAAATGTTTTATAGAAAATATATTGTCAATATTAATGAAAATTGTATGTTACACAATACTCGCAGAGTGTCCGTTACCGTGAAATGACGCGCCGTGTGCGTTTGGACAATTTCGTTAATATTGACAAGATATTTTCTATAAAACATTTTCAATAAAATAAGAAAAAAAAAATAAATAAAGAATCATCACCTTAATTCGGGGAGATTTTAATTTAACATCTATTGATAATTTCAGTCAGCATACAATCAGGGCGTTTAGAAAGTAGGAAATATCCCTACTTTACGAACAGCAAAACGTACATACTGAAATAATCAATCTAATTTAAATTCAGCTCTCTTTATTTCGTAATCTATCTAGTCAGAGCTGAATCTTAATTAGACTGTAAAATGATGCAAGCAGTACATGTACATTAGAAATTATTGAGTGCTGAACTGGAAGGTATTATAGGTGGCGCTCTGATAAACACTTTTATTATATCGATCCCTTTTCTATGTAAAAACAACGCGTGTATATAACCATGCAGTGGCGGATCTAGGGTCTCAGAGAAATTGGGCCGATAAGATAAGTTTTGTTACAAACTGTATATGGACTGTCTATTGTTGTATTTCATTGTAAATATCTTGATTATCGTTCTTGATTATTGTTAACCATTATTCTAATAGATGTCGCTTTTTGATCACGTGATTTACCATGTATATAAACCTTGATTTACTTGCTAATAGTCAGTAGCTGTAGAAGCAGAGTAGCAGGCAGTTAACAAGTTCTGAATAAGGGCTTGACTACCTGAAAAAGGTTTATCACTCTAAAGACCTGAATAAGGCATATTTTATATTATCTACTCGTTGCTGACGCCACATTGCCATTTTGACAGACTTCCAATACATATTTGAAACACGATCTTCATATCTGTTTCTTTTCACAACGAAGTACAAAAGAACCCCGCAACAAATTGGTGGCAAGCGTCGGGATTGGAAACTGTCTAGGATGGCTACTGGATTCAGAGATGACAAAGACGAGCCATGGAAGAACATCACAAAGCGGCGCACACGCAGGACATCGACTTTAGATTCGGGCATAGCAAATCTATCGAAAATCAAACCTTTGGAGAAGGAGAGTCCGCCGAAATTGTCTTGGGATTATGGACATTTAGACCTTCCAGTGGAGAAGCAGGCAGCTAGCGCGCCAAGAATGCATACAACGACGGAAATGCGTTCAAGAAGAAGGGAGGCATTGCATAAAGATTTGAGTGCAGTGCACGCGCAATTGCGTACGCAAATGGATATCGGTGGCCACAGAAAACGAAATGTGCAGGAGTCGATGCACACAACGGAAAGTCGTACGCCAGGAATGGAGGGATCGTATTTGGGGACTCCGAGCTATGACGATGATAGATCAACGCCAGGAGCAAAGTCAGTGCCAGGCATACTAAAGAGAACGCCAGAAGTTAAAGTGAAGATACATGCCAATGATGTTGTTTCGGCAACGTACGATACACCGCACACGCCAACAACAACAGCGACGCCAAATAAACAATCAATAGAAGATCTACAGGACACTTTGGCGACAACCTTAGACGAATTTTTGCGTTTGCAGGAAGATGTAAACAGGATGAGAGATCAAAACTCTGACATGAAACTCGCCAGCAGCAGAAAGATAGCAGGTGGCGCAGATGCTTTAGCAGATCTGGATAATATTATATCTAGGAACAAAGATGCAGATAAGCTAAAAAAGGTTGCAAAAGCAGTCAATGACCATAAGGCACAGCCAGTCAAACGCACAGCCGATGACTTTCGCAGACCGAAGATAACACCATCTACCTTTGACGGAACAACGCCATGGTTAGATTTCAAGAATCATTTCGAATACTGTGTTCAGCTGAATGAATGGAACGACAAACAGAAAGCTTTATTCTTGGGAGTAAGTCTTAGAGGTGCAGCGCAGCAGATATTGAGTAATCTAAGTAATGACAAGAAGGCAGATTACAAGGAGCTGGTAATCGCACTAGAGAAACGATTCGCACCGCCAAACATAGAAGAACTCTATAAAGCTGAGCTAAGGATGCGACAGAGAAAGCAAGGAGAATCACTGTTAGAATTAGGACAAGCTGTAAGACGATTAGTGACACTAGCATACCCGAACGCACCAGAAGTTCTCGACACGTTGTCAAAAGATAACTTTCTCAATTCTCTGACTGACGCCGAAGTACGCCTCAAGATTCTCCGAGCTAGACCAACAAACTTCGATGAAACGTTGCAGATTGCTGTAGAACTTGATGCATGTATGAGAGCAGAAGAAAAGCGAGCATCAAAGTCGCATTACAAAATTGTAAGAGAAGTAGAGTCAGATGCAACCAACGATCGAGCAGATGATAGAACAGCCGAAATCGATAAGCTAAAATCAGAATTGCAGCAGCTGAAGGAACTGATGCATAAGCAGATTCTGAGAGGCAGACGAGGAACTCGAGGAAGAGGAAGAGGCAAACCCTTGGACAGAAATGACGTTATTTGCTACAATTGCAATCAGAAGGGACATATGAGTCGTCAGTGTCCACAGTCAAAGGAAGCAGAAGAAAACCCGTCCGAGACATCTAAGGTAGCACGCAATGTTAGGAGTGGATGTTTCACAGCGATTGACTCCGGCTTATACATTCCGACCAGAATCAATGAAGTTAATGTTAATTTCATAGTGGACTCGGGTGCATCCGTTACTATTGTATCGTACGCCACATATGATGCAATACCAGCCAAGTGCCGTCCACCTTTGCAATCTACGCAGCACGTTTTAAGTTTAGCAGATGGTAAACCCTTGGAGACCAAAGGATCAGCTGTTTTCGAATTCAGATATGGAGACCAAACTATTCAGCACGAAGCAGTCGTCGCAGCAATAAGAGGACCTGGTATACTAGGATTGGACTTTTTACTTGAGCATAAGTGCACATTGGATCTCAGCTCAATGACTCTTGCGTTTGAAGACGAGAATATTCAGATGCATTTGGAGCAAGATATGCAATGCTGCAGAGTGTCTGTTGAGGAGACTTCCGTCATTCCAGCTCACAGCGAACGCATAATTACAGGGCAGATGGTACCTTTGAAAGCTGACAGGCCTTTACCTTTCTATGGAATCGTTGAACCATCTCAAAGATTTATGGAGAAGACAGGAGTTATGGTTGGTAGATCGCTAGTAATTGCGAGTGCCGGTGAACCAGTACCAATACGACTAATGAACTTAAGTGATGATCCGAAAGTTATATATAAAGGAACCGTTCCAGGATTGTTCGAGCCGATTAGAACTGTCATGCCGCAGAACAGTTCTCCGTCTACAGGAAGACAGATACTGCCTGATCATATACAAACGTTACTAGACAATGCAGAGGACTTGACCCCAAAACAGAGGCAGGATGCGCACGCATTTTTGCTGACGCACGCAAAGCTATTTGCAGAGAAAGGTGTAGAACAGGGTCATACAAAGCTGATAAAGCATACAATCGACACAGGAAGTGAAAAGCCGATAAGACAGCAGCCTCGACGAGTACCATACCAGCTGAAAAAGGAAATCGACACGCAGATAGACAGTATGTTGGCGAACAAGATAATTAGGCCTTCATCAAGTCCTTGGGCTAGTCCTATTGTGTTAGCTCGTAAGAAGGATGGATCATTACGATTCTGCATCGACTTCAGAAAGTTAAACGCCGTGACGATAAAGGATGCTTATCCTTTACCAAGGATAGACGATTCGTTAGACGCACTCGGATGTTCAAGATGGTTCTCAACTCTTGATATGATGTGTGGATATTGGCAGGTAGAAGTAGCCGAAACGGATAAACAGAAAACTGCATTCACATCTCACAGAGGATTGTTCGAGTTCAATGTAATGCCGTTTGGACTATGCAACGCCGCCGGAACATTTGAACGTTTAATGTAGACAGTATGCGCAGGCCTAAGATGGAACATTTGCTTAATATATCTGGACGATATAATTGTCTTCAGTTCAACATTTGAGGAACATTTGGAAAGACTTGATGTGATTTTCAAACGACTTTATGACGCAGGATTGAGGCTCAGAAGCAAAAAGTGCAGTCTCTTTAAGCACAAGGTATCGTACCTTGGACATATAATTACTGAGAAGGGCGTCGAGACGGATCCGGAGAAAATAAACTGTATTAAAGATTGGCCTACGCCGACAAACGTTGCAGACTTACGCAGTTTCCTCGGTCTATGCTCGTACTACAGACGGTTTGTGAAAGGATTTGCTAAGATAGCGAGTCCCTTACATAGTCTAACGCAGAAGGACAAGCAGTACAACTGGACCACAGATTGCGAGAACGCTTTTCAAGACCTGAAGAAAGCACTCGTAAACGCACCTATTCTAGTGATGCCCGATTTCTCAAAGACATTTATACTGGATACTGACGCATCCGACAGAGGTATTGGAGCAGTGCTGAGTCAAGTAACCGAGAGTGCGGAGAAAGTAATATCATATGGCAGCAGGTCATTGACAAAGTCAGAGAAGAAATACAGCATTACAAGGAAGGAGCTGTTAGCAGTAGTACACTTCATTAAAGTGTACCGACCTTATCTATACGGTAAACACTTTATCTTAAGGACAGATCACAGTGCCTTGAAATGGATGATGACTTTCAGAGAACCCGAAGGACAGTTAGCCAGATGGTTAGACTCCTTATCAGAGTACGACTTTGAGATACTTCATCGCGCTGGAAAGATACATCGAAATGCTGACGCACTTTCCAGAATAGATCATGAAGCACCACTGAACAGACTAGATGACACAGTTGCAGTTATCAATTTAAGTAAAGGGAAAGAAGACATACGGCAACGACAGGCAGACGACCCTGAAATAGCAGAAGTCATGAAATGGATTGCTATTGGTAAAAGACCAAATTGGGATAAGATATCGACACGAAATATGACGCTGAAGGCGCTATGGGCACAGTTTGATCAGTTATCAATCGACGATGAAGTCTTGTCCAGGAAGTGGTACACAAAACACGGGAAAATAGACAGAGTACAAGTTGTTGTACCACAGTCTCTCAGAGTAACTGTGCTACAGCAATGCCATGATGCGCCTTCTGGAGGACATTTAGGGAGGCAAAGAACACTTGTGAAAGTAAAGCAGAAATTCTATTGGCCTGGTATGGACAGGGATGTAAGGAAATGGTGTGCATCATGCGAAGTATGTGCAAAAAGAAAGAGACATGGCAAGACACCTCGTGCACCAATGCAAATCACAGGAGCAGGAGAACCTGGCGAGAGAGTCGCTATGGACATCCTTGGACCGTTACCTGTCACGCACAAAGGAAATAAGTACATTCTAGTGATTCAGGACTACTTCACTAAATGGGCAGAGGCAGTTCCCTTACCGGATATGGAGGCTAAAACAGTTGCGCAAGCTTTCATAGACAATTTCGTAACAAAATTTGGAGTGCCACGAGTTTTGCACACGGATCAAGGACGCCAGTTTGAGTCAAGGCTATTCAAACAGTTATGTGAAATCCTGGGAATAAATAAGACACGTACGAGCCCCTATCATCCACAATCTGACGGCATGGTCGAGCGCATGAACCGTACCATTGAAAATATGTTAGCTACATATGTCGACGCAAATCAGAGAAACTGGGACGAACATCTTCAGTTAGTATGTATGGCGTACAGAGCAGCAGAGCACGAGAGTTCTGGGTACACACCAAACTTTCTCACATTTGGCAGAGAAGTTGTTCTTCCGATAGAACTGATAGCCGGCTTACCCCCACAGAAGATTTCAACGGAAGAGTATGCTGAACACCTGGAGGAATCGCTTTCGCTAGCGCATGAAATAGCAAGAAAAAGCATTGGAGATAGTCTGAAACGCCAAAAACTGAGATACGACACAAAGTTGGCATGGAAACCATTTGAAATAGGCAGTAAAATATGGTTGTACACGCCCAAGCGGAAGAAGGGACTATCGCCGAAATTTCAAAAATGGTGGACAGGCCCTTACACAGTACTGAGAAAATTCAGTGACGTTACTTATCAGATAGAGAAGGGAAAGGACCGTTCAGTAGTTCATATCGACAGACTGAAGCCATTTGTAAGCAGAGACGAATATTTAAGCGCCAAAGACACGGCCGTTAACAAAAGTAAAAATCATGAGGAAGATGGCGACTACTGCACTCCATACAGTCCTGATGTCATACTTGACCCCGTCAGCGCTCCATACACCTATGAAGTCGACAGTACCGCGAACTATGGAATGCCGGTAGATCAAAGAGAGGAGTTCCGACATCAAAGGGAAGATACCGCAACACTCGTCCATAATCAAAGAAGACGCCGACAACCGAAACGATTCGAAGACTTCCAATTGTATCACGTGACGCAGAAGAATGGAATTCAATCTGGGAACCAGTATCATTCGAATTTTGACAATCAGATGGCACGGACGAAATCTACAGTCAGAAAACAAGCAGCCATGAATAAGTGTCCACTTTGTATAGAAATATTCCAGAGTGCCGAGGAGGTGATAGATCACATAAGTCAAAGGCATGACAAGAGAATTAAGTGTGATCACTGCGAGTACACTTCGGAGAGAGCAGCAGACATGAAGAGGCATTGCGAGCGACGCCATGCTCCGCAATCTCAACCTTATGAGCGGGAGAGGACACAGACGCACGCTGACGATTTTACCAGTCGCCGCCGTACGCAGCCTATGCCTGTGTACAACCCGAAACGGAGTAAGCCAGTCAGTGCCGCAGACGCATCGCTTGAGAGACGACGCAGCGAATGCAACGTCTTAATGCATTCTATTTCGCCATCTACGGGGGACAATGCTAGATCTCGGGCGCCTTCATCAGTTTCTGAAGAAGTACAGATCGGAGGAAGCTCAACTCGGAAGGATGTCGCAAGCCAAGCTGACCTACGAGGATCGGGAGATGTCGTACGCAGTGATATCGCGATTCAATGTGACATGGACATTTTGAAGTGTAAGGATACGCGCGCCGTACATACTCAGTGCCATGGCATCGCGATCCGCAAAAGACAAGTGACCGAGTCAGAATGGACTGAATATGAATGAACATATTACATGATCGAACTTTGTGCAGTGACTATCGCGAGTGCACTTATGGACAGAGAGTACATAGAAAAAAAAACTTTTTGATTCGGGACGAATTATTCAGAGGCGTGGGTTATGTTACAAACTGTATATGGACTGTCTATTGTTGTATTTCATTGTAAATATCTTGATTATCGTTCTTGATTATTGTTAACCATTATTCTAAAAATCTTAGATAGTTTGGTGAGTTTGTTTATTTTACAAACAAATTTAACACATCAGAAATGCTATATCCCAAATTGGAACTGTAGACATATCAATCATTTGTGTATGATTTGAACCAACCTAAGCCTCTCTTCTCATTATTTTATACAGGTTTGTAAAAATTTGCATATTAAACAGAAATGGTGTTCCCAACCAATCATGAACAGATTCTTCCACAGCGGTGATCTCCTTTGTTCAGCAGCCATTTTGCTATCTGGGAATAACTTTGTGAAAATGCAACTGTTTGCTAAGTTTTTGAAGTTGCATTTTCCCAGTGCAAGTACCTTTGACAGGATACAGAGGACATGTCTTCTTAGTGCAATTGAAGAAACATGGGAGGAACAACAACAACATCTATTGGATTCCTTAAAAGATACAGAAGTAACAGTATTAGGTATTACATGTATTGATGTATTTAACCATTTGGCCAATTGTATTTTATGTACAAGACAAACAATGTATCACACTGACATTAAATGTTTTTTTCTACTTTAAGGCATGTATGCAAGATAGCTTTTCACCTGTTTTAAAGTATCATATAACAATGTAGAATAATATTTATTATTTTCAAGGTGACGGAAGAATGGACTCCCCTGGCCATTGTGCACAGTATTGCACTTATTGCATGATGGACAATGCAACAAAGAAAATTATATCTGTTTCAACTCTGGACAAAAGACAGACAGCTAGAAAAAGCACAAATCTGGAGAAAGCTAGTTTTGTCAAGGTGATGGAGGAAATTAAGGGGAAAAGTGTGAAGGTATCAGAAGTAGTAACAGATCAACATCTTCAGATTGGTGCTGTAATGGGTATGTTATGATTGATTTGAAGATCAAGCTCATATTGCAAATTTTCATGATACTCAGATTTTAAAGCTGCAGTTATTTTGAAACAAAGGAGGGGATCTCCAACAACTCCCGGTTGCAGCACCCACAGCAAAATCCCAAAACACCCAATGCAAAAACACAAAGCAGACAAGCACGGAAAGAGACGAATTAGGGACAAGGAACGTCAACGCACAACACAGAAACATCAAACACAAAGGACTACACATAAACCAACGAGGCCAATGGGCAACCGGTGCCGACTTAGGACTTTTGAAGAATTAAACTGGGAAATTCTATACTCATGAGCATTATAAATTTAGGTTTTATGTATATACATGTATTTCTTTTATAGAGCGCCAGTACCCTGATATCCACCATTCCTTTGACATGTGGCATGTGGCTAAGTCTCTGGGGGAACAAAATGTAGCAGTAAGTAAAATATATTTTTTCATTTCATATTGGCTATGTAATTTCTTTTCACTTTTTCTGCAACAATATTGTTTGAGAAATTGAGGTCAATTTCTTTATATGATCTTATTGTTATTAACATTAAACGAAAAAGTTCCTCAATTCCACGAACATGTTCTCACAATTCCTTTTAAATTACCGTTAACTTTTTCCTCGCGGCGATAGCACGTGACCACTGAAGCATTACATACATGTATAACGGGTATTGAATTCAGACCGTACGTTTATCAAGTTGTAGTCAAATTTCAGCTCTGATTAATAAATTTTAAAACTATCCTAGGACGGATTGGGGGGGGGGGGGATCCGGACTTGGTTAATCGATTTTTTTTTTGGGGGGGGGGGGGGGGGGTCATTCCATTACGGAAGCATTACGTTTAACATGTATTCTGTGGTCAAACTTCATTGATTTATTTAATGATAAGTCCGGAGAGTCAACGATCTACAAACAATTCACTGATTTCACCAATGGCCTTTCAAGTAGTCATAAGCAGTGACGACAGTAAAACATATTTTCCCAACAATACATCGTATCATTTTAAATCCGTGATGAAAAATCCTATCAAATTAACAGGAGTGTGGAAAATGGCTATGCTTGAATTTTTCAACGAGGATAACTTAACCGTACAAAATCTGCATTGTCTTTATGTGTATTGTAATTTATGCACTGGAACACTTGTACACGGCGATGTTAAACCCCTTCTCAGAAGAATATGCGTCGAAAACCACTGCGCACAAACTTTTAACATACCTCAATACACCTCTGTCATAAAGTCTTAGGTAAACCAGGTGGAAATCAACATCAAAGATCGTAATCAACAGAGTGCTACTTTCATCAAGAACCCCGTGACAATTGTGTTACAATTTAAACCATATCCTTTCATTATTTAACGAGGGAGAAGAACAAAGAACATGAATATTGACAATATCTACGTTCCTGACACATCGAAGTGGTTGAAATTTTACGATAGACTCTTACAAAAGAAGCATCAGGATAACACATCGAGCGGATTATATACTCAGCAAAATTCTGGTTCTATAACGTTAAAACCTTCAAGTGCTATGGAAATGATAGATTCGATAAACAGACCTCACAAATCTACCCCACAGCAATCCTCGCCAATATCCATCGACTTGGTATCGCCTTTTCAACAGAATGTCAACCAAGCTATAGGGGAATTAGAGCGTGAGAAACATAAAACGTTCACCAATCGGAAAAGAAAACACAGAAATAAAAAGAAACCAAAAGGGGTAGTTTGTCGAGGGAAGGCACACAAAGTATCGTTGGGAAGGAACAAGAAACGGACAAATGATATATTCACCAGGAAATCAAAGAAAAAGAACCAGAAGTCTGTATCATAATGGCCTATCTCAACAAGGAGCTATTCACAGAGGCACAACCCAGTCAATTGGATGTATTTACTTTACCGCCTACTCAAACCGCTGTCGAAAAGATATATTATCAAGAAATTCGACCCATTTCACAGTTAGGTAATAGTACAAGTCCGATCGAATTCACTATTTCCGGTCAAAATGGTTTAGAGTACATCGATTTGAAGCATAGTCAAATGTACCTGAAAGTGAGAATACGACATCGAAATGGAAATAACCTTGGTCAAACGGAATATGTAGGACCCGTCAATAATCTACTCTCCAGTCTCTTTAATCAGGTCGACGTTACTATTTAAGGGGTATGGACAAAAGTTTATCGGCCATATTGGATTTGACGTGAAGCATACTTGAAAATCTGTCGTTCTGCAGAACGAAGACTCCAATCTTAACCATTTTAATACTGAATTTTCCTTACCTCAACATCGTCATTTTCCCATAATTTTAAACAAAAACTGCATCAATATTTCTACATGAAAACCATTTGAACTTAGTGCACCGAACTGCGCAGCTACAGGTTTGCAGGATTCATGATTAATACTATAACCTTCCTTAAACGTTACTATCATCATATGTCTACAGACATTTGTCCTCCAATTTTGATCATACTTTCTCAAAATACCGGGTATCTTCATTTTACACGCAAGGGGCTAGTGGCCATATCAACATAGAAATGAATCCAGGGGCGGATCCCCGGAATGTTGCACATCTGTAATTTGTCACCTATAATTCACATGACTATCCCACTTCTCTAATATATATCATGTAAATAATTAATAATTGAATCGCAAACAGTCGAAATTCTAGTGAATTACCCCAGGAACTTTAAAATCGTTTATTTTTTCTACCTATGTTGGGGCGGATCGGCACGTGAAAATGGCTACCTGTAAAAACTCGTGTTCGAAAAGACGCCGTGTTGTATTAACAAGAGATTCATATGATAATGAGACCTTGTACTCAAAATCGAAGGACAAATGGTTGTAGATATAGTATCAATGTAATGTTTAAGGTAAGTTATAGTATTATTAATAAATTCTTCTGAGGTGCAGCTGTGCAGTTCGATGCATGAATTTTAAAAGTTTCTAATGATAAAATCTTAATGTAATTTTCCGTAGAAAATATGGGAAAATGTAGCTATTGGGGTTGAGAATACTTGGGATTAAAATAGTTGAAGTTGGAGCCATGACTCGGTGTAAGGAAAGATTTTCAATAACACACTACATAAAATCCAATATGGCGAATAACGGTTTGTCCATACCCCTTAAGGTAAAAATATCGCAACAACCTCAGGTCATTATGGATATAGAGCCATGTTTCAAACTCTTCTACAATTTGGAAAGGGAGCAAAATCGACCCAACTAGAATCCTTGATATGGGATAAGGATAAAGCAGGACATTTCGATGACAACGACTTTTATTCTGGGCAAAATACAGGTCTATACAATAGAAGCCTTATCTTTGCCGAGAGCAAACTGGTTGATCTACAAGGACCCATTATGCATGACCTGTTTCAACTCGACCGTTACCTATTGAATCAAACAGCAGTAGCAGTGAAATTCTATCGCGCAAAACCCGAGTTCTGTCTCATGACAAATGAATTAGGTCCAGACTTTGTCATAGATATTGAGGACATGGTACTTAAGATTTGTAAAATACAGGTATCCCCCGCAATTATTTACAGTCATGCAAAGGTTCTGGAAACACGTAATGCCTCCTACCCATACGTTAAAACTGAGGTTAAAATGCTCTCGGTACCAGCCGGTCAGATCAACATCACATGGGATCAAATCTTTCAAAACCACCGACCGGATCGCGTCCTCTTAGGGTTGGTGAAAAGCCAAGGCGTTGCTGGTAGCTACGCACTCTCTCCTTGGAACTTTCAAAACTTTGGCTTGACGCAAGTCACACTTTCTGTTGATGGGCTACCGGTTTCTGGAAATTCCAAGAAAGTGAATTTTTCTTCATCTTCAGGTGAAATATCCCTTCCAATATTCAATTCCCTCTATGAAGTAACGGGACGTTGGATGCGAGACACCGACTTGGATATTAAAAGATTGGACATTGCTAACGGATACTGTATTTTCGCATTCGAGTTGGAGCCAACCTTTAAAGACTCCTCCTATATTTCTCTAAAAAACAAGGTAACGTGAGACTCGACCTCTCATTCGCACAAGGCCTGTCCGAGCCAATCACTGTCATTTTCTACAGTGAAAGCACAGGCTATTTTGAACTAACAAAAAACAGAGATGTTGTAGTATCATGAACGGAGAACAACTTATGTGTGCTATCAAATGTGATCCGGATTTACAAGGATGTGTCAGTGGTGTATATTCCATCGATCAGATTCCAAAAAAAGCTTTTACCTGGACGAGGAATTATAGTCAACACCGATCCACATGATTTACCCGGGGAACATTGGATTTGTTGTTACATTGATAATGACGGAAAAGGAGAATTCTTGGACAGCTTTGGTCGTCCCCCTGACTATTTTGGAAAACAACTTCTATTTTTTTTCAATAGGAACTGTGAAACTTTTACCTATAATAAGACGGTGCTACAAGGTGATGACTCTTTTGTGTGTGGTCATTATTGCTTGTATTACTTTTTACATCGTTTACGTGGTGTATCTATGCGTGATATGTTCCAAATAGTTAGTGACAATCATAACTTGAATGACTCATTTGTATTCGACTTTGTCATTGCCTCGTTTCCAGAATGTCTATCCAATCATGTAAACCCTTATGAATGGTGACGGTGATTATCTGTAAATAATAAATAAAAATTATAACATACTTAAACTGTCTCCTCTCTTATATGCTATCAGTTTTCACAATGCAGTGGTGGGAAAAAGAGCCTCTAGTTAAGTTCCAAGCAAAAACAACCATAACAGTTTGTGGTCCAATTAACAGCGGTAAGACATTTTTCGTAAAACGTTTACTGGAAAATGCTCAAAACATGTTCACGATTCCACCGTCAGCCATCCTATACTGCTATACAGTCTGGCAACCAGCATTCGATGACATGAAGCAAACCATAGCAAACATTAACTTTACACAAGGTCTGCCTGTACAGGGCGATATTGAGGAATTAACAAGGGATTCCCCTCACGCATTGTGTGTATTTGATGATATGATGGATATCACGTGTGATAGCAATTTTGTGCAAAAGCTTTTCTTTTCTGGCAACCACTTGAATTTAACAGTCATAAATATCATACAAAATGTTTTTCAAAGAGGTAAAGTTTCCCGGACGTGCTCGCAAACACACAATACTTTGTCATATTCAAGAATCCAAGAGATACCCAACAGCTACACATACTTGGACGTCAGGTATTTTGGCGGGAGGTCAAGTACTTTATAGATGCTTTTCAACGTTGTACACAGGATAAATACGGTTATCTCATTCTCGATCTGAACCCACACGCAGATAAACGCTTTCAGTTACGCTCCGCAATATTTCCAGGTGAGGATACTAGAGTCTTTGTACCTGTGGAGTGATGAAGCTGTCACAACAAAATATCACGTTATTTAAGTTCATTTCATTTACATCAAAGCCTCAGTGTGCGGCCGTACTCAAAACATTACACGATTCGCAGCTACATCTCCTATCAGAAATTGTACTAAATATTTTGGAAGGTGTGATTGATGTAACTCCAGCGGAAAAGGGTCGTCTACAGGTTCATAAGACGCTGCTACGTCGTCTCATTCAACCTCACTTATCCTCCGATAGAAGAAAACGTGCACTTTTAAAATTGAAAGACATTATCCATCTCATAGTGCGAGCATTTTTTAAGATATGAGTCGAGAACTCATCCTTCTCCCGAAAGAGAAATACAACCACCTAATGGAACTACAACAAAAGAAGATGGTTACAGATCAAACCAAATTAGTAAAACAAGACCACGGAAGGGATCAAAAAGAAGATACGATAGATAAAGCATACTCTCCATCTATCAGTTTGACGGAATCGGTAGATAAATGTACACAACACAATCAGCAACAGGGCGAGGATACCCCGAAGCCCATTACGAGCAAATACGCAGTACAAAAGAAATCAAATGGAGCAAAACGAAGGAAACGCGCTAATGTGAAAGGAATGACCGGAGGCAGTAATGCTATAACATATAAATATTTACAAACAACTCCTCTCGATTTTTCTAGAAACATACACTCAAGTGAATCCACACAACGTAAATGGCGTAAATTAAAGAAGAACATGAAGTAAAGAAGGGGAAAAAAGACAAAATTGAAAATATGGATGATTTGGATGCTATTTTAAACCAACATGTTGATGACAATGCACTACAACAGGAATTCTCAGGTTACAATCCGCTTTGGATAACAATTTTATATGTCCAATGTGTAATAGTGTTATAAAATCTAAGAGCAATTACCATAGACACTTTAGGAGTCACGAGCATACCTTCACCTGTTCAAAATGTGATAAAGAATTTAATAGAGAGGATTCGTTAAAAAGGCATCTAGATACAAATACATGTCAAAACTCCCGAAAAAAACAAAGGACAGATCCAAAACTTAACAGTCAGGATGGGGGAGGTAACACAGAAAACGCTGTAATGCCTGAAACAGTTGGCTCGACTGAAGACGAAAATAACGCTAAGCGTCACCTAACGAATGATCAAGCAGCCCTGGGTGGAACTGTTAACAAACACTACATTTTTCCTAAAAAAGATGAACAGATTGATATTTTACTTTTCTTGTCTAACATTCGTAAGGGGACGATAGATCATTTAAAACAAAGATGTACAGAACTCAAGCATATTAAATGGTATTTGAATGTGCAGGTCGTAATGGAACGTTTGCAGGATGATGGACAATATCAGGAAGCACGTCCACATTTTCGTAGTAAGACTTTAACTCTTCTACATCCGGACCAAATCACTGAGGAGGAAGTGGACCAAACCTTTCGTACTGTATACAAACATTTTGATGAGTATAACCAACGCGGTTCAGGCTGGACTTTGAAAAAAATTCTAAAATTGGAAGTCTACACAGCAAAGCATAATCCCCTAAGGGCTAAATCCTACTTTAAACTCCCTCCGATCATAGCCAACAAAAAGGCCATCATCAATGTGAAAAACTCTGATGATCGATGTTTTATGTGGTGTGTTCTGGCCGCTCTACATCCGACAAATAATCACCCTGAAAGGGTCGATCAGTACGAACAGTTCCAGCACGAGCTGAACTTTGATGGTATTGACTTCCCAGTACCTATAAATCAAATTGCCAAATTTGAAAGACAGAACAACATTAGCATAAATGTTCTTGGGTACGATGATGATGTTGGTCATTTCTATCCATTATACGCTAGCAGTATTCGAGAAGCTCATTACGAAGTTGACCTCCTCTACCTTACACGGTTTCAGAACTCTCATTACGTTCTGATCAAAAATTTAAATAGGCTTCTTGCGCATACGAGAAATAGAGGACGAGCCTACCATTTCTGCCGCTATTGCTTACAAGGATTCACCAGCAAACGCATCCTAGACGATCACAGAAAATTCTGTGCTAAATATGGTTGTCAATCAACTACCTTCCCCACTCCACATAAAGATGATATTCTAGCATTCAACGATTACAGAAAGCAAATGCGTGTTGGCTTCTGTGTGTATGCTGATTTTGAAGCATTTTCCAAACAATTGGATCCCGATGAAGAGAAAAAATAAAGACATCGTTCAATTTGAGGCTTGTTCCTATTCCTATCAAGTCGTCTGTATTGATGATCGATACACTAAACCACCAATGTTATACAGGGGTCCGGATGTGGTGGATAACTTTTTAGGAAGTTTAAGGGATGAGGAAGAATACATAAAGAATATTTTATCAAAAGTTGAATCACGTTCGCTTACAAAAGCGAAAGAGCTTAAATTTCATTCATCCACAACATGTTATGTATGCGACAGGGTGCTGGACAAGCATGTCGGTAAAGTTCGAGATCACTGTCACGTAACAGGACAGTTCAGAGGGGCCGCATGTAGTAGATGCAATCTTCAACTAAAGCATCCTAGCTTTATTCCCATCGTGATGCACAATTTAAAAATTTTTGATTTACACCTGTTGATACAGGGTGTCGGTAAATGGAAAGAACAAGAAATAAAGTGCATACCAAATTCTATGGAGAGATTTCTCTCAATCAGCATTGGAAATTTGCGTTTTATCGATAGCTACCAGTTCTTGGGAGAGTCATTGGAGACACTTGTACAGAATCTACTTTCTGAGAAACAGAACTATACAGCCTTCAAACTGACGCACAACTATTTCAGTGATCCAAATTTATACAAAATGTTGATACGGACGGGAATATTCCCCTACAGGTATCTAGACTCAGCATCAACATTTAATGATGAGACACTACCAAAGCAAGAACACTTTTTTAATGATCTGACTCAAGCTCCTTGCAGTGACGAGGACTATGCTCATGCCGTTCGGGTTTGGAATGCTTTCGAAATGAAAACTTTCGGTGATTACCACGACATCTACCTACTAACGGACGTTCTCTTGCTTGCGGATGTGTTTGAAAATTTCAGAGACATGTCAATGCAGCATTATGGTTTGGACCCTGCGCATTTTTACAGCGTCCCGGGACTTGCGTGGCAGAGCGCGTTAAAAATAACGAAGTGTCGGATGCAGCTACTGACAGATCCCAACCAATACCTTTTTTAGAACAAGGTGTCAGGGGAGGGGTTTCTGTCATCAGTACACGCTGGGCTCAGGCCAATAACAAGTACATGGGGAAAGAATTTGATCCTTCCTCTCCCTCAAACTTTATCTTCTATGTTGACTGTAACAATTTGTATGGTCTTGGAATGAGTTTACCTTTACCCTATGACGATTTTCATTGGGTTGATGATGAAAAAGTGGCACATTTTGATGTGATGCAAGTAGCAGATGATTCACACCGAGGATACGTTTTACAGGTTGATCTCGATTACGACTCGAGTTTACATGATGAACATAATGATTATCCCTTAGCACCCTAAAAAATGACCGTAGGCAATGATATGCTGTCCGAATTCGGACTTTGGCTCTTCGAGACAACACCAGATAAGAAACGTGTTGCATCTGAGAAGATGGTAGGAACGCTGTCTCCCAAGAAAAATTACATCGTCCATTATCGGACTCTGAAGCTCTACCTACAGCTTGGTTTGAAAATCAATAAAATACACAAGATATTAGCATTTGAGCAAAAGAATTTCCTGAAACCGTACATTGATATGAACACTAAAAAGCGAGCTCAAGCCAAGAACGATTGGGAGAAAAAATTTCTTCAAGCTAAGGCACGGTCCATTTGATATTCTGGGGGGGGGGGGGGGGGGGGGGGCTTGGGTTTTTTGTCGGAGCAAGATTATTTTTTTCGCCCCGGACCGGGGCAAAATTATTTTTTCTTGCAAAGCTGGAGCAAGGAAATTTTTTTTATAACAATTGATGTGAATATTAAGAATGTTTGTGTTTTTTCAGCAGAAATTCTTTATTTTTACTTAAAATTGATTCCAAACATAATTTTCATGTAAAACTTGTATTCACTTCTAAACTGAGAGAAATGAAAGATTTTTACAATATGCGATATATAATTTTTAGTAAACAAAATGTATATAAGGTCATGTAACATGTAAGAGGGCCTGGTACAAGTATTTACATGTAGAAATGAAAACTAGTTAAAAACTAATATTTAAATTCTCCTTCCAAGCTTGTATATAAAATTAGACACTATGGTGATACATGTATCTATTAATAGTAATGAGTTATAGACCTATTGATAATGTATTTAAGCATTTGAATTGTCTCAGTCACATGCATTCTTTTTCATATATTCAAATATGAACTTGCCATTACAGGAGAAAATTATGGCGAGCGAAGCGAGCCAAAAATTTTTTATAGGAAGTAAAAATTGCGGCGAGCGAAGCAAGCCGAAAAATTTTCAGGAATTTTAAGCGAATTTTATGGTTATTATTCAAATTCAGATTACTTGTAAGAGCAAGATTATTTTTTTCCATCACACCATAAGCAAATTAATTTTTTATCATCAAAATTCAGAGCAAAATTATTTTTTTCGAAAAAAACCCAAGCCCCCCCCCCCCCCCCCCCAGAATATCAAATGGACCGTGCCTAATGAATAATTCAGTGTTTGGGAAGACCTTGGAAAACTTGCGAAATATGTGTGATATACGACTAGTACAGACCTCGGATCATTTAGAGAGGCTCGTGGCAAGATCCAGCTTCAAACGCTTCGAAATAATTCATGAAGACTTGGTGACTATAGAGTTAATGAAAGTGAATCTCAAGCTCAACCGCCCGGTCTACCTTGGACAGGCTATTTTAGATCTCAGTAAATATATTATGGTTGATTTTTACTACAACTTCATGAAGAAAAAATTGGGAAAACGTATAGAGTTGTGTTTTACCGACACAGACTCTTATCTATATGACATCAAAAGCACTGACCTTTACAAGGAAATCGCCGATTGCAAGAATTTCTTTGATTTTTCCAACTATCCTCCAGACAACCCACTGTATGACGTCACTAATAAAAGAAGTGTTAGAAAAATTTAAAGATGAACCAGCTGGATCCATAATTTCTTCGTTTGTAGGACTGAAACCAAAACTTTATAGTTATCAGATCCGTAAAACAACAAATATTCCCCAGGAGGATGGAAGTGAAAGAAAGATCACATCCACCAGTGAAACATGTAGAGCTAAAGGAATTGTTAAAAGAACAGTGGAAAAAGACTTGCGTTTTCAACGTTACAAACAATGTTTATTTTCATTGAAAGAAATGAACTGTAAAATGTACTCGATTCGAAGTTTGAAACATCGTCTCACTGTTCAAGAATGTTCAAAGTTGGCTTTAAGTTGTGCGGATGATAAACGCTACATTCTTCCAGACAATATTAACACTCTAGCCTTTGGTCATTTCAGAATACCACAAAAAGGTGTCAACAGTTGATGAAATAAAACAAGAACATCAATATCATTCCTAACTTTATTACTACCGTTATCACAATAAATATATGAATACTATTTCAATTTGTTGTTTTCTTTTCATCATAAACTTTATCAATGAGTATACTTGACATAAAATTTCTAGAATATCTCAGAAAAAAAATTGTTTATGATTATGATAAAATTCTATCACTCCATGTTTCCATTGATCTGACGACATCCTGTTAGCACTTTCCTTGTACTGGATGAAATGTTCCTCTACTGAAGACAAAAAATGCTACCTTCACCTACTAGATAGTATCGAACATTGACTTAATAGCATACACCTTCACCAAGATTCCAGATCAGTTTTCATGAATTCATTCACTTTTTCTTCATCTTTTGGCGGACGAGAAAGGTTTATCTTCATCTTCTTCTTCCTCTTCATCATCGGAAGAAATGGCGATAACACTCCTCTTTGTCGAATGTTTCTTCTGAAAATAAGATGGAATTCACAGATATATACATATTGATAGCACAAAACAAAATACAAGTGACTACAACACTAAGCGGGTTTTAACGCTCCGCGAAAGGGACAATTAGTACCCTTATACCGACGGGATACACGCAAAAAAAAAAAAAAAACATATATATATAGATGGCATGGAAAATGACATGTGTAACTAGAATAAATTGCGAGGTATGAAGTATGTTTACAGATACCTTTTTCTCAGCAACTTTTGCCTTGACTGCTTCCTTTATTTTGGCGAATATTGAGGATCTGTCCACTGTGTCATTTTCCTTTGAAAAAATAATAATAATAATAAAATCAGTTAGAGAATGTAATAGGCTGTCTCTGATCGGATTTAGAATACACGTCATCTGACCCATCTTACCTGTTGACTACCGGATAAACCATATTCTCTCCTTTGTGAAAACTGTGTTCTGCATGGTATAAGCTGCAAAAAAACACACACACACACATAACACACACCAACATGAGAGCAGAATACAAAAAAAAACCAAACTGAAGAAAGGAGGGGGGGGGGTTAATTTCCCCACCAGCGAGGGGTATCCTTATCTCCCCAACGGGGGAAGGGGGGGTACAGATGTTTTCTCCTTATTAAATGTTTTTTTTTTCATTTTGTTTGTTTAATTTGAATATGAAGAAGATTTTTCTGTATAATGAGACAAATTAAAAAAATAAACATCGATACATACCTTTCTGTTTACATCCTTGGCGTCTACAGCCCTTGGTATATCATCATTATCATCATCGCTGTCGTCAGACACATTATTCTGGAATTGAAACGGAGATGTTTTTTTTTTGTTTTTCAATTTTTTTTAATTCACACCCACACCCATTTACAGAGACGGTGAATATATATATATGGTAATAAGGCGGACAAATGATCCTATTCGTTTCCTTGTCCGGGACTCAAACCTACGATCTATGACACGCTACCCACCGGACCTTCTCGACTTTAAAGCTAATATAAACGTTATCAGAGTTTGATTAACTGATGTAAAGCTTTCATACCTCTTGAAGCAATTGTTTGCATATTCTGTTTAGCGGTTCCTCAAATGCCACCAGCGATCTAAATTCATCCATTCCAAGCGATATTCTTTTCCCCGACTTCTTGTTGCGTATATGAATATACGGATATGCTGACCAGTCTGTCACATGGAAATTTATGTTTACCATTTCGTCCCTTCCGAAAGAGACATATGTGAAGTTGTTCATGATGACAGATTCGAATACAGTATATTTTACGGAATCCATATTTATAGGGAAATCCATATCTTAGAAATCAAAAAGGTATTCACCAATTCCATTTAGCAGTTTTTTTTTATCCACGTTACAGACTATTAACTATATTTTCCCTCTAGTCATATCTTGTCTTTGAAATCATTGTATCCTACCGGTAGATAACCGATGAAATGATAAACTTGAAGGACGACAACAACAATGATTTCAATTTAGATTTATTAATCCACATCATTTTCATCTTTACTGTCTAGTAATTTTTTTCCGCGTGTCTTGCTTGTCTCCTTAGCTATCATATTTAGGGTATTAATTTGATATTTTGTCTTGAATATATAAAACGTCATCAATTTCTCGAGAATGTATGATTTGGTGACATTTGATAATTGTATGCGTGTTTCACATAGATCTCCCTTAAAAAAAGTAAAAGAAATGAATGATTTATGAACCTTCACATGCTGTTTTCGTGTCTCTCTTTCTTTAAAAATTCCATCCGACATTTTTTTTTTGTTCAGTGGCTACACCCCTGTAAAAGTTACTTCCGTACAGTATTTACCGTGTCTGACACGCTTTCCTGTTTGTTTGTATTCAACAGCCTCAAGCGATTTGTTTCGAACAATATCAAAGGGTATGATTTGGTAACATTATTTTTTTGTTTGTTTATCCCACTCGATAATGAAGAAAAAAAGATCTTTTTGAAAATTACCGAGGTGCCGGCTGTATTGTAAATCTTTACATATATATCAATGTTGTGTACATGACTGAGTATACAATTGCCTTTTTGCTCGCTGTTTGTGTTGGAGGATTGACTAAATT
The DNA here is from genome assembly GCA_028142955.1 of Pinctada fucata. Lineage (NCBI taxonomy): Eukaryota > Metazoa > Mollusca > Bivalvia > Pterioida > Pteriidae > Pinctada > Pinctada fucata. The sequence continues at coordinate 12,689,159 of AP027110.1, read as the reverse complement.
TTGTGTAGCCCTTCCCATCATGGAGTTTCCAAGACGTTTACAAATTTCCATCTATCCAAATGACCGTGTGATAGTTCGAACTGACAGGGTGGAGGAGTACAGACTGGCGGACTAGAGGTACACTAATCAAGCCTGTGGTTTTTGTACACACCATGAGATAATATTGGAATTAGATTTTAAGTGTTTCTTCTAGTTTTGTTTCAGTTTATATGTGATGAAATACTAGGTACAAACATCCTTTTTCCCCCCGAGATAGAGTCACACCAACTCTCTCAGATTTTTTTTTTTCACATCTTAAAAAAAAAAAGATTTTTTTCCCATCTTGTCCATCCTTCTTAAGGTACAATGACACAGCCTAAGGTGGAACTATTGGACAGGAGTAGGCATCTCCTGTTAACAGTTATGGTTAAAGTCAATCAAACAGATATATATATATAAATATATATATATATATATATATATATATATATATATATATATATATATATATATTTTATGACATGCCTTCCAGAGCATAGCCACATAACACCATTATTTTTCTTTGTCTTTTTTTTTTTTTTTTTCATCATTTTTTTCTCTTTTCGTTTTTTTTTTTTCTGAATGTATGTTCTGAGTGTCTCCTGAAGAAGGAGCCGAGGTGCTCTGAAAATTTGAGGTAAATTAATTTAATGTCGTGAGTCTCTCGCACCACTTTTGTGCTCTTTATATATATATATATATATATATATATATATATATATATATATGTTTTATAAGGTCCAAGGAATCACGACTCTCATTAAATGTAGACATGTTTCATAACTTTGTGATCCTTGGAAGTTGTATGTTAATAGTACTCAGAAGAGTTATGGTGGATAGGTAAACAAGGTGACTGCATGACAAATATGGATAATGACCATATCCCTGTCTACAGTACAAAATCGATAATTCAGAAAATCAGAAACCGAAGGCATACAAAATCAGGATAAAACAGGAACCAAAGCAAACAAAAACCTCCACCATATGAAAAGAAGCGAACTCCCGATATGAGAGTGAGACCAGGTGTCCAGGAAGAGTAAGCATCTCCTGCTTGCATGCAACACCCGTCGCTTCAATTCGGTAGAACTGTCGCATCCGGTTACTTCCATTTTGGAAGATATAGAGTACAATCTTTGGTTGGATGGTTCAAATGGTCTATGACAGAATATCATCCACCATTCTGGATAATGGGACATCATAGTGTATGACGAGTTCCCCATATCGACCGTAGAACTTCCTCAGTGACGATGTTAGTCGGTCACAAACATATCCCTGACTGAGAAGCTTATCTGAAAGACGCCTAGCTCTCAGAACAAAATCCGTATATTTGGTACTTGCTCTGGCATAGCGTATCAACTGAGATATGAACACGCCATAAGCAGGCGATGAAGGGATGTTGCTACTCAGAAAAGGAAAGTTCGTAATGCTGAAATTGAAGTCGTCACGTTTGTCATAGAGTGAGGTGTTCATGTGACCATCAGTGTCGTAGGACAACATTATGTCCAAATAGGATGCTGAATTATTTGTCTCTGAAGTTTCTTTGACTTCAAGCTCCGAAGGATAGATACTGCTCAGGTAATCCGCGAATTTTGGATTATTGATGGACAACACATCGTCTATGTATCTGTAAGTGAAGTTGAAGTCAGAAGCTAAGTATCTTTTCCCTTCAGAGACCAACGATTGAATGAATTCAGCTTCGTACGAGTAAAGGAAAATGTCGGCAAGGAGTGGGGCACAATTGGTCCCCATTGGAATTCCGACAATTTGCTGGAAGACCTTTCCTCCAAACACCACAAAAATGTTGTCGATCAGAAAGTTTAACATCTGAATAATGTCTGTTTCAGTGTACTTATTTTCAGAATCTGACTTATCTTTTACAAAGTAGGTTTTGTCATAGTTAACAACAATAAATTTGTATTTGCGATTACCGTTCTTACTTGTAAACGCATTACTAATAATTTTTGCGAGTCTTTCTTTCAATTTAGAATGTGGAATTGTAGTGTAAAGTGTCGAAAAATCAAAGGCTTTGATCGAATGGACTCTACTAAAATTTGTGGATTTCAGATGTTCTAAAAGTTCCTTCGAATTCTTTAAAATCCACATCTGGTTGATACCACTGCGAGAATATACTGTCGAACAATATTTTTGTAGCCCAGATTTGATTTCAGATAAAACTTTGGTGAGTAAGATCGATACAGATTTGGTAGAACATTTTGAGGAACCGGCGATGAAACGTTGTTTGTACGGATTCTTATGCATTTTAGGTATGCAGTATAAGTATGGTAAATCTAAATCTAAATTGGTAGTGTCGAAGCCAAAGGAAGCAAGAGCTGATTTGTGGTTATCTATTATTTCAGAGGCAGAAAGGTTTGTTGGGGTGTAAGTGGGATTTCCAGCTGTCGAATTTAAACCCAACTCTTTAACTAGACTGTCGAAATAGTACTTTTTGCAAGTAAATGTGTAATTATTTGAGGCTTTGTCCGCTGGTGTGATGACATAATGTTCTTGGAGGTAGGTAAGTTCTGTGATAACATCAGGGTCTTTAAATATAGACACGAATCTGGTGTTCACAGTTGATTTTAATCGATTAATTCTAGATAAAAGTAACCCTCTGATTGATTTTATCCATTCGGAAAGGGTGTCGAGCTGTACATCCTCTTTCTTTGCCCAACGTCTTGCATATTCCTCACAAGAGTCCATAAAAATTTTGACATTTTGGTTCCATGTAAACGACATACTTTCTCTGTATTTGGGACCCTTTTTTAACAATTCTCTCAACTTGTCGTTCTTGGCTATACTAAGGTCACCAGTAATAACGTGTCCACAAGGAGAGTAGTTGAAATCCGAAGAAGAACATTCGCAGGGAAGTGGATGTAGTGAGGGATTACTTAAACCAATACACTGCAGGAATCGTTTGTAATTGTAAATTTTAGATGCAACTGTTGGTGTGTAGCTATAGGAAATACAAGGAGTTTCTTTTCTTTTGAAATATGGTGGGATTTTTTCTGTGACAGTTTTGTGATTCAAAATTTGACCAAGATTCAAGTTATCAATACCTTTGTTTGCAAATCTTACTTTAATGAAAGGGCGGTTTGTTTTCTCCTCTGATTTATCTGATCTAACTGCTTGAAATAAACGAAAAGTAGAAATGTCCAAGATGACTCCTTGTAGTCTGTATTCTGGGGAACGTGTATCGGTATATGCGAGGTCCTTCGTATAATCGTAGATTTCGTGTAACTTCCGTAAAGGAACAGAGTATAATTTGGTACGAATATAATGCAGGCCTAGAGGCTCATTCAAAAATGGAACCAAGTCATCGAAGGAGAAACTATGTATCTCAGGCCTATTATATTTTCGAATGCCATGACTTCGAGGTCTTCTTTGTGATCTGTTGAATAAGCTAGTCACATTTACCGATTGACAACCGGGACTTGTTAAGTTTCCTATAGTGCTGATGTTATCATTGCACCCATAGGGCGCTGCAGTGTTAAGATTTTTTATCCAGAACTCTTCTCTGTTGCGACGGAGAGGTGTGCTCAAATTGGGATTGTTTGTGGGGTGATATATTTTCTCCAGGATTCTGACTCTCATAGATAAAACAGAATGATCCGCCTGGTCAAAATGTCGATAAAGGAGTTGACTTCATGAGTCCTTTAATATTCGTATGTGATCTCCTGTACTGGGCTAGTTCTAATAATAAGAAAGAGTATAAGAATACATTACAATCTTTATTTAAAAAAAAATAGTAGATAAAAGAAAAACAGCATTCAATATAATAATGATTCACAACCTTATTGAGGTAGGCACTGCTTAATGCATCACATATGTAATGTGGAATGTAAAGAACACAAATGAACGAGACAGGGACTGTCCAACATGGTAAATACTTTAACTTGAAATATTATTATTACATATGACTAGTACCAAAACAAAAAATAAAAAAGGGCAAGAAGCTGTGTTTGTGAAACACCGGTGTCATATATAAAAGTATTCATATTGTTCTATCAGATTACAAAATTTCAGACCATTTCAGTGGAAAAAAAATATAGCTTTTTAATGATTTAAATTTTTTTTCATTTAAAATTGATAAAGTTCTATTTCTTGACCCCCATCCAAGTAATAGCAGTTTTTTGATAAGCAGGATAGATAAAATGGTAGACATGTAAACGTCTTCATATTGACTAAACGCTGGATGCTCCGTCTTTGAGGAGGGCATAAAAAATTGCACAATCTTTAGTTTCAACAGAAAGACTATTCATTCATAAAGCTTTTACACTGTATAATGTGATTTTTTTTTCAGACAGGGAGAATTATGATGGTAGTTACAGTGACTATGGTATGTGTCTTCTTTTTTTAGCTGTATGAGTATATATATGTAATATATATATATATATATATATGATAGCCCATGATACTTTGTTTACTATTTGAATTGTAATGAAATCATACACTGCATACATGTAAACTACTCTTAAAAAAACATTAAAAGGGTACCTTGTACCACACATTTTATGTAAATATAGAAACTGTCTTTTCTGGAACTTTTTTTCCAATTTCATATTTTTTTTTATGTCCAAATTATAATGACAGACAAGATCAAAGTAGTGAGTATACTGTTTTTTTTTTTAACAACATATTGACGAAAATGAATTTTTTTTTTTCCATTCGCAACAAATTAATAAGAATGCTTTTTGATAACAGTGAACAAAGCAAGTTGTCAATTGGTTAACTTATTCTTATTCAGTTACCTTAAACTAATACAGTACTATTTACAAGGAAGCATACTACTTTTGTACTTTTTTAAATCCTAATTTTTTTTTCAGCTACAAACCAAAGTGATGATGAGGATGATGAAATGATTCAAAATGGTGAATAACTGCTATTATTTTTTTTAACATCATCATCATGTTATGGTTTCTCAAGATTTTAACAATAGTAATATTTAATGGAAAACAAAAATAAGTGGGTTTTTTTTGTTCATACCTGTTAAGCGGGATGATATAGAAATTATCTACATTTTTTTTTAACATTTGTAGTAATGTGCTGTTTCAGATAAGTGAAAATAAAATGAACAATTTTTTTTTCAGCTACAAACCAAAGTGATGATGAGGATGATGAAATGATTCAAAATGGTGAATAACTGCTATTAATTTTTTTTACCATCATCATCTCAAGATTTTAACAATAGAAATATTTAATGCAAAACAACAAAAAAAGTGTTTTGTTCATAACTGCTAAACAGGATGCTTGAGAAATTATTATTTAAAAAAAAACATGTGCTAAATCTACAGTATATCCTTCTAAGAAACATATACTAAATCTACATTTTAGATACAGACAAGAGTGACAGTGAAGAAAATATTCATGAGCATGGTAGGTAAAATACATCTGTAAAAAAATTGATTGTAACAAAGAAAACGGATATCAAAGTCCAGTCAGTGATATAGTAGAGTTAATTTGTTATTTGTCTGGAGGAGATTCTGTTTGATCTTCTGACAGGGAGGAGACTTGTTGTGGTAGGCGGGGTTCTAGGGTCTTCGGTTTGAGTGGCGTTGTTATTGAATTGTCTTCTTGGTCTGTAGTTTCTTTTTTTCTTGAATAAGAATTCAATTTTCTTCTTCACAAGGTGGCAAAAGATGGCTTCAAATTTAAACACATGATGTGTGAAAAGATGACCTTCGAAATATAATTCTTTCACTGTTATTCCCCAACCTCCAGTATTTCTTGAATTTGAAAGTTGTTATTGTTAGGACTGTTACTGAAGAAAACACTGAAAAAAAATTTAGAGTGTTCTTGGGAAGTGAAAAGAAAAAAAAATTAACCTTAATTATTGTGTGCTTTGTTTACGAACTCCTCAAACCTGTATGTAGGTATGTTGCCAACATTGGAGCGGGAGGGTCTGCTCGTATGTAATTCAAAATCAGATTGTCTGGGATTTGATCTGGATTTTTTACACACATAGTGTAATAAAATTGACATCATAGAAACTGATGATAACTGAAAATGAAAAAAAAAATAATAATAATAATTTATGAGAGGTGTCTGTGCGTAGATACATGTGATTTGTTTTTCGTTTAATCTTTTCTTTTTTTATTTAAATTTTAGCTGTGAACTGGAGGGGATTTTCTTACCAATCAGTACAATGACGAGCACTTTGACCTCTGTCATTTCTTTCCATCCAATCTGGATGTCTGGTTTGGTCTGAGCATCTGTTGTTGTTATACTAAGTTTAATGGAAGTCTGAAAAAAAAAATAAATGTATATGAATATAAGATGAATCATCATTTCGATTTACTACATAGATGTAAAACTACTTACCATTTCAGTGTCTGAGCCAGATGCCATCATCGTCTCAGAGTCAGAGAAAGAGGAGTGTGGCGAGGATGATGGTGACAGGGATGTTGATTTGACCGCCGGGATAGCAGTTGACTGTTAAAGGAAAAGAACATGTTGTATTATGAATTTAAATAAAACTATTGTTTGGATTGGAGAAGTAAAAAAACATTTATGAAAAAATGAATGTTTGTTCTTTCATAACTTGTAGCAGTTCAAGTTGATGATCAGTTGACTCCAAAATTCATGAGATTGTTTACATTCTAAGCTATCGAATAAGCGCCCTCTAGTGATAACGAGGTGTTAAAACTTTGGGCGAGGTGTTAAAACTTTGGGCGTTGCTTGAAATTCAAAGTTCATTTTGCAAACAAAAAAAGAAATCATAACAAACTTACTTGACATGGATTGTTGGCAATGGTGATGTGACTGGTCGGCACACCGATCACGCTGTCACATGTAGCGTCTCCATTAGTGATAAACACTTCCTGCAAGTCTGGCATGTTGGTTGCAGCATCAAAGTATGATCCTTGGAAAAATCGGCTGAGTATTAGCCTCTTCACACCAACACGGGATCTGTCTGGTTGATAAAGGCCAGGCCCCATCCATTCACAAGTCATTTGACCTTGTTCATACCTACATGTGTGAACATTGACATGTCTGATCTCCATATTTGACGACAATCCAATTAGGATCGCCGCCAACAACACTAGTCCTATCTCCATCTTTACAACCATGTTTACAATACAATGGTTAAGTAATCTGGTTGTGGACTAGTCTTATGAAATATAATTACCCGAAATAAAACGAAATAAAAATAATATCCAGAGGGCTCAAGGGATGTACTGTCCCTTCCGCTGGGTTTAAACACGTTTAGTGTCGTGGTCGCTTGTACCTTTTTTTTGTGCTTTTATATATATATATATATATATATATATATATATATATATATATATATATATATATATATTCAATAAACATAATAAAACATCCAATTTATCAAATCATAATATCAATATAAATATATATATTGACAATATAAATTTATAAATACATTACGCTGTGCATGACATAAATTCAATTTTAGGATATATATATATTGATAATATAAATATGTATTAATTTTTTTCTTTTTATTTAGGTCTTAAGACAGAAGAAACAGATATGGACGAGAATGATGTGAAAAAAGTGTGTGTGGATATGTCTTTATTGAACAATCTTCTGTATTTTAATTCTTTTTTCTTTTGTTGTCACTTTAAGATGTATATATATATATATAAAGAGAGAGAGAGAGAAGGAGACACTATGTATTTCTTTTTTCTAAATATACAGAAACTCTTCATGTACATCAGTGATATGATGTAAGCATTCAATAAAAGAAAGAATAAAAAAAAAACATGTGTATACCTTTTTTTCTTTCATTTCTTATTCTCTCATCTTAATGTGTTTGTCTGTGTTATTCCATTTATTGTTCTCCTTTATTGAATAATAAATTGGAATCACACTCCTGGAAAAAAGACTGTCCAGTATCCGATTTATTCTGGTGTTGTAATTTTAACAAATCCATCATTCACAACCCACATACATATATATATATAATACGAATCAAATAAAATCATCATCCTTTTGAACAGAACCATGGTTTGAGTTTTGCTGCTCCTGTTTTAACTGAAATTCAAAACAACATATACGATAAAGTTGAAACCCATCAACATTCATACATATACCTGTATAATGCTGGACTTATGTTATACACATGACATCTGTTCCATATGAAATTACCTCTATCAAGTAAAAATTTGCGTTAACCCAAACAAATCCCAAATCCGTTTTAGGAATCCAGATTCAACAAATCCGTTTTTATTTCGTGCGTTATATTTTGAACAAGGCTAGTCCACAGTTCCGTCTATTGTGTCTCCAACTTGCAGATTTCAAAGTGAAGAGAAGCGGAACTGAAATCGGACGCATGCGTAGGAGATTGTTCTGTCTCATCACCCTATTGTCACCTCAAGGCATCCGCAGATGTGATCAAACCCTCCTATTGTATTCACAGTCTTTTGTATCCACAATTTTAATCCCATTTCTTTATCGTTATCAATTGGCAAGTTCCGCATTATGTCATCCACCCCTCCTATTGTACTCACAGTCCATAATCATTTCAATCTTAATGTATCTATTAATCAATTATTCAGTTTCTAAAGAGTCTGTCTTTGTTGTCATCGGACATGGTATATCTGATCAATAATAGACTACATTATGATTAGAATCTTTCAATTATAGTACACTATAAAAACCGTCAATTAGCATCATATATCTGCTCACAATTTGAGTTTCACTAATACACAGACATGAATTCTTCAAAAGTGAAACGAATATTAACCGATTTCAAAGTGCAAAATGAATGGAACTTCCTAAAGACATTATAAGAAATCGCATGCGCTTGTCTTGTTGTGGACAAAATACACAGTCTAACATTCAAATGTTGTTTAGGATGTGCTATCGATCACCCTAGTCAAACAAGACATACATGTTTGTATATGGGATCCAAAGAGCGGATACAGTTGTATTTCGATGAGGCCTTCAAGATCACTTCTATCGAAGAAATAATGGAACAGGCAGAAAAATTACACCACAAATACAACCTGTCGACTTCGCTCCAGAATACAGTTGCCGACATATCAATCAGCAAAAGTCAAGTTTCCCACATATGTGAGGCACTCATGTAGGTAAGACGTTCAACTTTTTTTTTGTAGTTTCAACTATTTCTTAACCTTAACATCTATCCATTATAGTATGGGTGTATACAAACATACACATATATAATTTCAGGTTTACTACGACTAAAAGAGAGGAAAAAAAAAAGAAAGCACAGAATCCGAACATGTACCAAGTCCCGTGTGTATTGATTATAAACTGTAAAAGAAAGAGCAGTGTACAATTCTGTTTATGTATTCAATAAAAGTATAAAACAGTATCTTTTGTCTTCCATTTAGATAGTCAACACGGTAATCAACAAAAAAAAAAACAAAAACAAAAACTAAAAACAAAAACAAATCCGTTCACATTCACATTCCCGCCTTCTTTTTTTTATTCCAAGTTCGTGCCATTCACGTTCCCGAATTTTTTTTCTTCAGTCTAATTAATCGAATTCTTCTTCTTGAAAACAAAAACGCTGATACATACATATATGTAATAATTATTATTGTTTCGAATGCAACTCACTAACATATTCTCGTATTTCTCTAAATAAAAAAAAAACATACACACACTCTCACGCTAGTCAGAACCTGTACTATACTAAAGCTCGAAAGGCTATAACTAGTAGCCAGGTAGGTAATATTCTCAATTCATGAACCAAAGCAGACCCTTCCCCATGTACTGTCCCTTCCGCTGGGTTTAAACACGTTTAGTGTCGTGGTCGCTTGTACCTTTTTTTTGTGCTTTTATATCTTTTTTTTCCAAGCGACGTGCATTCGCCCTTTGTTGGGCTGATCCGACATTGTCTGAATAGTGAACGTGGTTGTTTTCACCTTGTCTGAATAGTGAACGTGGTTGTTTTTGTGCTGTCTATATATATATATATATATATATATATATATATATATATATATTAAAGCACAAAAAAAGGTACAAGCGACCACGACACTAAACGTGTTTAAAGGTTTTTTTTTTCCAAGCGACGTGCATTCGCCCTTTGTTGGGCTGATCCGACATTGTCTGAATAGTGAACGTGGTTGTTTTCACCTCTTTTGTGCTATCTATATATATATATATTTATATAGACAGCACAAAAGAGGTGAAAACAACCACGTTCACTATTCAGACAATGTCGGATCAGCCTAACAAATGGCGAATGCATGTCGCTTGGAAAAAAAAGATATAAAAGCACAAAAAAAGGTACAAGCGACCACGACACTAAACGTGTTTAAACCCAGCGGAAGGGACAGTACATCCCTTGATCCCTCTGGATACACGAATATGTACTTGTATCCAGACGGAACAAGGGACAGTACGTCCCTCATTCCGTTCGGACACAAGTACATAAAAAAAAAACATACACACACTCTCATGCTAGTCAGAACCTGTACTATACTAAAGCTCGAAAGGCTATAACTAGTAGCCAGGTAGGTAATATTCTCAATTCATGAACCAAAGCAGACCCCGCGAGGGGCGAGACCAGGTGCCTAGGTAGAGTCAGCGTCTCCTGTTTGCATGCAACACCCGCTGCCAAAAAGTCTGGAAGGACGGATCGATAGAAACACGTCCAAGACTTCTATAGGTTCAAAATAATAATAATAATAATAAAAAAAAAAAAAAAAAAAAAAAAAAAGGGATGTACTGTCCCTTCCGCTGGGTTTAAACACGTTTAGTGTCGTGGTCGCTTGTACCTTTTTTTGTGCTTTTATATATATTTATATATATATATATATACATATATAGACAGCACAAAAGAGGTGAAAACAACCACGTTCACTATTCAGACAATGTCGGATATATATATATATATATATATAGACAGCACAAAAGAGGTGAAAACAACCACGTTCACTATTCAGACAATGTCGGATCAGCCAAACAAAGGGCGAATGCACGTCGCTTGGGAAAAAAAAGATATGCTGTCCCTTGTTCCGTCTGGATACAAGTACATATTCGTGTATCCAGAGGGCTCAAGGGATGTACTGTCCCTTCCGCTGGGTTTAAACACGTTTAGTGTCGTGGTCGCTTGTACCTTTTTTTGTGCTTATATATATATATATATATATATATATATATATATATATATATATATATATATATATATATATATATATATATTATTTTTTTTCAATTGAAAGCAACTTTTACAATTTGAAATCTTACCTATTCTTCAATGAGTTTCTGGCAGATCTTGAACACAGGACTTTTCGTGATGGATATTCCTGGCACCGTATTGTCCGTTGAAATATCTAAATGGAACTGCTGAATTAACTTTTTAAGTTCGTCTGAAATTTCATCAATGGACGTGATAGCAAACGCTTCGTTAAAGTACATATCTAGACGTTGTTTATTGTCCAAGAGTACAAGCAGGTATGAGACCGTTGACTTGGGTGATCGATGGCACATCCTTGACAGTTTTCAATTGTAAGCGAATTTGTCTTCTTAATGACTATGAGAGCACATGCAATGTCTAATACTTTCTTCAAGAGATTCCATTCGATGAACACTTTGGTCTGTATCATCAGCTGTGCAAGATTTATATCTTGACTAAAACCAGTACTCAAATCCATTTCAATTTGTGGAAGAAAAAAAGTTACTTGTGTGTATAGGCAGAATCAAAAATGGTAGGGAAGTATGTATATTTCTCAGGGTTTTTTATACTAAGAATTTTTCTTCACATGCTTTGTTTGATATTATCTTGTTGGATGGAAATTCATTTATGATGAGTATCAAAAAATCAATATTATGAGTACAAATTTGATTTACTGACAACAGTTAATGGGTCTTAATTGCGATGTCCTTTGATTTACATATGGCGATGATTTATCTATAGTTAAAATCAATTATTACATACTTTCTCGCTTATAACACACCTGGCATGTGTGATTTTGATCAGTAAACACATTAAGATGTTTTTTAAAGATAGTGTAATAGACTATTACTATCATTAGATCTGTTGATGTCTTGAGAGGGCTGCGATTAGATTACAATAGGGAAATGGGATTAAGTCTGTGGATACAATAGATGGAACAATGGGACTATTTAGCCAGAAGCAGTCGAGGTCACCAACAAATTATACTACTTACATCATGGATAAGTTTTTGGATTCAATATTGTCATCAAACGGAAAAAATAGGAAGAAAATAAGGTAGGAATTGTTTACGTGTGTTAAACTCCGTTTACAAGCATGCTGCATGAGAATGTGAAAATTACACGCGATGTCTGTATGACTCAGCATCCGGTCTAAACAATAACAGAGTAAGAAACGCCTACCGCATGTCACTCTTCTGATTTTGAATTGAAAATTTGTCCTGCTTCAGTTTTTTAGAGTCAAAGTACTCATTTAAATCTATATCTCATTTCTTCATACAGAGTTTAGATGCATAACAAATTTTAGGAACTAATTCTTTCTTTTTCAAAATTTTCCTCTGCAACATGAACGTGTCTAGAAATTTCATATTCACCACCATTTTCCTGGTTGGCTGCTATTTATACCCCAAGTTCGGCCTTTAATAATCCTAACATTTCTTTTTTTTTTTATGGCGCACTTTTATTTTCAACCGTGACCTTCACTCGAGATCATAACTTTTTTATGAGCGCGCCTCTTTTACGCTCTTCTTTACAATGACTTTTGTGTCAGTTCAGTCCTTAGTTCATTGTCATAACAAAATGGTGCGCGCGCCATATTATGGATACGACCTTGGCTCGTCAGTTGGGGGAGGGTAGAGTGGGGTATAGGCTGTGTTTGTTATATAGAAAAGTATTCGTGTACGTGTCGCGGTAAGAATACTGTAACAGGATTATGCCAAAACAATAGGTTGTATTACGCTTAACATCCCTAAATTACACTTTTTTTATCAAATTGTTACACTTTTGATAAGATATAGGTTGGCAGGTCTGTTCAATGCATTTTATAATATTTACTCACCTCCCCTATTGAGCCTCTGAAAAACGTTGAGGCTCAATAGGGCGTCCATGCTACTGCATAACGTTATAGCACATTCTAACATGACTGGACATTTTCTCCCTATACTAGCACATGTATTACATGTAGAACTGACATGATGTTTACAAAATCACTGTGGCGTATCACGTGATACGCACATGATATGTTCAACGGGAATCCCCTTTGATTAAACCAAGTAAATACTGTCTAAATCAACTTCATATGAATTTATTTTAGGCCTATCATATGGTCATTATTATAAATTATATATGATTGTAATTTATTCTGGTCAAGAACAGACGTATATTTGGAGAACACTTAAACAGAAAATTTTGTATTATGTGTAATGTCTGTATAATCCGTATTTCGTTAACCGTTATCGGTTCCTTAGTTTAGATGCATATAAAGTATTGATAGCCAGACAACAATGTCTTTGTCTCATTAATCAACTAGATCCGGTCACAGATCCAATATTGGCGACGAGGATAATGGAAAACAGACTTTAAATAACGAACTTTAGAGGTGTATAGTGGTAAAGTTGTCCAAATCACCATTTTGCCCTATTTGCACGCACATGTTCTCCCGAACTGACTCTGACTAACGTAAACAAAGAAAATGGCATCGTCTCTCGCCCTCCCAGCATTTGATTCTTTCCAAGTACACAGTGAGGAAGGAAATACTCACATAAGATGGAGGAAATGGATAGATCGTTTTGAAAACCTTATAGTCGCCCTAGGCATCACAAATAATGATCGTAAAAAGGCCTTACTTCTGCATTATGGTGGAAATGATGTACACGAAATACATTCGACACTCGCATTAGATGACACTGTCGAGGATGTATATAAACGCTCTCTTGATGCCCTCACTGAACATTTCTCATCAGATCATAACAAGGAGTATGATATTTTTAGATTCCGCAATGCCAAACAGAGTACTGGTGAAAATATTGATGCTTACCACACACGACTACGTAAACTAGCAGAAACGTGCGAATTTAGAGATACAAATGCAGAAATAAAATCGCAAATTATCCAATCATGCAAATCTACTAGGCTTAGACGTAGAGGACTTCGAGAAAAGGACATGGATTTGAAAGCACTCATTACTATGGCCAGGACTCTCGAAATAAGCGAGGACCATGCGTCACTAATCGAAAAAGAGTCTGACCATCCCGTAAACCGCATAAATGCAGGACATCCTCAAAATCAAGGAGCCAGGAAACCTCGCACTCGCAGAAAGCAAAAATACGGTGGCCAAAAGCAAAAGCAAAGTAAATACTCAGCACAACATCAACAATCGGCTCCAGACAAGTCCAAAACAAAGAAATGTTATTTTTGTGGATATGACTACCCGCATAAAGGTCAATGCCCAGCAAAAGGGGAACAATGTCTGAATTGCAACGGTTATGATCATTTTGCACAAGTATGCAAAAAGCCTGGTAAGGGTAAAAAGAAATTTGTCAAACTCGTTAACGATGAAGACGAAGTCTCACAAAAGGAGGAGTCAAGCACTGATGACGAGTATGTCTATCACATTGATGAAAATCCGACAAACCTAAAGCAACCGAAGGTTAATCTCACAATCCAGGACACCGAATTCAACATGCTAGTTGACACAGGTGCAGCTGTCAACATTATTGACAAAAACACTTACGACTCGCTAACTCGTAAACCAAATCTCAAAACCTCAAGTAAGCAGCTATTTGGCTATGACAAGAAGAAGATTGGAGTCCACGGTTGTTTTGAAACAAATGTAGTCTACAAAGCAAAGAATACAAAATGCGATGCAACATTCTACGTTGCCGAAGGAAGCCATGGATCACTGCTAAGCTATATAACAGCAGTTGACTTAGATATCATTCCTGCAATACGCGCTGTTACAGAAAGTAAAACGGATAGTATCATCAATAAATATTCAGATCGCTTTGATGGTATAGGAAAAGTGAAAGATATTCTACTCAAAGTACACGTTGACGAAACAAAAGCTCCAGTACAACAACAACACAGAAGAATACCATTCCAATTGCGTGAAAAGTTAGAAGCAGAATTACAACGCCTTGAAGACAATGATATTATCGAACATGTAGAAGGACCTACTCCTTGGATTTCACCAATTGTAATTGCTCCTAAACCGAAGAAACCCGACGAAATTCGTATATGCGTCGATATGCGCTTGCCAAATCAAGCCATAAAAAGAGAACGTCACGTAACACCAACCGTAGATGACATCATTTCGGATTTGAGTGGTGCAAGGATCTTTTCAAAATTAGATCTAAACGCCGGATATCATCAAGTCGAACTTTCACCAGAATCAAGGAACATAACAACCTTCACAACTCATGTTGGCTTACGTCGATATAAAAGGCTCATTTTTGGTATAAGTTGCGCATCAGAGAAGTTCCAAGAGATCATAAGTTCAAATCTAGAAGGACTTGAAGGTGTCAGAAATATCAGCGATGATATCATTGTTTACGCTAAGAACCAAGAAGAACATGATCAACGTCTAGAAGCCGCCCTTCTAAGACTGAGGGAAAGAGGAATAACTCTCAATCGTTCTAAATGCGAATTCAACAAAGAAAGCATAGAGTTCTTCGGATATGTATTTTCGAGCAAAGGAATGGCTCCCGACCCGAAGAAGGTAGACACAATAAAGAATGCTGACCCACCGTCAAACGTTGCCGAACTGAGAAGTCTGTTAGGACTAGCGAATTATGTATCTAGATTCATCCCGAATTTCGCTACTATCGTTTCGCCTCTCCGAATGCTCACACACAAAGATATTATATGGAAATGGACTGACACAGAACACAACGCGTTCGAATCACTAAAGAATGCCCTTACTAATGAGGTAATGGAGTACTTTGATCCTGCAAAAGAAACCGAACTGATCGTTGACGCCAGCCCAGTTGGCCTTGGTGCTGTTTTGACGCAATGTGGCAAAGTTGTGTCATATGCAAGCAAATCGCTAAGCGATGTTGAGAAAAGATACTCGCAGACTGAAAAGGAAGCTCTTGCTATAGTATGGGGTTGCGAACACTACCATCTATACTTATGTGGAAAGCAATTTACACTATTTACAGACCACAAGCCTCTTCAAACAATATTCAATAACCCAAACAGCAAACCACCTGCACGACTTGAAAGATGGAGACTTAGACTACAACCGTATGAGTTTGAAGTAAAGTATCGTCCAGGAGAAGGAAATCCTGCTGACTTCATGTCGAGACACCCGATCAAATCACAACAATCTATGCGTCACTCCAAAGTCGCGGAGGAATACCTTAATTTTGTAATGACTTACTCAGTGCCAGCCGCAATGACAATGTCAGAAATCGCAAAAGCTACAAAAGATGATGAAATATTGCAAGCTGTCATGCAGAACATCATAAAAGGAAGTTGGAAAGACATCAGCAAAGATTCTGATTTATACGCTTACTTAAGAGTTAAAGACAAACTCTCAATCGTGCCCGTAGAAGACGACAGCATTATGCTGTTCGAAACAAAAATCATTATTCCGACCACTCTGCGAAAGAAAGTCATAGACCTAGCACACGAAGGACACCAAGGAATTGTAAAGACTAAGCAATTGCTGCGTGAAAGGATATGGTTCCCAGGATTAGGTCAGCAAGTAGAAGCTGTCTGTAAGGAATGCCTACCTTGCTTAGCTTGTACGCAAACAAGCAATATCGAGCCGCTTCAAATGACCGATATTCCCGCTGAACCTTGGACCCATCTGTCAGCCGACTTCTGTGGTCCTTTTCCTAGCGGTGAATATTTACTTGTAGTAATAGATGATCATTCGAGATTTCCCATGGTAGAAATACTGCATTCAACATCTGCTCGCACAGTTATTCCGCTACTTGACAAAATTTTTGCTATATTTGGAATACCGAAGGTACTGAAAACTGACAATGGTCCGCCCTTTCAGTCGGAAGAATTCACAAAATTCGCAAAATATCTTGGATTCTCTCACCGGAAAGTCACACCACTATGGCCGAGAGCTAATGGAGAAGCCGAACGTTTTATGAGAACTCTTAATAAGGCCATAAGAACATCGCATACAGAGGGATTGAATTGGAAACAAGAGCTCTACAAGTTCTTACGAAATTACCGTGCAACGCCACATAGCACTACTTCAGTGTCTCCTAGCGAATCCTTACTAGGAAGACCGTTAAACATCAAACTTCCAGGAATTACTCAAACAGAAGGGAATAACGCAGACCGTAAGATGATGATATCACGTGACACAGCCCGAAAGAGTGAAATGAAACGGTATGCTGATCAAAAGAATCGAGCATCTGAAAGCGGTATTAAAGAGCGTGACATTGTACTAGTGAAACAACCGAAGCAAAACAAGCTTTCAACACCGTTCAACCCGAAACCTATGCTTGTAACCAACAAAAAGGGTAGTATGATTACTGCTGAGAATGAGGACAGAATCGTCACTCGTAACTCATCCTTCTTCAAAAGAGTGAATGGTTTGAACAAACATCAAATATGTTCTCCGAGTGAAGCCGACGAGATCGCAGATGAAATCATAACAGAATCATCCTCAAGCAATCAATTTGAATCGAGTCAAGCCGTCCAGAATAACCCAGAACCACAACTATCGCGACCAATAGGGGAACGAAAGAAACCGTCCTATCTGAAAGATTACGTGTGCTACAAGTGAAATGTGTTTGAGGCATAATAATCCTCAAAATCTATGTGTGTCGCAAGTGAAATGTGTTTGAGGCATAATAATCCTCATTTTTATAGTTTCCTAGGCAGGAAGTCTAGTCATTCATTTATTCCTGTAACCAATACTCTTTTACATATTCTAGTCATAGTAATATTCTCAATGTGTAATTTGCATGTTTGTTTTATTCTATGTTTGTTTCCAATGTATATTTCATCACCCTCACGTTTTTCTAGATTTATACTAAACGTTATTTTATCTTATAAATGTTTTAGTTAAATACTCTGGTTGTAATTGCATATCATCTATCATACAATTTTCTAATTAATTTATCCATGTAAGAGACATTCGACTTTAAGTGGACAATCTTAATAACCTATTATTTTTATGTGAATAAGTATACAATCTTTTCCATGTTTACCTGTCGAATTTTATTGATATTTCCATTATACGTATTGTCTGAAAAAGGGGGTGAATGTAATGTCTGTATAATCCGTATTTCGTTAACCGTTATCGGTTCCTTAGTTTAGATGCATATAAAGTATTGATAGCCAGACAACAATGTCTTTGTCTCATTAATCAACTAGATCCGGTCACAGATCCAATATTATGTATTTTGATTATGTTGCAAAGAAAAGAGAGAATATATTAGTTTATTTTTATGCAAGTATTTCCTGTACGAAAAAGTCCGCCCTGACATAAGGCGGATTTATCATAGGCGGATTCCGCCTAGATAGACGGAGTCCGCCTTAGTGAATTGCATAGACGGACATGGAGAGTCTTAAGCGGAGTTAAGGCGGTATATGGCCCGAAATATTTATATGAGCTAAGGCGGATTCCGTCCAGTCCGGCGAAATCCGCCTAGTTAACCAGAATCCCCTTTGCTCTGACAGACAATTCTCGTAGGCGGATTTGTAGTGAGCAGAATCCGCCTAGCTAGGCGGACTCCGCCTTGTTAGGCGGATTCTGCTTAAATAGATATACAGGTAGCTAGGCAGATTCTGCTAGCTAGGCGGACTCCGCCTAGTTAGGCGGATTCTGCTTATAGAGGTATACAGGTAGATTTTGACACCCACCTTACCCTCCACCCTTCCCACATTGGTTAAAATTTATGAACAACAAATGCATTAATGAGGTGTCTGGAATGCATGTGGCACTTGCAAAAGCAAAGCGTTATAGACAAACAGACAAAGTGATCCCTAAGTGGCATTTTGCTTTGCTGGGACTTCAAAAATTTAACTTGCTGTGATTCTTTTTCAAAATTAATCTCATAGCATATTATCTAAGAAAGATTTGTTAAAAGATTTGATTCAGGATTTCAGTCTGAATTGGCTCCTTACTGCATTGATAACAAGTACAGGCATGAGTTAAATTATGATAAATTTATGATTAATAATTCTTGATTTCACAGCAAATTTAGTTTCTGAAATTCTCAACAATTAACATGGTAGACTACTGAACCTACATGTAAGTAACAAAGAGAATCTCTACAATTAGAATATATTTATTTTGAATTAGTCAAAGGCAAACTGAATATAACTACAATCACAATTCGAATTTACATTAAATCTACTGGCATTAAGTTTGTTACCATTAATTCTAGTGTATAGAGAAATGTGTTTGGTATGCAAGTCTTGACTTTAAACCTTTACATGACCATGACTAAGGCGAATTATCAAATTTACATTATTATGAAATATACCTCCAACTCCTACCAAAAGAAAGAAAATTGTAAAACATTAAAAGAGTGTCATTATTTAAATTGTAAGAGACACATAAACTTAGTAGATGATAAAACAATGTTTTTTTTTACAGTTGTAAAGCTTTGTTGATACGAAGCTCATAATAACAGATATATGGTATTATGCTATTAATAGACACCAACAGAAGTAACAATCATGTCCAAAAATAATCACATTTAAAAGTCACAGTCTTCAGTGTTTAGATATAAAATATCTAACATAGATCTTCAACAAAGTCTATACGAAACATGTAAATGTACCTCAAAGTATACCTAATTAAACATGTATTCACCATATAAAACTTGTACCTCAAAAGTCTTATGATCTTTGCTATTTACATTATATATAACAAATGTACCTCAAAGTCTTTGTAACCTTCGCTTTAAATATACATGTAGCATGTAGCCACCTTAAAGTCAACTTCCACTGTGTACAAGTAAAACAAGTACTCCACAGATTGTTAACATGTAGTTCACACACCTGACAGTCTAATTCCAATGTAGATTCATTCATATACCATAAAGTATATTTTCAAAGTTTATGTACCTCATAGCCTGTCGTCACTGTTAACATTTAAATGATTGAACATCAATGAGATCACTACAAACAATAGTATTCAGATGCCAGTCAGTTAATGCTGCAGAGTAAGGTGAATTGCCTGTGTCGATAGTAACGATGTGATTAAGTGATCCTATGGCAACACAGAAAAGACGGACACAAATTAACTGATATCTCTTATCAGGGTCTCTGTCTAAAAAAGCAAATCCATGGATCTAAATAATGCCTTTCGTTATCTTTCTGGCATGGCTGGACTTCTCAGATATTGCATCATTGAAGGCTGAATCTGAAAAAGGCTTCCGATTTTTCTCGCACCAGGACAGAACATACTCTGAAAATATACCCATGTATCACTAATGATTATTTATGAAAATTGACAAGCATTCTGATGGTATCACTGAAGCAATACATTTTGGCAGCAATACATGTTCCCTACTGCCCCAAACAAATTTCAAAGGGGCAATGTATAACTCCTGCATAAACATGAAAATATGGTCAACTGGAACCAAATCAAACTATTTACATGTATACTGAGGCTGCATACCAAGTTCTATTGAAATGCAACAAAGCTATTTGCAAACTTTCTTTGAGTGACTGTAAACTGCCTTTTAATTTCAGCTCGTTTAAATTTTTGACATTCATGAAAACAATCAACTTGCAAATATAGAATGCGGTGAATGATGTGACAAATTGCCTGTATAAATAAAATATCTGAAACCCAATTTGAGGGTGCTATCATAGACTTAAGTGAAAACAAACTGGAACAATATATCGTATAAAATATAAAGTAACACGTATCACTCATTGATGCTTTCACCATACATTGCTATTACAGAAAACAACCAAGCGAATTTGAAAGGACTGTTCGAGTAAATATATTTACTTTAATAAAATGGAATTGTGTTTTTTATGCTCCCTTCAGAGCATTATCCATGTTGTCCAGGATATAGAAGATGTACTATCTCTTAAAGATGTGTACTGTTAGATTGGTGTTGTGACGGGAACATAGTTTGCGGACTTGGTGATACTAGAGATGAATCAAATGATTGTGGTTTCTTAAGCTTTCTTTCCTTTTCCTTTTCTTTTATGCAAGAGAAGTACCAAAATGTGTTAAGAAGTCAAAAATTTAGGGGGATATGGCATATATTTTGCAAGTCTTCATTAAAAAAGGCAATTGTGACACCCATGAACGAAGTAAGGATCAATTGACCATGAGGAGCTAGAATTCCTGACTCTATACAAAACCCGCCATAATAACAAATACGTGTTAAACGTCTTTAAATTCAATAGCATAATTTAAAACCTGATAAATTTACAGCATGGACCAGACATGCACGTTTCGGGTACTAAACCCTCGTCAGTGATCCTCAGTCTAAACAATGTAATATGGCCAAAAGTATGAATATTGTTATGTAAGATCCGGTTCTGCCTAAATAGTTAATGCATTTAAAGATGCTTGCGAAGGGTTTGACAGTAAATGTTTCGAATACTTGAATACATGATCGCCATAGCACTTTCGACATATACATAACCTCAGACAATGCATGTATTCAAGATCTTGTTTTAATTTTCGTTCGTTAACACAAGCGGTGGTCAAACAGGGAAACGAGTTAGAATCCCTGACTGCATACAAATAAGTTAAAGAACTTGACGATAATCTCAACAGCACTCACAAGAGCACCAAATGGAGCATCGACGGACCCCAAGCTAGCTAGAGGTGGGACCAGGTGCAAAACCCACCATATTCCCCCTGGTGTCACTCCTAACCGGGAGTTCGCTTCTTTTCATATGGAGGTGGTTTTCCTTATTTTGCTTTGGTGCTGTTTTATCCTGATTGTGTATACATTCGGTTTGTGGTTTCCTGAATTATCGATTTTGTACTGTTTATTGGGATATGGTCATTGTCCATATTTGTCATATATGAAACTACTACATCAACGGTAGGCAAAAGCATCTAAGAGTGTCCATTTCACATATGAATCAACCAACTACTTATTTTTAAAAAAAGTAAGAAGAGTCCATTCACATAGATTTTACTTAATGTCTATTGAAATAGATGTCGCGAAGTGCTAAAGGAAGCCATAGATAACTATACCAAACTGAAGGAGTCCAATCGCATGCTCTCATTGACCGGAAAACCTCATTTTGGATATAACCGATATTCCAATAGATAACTACCACAACAATCTTCCAAGTCCTGAATCTGAAAGACATTTCAAATCCAAGTTACGTTGTTTATATGAAATGACAAATATGGATAATGACCATATCCCTGTCTACAGTACAAAATCGATAATTCAGAAAATCAGAAACCGAAGGCATGCAAAATCAGGATAAAAACAGGAACCAAAGCAAACAAAAACAAAAACCTCCACCATATGAAAAGAAGCGAACTCCCGATATGAGAGTGAGACCAGGTGCCCAGGAAGAGTAAGCATCTCCTGCTTGCATGCAACACCCGTCGCTTCAATTCGGTAGAACTGTCACATACGGTTACTTCCATTTTGGAAGATATAGAGTACAATCTTTGGTTGGATGGTTCAAATGGTCTATGACAGAATATCATCCACCATTCTGGATAGTGGGACATCATAGTGTACGACGAGTTCCCCATATCGACCGTAGAACTTCCTCAGTGACGATGTTAGTCGGTCACAAACATATCCCTGACTGAGAAGCTTATCTGAAAGACGCCTAGCTCTCAGAACAAAATCCGTATATTTGGTACTTGCTCTGGCATAGCGTATCAACTGAGATATGAACACGCCATAAGCAGGCGATGAAGGGATGTTGCTACTCAGAAAAGGAAAGTTCGTAATGCTGAAATTGAAGTCGTCACGTTTGTCATAGAGTGAGGTGTTCATGTGACCATCAGTGTCGTAGGACAACATTATGTCCAAATAGGATGCTGAATTATTTGTCTCTGTAGTTTCTTTGACTTCAAGCTCCGAAGGATAGATACTGCTCAGGTAATCCGCGAATTTTGGATTATTGATGATCGTCTATGTCTCCGTGCCTGCAGACAAAGCATCCAACAACACCATAATAATTTGAAACGCTACTAAAAATCAACTTTAGTTTCGGATCTTTCCTCTGTAAACACTTATGTTAGAAGCAATGAAAGTGTACTCAACATTTTGAGCAAAAAAACAGTGATTTGTTTTTTCATTTAACATCCCTTTTTCTACAATGGGTCTCCCTACAATATATTGCATACTTCACGAGACTCTTACAAAATCCGATATATTGCTAATTCTCAGTAACTCAACTACAATTTTGTCTAGAAATCTTACGTCAGCGCTCATGGCTATAAAGGAACACGTGGCCAAATACTGTTGACTATAAGGAACAGGAATGGTGTAAATTTCTTTTGGTCTATTCCAGGGGATGTGATTGACAAAATAAAATCAAGATGACAAATATGGATAATGACCATATCCCTGTATACAGCAAAAAAATCGATAATTCAGAAAATCAGAAACCGAAGGCACACAAAATTAGGATAAAACAGGAACCAAAGCAAACAAACAAAAACCTCCACCACATGAAAAGGAGCGAACTCCCGATATGGGAGTGAGACCAGGTGCCAAGGAAGAGTAAGCATATTCTGCTTGCATGCAACACCCACCGCGCTTCAATTCGGTAGAACTGTTACATCCGGGTACTTCCATTTCGGAAATTATAGTAGTAGGTTATTTTGCCATCCCTGGAACAATAAAATCTATAGAAATGCAACAAAAGAGTGAGTTTCTCTGAGACAAAGAAAAAAACAAAGGATTCGCGCCATGGACAAAAGAGGGCCGAACGCTGGACAATGGACGGTCCTGCAAAACAGCACGGGGTCCTCATTATTTTCCAATTATCTCCCATTAAAATCGAGAACAAGAGGAGTAAAATTTGACGGTGCCAGCCCGTCCCGAGGTATTACCTCACCATGACCGTAAAGACAAAGGGTGGTATAAAAAAAAGTGGCAGTGCAAGATGTGTATTCTTTAGGAATTCATATAATGGTCTCCTCTTGTACAATGTGTATCAGTTTGACGATAGATCTTTGATCGTAAAGATAGCCAATCTTTACACAATGGAGCGAACCGATTTTATTGCTCAATCATCCCATTTACTCGATCCGTTACATAAACGTTTGAAATTAATGAAGGCGGTCGGTGGGAGTTTGTTGGTTTTAACTACCTTTGGTTGCGTGATGTCCATCGTTCAAATGGCACTGACCCCAACCGAACAAAAGCTCTCGTACAATTGTTCGATTGCACAATCCGGATCAGACGTTGAAGCCAATACATCAATATGTTATACGGTACACAGATACCCGCTGTCTAATGAGCTGTACCTTACAGTTTGTAAAAGACAGAACCGGACCTACCTGAGATTTCAGAAATACACAGAGCAAGAGAAACAGCTGGACATCACACCTTTCAATGGTTATATTTGAAAAGGACCGTCTCTCATATCGATCAGTCTATTCATGAGGCCGGGCAACTTACTCACACCCCCATTTTGTCCCGATAAGGAGACGGAGTTGGACAATCTTGCCAGGGATGTTATAAACCGATGCATAATATTAAGTAAAACTTGGTGCGGAAATTGTCGCGAAGGTACATGTATCATACATTGTTGTCGAACTATTGTAGAGAAGTTCTTTAATGATGTGTCACCAGGGAATTTACACCGTGGACAGAGACGAAGATTACTCAAACGTGCATTATATTTGATTTCACAGTTTGACTTCTGATAAAGGTATGGATGAAGTTGAAAAACAGGAACACATCGAACAATTGATAAGATTATTAGATTTCATCGTCGTTTTTGAGATATACAGTGTCATTAATAATATTTGAAAAGGACCGTCTCTCATATCGATCAGTCTATTCATGAGGCCGGGCAACTTACTCACACCCCCATTTTGTCCCATTATTATTGAGTAATAGTACATACACTGTCAATATCAAAAGGAAAATTTCCCATGAAAAGGGTTATACGCAGCTTAAATAAACTTTTAAAAATACAAAAAAAAAATATTTCTGACAAGGATTGAAATGTTGCTTTTTTATATAAGTTTAGTCATGTGTATCATTGATAAATGTATAGTCTCCTTTATGTTTATTATCAGTCACAATATACAAATCGTAATAGGTTATAAAAAAGAATACTGCGAATGACCAGAATTTTTTTCATTTTATTGTCCTTTGTTTTCATTGGTCTTGTGTTCAAAACATACAATAAAAGTAAGAAAAATTAATTAACTTCCAACCACTCGTTTCCGGAAATCAACAACCATGATCAGTTCCACGTTTTATTGCAGACTATTGATATTTACATACGGGCATTTTAAGAACGCGCCAAAAAGTTCGATGTAAACAACTGAACTAACCAAACACTGCAAAATGCACTGGATAACCTATGTTATGCTGACTATTTATAGTCTGCATATTGTTTGTATGCAAACGATTTACTTCAATCAAGTTTGCACCTTTGATAAAGAGCGCAAAGCGGATTGTATGGGAGAGGGTCCAGGCGTCTACTTACCACAGAAAGTGAGGGACACCCAAATCATGGTATTTAAGAGGCTGTCTGTAAACACTGAAGTCCACCTACCACCTTTATATTTCCCAGATTTGCAGCGAGTACATATTGACGAAAGCCCAGATTTCCACTGCGACCAAGTTAAGACCACCAATAAGAATCTGATTGTCAGAATCCAGTCGCAACGTTGTAAACTGAAGGTAAATGTGTTTCATTGTGCGGGAAATGGAGAATGTTGTCCTGATATATATTATATGAGGAGTATTTGTCCCCTATTCTAAATAAACGGAGGATACCCTCATAAATAAGAAAAGGAATAGAAGAAAAAATCTGATACTATACAAATGTACATGTACAAATCTAGAGGGTCCCCCCCCCCAAAATATGTACAAAGAATTTCCTGTCTTATTCATTAAATGTGTGCGTCTAAACCAAACTAACCCCAAAATTTGTTTTCTCTATACAGAATGACAAGGACCAAAACAGTAAGGATGACCCACCTACAAGTGACCATACTGAAGCAACAACAGAACCCCCCTCCCAGGTATTTGTTAGTCCCCTACCTTCAATGCCAACGGGGACTCTTAGTTTTCTTTTGCGAATAAAGAACATACCGTTGCTTTGAAAAATCCCAAAGAGTTTTAAAAGATGAAATTTGAATCTGATTCCAAGTCCATAGTTCTAACACATGCATCTTGTAAAATGTTTTTTTTTTGTTCTGTAGCAACCATCAGATACTACCAGCACCAATGATGACACCACTTCTAACCCATGGTTTCAACTGAGAGCAGTGATAATAACACTCACAGGTAAGGGTATTATGTCAAATGTGTTATGATTATATCTTATGGTAAACCTCTTAAAGTTCTTTTTCTTTATTTCAAAGAAAACCTAAGAAATTATAAATTTATTTTTTTCTTGTAATATTGGTATCTTGCCTTGTGCTGGGAGTAATTATAGGATGTGTTTATATTATCTATAAAAGAAAATGCTACCCTAAGAAAGAATCTATCTACAGACATGAAGATGAGCACCGCTCCATGGATCCGCCAGTAATGCACCTATCTGAATTCATGAATACCACTTTTGGATAAATTAATTATTAATTTCAGAGTACCTGGCAAACTGTGTTTTGATTTTGTTATTACTGAGTCTGCGAAGATGGATGAGATACTTGCCTTCGCCAAACTACGTTGCCCAGACATTATATCACAGATTCAATCACAGACGTCAAAGAAATCCAAGAACTCCACGTACTGATTCTAATAGAGGCAATCCACTACCAAGAAGCTTAAGACCAAGATCAACATTACATCCACCAAACCGATTAAATTTATAATTCACCATATCAACAATCCATCATTACTGTCTCCTATTTAAAGTGTGTATGAGTGAAAAGAATTCATATGAAAAAAATATATATATTTCATGTATGATATCAAAAGAAAAAAAACCCATAGTTACCACAACAATGTTACATATATGAAGTTAATCTGAAATCAGCAACAAAAGCAAAAGTTTAAACTTTGAATGTAAATTGTAGAGTAGTGCATGTTTTCCCCTATTTTATGTCAAAAGGTCCTTGTGAAAACCTTGCATTGTACATTGTAGAGTAGTGCCTTTTTACTTTTATTATTTATTTCAGAAGGTTTGTTGTCAGTTTTATCTCAATTTTAGGATGAACATACCACTGTGATGATTCTATTGTCCCTTATTACATGTTAATAGTGTATACAATCTTACTTATCATTTATGAAAAAAAGTTACTCCCTACCTCAATTTTCTACCTCAGTATGTCAAAAGATATACCATTAGTATTCTCTTGATTTTACAATGAAACCTGTGTGTATTACAGTGCTTGCATAAAAGAACGTTATTTTTATTCTTAGCTTTATATAACCTTGAAAGCGGAAAAATTATACATCAGTTCTCTACCTGTCTGCCCTGTTGTCATACTTTTCATGTATGTCTATAATTTCATTTTTTTAGTCAAACTATTACCTACTAGGGGGGGGGGATATACCTCTAAGTCAAGGTCTCAAAATGTAAGTCAAAAGGCCACGTACCTTTTCCTAAATAGTCAAATGTTAATTATTTATTTCACTGCAATAGTTTTTTTTTTTAAGTTTACCTAAATATATATGTTTATATTGCTAGTAGCACAAATTATCTACTTACATAAAGTCATTCCAAGTGCATTGATAAAGTCAACTGTTTTTGTACAAATGGCTCTTAAATTACATCTTGTTTTTATCATAGATGTTGAAACATTTTCATGTTTCAGTTTTATTTATATTATTTATGTTTCAGTTTTATTATTTATATTTGCATTTCTAATTTAGTTAGCAATAAAGTTCAGTTTGAAACATTTATTTGAGTGTTTTTATCAAAGGATAAATGAAGAAAAAAAACTCTGAATGGGCAGAAAAAAAGGTCAGTGGCGGATCCAGCAGCCCCTTTGCCGGGGGTCATGGGTCGAATTTAGCAGATTTTTACTGAAAATGGGCCAAAATATACCTGTTTTTGAAAAAATTTGGGTCAGTGCCGGGGGAGGGGGCGGACGCCCCCTCCACACCCCCCTAAATCCGCCACTGAAGGTGGTAGACTCTAGCAAAAATAGACCTGTACAGTACAGTGAACCTGTAGCAAACTGAAAGATGAAATGAGGGAAAATATGAAAAATTATGAGAAAACCTTAGAAGATCAGATGAAAAAAAAAGGAAAAAGAATCTGTGTCATTGGCAACCTGCATATACATAGCATACTATTAGTATGTGTTATTGCCTTATATCTAGCATTGAAATTAGAAAAAAATTGTGTTTATCTCTGACCAAAATCGGTAATATGCTATATAGGCAGGTAGCTGTAATAGAATGATAAAAGAAATTATAATCATGCACTGTAAGGGATTCTCAAATCAAAGTCTTGACAATTCAAGATATTAAATTTGTGTCCATGTCCGACTCCCTTTGTGAGCGATGGTTAATGCTTTTTTCTTAAGGTATTCAACCCCTAACTCATTTTCAATAATAAATACCAGATATAACGATTTTCGTTCTCTTCAAAAAGAGTGCTACATATACTTTTCTAGCTAAATTTAGGGATTACACTTCCCATACAATGACCTACTCCGTCATCCAGAATATTTCCGGATTATCTAATCATCGGCATTTGTCGGAAAAAGTATAAAAATGTGCATAAATTTTGACCGGAAGGTATTTTATTAGGGTGCGGGATCCTTAAACTTTCATCAAAAGCATACGATTTTTTTCTATCGTCGTATATCTGAATATTCATTAACACAACCAAATACGGTTATCATGATTAAGAAAGACATTTTTACATATGGACACACCTACTCTTTCTGTCAAAATTTCGGACAATGCCTTTTTCTTTAGGGGGAAGGTCAAGCTTTTGAAATTGGCTTATCGTCACCAAGGAAAGTGTTCTTCTCTGACCAGCCCCCCACACCCCCAAATAAACGTCATATATACATGTATATATAAACATATTTGAGAATTATCTGGACCTACTACCCTCAATATGGATTTTAAAAGAGAAGGTGATCAGCTGGTCAAAGCAAGGGCAAGTTTGGGGTCTGGAAAGAGCCTTGTTATAAATAAATATCAGGGATATGTCTTTGTGCACTTCTTTGGCAACAAAAGGAGCATAAGTCTCAACTCGGAGGAGTTTGAAAAGCTGGCCAAACTATTACCAGAGGCCAAACAGGCAATTGAAGAGTTTATGCAAGAGGTAAGTTTTTTAAGCTCCATCAAGAGAGTTATCTTTAAAAAAAAAACAATTTCATCTTTTACGGTTTTTTTTTTCAAATTTATGTACATGTATAAAGTATGCTATGAAATAATTGGAAATTAATTTTATGAAGATCCTATCTGTTCTCGGTTTCGCAAAAGAGTAGGGACATTAAATATAATTCCTTTGTCAGTCCGTCCATCTGTAAGTCCTTCTGTCACAAAAACTTTTAACACTAGCATTTGAAGAACTCCTGTATCAGTGTGGGATTCAGGGATCCCCCCCTTTCCCGTACTGACCCAAGATTTTCCAAAAAAAAAAAATTGGCCCATTTTTTTTCAATAAAGATCTGGAAAATTCGCCCCTTGACACACCCCCCCGGTAATCAAAAGGGGTTACTCTTGTCCATTTCTTGACAATGTTGCACGAATAAAGACAGATGATTTTTTTTTAACTAAGAAAAAAAAAGTTTTAAGACCCGTTCTTTTCAGACGATGATATTTTGCTTTTTATAGGAGAGAAAGCAAGAAAGAGAAGAAGAAGAGGCAAGAGACGCCCTTTTACAGGATCAGAAACCGGTAAGTATTTTTTTAAAAAAAATTTCTTGATCCGGCCATGTTGTCTATACTCTGTCCATCAATTAATTCAGACACAGAATAGATATTCAGATACAGAATAGATACAATGTATTCATTTTTTTTCTTACTTTTTTACAGAAGAAGAAGAAGAGATGTGTGCGGGATTAAACACATTCAAATAAACATTGAATAGTACAGCAAAAAAAAGGTAAGTAAGCTATAAAGTAGTAGAAGAAAGATGAATACTAGTACAGTGAATGAATTAATAAACCAATTAACGCATAAATAAAACATGATTTAGAGTTGAAGATTCTTTATTTTCAGATAATGGCCTCTCTTGAAGAAATTTCCATGAAAGCTCTATGCGACATTTGTGAAAGGCTTGAACCGCAGCAAATGCACAATCTTCTATATCAACTGAACACGCCTTTACTGGAGAAGATGGAGGATTTTCTGTATGAGCGCTTTATGGAAGGTGACTTTGACTTAAGAAAACTTGATATATTCATTTTCGTAAGTGACTTTGTAAGACAAAGATGTCTTTCTACACGAAGTGAAACATTATATAATTCAATTATACTTTCTATTGTACGCCAATGTACTTATTGTAATACACAAGAAATAGAGCAAATATTCAAAACCCCCTTCCACAACAAATTATAAATGACATAAGAATGTCATTCAGTGGACAGTGGTGGGCAGAATGTCTTAGAAAGTATCGTAGATAGATGATAAATGAAGATTTTACATACTTTTTTTAAGTACAGCTCCACATAAAATTCATTCTTACGGCGATAAATGGGTTGATAAAGGTATTTATACTCTTTTTCTGTAAGTCTCTTTATTATCACTAGTCTATTTTAGTTTTGAGAAAAATGAATTTTAAAGAGTTATCGTTACTGATTTTGACAGTTCGTAATTTGATGTGGAAAAAAATGTTAAAATGACCTAGATATAGAACCCATTTTTTTTTTTACGCGGAGCTGTACTTACGTTCTATTAAGAAAATGCACCTTCGTCACAAATTCAATTTTGTATAAATTGTCCATTGCATTCGATAGGACCATTTCTTGTTCTAATTATTTTTTTTTTTTTTTGCTGTACTATCAGTAATGTTGGATCAGTCCCAATATATCTAGTAGATGTAGTTTTTATACTTTTCCTTTAGTTATTAGAATAATTTTAGTCGTAATCCTTGCTTTCTTACTCTAGGTTCACACAATGATATATAAGGTTTCCTATAAGTGTATATTTTTTTAGTTTTCTCCTTTGCAATGTAGTTTTGAAAGACGCACAGTATATTCTGTAGTTTCCTTTTTTTTCTATACATATAAAATCTCATTATTTTTTCTCTCTAGTTTTTGAAGCTCTCTCTCATATCATCTCTGGGTAGCATAGCTTTTAATTTGTCAAAAAGATATCTGGTCTTCATATAATTCACTTTCGTTTGGTAAATCTGACCCCGTTCTCCTTACTTAAAATTTTAATAAAGAGTTATCGTTACTGATTTTGACAGTTCGTAATTTGATGTGGAAAAAAAAAATGTTCAAATGACCTAGATATAGAACCCATTTTTTTTTACGCGGAGCTGTACTTACGTTCTATTAAGAAAATGCACCTTCGTCACAAATTCAATTTTGTATAAATTGTCCATTGCATTCGATAGGACCATTTCTTGTTCTTATTTTTTTTTTTTTTTTTTGCTGTACTATCAGTAATGTTGGATCAGTCCCAATATATCTAATAGATGTAGTTTTTATACTTTTCCTTTAGTTATTAGAATAATTTCAGTCGTAATCCTTGCTTTTTTACTCTAGGTTCACACAATGATATATAAGGTTTCCTATAAGTGTACATTTTTTAGTTTTCTCCTTTGCAATGTAGTTTTGAAAGACGCACAGTATATTCTGTAGTTTCCTTTTTTTCTATACATATAAAATCTCATTATTTTTTCTCTCTAGTTTTTGAAGCTCTCTCTCATATCATCTCTGGGTAGCATAGCTTTTAATGTGTCAAAAAGATATCTGGTCTTCATATAATTCACTTTCGTTTGGTAAATCTGACCCCGTTCTCCTTACTTAAATTTTTAAACTTTTTTTGTATTACTCAAATCGATTGTCCCTCTTTAAAAAAAATGCAGATGAGAACAATTGTTTATGCAGACCAGATTTCTGGTTTTTTTTTTTTACATTATTATTTGACAAAAGTGAGTGTGTACTTTTTG
Organism: Pinctada fucata; assembly: GCA_028142955.1. Taxonomy (NCBI): domain Eukaryota; kingdom Metazoa; phylum Mollusca; class Bivalvia; order Pterioida; family Pteriidae; genus Pinctada; species Pinctada fucata. The sequence goes on along the minus strand of AP027110.1, from coordinate 12,657,095 downwards.
GTGATAATGTATGTCCAACAAAGTAAGTTCTAACTTTGAAAAAGACAAGTAAGACATTTTGTTTCTATGAAAAAATAAAGAGCAAATAACAATGTAAATCATGTTGAGTTTTATTATTCAAACTTTACAATGATTGATTGAAATAAAGGATTTGATCATCAAGTGCGAGTCAAGTAATGTCCAATGGCAAGAGTATTACATTTATCTGGTAAAACAAAGCGCTTGTCGTCCAATGCACTAAGACCTATCTTGTTCACATGAGTCATGTATAAAGAATGATTCTCACTACTAATGTTGTAACTTTCACACATTTGCTCACTTTCCTCAAACAGACATGCTTTGTATTGTTCAAAACACAGGTGATTCTCTATAGTGCTTTTTTGCACACCTTTGGCAATTTTAGTTTCATCCTTGTCGTTACAAATAAAGGAGTACATTTTTGCCCTTAAACCTACAAAACTGACAATGAATTTGTTGGGCACTTCGTCTTTCATGACTCCGGGTCGTCTGCAATTTGAAATGGAGTATAGAAAATGATCGGAAGGAAAGTTCGAGGTGTCATACAAATGAAGATTTTCTGACATATCTGCATATAAATCGTCGGTTTCAATGAGATACCCTAAACTGTCGGTATCGGTCCAAAGCAGCTTCAGTCTCGTTCCTGGATATTTTCGTTTCATTTCGAAATAATGAAAATGATACAAAATGGTTTTTGATATATCTAACACACAGAATCCTGTATAGATGGGTTTGTTAAAGTGTAAACGTACTTTAGTGTGCTCCATTCCTACAAGGTCATCAGAGAAAATTGTAAAACCCTTGAATGAAGACTTTGCTACCTCTTTGAGAAACTTTTTTTCATTATGCACCAATTTAAAATTGATGCGCTTTCTTAGATCTTCGCAGGTTTTACCAAAGAAACTGTTGGGCAGTAGCTTAAAAAATTGTGACTGCGCTTTACTGTTTGATAGCCGCCTTTTCTCAGCGCAGAATCTAATGTATGGAGCTATCCAAGGTGCTTGGTCAAACTCGATTACTCTGTAAATCTTGCTTAAAACAAGTCCTAATTCTATGTATTGGTATAAGTTTCTTACATGCAAAATGTAATGTGATTTTCCATACAAGTTTGGAACGAGTTTTCTCGTTTTTATCCGATGAATGGTTTGATTGAGACCCTCATTACTATGACCACTATACATTTTCTTCAACAAACGTTTCGAGTATGGAGAAAGTTGATCATCTGACACCTCGATATGTTCAGGTGCTACAGGTAGATCTGAGTGGTCATCGTGTAAGTGGTCAGGGTATTCGAGGTCAACTTCCAACACATACCCCTTTTCACCATCAAGTGCTATTGTTGTTATATCCAATGTTTCTACCTCATCTCTACTTAACCAGCGAAAACCACCCGTGGGTAATGGAAAGGTCATCGTGTGTGCATACAAGGAGTTACAATCTAAATATTGAATCCATGTATGTGGTAATGAATTGTCATAATCTTGAACATGAGGATTATTTGCATGGGCAAACTTGTTTGAAATCATGGAGACTCCCCCTCTCAATTGCTCAAAGAAAAGGTACATATCTGGATCGGTAAGTAAGGTAAGGGAGCATTTAGTCATTCTGAGAGCGGCTGACCAGGATAAGCCAGGGGCTGTATAAAAATAACAGGGGTCAAGGTGAAAATATCCAAGAATACTGTCTCTAAAATGCTCAAAAACGTCTGCTAGCAATAACACGTCTGTTTTTAGGTAAAGGTCGTGATACTCTCCCAAATTTTGCATGTTCATTGTTGACCAAACGTTTCGCGCATGCTCATAGTCTTGGTCCGAGATAGTTTCACCTGTTAAATGACTGTAAAATGAATCGATTGGGGGGAGGGTAGTGCGATTGAATTTTTCGGGCGAATCAACGTATTCATAGCAGTAAACACCCTTCTGTAGCAATAAGTTACTTTGATTGGGATTTGGAAATTCATCTCTTAATTGATGAAAATGTTTGAGGCCCCCATCAGAAGCTAAGATTTCGACTAAAGTTCCCAAAGAGCTCCCCAGGAATTGATAGGAATCTATGAATCTCAAATGCCCTAATGAAAAAGAAACGTACTTTTCTGTGTTTTGAGCAATGCAATTAATTTCATAATCTTTGAAAAAACCAAGCGCTTGACATAAAATATGTCCGTCAAACCCTTTTAAATTATGAAACACTACTGGGATGAATTGAGGATGTTTGAAATTTAAATTACAAGATTGACAAGCAGCACCCCTGTACCGACCACTTACATGACAATGATCTCGCACTTTTACGCTCGACGCTGTAAAAGTCTTTGTGCATATGTGACATTGAGTACTTCGCTGAAAGTCCTGTTCGTTACTGTCAGTCATTGTTAAAGGTTCAATTTCTTGTAGAATGTCATTGATTTCAGCTTGTTCCTGCAAAAGTTCTTATAGAAAATTTTTAGCAACATCAACACCACGATATATCACTGGAGCTTTAGTATACCTAGGATCTACTGACACCACTTGATAGCCAAATCCACAAGGTTCAAATTTCTGTACTTTTGTTGAAAATGATTTTCTGTCATCTGGAGAGCAATTAGACATCTGTTCACAAAACGTCTCGAAATCGGCGTAAATGACAAAGGGGACCCTTAATTTTTTAGTCCATTCAGTAAATGTGAGAATGTCGTCTTTGCCTTTTGTTGGATAGGTTATATGTTGTGCATCTAATTTAGAGCAATATTCCATATGTTTAACAAGAACGGATTGTGAGGTAAATCCTTGTAGACAATATTTGCAAAAAACGTACCCTCCTTTTTTAACCACGTGGTTCATGAATCTATTAAAATTTTTAATCAAACACCAATGTGAAGTATCCTCTTTGCATATGTACAATAAATCGACATGGTACTCTGAGCTGGTACGTTTTGAAATGTAAAGGGGAAAACAACTACTTTCTTCGTATCCAAACACATTGACACTGATGTTGTTCTGATTTTCAAATCGAGGCACACTTGTGGGATGCACAGGATAGTCAATTCCGATCATGTCTAATGAATCTTCATATTGTACATAATGAGTTACTCTATGGGAATTGTGATCACTAGGCTATAAGGATGCTAATATTGACCACAGGAAACATTTTTCGTCAGAATTATTGATATTTATTATAGACCGCGTGTTTGAAAGAACGTTGGGTAGTTGAAAGTATCTACTTGCTCCTACAGGCGCATACTTGACGGTGTAAACTTCACACTTCAGTATCTTCTTGAGAGTCCAAGACGAACCCCTTCTAATGTACTCATCAAAGGAGGCAAATATCTTTTGCATTCCCTCATTCAAATCATGCTCTTCGAACTTGTTATGGTCCAGTACAATTGCCATTTTACTTCTGAAATGGGGTTTTGCTATCTCTTCTTCGCCGTCATCCTTTTGCCTTCTCATTTCCGTCTGTAGGTTCATGTAGTATTTCACATGTCTGTGTTTCATGCATTGATCTTTTACATGTCGACGAATTTCCCCTTTGATGTTTGCCATAAACACCAATATATCATACTTATCATCCAGATTTGGATTTATGTAATGTTTGTTGGCTAAGCCCCCGAGTGCTTCCACATCAGATGATTGATGAAACGAAACAGGTACACTGCCACCATTTTGGGAATGTAAACTTTTCACATGTCTTGTCATGTTATATTTCCTAGAAAATGAACGATTACAGGCTGGACAGCTGAAACTTCCTTCAAGCTTACATTTTAATTTTTTAAGTTCAGATTCCAATTTTTGGTTTCCTTGAGGATACCGCCGCTTTAAAAATGCAACAAAGTCCTCTCCATTCTGATCCATCTTTAACGGATTATAGTCCATGTATTACGATGCAAGACCTATAAAAGCTGTTTTACTAGAAGGGGCAGTGCTTAAAATTAGTTTTTAAAAGTCGTTTATATGTCATATTCCACCCATTTAACTCTCTTCTTTTTGATTGGACGAGAACGTTTGATCTTTTTCAGGAATTCCTCTGGTGATATTTTTATGAAATTCTCTGGAGTTGTCTCCTTTAAATCTGATTCTAACGAGTTATCTGTTCCTTTCCCAGACTGATTTAAATGATTTGTAGCGTCAACTGATGCTTTTGTTTTGTCACTGTCTGAGTCGCCAACATCATCTGCTTCAGTTTGGTCCATTGCTTCACGTTTCTCAATAACTGGATTCCTGTCTCTCATTAACTGTAAATATTTGTCCTTAGCTATCAACATCATTTCTTTTGCCATAATAATTGTTTATGAAAGTACGAATGAAAATTGGTAGAAGGTTTGAAATCAAAACGAGACGAGACCTTCGTCTTTTGGGTGTGATACCTCTCAATACAACGTTTCTAATGCGTGTTTTATTGTGCAAGAGGACAGTTTTGTCCTTTGAACTGAGGGGCACAACCCCTTGTAAAATATTATAGACAATTGTCACCAATAATTTCAATTGGTCGTTTGATAGACACTTTAACAAAACAGCGCGTTGTTTATTTGATCCGTGGAGAAGAAAATACAAGAGATATTTATTAACCGTTGAAACTTTCATTTTAAAGGCACATAAATGACGATGTCCTCACCTGGTAAAAATCCACTCCGCAAATGATATTTTTGATTAGCGTTTACACTTAAATCTATAATCAAGTATCCATGATTCTTATCTTTTACTGCCAATTTATATGCCTGCATTAAGTATTTAGAATTGTCTGGATAAATTTGACGCGCTAGCGCTCGCACCTGCATTTCATCTCGCATATTTCTAAACAGAATTATGTAATGTGCATTTAAATTGATGGTTCTCATTGTCTTCCCCTTTTCAAAAAGATTATGTGTCACCAATACGGTACTCATGTTGTAATGATGTGACAAAACGCAAAACATTTTTTGAACAAGAGCACTGTCTTTTGCTTGGTCTGCCAAATCATCGATTATGCAAAGTGAGTGACTTTTTTCTTCGGAAAATTTAGACAACTCTTCCTCTGTTGGTAAGCCCTGATAAAAACAAGTATTAGTTGTTTTATCTTGTATTTCATCAAATAAAGGCTGCCAAACGTTATAGCAATATAAAACCTTTTCTGGTGTATGTTGAAAACATGTATGATCATTTTCTTGATAAGAGTCGATTTGCCGGTTAGTGAAGCGCCAGAAACAATCATACTGGTCGGGCTTTCAAACTTGATTAAACTCTCCTCTTCCCACCAACTCATCTTTGTTCAGCAAACGATAAAAGCAGAATGAAATTATTCATTTCATGGAAAGCTAGTTATAGAAAACATATGTAATATACTACAAGTTTTTTATTCAATGCTACATTTTACTTTATATGAAAAACAATGCTGTTTTCCATAATATTTTTTTTATTTTGGGTACAGAGCACAACAAGTTTGGTTATATAACGTATCCACCTTCAATAAACAAAATGGGAATATACTAGATATGACATCATATATAAAAACATCATTTAAATTTGTGTCATCAGAAAATAATTTGAGAATTTTTTCAAAAGACCAATTTCTGGACAGAAGAAGCAATATGTAACAACAGTATAAGCCACAAGTAGTTGATCGATTGCCTTGCAACTGTCTGGTGTTAAAATGTAGTCTCAAACGATTGTCAATGAAAAAGCGAAAAAAACGTGATGAATAGTGTGCAGGATGCCTCCCAAAGCTGTCGAAAAAATAACCGTGTCCTTCAAGAGATACGAAAAATGCTACCCAGTGCGTCCCAGGTTGGTTGTGCTTATCTGTATTAACAATAAAACCGTACGGTGTTGGTTTCATTGATAACGGGAAGGTGTCCTAGGCAAATATTCCGATTATGTGCGAAGCAAGATGAGAGTCGCACTGCATGACACACTTTAATTGACCGGTATTCATTGTTGCAAAACTACGTCTCTAGCTTTGTTGATTTCAAAATATCCAGGTGTTTCTGCGTATAAAACACAGGTCACGGCTTCAGGCAAAGGTTGATTAAACTGACAATCGATGCGGAGATTGCCATACTTAAGCAAACTAAGATAATAATCTGTTTGAAACTGTGGTTCCACTTCAAATACATATAACGCTGTACCTTTGGATATATCTCCTCTGTCAATAGCATTTCCGCTATCAGTCATCCATTTCCCCGTTGTTTCTAACATATTGACCAATGCAGGTACGGTTGTAATGCCACTGATTTCGTCAAAAGACAAACGTAAAGGATTTCCACCTACGGGTAAACCGTCCAGAGAAAGAGTAATTTGACTTAAATCATAGTGTTGAAAATTCCAAGGATTGAGATTTGTAGAACCACTAGCGGCAAGAGAGTTTACAAACCCTATTGCACATCTTAATGGTCGAATACCATTGACACAATTGTCCCAGGTGAAATTGACCTGTCCCCGGGGAATAGCCATCATCTTGACTTCAGTCTTAATGAACGGATACTTAGCGTTTGTAGTTTCCAAGGTTTGGGCGTGAGCGTAAATAACCGCAGGGTTACACTGAATTTTACATAATTTGATTATCATTTCCTCGATCTCTATTGCATAAGATGCTGACTTTTCATTTGTCATGAGGTAAAATTCTGGTTTCGACCGGTAAAATTTGAGTGAAAGAGGTACTTGGTTTAAAATGTAGCGATCTAGTCCAAATAAATCGTGATATATGGGTCCCATAAGATCCACACTGCGACCCTTAGAAAAGTATTTTTGTCGTTCATATAATCCTAGATTTTGTCCACTCTCTGCGTCAGGATCGTCGAAAGCCCCTGGGGTGTCAGTGCTCCATAACTGGGACGTTAGCTGAGACTTCTTAGCATCTTTACCGTACCGTAGAAGGCATTGTATATATGCTTTGTATGGATAATTTCCTGATGTTGAAGATATTTGTTTGTTTTGAATGGATACATCCACCTGAGAAAATAAAGCGTGCAAAGGTAAATTAACCGGTCCCACGTTGTCAGAAGCTGCGGGATCGGACTTAGCAAGTTTGCATTTTAAATACATTTGTGAACGTCTCATGTCAATGTATTCCATGCTATTTTGACTGGCAATATTGAACTCAATCGGGAGAATTGGATGATAGCTGAGAAATAGGTCTGTACTTCTGAAAATAGATTTTTTCTACTGCTGTTTGAGTGGGCGGTAGATCAAACAATGACAACTGACTAGGTTGCGCTTCTTGAAACATGTTTGAGTTAATCATAGCCATTTCAATCAAAAATATCTCTTTTCACTTTCTTCACTGACTTCTTTTTAATCGAACGCTTTTTATTGCCCTTCTGCTTCCTCTTTGTCACTCCCCTTTTGAGACGAGTCGATTGAATGATCTTCTTTTTTGGTTTCTTCTTTTTATATGAACGATTCTTGCGAGAGGTGCGCGTGATTTCACTTTTGGCTTGCTCCACGACTTGTTGAGCTGGTGAAACTAAATTGACGCGCATCTCTGAGGACTTTGCACCTCCTTCTGACACATGCTCGATGGGTACCATATAACTTGACGAGGTGGAAGCAATTGATCCTCCGTGTTGATTGGAATAATTTGGTTTCTTTGTTTTCCACTGACCAAGTTATCACAGAACCGGATCCATTTTCTAGCATTCGGTATGTAGGTTGCATTAGAAATATCCATATTTAACTGTTAGATATAGAAAGGATGTGCTTTCAAATGTAATGTGATCGTCACTGGTTTTGTAAGAAATGACAAGAATGCACCATCGGCGTCCTTTAAGTAGAATCGGATGCTATTGATAACAGTTTTCATGACGGGTTTGTATTGTCTGTCATTAAATACCAGCGCGTAGTCGTCGGTACTATTTTCACACCAAAAACGTCTCAACAATGGTTGCATAACTCCGTCAACGATTGAATCACCACATATATCGCTGTAAAGGTAACAATGTGTATGCAGAAATGTTGACCCCTCTGTTTTAAAATCGACCAAAGCCACCATCCAAAATCCATTTAATTGCAGAGGTGTTGCTAGATTAACAATAAAATTATGCGGTTGATTATTTGGATAGTAAATGGAATGTTTTCACTGTTGAAAACCATGTAGACACTCATGCTGATTTCTGTGATGTAATTTCACTCTCCAATATCCACTGATTATATTTTGCTGGCCAACCTTCAAATTTAACTAGCCATTCAATGGTCCCATTGCGTCGACGTTTACGAATTTTTTTCTCAACAAACCATAAGGTATCTTTAGACTTTTCAACCTTTGTCAATTCATATGCATGAAAGTTTCCTTTAATTGATCCTCCCAAAAAATCCTCTATCTTATACATGGGTACGGCTTGGATTAAAAATCGATCTTTTATTTTATAAATTTCCGAGGACCAATTTTGATTATAACCCCTAGAAAATGGCATCTTTTTGTAACTTATTCTAACCATATCTCCGATTTTTAATTGAAAATGCTGCTTGTACAATTTTATCTTTCTTTCTTTTGATTTTAAGGGCAGTTTTCCTTTAGATGGAATGAGATATAATCGAGCCCAAATATCTGCTGAATTTGATTGGGTGACATCCTTTGGGGCGATACCATGTAGGGATCTATGTGGGGTGGCGTTGTAACCGTTGGCAATGTCTTGTAATACGTCGGTATAACGATGCGTTCTTTTTTTCAAAAAGTACCTCCAAAGTTTCCTCTTTATAGTTAAAATTACACGTTCGGAAAAGTTCGCTTTTGCATCATTACTAGCTATGTGGTGATAAATGTTGTAACGTTTCAAAAGCTGTGAAACTTGTTTATTTGTAAATTCTGAACCTGCGTCCGTTCTTAGCTTTTTAGGATAAGCACCATTTTCGAAAATATTTTTCATTGCTTTTTCTACCTCCAATCCTTGTTTTGATTTAAGGGGCTCTAACCAAAGAAAACGAGAAAATACGTCAATGACTACCAATAAGTACTTGTATCCTCGATTTTCCCTGGATAATTTGGACAGATCCATTAAATCAGCGTCATACTGTTCAAACCTGTCGCTAACAACCACTTTCAATTTTTGTCTTAAACGTCGCTTGACTGGTTTTTGAAGACTGTACTCGTCATTTTTTTCCATCCATTTTCTTATACGATAGAGACTGGGAGATTTAGGACTAACATTGCGAAGTACTCGGTACAATTTTGAGGGACTTGTATAGGCACCAGCCTGTTTAGGATCGTAATAATAATCTTTCAATAAAGTCTCATCAAATGTATAATTCTTCATTTTTTGAAATCAGAAAATACCGATTCTAGAGATGCAAACTTTAAAACCATTTGAAAAAGTTGCTCCCTTTTTGGTTTATTTGCACGATAGTTTTCCCACCATAAGTCAGATCTTAGAGTTAAAGAAAACTCAAAAATCGTAATTTCTTGTATCGTTGTTGATTTTATATATTGAGACCATTTGGGATATATGTCATCTAAACAAAGGTTGTCAAAAATATTTTGGAATTCATCAAATTTGCAACATCTTTCCTTATTAATGACACTGTATATCTCAAAAACGACGATGAAATCTAATAATCTTATCAATTGTTCGATGTGTTCCTGTTTTTCAACTTCATCCATACCTTTATCAGAAGTCAAACTGTGAAATCAAATATAATGCACGTTTGAGTAATCTTCGTCTCTGTCCACGGTGTAAATTCCCTGGTGACACATCATTAAAGAACTTCTCTACAATAGTTCGACAACAATGTATGATACATGTACCTTCGCGACAATTTCCGCACCAAGTTTTACTTAATATTATGCATCGGTTTATAACATCCCTGGCAAGATTGTCCAACTTGGCAATTGTACGAGAGCTTTTGTTCGGTTGGGGTCAGTGCCATTTGAACGATGGACATCACGCAACCAAAGGTAGTTAAAACCAGCAAACTCCCACCGACCGCCTTCATTAATTTCAAACGTTTATGTAACGGATCGAGTAAATGGGATGATTGAGCAATAAAATCGGTTCGCTCCATTGTGTAAAGATTGGCTATCTTTACGATCAAAGATCTATCGTCAAACTGATACACATTGTACAAGAGGAGACCATTATATGAATTCCTAAAGAATACACATCTTGCACTGCCACTTTTTTTTATACCACCCTTTGTCTTTACGGTCATGGTGAGGTAATACCTCGGGACGGGCTGGCACCGTCAAATTTTACTCCTCTTGTTCTCGATTTTAATGGGAGATAATTGGAAAATAATGAGGACCCCGTGCTGTTTTTCAGGACCGTCCATTGTCCAGCGTTCGGCCCTCTTTTGTCCATGGCGCGAATCCTTTGTTTTTTTCTTTGTCTCAGAGAAACTCACTCTTTTGTTGCATTTCTATAGATTTTATTGTTCCAGGGATGGCAAAATAACCTACTTATAGTGTATAATCTTTGGTTGAATGGTTCAAAATGAAGATGATTCTCAGAGGATGTGAAAAATTACTTGAAAGATAATATTCGAAAATGGAGAGAAAATAGGTGTCAAATTGCATTCTCGAGTAGCAGCACAGAACATGCTAGAAGCCTTAGATGAGAATGAAAGAAAATGAATGAATCCAGATCAATATCTAGCTGTTGGACATATCACTTCCTATTCCACCCGACTGACTGAGTTCCTCCCGTCCTGTCTGATTTTCACGAGCTTTTCAAGTCACATATAATCAATACGGAAATGTCCCAACTCTATACCTTAATGAATGCTAAATGCCCCCAAATTGAATAGCATCATTTAAGAACAGAGAAACTGGCAGCATGGACCAGACATGCACGTTTCGGGTACTTAACCTTCGTCAGTGATCCTCAAATCTAAACAATGTAATTTGCCAAACAAGTATGAAAGTTACTATTAAGACAATTTCAAATCAATTTCATGCGTTTCCAATATTAAATTATCAGTGATGCTTACAGCAGAGCCGCCATTTTTTTTTTCAGTTGAGCCCTGATGTTTTATATTTAGAATTTACTTTACAGAGAGTGCGCGGCTCAAAATTCCCCGTAGGGTCGATTCAGAAGCACATCCAACTAGTCCTACAAGTAGAAAATGAAAAGAATATATAAAATACATGCACTGTCTGGGGCCACGTCTATAAAGACAGTGCTATGGCGACAATGTCAGGGAATAATATTCAAAACACTTACTGTCAAACCCCTCGCGGGGAACTATTTTACGAGTTCCATACGGACCCCTAGAAAGATAGAAATGGGACCAGGTGCCTGGGAGGAGTAAGCACCCCCTGTTGGCTAGCCTCACCCGCCGATGATGTTCATGCACGAAAATGAAAAGAATATAAAAAATACATGCACTGTCTGAGGCCATGTCTATATAGACAGCCTTGTCGTCTTGTGATAGTACTGTCCATGTTCGTGTCGACCGTTGTCTAGTATCAGGGTCTAGTCCCTTTATGACCAATTGTTTCCAGCATTGGACAGCTACCGAATGACCGAAGAGTAAATGCCTGTAAATTGGTTAATTACTCTCCCCTCTGGCGTTGCCTATCAGGAGAATGACGTGGATTTTAGGGATTTCGATATGACTTACTTACGAGTCGCTTGGAGCTACTGCTTCTTTCTTTGTTTGGGTTTCCGTAGAATTGTAGAATATGAGAGGATCTTCATCTACACACAGTTGCAGCACCGAAAACAAACCCCAATGCAAAGTAGAACAGACATACACAGAAAGAGACGCAAAAGGAACACAAATCACATAGAAACATCAAACAGAAATGACTACACATCAACCAACGAGACAAATGGAGGGCAATCGGTGCCGACTTAGGACGGTCATCTGCCACGCTAGTAGTATAATGTGTAGTTATTCGGATTTCCTGCGCAGTACTACTTAGAAGTGAAGCTTGTCATTATGATCACCAGTGGACTTTCGTTTTCATCCCATGGCAATAAGATGGAATTAAACACCCGACGGAGGTATTACGGATTACGTGAAGCAGAAGGGATGGATCAGTACTTCTACCAAGTGAAGCGTACCATTATGATGACAAATTGACTTCCGTTTTCCCCACTGAAAGCAGTATATCGCATTGCCATAAGTAGACGAAACTATACACTCGACGGAGGTAAGCATAGGTATTCACTCTCATATCGGGAGTTCGCTTCTTTTCATATGGTGGAGGTTTTTGTTTTTGTTTGCTTTGGTTCCTGTTTTGTCCTGATTTTGTATGCCTTCGGTTTCTGATTTTCTGAATTATCGATTTTGTACTGTAGACAGGGATATGGTCATTATCCATATTTGTCATTCACCTTACTAGTCATCTTGTAAGGTTTATAAACCAAAAAAAAAAAAAAAAATTAAGCGAGGTGTTAAACGTCTTAAAATACTTCAGCATCATTTCAAAGCAGAAAACATCAGCATAAACCAGACATGCACGTTTCGGAAATTTAATACTCGTCAGTGATCTTATATCGAAACAATGAAATATAGCCAAAATCTGTGAAAATTATGTCCAAAATGTACGAAAAGAAGTAGCAAGATGGCTTGGATATGATGCTACAAGACCCAGGTTTCAGACATTTCAGACAATTTTGTAAACAGAAATTTTCTAATGCGCTTGAATAAATATCAAAGAAGTACCTAACCGTTATTCAGTCTCAAAGTTGAGAAGGCAAGACAAAATCATGAGAATTCCCATCGAAACGGCTGCGAACCCCGGAATTCCGAAGTGAGACCAGGGGCCCGGGTAGAGTCAGCGTCTCCTGATTGCATGCAACACCAGTCGCAACAGCTCCATGGAAATCTGTCCCATCACTGATGAGAATTTAATATTCGAAACACGTGTCAGGTGCAGAAAAATTGGTTTGAAATTTTCTTCATTCAAAAGTATAGGAAGTATCGTTGTTGTTTGTTGAAATAAGCTTATAGCATTAACCGATAGACACCCGTGACTGGTTAGATTTCCTACGCTTCGAATATTATCATTGCAACCATAGGGTGCTGCAGTATTGAGATTCTTAATCTAGTAGTCTTCCTCTCTGTTGCGACGGAAAGGAGTGCTAAAATTGGGATTGTTTGTGGGGTGATATATTCTCTCCGGTATTCCGACTCTCATAGATAAAACAGAATGATCTGGCTGGTTAAATTGTTGATAAAGGAGTTGATTCCTGTATTATTGATTTTTGACCGGGGGGGGGGGGGAGGGGACTAAGACCCTTTAAAGCCTATTAACATGCACAAATGTATATAAAAATGCTCCTTTTAGTTAAAGTGCCTTCAAGAAATAATCACCAATACGTAGATTACTAAGTAATATGCATCTGCTTTTGCATCTACCTTACCATTATCCGCCATCTTGATCAAAAATCTACCGGCGCTTCTCTGTTGGTTGACAACCTGACAGGTGGTAAAACTGAAGTTGTAAAAAGTACGTTTATCCTGTTCAGGCACGGTCTATTTGATATTCGGGGGGGGGGGGGGCTTGGGGGTTTTTTTTCGAACAAAATAATTTTGCTCTGAAATTTGATGAAAAAATAAATTTACTTATGGTGTGACAGAAAAAAAAAATAATATTGCTCTTACAAATAATCTTAATTTGAAGAATTACCATAAAAATTTGTTAAAATTCTAGAAAATTTTCCGGCTCGCTTCGCCAGCCGCAGTTTTCTATCGATCTATTTGAAGATATCAAAAGTGTTAACAATACTTATGTATAACTATTAATACATGTTGCAAGTAGCCCATAGAGTCTCAATTTTATGTTCTTGTAAGCTTGGCGGGAGAACTTCAGTTATTCACCATTTAACAATTCTACATTTTAAAATTTGTCTAGAAAACCTTCCCAAAAGACCCTCTTATATCCATGTACCTTATATAAATTTTGTTTATTTAGAATTGTATTGTAGAAATCTTTTATTTCTCTATTTAGAATTGAATTGAATACTTGCATAAAAATAAAGTATATATTAATATTTAGATTTTGAGTAAAAATATAAATAATATCTATTGATAAAACACAAACATTCTTAATATATATGCACATAACTTTGTTAAAAAAAAATTCCTTGCTTCGACTTTGCAAGAAAAAATAATTTTGCCCCGGTCCGAATATAATCTTTCTCCGACAAATAATCCAAGCCCTCACCCCCTCCCCCCAGTATATCATATGGACCGTGCTTAACTAGAGTGCTTTCGATCTTACTATAGTCGAACTACGGAAGCTATTGTTCTTGATCGAAGTCGCTAAATTTATGAATATTAATTTATATGATAAGGCCATAACCTTCAGAATAGACAGTACATTATACAGAAACGATAAATCATGGTACGAGATGTAGATTTTTCGGTTTGTAGACTTCTAATATCAAATTCATACATTTCTAGTAGGGGCCCAAATAAGGCCCTTACTGTACCTTGTCCTTTTGCCATCACTGCCGGACTGTTGCGATAATTTTTGGTCGGTGCATTCGATACATTTTCACTGCGTGTTACCATATGCAGCTCACTCAGTGAGAGTCTTTAAACGGCTCCTCTTCGCATATTCTGTCGTTCGAGTTGTGAACCTTGTTGAAATGAAAAAAAAATGTTTAAGTACGACGCGTCACATCAAGTGTCCCCCAATTGTGGCCTCTAAAAGTTTGTGAGGTACAGTTGGGATACGGAAGGCCGATACATATTATTGTTAAATCTGTAAATTATCCCACTAAACAGGTACATAAGATGAGAAATAAAATACGGCTTAGCCGTCTTAAGGGAGCAACCATTTTATTTTTATGGGGGGGGGGGGGGCAGGAAGCCTTTTGCCAGCCGGAAAATTTTTTTCGGCTATTTTAAGAGCCGGAAAATTTTTTTCGCCGGCCCTTCGGGCCGGATTATTTTTTTTGGGTTAGTTTCCAATGTTAAAAATTACCCTAAAGTTTAAATAATTCAGCATGATTTTTCGGCCATATTAAACATCAAACACACAATGAGTTCATCTCTTGCCAGCAGATCACTTCATTTTAATTTCTTGAATGGAATATGGTGCCTATAATTTGTTTACTAAAATGATACTCAACGGAGACAGGCTATATTACCTGTTACCTCCTGTTGGGATCTTACCATTGGCCGAATGACCCTCTAGATCCTCTCTAGTGTTTGAGCCAAATCTTTCATATGGTGCTAATGACTTTTGAATTTGATTTATTCAATCCAAATTGCTTAAAGTTTGCTCCATTTTTTATACTTTGTTTATGATACACAAAAAAGTCTTTACTGGGCAGTGGAAAGGTCGGAAGAGAGGGGTGAGGGGCAATTTCATGATCCGGGAAATTTTTTTCACCGGCCCTATGGGCCGGAAATTTTTTTTTTCCCTAAAATTTCGATCCGGAAATTTTTTTTTTGCAAAGTCTTCCTGCCCCCCTCCCATAAAAATCAAATGTTTGCTCCCTAAATATACTCGACTTGTTCAGCTAATATGGCTTAAGTTGAGCTCGTTATCCGACCATTTGATCCAGGCGGGGCCTGGCACTTTTTGGAAATCATATTTTGGATAAGGAAATCATTCAAAATCAGTTAAGTTGCGCCAATACGCAAAAACTGTGTCACAAGACATTTTTGAAAGAAACATTGAACCATGGAAAGATTTTTTTGCTTTTACTTTTTACTTGCATTAGTTGCTATTCCTCCATATGCCTTATGGTTACCTTTGAACTCTATATATGTGGATTTTTCTATCATATAAGGGTAGTATTTGTCAAAAAATGCATGTCACAAACTGAGGCGTATGATAAAATGGGTTGTCAGTTACGCGAAAATGTATTAAATTCAAAATATTTAGCACATATTTTAATAGAAGTAATATCAGTATTTTAAAAAATCGAGTTCAGTTCATACGCTTTATAGTATTTTACTCTGAATTATACTAAACTCTATTGTCACAAGATTTACGGTGAATTACGTTACCATCTTTGGAGATCAAAGATGAGTTAAAATTGGAACTATATGATATCATAACAATACTTTTCTAATTTGTAATAGACCAAACTTTAATAGTTTTTCATTGAATGTTTTACATTCGTTACATTTTACGAAAAAAATCCTTTCATTTCTTATTGTCTGAAAAATTCACTTATTTTGTGAATTACGTTACGCAGCTTTTACTGTGATAAGAATCGCAGAGTGCATTACTATGGTCATGTCGTAATCGGGTGCTTATGCCTTTATATAAAGACAATCACAATTTGATTAAAGATCCCTTGCGTACGGAGAGGCAGATAATAAACACAGAAAAAAAACATGACGGCGAATTACGTTACGGTGAATTACGTTACGTAGTAGATACTAAATTCAGAGTATTATCCATTCCTGAGGTGTATAGATGGGATTTATCGTAATTATTTTACTTTCAGACATGCTAGCTAGTGATAAAACTTAGTTTGTGGACAGAAACACTCTTTAAAATGTCAAATATATACAATTTACCATTTTTTAGCCAGTAGGCATTCTTTTTAGTCACAATATTCTTCATTTTGCACGTTATTTGATAAAGTTTGTAGTTGAAACATTTGAATGTATCTCATACGTATGTGTATTGAGAAAAATAGTCATCAGATAATGCTGAAGTTTCCAAAACAAGCGAGAATTCCTGCCATAACGTAATTCACGCTGCGTAACGTAATTCACTTTTGGGTATCTTGATTGCTTACACAGGACAGTGATTGCCAAGAGTAATACTGAATCACACAGATGTATACAAAAGATGATATGGAAGATAGAATCAGCTTTGAAATACGGAAGAAATACACTAATATAAAGTAGCTATATGTACAAAAACACTTTGCTTTTCTTGTCTGTAAGATGTTCTACTTGAAGTATGTTAAAACATGCCAGATGATTCAAGGTTGTGATAAATTTTATCTAGCATAGATTCAGATCCTGTTTGAAGGTCTACAGAGCAATTGATCGGCAAGGAATTGTTAAGTTAACCATAATTATTTCATGGAAAATAAAACTTTAAAATAATTTATGTGAATTACGTTACGGCACTTTTGGTTATGAAAACTCTGAAAATTGGAAGCTAAACATGATAATTTTGGGGTCTTCTGTTAAAGTTTTTATCATATCAATTCAAATCATCATTTAAAAAGAATTGGGATGGTGGTTTTCAAAATATGTCTGTGTAAAAACGAATTTGAGAAGCTAAATACATGTGAATACTCTTAATCATAAAACATTGCATGACAATATTTGATGCCATTTGGCTGTAATATGCAATATTTTTTATTTCTTCAAGTACGATTTACTGTTCTATGATCGTGTCCTCTTGATATAAAATGCTATCAGAGATAAAACAAGTGAAATCTTGCTTAAAAGGTGACGTTATTCCTCGATTCGTGAATTACGTTACGAGGTACTTTCAATGTCTGTCTTTATCTTATAGCCATTCCCTCCGAGTTATTGTAGATTTTGCAGTTTATATGTTTTTACTATCAACTAAAAGCAAAATCTGGGGAATCTGTTTTACTCTGCTATCCCTTAAAATCAAACTGTCATAATTGAAAAACATCAATAACTTAAACTTCGTGATTAATTAGCACGAATAGGTTCGAGGTATTATAAATTAGCTGCTCTCCTTCATGAATATATGAAAATCTATACTAAATGTATTCGTTGACCAACATAATGACTACAGTTACTAATAAAGCAAACTATTGAACACTTACGGCGCTTTTCATTGTCAGAAAATTTTATTATTAACATATGCCCTCATATGTAACGTAATTCACATACAGTTACACAGCAGTCTACATCTTATTAAATTTCTGGCTAAAATGCTGGTGAAAAATTTTTCTATAGCCTTTTCCAAAACACATATATACCAAGCTTCAAAATTGACATGGTTTTGAAATATTCCTGATCTTAAAGTTTGCGGCCGTTTTGAACTTGCAATTGGCGCAACTTAACTGATTTTGAATGTCTGTTTAAAGATACAGTGTCCCTGAAAATAATTTTTAATTGAAAGCGTGGAATTTATTCCAAAGGTTTTAGATAGAGGTAAAAAACTCCTTTTTACCTCTATCTAAAACCTTTGGAATAAATTCCACGCTTAAAAAGTTTTGTTTGAAAATATGCAGTAACGACCCTAATATTATCGATTTTTTAATAATTAAATTTCCATATACCTCTATAGTAAAAACTCAATACATTGTAGGTGGCGCTAGTGAAAAGTATTAGAACTGCGCACCCCAAATTCAAAAATACGTTTTTTAAATGGCTATATCTCCGAATATATACGTTAGATTCGCCTGAAAATTTGAATATATACAGATGAGAATATATACTTTCTTATGGAAACGAAGATTTTGCATTCCAAAATTTTGTAAAATTAATTATTTTTAAGGACACCGTCCCTTTAACTCATTGATTGATTGATCCCGAAACTACAATCCCCTAGCGTTTCAATAGAATTAAAGATAAGATCCGTGGTCAGGTCAGGTCAGGTCCCAAATAAAATATGAGAGAAACTAAATTACAGACTCGTCTATGATAATATTGTAAAATGGCAATATCTTTATTTATTTTTCTGTCACTTTTGTCCTCTAAACGCATGAAGATATGCTAAGAGAAAATAGTCTGTGTTTCTAAATTATGTTTCTTACTTTTAGAAAAATTTTATAGCAATGACAAATACGGATAATGACCATATCCCTGTATACAGCACAAAATCGATAAATCAGAAACAAAAGGCATACAAAATCAGGATAAAACAGGAACCAAAGCAAACAAACAAAAACCTCCACCATAGGAAAAGAAGCGAACTCCCGATATGGGAGTGAGACCAGGTGCCCAGGAAGAGTTAGCATCTCCTGCTTGCATGCAACACCCGCCGCTTCTTCGATATTCGATAACTTCGATATTCGATAGAGTGTTTCGGCAGTATTTTTTTTTAAATGTCATTTAACATGTGGCATCATTTCATTCGCTTCTATCTTGGTCCTGCCTCATCAGGGGTCCAATCATAAATTTGTTTAAAATTGCATTAATTGACAATTGATGAAGTTGGTATTTCTGAAAGATTCTTGTGCTTTTCGTATGCTATCATCGGCGCTGATTTGAAGATTGTTTTAAGAAATAAATCATCTGATATTAACTCCCAGTGTTTTAAAATACGCCTTTTAATGCCTTTTATTCTTGGATCAAATTTTGTAACAAGTATTGTGGTATCTTTCTTTGGCTTTTTAAGTCCCGGTTGAAGAAATTCTGTTCTGTTTCTGTGTAATACTTCTTGTATGATCGGCAATATTTAATGTTCGTGGTAACCACGCTGTATTAATTTTTCTTTGAAACCAAGTAGTGCACCTTCTAACAAGTCTTTATCACTCGTGTTACGCATAAGTCTGTAACATTCCCATTTAATAAAACCTTTGAATACAGATTTTGGATGCGCGCTTTCTCTGTGCAGGTACTGGAAATTATTTGTAGGTTTTAAGTACGACTTTATGTCAAGCACACTGTATGTGTTAAATTTGTTCCTTTTATATACTGTTGTGTCAAGGAATGTTATTTCCGAGTTTGATATTTCAAATGTAAATTTTAGAAGGTTGTGACGTGAATTGCCTATTTCAGCAGGTGTTCTGCCTCCTGTGAATTACCGTTGTATATGATAAAGCCGTCATCTCTGTATCGGCCGTGAAATTCAATTTTTTCTCTAAACTCAAACTTGGATAACATTGCATTCGTTATTTCGTACATCCTAATATCACACGCTTTTGGGGCTTGGGACTGCTCCCATGGCTGCACCTATGCGCTGTCTATAATGTTTGCCATTGAATTCAAAATAATTGTTTTTAAGAACTAATCTGAGAAGGTTTAGTATGTTTTCCTTGGTAGGACATTTAAGTTCAACTTGCAGTATATTTTGATTATATGACCTACCTGTCCTCTCTGAATGTCAGTCGGACTCCTCGGGTGATAACATATATGAGCTCGCTACAGCCGGCAGAGCACGGACTGTATTACGCACGTCCTCTTTTTATATCCATTTACATATCTATCTGTGTTACTTGGACCCCTGTGTTTTACGGTCTTGTTTGTGTGTGGTCATCTAACAGTGAGGAGGTTGTTTTACACCATAATTGTGCGTTCTTCGAGACCTCTGGGAAATCGGAATAGTGGGAGGGTTGTGCGCACGTAATCCAGGATAACCACACCGTCTGCTATTTACGTGGCAGATGTCCGTCCTAAGTCGGCACCGGTTGCCCATTGGTCTCGTTGGTTTATGTGTAGTCTTTTATGTTTCTATGTTGTGAGTTCGTGTTCCTTATCCCTTTTGCGTCGCTTTCTATGGGTATCTGTTTTTTGCATGGGTGTTTTGGGATTTTGCTGTGGGTGCTGCAACCTAGTGTTGTTGGAGATCCCCTCCTTTCTTCTACCGACAGCGTCAAGAAGTTCATCAAATGCCATATTAGTGTACTTACTTGTTACATCATATGTAATCAAAAGACAATCTGGCTTTAGCTTCAGTGACTCTACTTTGTTTACAAAATTTGGATTGGATTCAAGTAACTTCAATAGAAAGGAAATTTTCAGGTAAGAACATTTACGTTATAAAACGCCACACATGCACCTGTTTGCCCAAATTTTTCATTCTTTTTCTGTTGATTGTTGTACAGCTGATAAACCTTATCCAAAATCAATGGAAAAGAAAATCAATTACACACGTACTGTTTCACTTGGTACATGTCATATGATTGATGGAAAGCATCAGCATCAAATAATTCAGCATCCTATTTGGACATAATGTTGTCCTACGACACTGCTGGTCACATTAACACCTCACTCTATGACAAACGTGACGACTTCAATTTCAGCATTACAAACTTTCCTTTTCTGAGTAGCAACATCCCTTCATCTCCAGCTAATGGCGTATTCATATCTCAGTTAATACGCTATGCCAGAGCAAGTACCAGGTATACAGATTTTGTTCTGAGAGCTAGGCGTCTTGCAGATAAGCTTCTCAGTCAGGGATATGTTTGTGACCGACTTACATCGTCACTGAGGAAGTTCTTCGGTCGATATGGGGAACTCGTCATACACTATGATGTCCCACTCTCCAGAATGGTGGATGATATTCCGTCATAGACCATTTGAACCATCCAACCAAAGATTGTACTCTGTCTTCCAAAATGGAAGTAACCGGATGCGACAGTTCTACCGAATTGAAGCGGCGGGTGTTGCATGCAAGGAGATGCTTACTCTTCCTGGGCACCTAGTCTCACTCCCATATCGGGAGTTCGCTTCTTTTCATGTGGTGGACGTTTTTGTTTGTTTGCTTTGGTTCCTGTTTAGTCCTGATTTTGTATGCCTTCGTTTTCTGAATTATCGATTTTGTGCTGTATGCGGGGATATGGTCATTATCCATATTTGTCATCAAGTATAAGTAATAGTTCAGTTAAATGATTGATTTTTATAATTTTCACAACCACAATAGACTCCTGTCCCTCTAATATTTTATCCTTATCAGACAATGTTTTTAAGATAATTGACTTTGGAAATCAACATATAAATGTGGAACGAGTATAAGTCTGAAACCAGATATTGACATTAAGGTGGATATCGAGAAACTCTTCGGTAATGACTTTTTCATATTCCTTATTTTTTTTTTTTTTTATTATAAAAATTGCAGAAGTATCTCCCTCTATAGCCTCCGCCATAGATACCACATCTAGAGGTCTTCCCTGTAGAAACTGTTCCCTGTATTCTTTTAGAATAGATACAGGTTCTGAGACATCTGCCCTGTATATAAAGTACAATTTTAAATAAATGTAAAATGTACACATTAAACATCTTAAAAAATCAAAATTTACTTCTGTTTTATCATTCATGGCATTCAGAATTGTACTTACATTATCTCGAAAGTCGCTTCAGCTATAATATCTCTGCAGTTCTGTCTGCACTTTGATCGCAGAAATTGACTGGTATTGCTTTTTCTAATTCCTCCAATTTGTAACATTCCCCTTCTTCTTCATCTGCTCTAAAAAAACATATACATAGAAATTTAAACAATATAAACAAAATACTAGCAATATTTCTGTAAAAATTTTAATTGAACATTTTTGAGAATAATATATCTACATTATTTTCTCTATAAATACCTTTGCCTACATTGTAATAAACTTTGAAATAAGCCCATTTTAATGCACAAGATTGTTTCCTTCCAAATTCCAAATCTGACTATACACGAACCTTGTGCGATTTTGGATTACATCAATATGAACCCTTTCTGATGTAATTGTTCCTGACAAGTCCTGTAATCTGTCGTCTGCCATAACTTCCCTTCCTCCGTCGCATACATTCAGATGAAATTCCCCTTCTGACATTTTTAAGGTCGTTTCGATGAAAGATGCAAGTACCTATGATATAAATCAAATTAAATGCATTTTGGCCATAAGCGTTGTTCGACCTTATAATTACGATGAATCATTGAAAACATCTAATGAATATACTGATGAAAAATGAAATAAAGTCCTATTCGCATTACTAAAGGGGCCGGGGGTTATGTGTTGCGACCGCCTCATCCTGAAATTTGTAAAATACGCTTTATCTTCGAAATCCTGAAAAGGGTAGGGTTTTACATCCCCCAACCTAGAGTCGTGTTTGAACCCTCCCCCCTTTTTTTAGAATTTAGAGTCTTGAAATTATCTAGAAGGGAGACTAATGTGACCCTCATCCCCTTGACAGAAATCACTTATTGTCATAGATTTAGAGACTCAAATTCTTCATTGGCACGTCACGAATAATTTTGCAAAGGAATTGAACGACGGCGTGCTGGCGGGCGTTTACCGCATCTATAGGCCGATGTATAAACTAAATACATGTACATGTCAAAGTGCAAGGCCAAGGGTTAATTAGAGTGTCGCGCACTTGCTGCATCGAAAGTCCTTTCATTTTTATTTTTACCAATCAGAGTGCTGATAACTATTATGGCACACTCACCGATCCCTTGATGTTGTTTGGAAAGTTTTCCTTCGATTCGTTGCCGTTATGATGAAATATTACTTCTGTTACAAGAATTAAACTTTCCTCCAGCTCTTGTGAACTGTTATCCATATACTCACTCCTAGTATGAGAAAGAAGTAAAGGAGGGAGTTGTTCGTCCTCGGAAGAACTGTCAGTGACTATTTCTATCAGTCCGTTTTCAGCCTGGTAATTTTCCGTGCAAATAAACGTTTTGAATTAGACTTACGCAACTTGATTATTTTTGTTTTTTCTTATTTCAACATTTATACATGTACATCATACTTTCGTCTTTAAAATATTTTATTCAAGTAATGGGAGCGAACATAAGTTATGCCAACATAATAAAATGCCCTTTTCCTAAAGTTATATATAATACCTTAATTAAGAAAGTTTTTGTGTCTATCGAAGGGGTTCGTGACAGAGGAAACTAGGAAAGTCGGATTTTTAATTAAATTACCCTGTCCTCTCTTCTTTCATTGTATGTTAGATAATTCAAAACTCCGGGTTTTTTTTGCAATTGTTCTCTAAAAGTATATCTTTTGTGTTTAAATATCTTAATTTCTTAGATATTATATCTGTAAGTAACTTGATTGCCAAATCGTCCTATTTAGAAGTGTTTTGAATTTAATTTTGTTTGTAAATGTGTATATTTGATTATTACAGCAGACATCATTGTTACAATTTTAGTAAGTGATATTCTACAATGTATTGTCATCTTTGTTTATTATATTCCTAAATACATAATATGAACATGAACAAAGTAGGAACTGTAGAACCATGTCTAAGTTATAAATACTTAATAGATCTACATTGTATGAAGACGGAATTAGTAGAAGTGGTCCAATCCCAGTTGTCTTTATATTTTCATATTGTTCCATTATCACTTGATTGAAAAGAGTTCAAATTAATATCGTTCATTGCATTGTATTTCGTTTACAATAGTGTCATTCATTACATTGAATATTAAATACCTTTGAATTAACCATCAAATAAACCATCTGGAGTTGATTTATTTCAGTTAATAATCAATGGTATATGATACACGTTATTGTTAGTCACTTATATTTGTGAAAATAACTAAGGTAAACAGAAAAGTATTTGAAAAAATACATCAGTCATATACAATAAAGATTTTTTTATATAAACAAAAATGTATATACCAATCATGTACCCGGGGGGGGGGGGGGTTAGGTTATGATGGGTTTTTTTCCTAATACATTAAAGTATGGGTAGAATACTCTAAAATCGCTGTATAGATAATGAGTTAAAGAAGATCCTGACGATAATCTCAACAGCACTCACAATAGAGAAGTATGTTGAGCATCGACGGACCCCTAGCAAGCAAGAGGTGGGATCAGGTGCCCGGGAGGAGTAAGCATCCCCTGTTGTCTAGCCGCACCCGCCGTCGATGTTAATGCACGATAAAGAACACTGTATATAAAACACATGCCCTGTCTGACGTTATGTCTATATAATTTAACTATTCCCGTAATGTCTGTATAACGCCTATACAAACGTACGGCGCGAAATTTTATCTATAGCTGTATAGACAATGTCACCTATTATGACGTCACTAACAGCGAGCGCCGCTACGTTAGGCCTGTTCAAATATCACGTCGCCAGTTTTGAACTTGAAAATCAACCACGCTAAAATGACTTCAATTGCAAAATAAACTAGATGATTAAATAGTGATTTAATTAAATTATAAGAAATGACTGTAATAATTTTTCTGTCTATCGATGTATAGACAAAAACCGATGCACAAACAAAATATAATCCGCGAAGCGGATTATATAGTTTGTGCATCGGTTTTTGTCTATACATCGATAGACAGAAAAATTATTACAGTCATTTCTTAAATAGAAATTGCAATGGCGACCATGTCAGGGAAATCTATTCAAAACACTTACTGTCAAACCCCTCGCGGGGACCTTTTTTACGAGCTCAACACGGCAAAGAGCATAAGTGTGACAAAATGAGTTAAAGAAGATCCTGACGATAATCTCAACAGCACTCACAACAGAGCAGTATGGTGAGCATCGACGGACCCCTAGCAAGCAAGAGGTGGGATCAGGTGCCCGGGAGGAGTAAGCATTCTTTGTTGTCTAGCCGCACCCGCCGTCGATGTTCATGCACGATAAAGAACACAGTATATAAAACACATGCACTGTCTGACGTTAGGCTATATAGAAATTGCTATGGCCACCATGACGGGGACATCTATTCAAAACACTTACTGTCAAACCCCTCGCGGAGACCTTTTTACGAGCTCCACACGGCAAAGGGCATAAGTGTGACACAAATGAGTTAAAGAGGATCCTGACGATAATCTCAACATCACTCACAATAGAGCAGTATGTTGAGCATCGACGGACCCCAAGCAAGCTAGAGATGGGATCAGGTGCCCGGGAGGAGTAAGCATTCTTTGTTGTCTAGCCGCACCCGCCGTCGATGTTAATGCACGATAAAGAACACAGTATATAAAACACATTCTCTGTCTGACGTTATGTCTATATAGAAATTGCAATGGCTACCATGTCAGGGAAATCTATTCAAAACACTTACTGTCAAACCCCTCGCGGGGACCTTTTTAGCTCTACTGGTCTCGGACCAGTCGAGCTTATCCGATCACCCGGCGTCCGTCCGTCTGTCTGTCTGTCCGTAAACAATTCTTGTCCGGACAACTCCTCTGAAACTGTGAGAGATAGAAAGTTAATTCTTTTTGCATTTTACTTGGACCATGGTCTAGTTGTGCACCTGACATTTATTTTCAGTCCCTGACCCCCAGGGTCTTAGAAAATGGGCGTGGTCATTAAATTCTATGTAATCTTGTCCGGACAACTCCTCTGAAACTGTTAGAGATAGAAAGTTAATTCTTTTTGCATTTTACTTGGTCCATGGTCTAGTTGTGCACCTGATATTTTGTTTGAGCCCCTGACCCCAGGGTCTTATTAAATGGGCGTGGTCATTAAATTCTATGTAATCTTGTCAAGACAACTCCTCTGACACTATAAATGATGGAGACTTAATTCTTTTTGCAATATGATGGGTCTGTGGTCTTGTTGTGCACCTGATATTTTGTTTGAGCCCCTGACCCCCAGGGTCTTAGAAATGGGTGTGGTCATTTTCTCCTTTATAACTCTATGTAACCTTGTGTTCGCAACCCCTCTGACACTATAAATGATGGAGACTTAATTCTATTTGCAATATGATGGGTATGTCGTCTAGTTGTGCACCTGATATTTTGTTTGAGCCCCTGACCCCCAGGGTCTTAGAAATGGGTGTGGTCATTTTCTCCTATATATCTGTATGTAATCTTGTGCACGCAACTCCTGACACTATAAATGATGGAGACTTAATTCTTTTTGCAATATGATGGGTCTGTGTTCTAGTTGTGCACCTAATATTTTGTTTGAGCCCCTGACCCCCAGGGTCTTAGAAATGGGTGTGGTCATTTTCTCCTGTATAACTCTATGTAATCTTGTGCTCTCAACTCCTCTGACACTATTAATGATGGAGACTAAATTCTTATTGCAATATGATGGGTCTCTGGTCTAGTTTTGCACCTGATATTATGTTTTAGCCCCTGACCCTTAGGGTCTCAGAAATGGGTGTGGTCATTTACTAGGTGTTGTTGGAGATCCCCTCCTTTCTTTCTCCTATATAACTCTATGTAATCTTGTGCTCGCAACTCCTCTGACACTATAAATGATGGATACTTCATTCTTTTTGCAATGTGATGGGTCTGTGGTCTAGTTGTGCACCTGATATTTTGTTTGAGCCCCTGACCCCCAGGGTCTTAGAAAATGGGTGTGGTCATTTTCTCCCATTTATAACTCTATGTAATCTTGTGCTTGCAACTCCTCTGACACTATTAATGATGGAGACTAAATTCTTATTGCAATATGATGGGTCTCTGGTCTAGTTGTGCACCTGATATTATGTTTTAGCCCCTTACCCTTCGGGTCTCAGAAATGGGTGTTGTCATTTTCTCTTATATAGTTTAATTCAATCTTGTGCTTGCAACTCCTCTGACACTATAAATGATGGAGAATTAATTCTTTTTGCAATGATTGGTCTGTGGCATAGTTTTGCAATTGATATTTTGTTTTAGTCCTATACCCCCAGGGTCTTTGAAAATGGGTGTGGTAATTTTTCCTGAAAATGGGTGTGGTAATTTTTCCTATATAGTTGTGCTCTCTACTCGTTAAAAGCTATTAATGATGGGGAGTTAATTCTTTATCCAATATTATGGATCTATAGTCTTGATGTGTCATCGATAGTTCATTTGAGCTAGCAGCCCTTGGCCCCTAGGATCTTGGAAAATGGGTGTGACATTCTTTTTAGAAATACAGTTTACTCTCGTTTACTCAAACTCGGATAACTCGAATTTCCGCTTAACTCGAACTATTTTTAAAAGTCCCGTTTCTCTTCCATTGGTTTCTATGCATTTTTACTCCTGATAACTCGAATTTCGATAACTCGAACTTTCCGTTAAGTCGAACTTATTTTTAGGTCCCATAACACATATTACATTGAAAATTCACCTGGATAAGTCGAACCACAAATAAACTCTAATTCTTAAACAAAATTCAATTGATTATAAGGAGATCGGTGGACAGATAATTGATACTTTCTTATTATGGAGTTGCCTTTCATATATTAAAGATAGTTTTATCGTTAAAAGAAGACAATACAAACGTTTGTAATGGTGATAAAGAAAGGGACATCAGTCTTATTAAAAATCAATTGCTGGACATGTGCTCAGTAAGTCGAACTCCTGATAAGTCGAACTATTTCCGATGGTCCCTTGAAGTTCGACTTATCGAGAGTAGACTGTACTTTATTTCGGATATTATGAATTATATGAGTGCTATTATAGTTGCAGTATAATGGAAATGTAGTTTTGTCATGTTACTTATAATTTGTTAGAGCGCCTGCTCCCTATGGTCTTGGTTTAAAAAAAAGAAAGGAAATTGATGTTTTAGAAAAAACAACCAGGAGAGCTACAGTCTCGTCAGAGACTTCTGGTTTAAGAGCTCCACACGGCAAAGAGCATAAGTGTGACAAAATGAGTTAAAGAAGATCCTGACGATAATCTCAACAGCGCTCACAACAGAGCAGTATGATGAGCATCGACGGACCCCTAGCAAGCTAGAGGTGGGATCAGGTGCCCGGGAGGAGTAAGCATTCTTTGTTGTCTAGCCGCACCCGCCGTCGATGTTAATGCACGATAAAGAACACAGTATATAAAACACATGCACTGTCTGACGTTAGGCTATATAGAAATTCCTATGGCGACCATGTCAGGGAAATCTATTCAAAACACTTACTGTCAAACCCCTCGCGGGGCCCTTTTTTACGAGCTCCACACGGCAAAGGGCATAAGTGTGACACAAATGAGTTAAAGAAGATCATGACGATCATCTCAACAGCACTCACAATAGAGCAGTATGTTGAGCATCGACGGACCCCTAGCAAGCTAGAGGTGGGATCAGGTGCCCGGGAGGAGTAAGCATTATTTGTTGGCTAGCCGCACCCGCCGTCGATATTAATGCACGATAAAGAACACAGTATATAAAACACATGCACTGTCTGACGTTATGTCTATATAGAAATTGCTATGGCGACCATGTCAGGGAAATATATTCAAAACACTTACTGTCAAACCCCTAGCGGGAAACTTTTTTACGAGCTCCACACGGCAAAGGGCATAAGTGTGACACAAATGAGTTAAAGAAGATCCTGACAATAATCTCAACAGCACTCACAATAGAGCACAAAATTGAACTCTGACTGACTGTGACGACAGGACTCTATGACGGGCCCTGTCCAAACCTCTTTAGAGAAGACAGGGCCCCGACCACCTCGTATTTTGTGTTTTTGCATCGGGTGTTTTGGTGTTCTGCCGTTGATGCTGCAACGGGGTCTTGTTGGAGATCTCCTCCCTTCTGAGATACAGCCTTTTATGTAATTTAAATGTTTCCAGAGTAATTCTTCAACGTTATAAACAGGAATACCTCTGCAGAAATGGTAAGTTTTTTTTTTCCTTTCCCACGCTGCCGATAAATAGAGTGATCATGCGATGTCCACGGACTCGAATGACGTAAGCTTGATGATTATCACTCAACCATGCCTCCTTGCAAGTACATTAACGAGGTACACGGTGACACCTTTGTGAGTTGTCTGGGTAATATAAATTATTTATATTGACTTTTACTTTAGAATTTGGAAAGATGTAAAGATGACAAGCCTCATAAATATGTTGATATATTTTTAAAAACGTTACCTACATCTTTTTGCTATTTTTTTCTCTTCGAGAAAGGAAATTATGACTAAATTTCAGAATTGGAAGCTATTTCGATTGTATGCTGCACTAACTGTAATTAATTTGTTCTCTATCTTCGTAACATCTATTTTTTTATGTTTTTTTATTTCAGAAAAGAAAGTTATTATTTGTAAATTGAATCGACTGAATTTAAATGTGAATTTCGAAATATTTTATTTACGCTGTAATCTTTTTTGTTTGTTTGTTTGTTTAATATGATTGTATGGACCCCCCCCCCCTCCCCCCTTACCTTTACTTCATTTCTTAATCTATTTTACAGAGAGATTGCTGTCACCCACACCACAAATCACAGCAGTACTATGGATCCGACAGATCAAGCCCTCTGTAAGTATATTAAATGACTTTTTTTCTTTGCTTTGTTCGAAGTTCGGAAGATTTTTTTTCTTTTAACCTTTCAATTGTTTAAGTGTTACATTTACTGTCTTTTAGGGTCAACAAATCAAATACAAATCACCTCGTCGACATATTTTTATCCTGATTCGTCCTCTAACGACGTCTACACCGCACCTATTACGCAGTACATCTCTTCTTCTTTTGGATATGTTCATTCTTTCAACATGGACACTCATACATGCCCAACAATTCTAAACTTTTCCTCCAACCAACCTCTCACTCTGAATTCATATGTTATATACACTTCAACAACAGCCATGACCTATTTGCCCATCCCTTCATCTCGTATGGATTTGGTGAACCTGACCCATCTACCCAACCCCATCAGTATGCATTGGGTGAACAGGACCGGTTTGGATTTAGTAAACAAGTCCCTGACCCACCTACCCATCCCCACCAGTTCGGATGTGGTTAACAGATCCCGGTCTCTTTCCTCTATGATGTCTGATTCCCCTGCCCCATTTTCCATCTTGAATGATACATCCACGTGGGCTTATCCAGGAACTGTCCGGAAATGGTACCCAATTACAATATTTGGCATTGTTACTTGTACCATTAGTTATTACCAGCATGTTCATAGCAATATATATTAGAAGACGTAAAAGACATTTTTACAGGCCTTGCTCATTAACTAGCTGTGAAAGCGACAAATCGAAAGTGGAGTTTGAAATGATACCAAAAGAGACAAATATAATTAAGTAGACAGAATTCAAAAAGATGATTATTAATGCATGAATTTATCTTTTTTGCTATTAATTACTTTGACAGAAAGATGCTTTTTTCATTATTACTAATAAAACATATTGTATAACTAAATATGTTTTGCTTTGTTTATTCAATGCATGAATTCTATTGTAGTATCTGTATCAATTTTTGTGTATGATTATTTGAGTTTTGTTTCATGTGATCTTGGTGTAATGATGTAGAGAATGAGTTGTTTAGAGAATGAGATAAATATTACTTTATATATATATATATATATATATATATATATATTGACATTGTCTGAATAGTGAACGTGGTTGTTTTCACCTCTTTTGTGCTGTCTATATATATATATATGTATATATATAAAAGCACAAAAAAAGGTACAAGCGACCACGACACTAAACGTGTTTAAACCCAGCGGAAGGGACAGTACATCCCTTGAGCCCTCTGGATACACGAATATGTACTTGTATCCAGACGGAACAAGGGACAGTACGTCCCTCATTCCGTTCGGACACAAGTACATAAAAAAAAAAACATACACACACTCTCATGCTAGTCAGAACCTGTACTATACTGAAGCTCGAAAGGCTATAACTAGTAGACAGGTAGGTAATATTCTCAATTCATTGCGACAAGTTTGAGTTCATGATACAACTAAACTGACAATACATACACACAGTAGCATACACTATATTCACAAGAATAGGAACGGATCCCAAAAAAGGAATGCAATGTTGTTTTCTAGAAAAAAGTAATATAGACAGCACAAAAGAGGTGAAAACAACCACGTTCACTATTCAAACAATGTCGGATCAGCCCAACAAAGGGCGAATGCACGTCGCTTGGAAAAAAAAGATATAAAAGCACAAAAAAAGGTACAAGCGACCACGACACTAAACGTGTTTAAACCCAGCGGAAGGGACAGTACATCCCTTGAGCCCTCTGGATACACGAATATGTACTTGTATCCAGACGGAACAAGGGACAGTACGTCCCTCATTCCGTTCGGACACAAGTACATAAAAAAAAAACATACACACACTCTCATGCTAGTCAGAACCTGTACTATACTGAAGCTCGAAAGGCTATAACTAGTAGACAGGTAGGTAATATTCTCAATTCATTGCGACAAGTTTGAGTTCATGATACAACTAAACTGACAATACATACACACAGTAGCATACACTATATTCACAAGAATAGGAACGGATCCCAAAAAAGGAATGCAATGTTGTTTTCTAGAAAAAAGTAATATAGACAGCACAAAAGAGGTGAAAACAACCACGTTCACTATTCAAACAATGTCGGATCAGCCCAACAAAGGGCGGATGCACGTCGCTTGGAAAAGCGTGTCGTGGTCGCTTAGTGTCGTGGTCGCTTGTACCTTTTTTTGTGCTTTTATATCTTTTTTTTCCAAGCGACGTGCATTCGCCCTTTGTTGGGCTGATCCGACATTGTTTGAATAGTGAACGTGGTTGTTTTCACCTCTTTTGTGCTGTCTATATGTATATATATATATATATATATATATATATATATATATATATATATATATATATACATATATATATATATATATATATAGTGAACGTGGTTGTTTTCACCTCTTTTGTGCTGTCTATATATATATATATATATATATATATATATATATATAAAAGCACAAAAAGGTACAAGCGACCACGACACTAAACGTGTTTAAACCCAGCGGAAGGGACAGCACATCCCTTGAGCCCTCTGGATACACGAATACATATTCGTGTATCCAGAGGGCTCAAGGGATGTGGAAGGGACAGCACATCCCTTGAGCCCTCTGGATACACGAATACATATTCGTGTATCCAGAGGGCTCAAGGGATGTGCTGTCCCTTCCACTGGGTTTAAACACGTTTAGTGTCGTGGTCGCTTGTACCTTTTTTTGTGCTTTTATATCTTTTTTTTTTCCAAGCGACGTGCATTCGCCCTTTGTTGGGCTGATCCGACATTGTCTGAATAGTGAACGTGGTTGTTTTCACCTCTTTTGTGCTGTCTATATATATATATATATATATATATATATATATATATATATATATATATATATATATATATATATATATATATATATAAGATAAGGTTGACAAAAGATATAAAAATATATTGACAAATTATATAAATATATATATATATTTGTATTTGTTTTAAAATAAAAAAAAGAATTGTTTATAGAACATATTTAGATATTTCTATTTTTATATTTAGTTGGTTAGATAAATTAACTGTAAAATACGGAAACGTATTTTGACCACCCTTATTTTGTAATAATTATCTGCATTTAGCATGATATATTGGTGGTTACATCTTTTTAAGTAGAGCAGAAAGTTTAGTTTATAAATAATGTATTAAAAAATCTTGAACGTTTTCTTATAAGATAATATTTAAAAGTAAATAAGCTCTTCATGTTTGCCATATATGTAACATAAAAGTCATCCTCTAGTCTTGTTATTTATCTTCTAATCATTAAATTTCAACTTCAGCAAGAAAGTAACAATATTCAAAACAAGTAAACACGTAAGATTTTTACTGATAATTAGCTGATGATATCATAAAATTTGTTTTTCAACGAAAGATATGAATTTTATATAATTATCGTTCTTTTAAACAGACAAGTGTTTTTTTTTTTTTTTTTTTCGTAAATTACATTACATTAATATAAGGAAATATATAAATAATTGATATTTATCTTTTATAAAATTGGCCTTTTATATTTGTATTATAAATAACCAAAGAGGATGAATAGTTGCATGTTTGAAAATAAGAATATATAAAGTAAGACTAGTAAATTTAACTCGTACTATTTAAATATTTATTTAAACCTGGTGATATTTATCTTACAATTATACAGTAACAAATAAATGATGAAATAATATATTGTAAACAAATAAATGCCGAAAAAAGAAAAGAAGATTTTTTGACACGAAATATCGGAAAGATACTGATAGAGATATATTTATCTAAAAATTATGTTTAGCTGAAAGGGCGAGATATATTTCTTCGGAATCGGTATTCGGTAAAATTCACCTGGGCGGTACGGACGACGTGATGGATTCTGACGAGAATTCGAAGAAAGCAAAGCCAAAGACAAGCTTGAAGGTAAATTTCAGTGATCAGTTGGATTGATGTCACCTGTCTGTCGACAATTTGGTAACACTTTGAAAGTTTTTTTCTCTTTCATGTCATGACAATGTAACTTAATGTCAATGCCGACATCGCACCGGTTCGAACCTTTTTTGACACGTGTCTAGACTGGGTCACCCCCGTCGTCACCCTTCCACAGAGGTTCGTCAGATCATTCAATCATATGACGCAACTGCAGTTGTTGTGTTACATACACCCACAGGGACCAAGCACAGGGACCTTCCGTCTGTCCGTATGGAAGGGGGTGGGGGGGGGGTAGGCTAGTTCTACACGTAGTAGGCTTTATCCTCGAAGCCCCGAACTCCGACACCTTAAGCACATGCATGTGTAACTTTCTATTGATTGTAGTCCTTTCGGATGTTTTTCAGTATTACCACAGGGGTCTGTAGATATGCATATTGAGTCTTTATTGTAATCAATATCACTAATTAAGCCGTAATAATTGGCTAAAAACACGCGAAGACGAGTCGCGAGTTTACTCTGTACGTCTTATAAGACTTCACAACTTCACATAGCTGGACATCATATAACCTTTAAAATTGTGACACACTGACGGTAATAATTTTACATGGGATCCTATGTGAAAAGTATGTTTTTCAGCTATAAATAAAATGGGAAAGTCTTTTTGATTAAAAACGCTTGGTTAAGGCGTGTAAAATATTAATATTTATCAGATTTTAATCTAAAAAATAGGGGTATCCATGCAAATTTCGCCAAAATGTTCATTTTTCTTATTTCTTAGGCAAGGGAGATAACTCCTTTGCATCAAATTTTAATAGGAAATCCCTGTAGGGTATATGTCTTTCTTGCATTCTCTAAACATGAAGTAAATAAAGATATGTACACACACTGGCAAAATATTTTGCTTGTGCGAGTTATCGTGCATAGCAGAGGGTCATTGCCCCTTAACTAAGTTTTATGATTATTACAATAAAGAGAATGCAAATGTTACCTGCTTTGGTCGCATTTCTTCGGATGTGACTTTTAATGGATGCTAATAATATTGAAGATTTGGAAGATGTGCGAAATGACGTCATAATCGCTTTTGTTTACAATCGGTGAGGGTTTTCCCCCAAGTGTCGGAGTTGCAGTAGTGACGGAGTTAGGGGGTCGGACTATAATACTGTGCTGTCTTGGCCTCTGGCTCTGGCTTTTGCTGGCTCCTTTTCATCTTCTCTGCAATCACTGCACTGGCACTGTACCAGTTCCCGGCTAAATTTTACAGTTATTTGTGAATCTATCTTAGTATTATATTGAATATTGAATTGCAATTTTATTTTCAGACAGGTTGCATCTTGACACATACAACCACATTCTTCTTTTTTCTATTTCTGAATTTAAAATACTAACAATATTGGAGATTTAATATGGTATCTGGTTACTACGTCGTTTTTGAAGGATGCTGACCGTACCAGTTCCCGGCTAAATGGCTCTAGTATCTGACAGAATGAATATGTTTTACCGATTTCTTCCAAACAATGAATTTGTACAATGTTTGAGGGAGGCCTGGAATATTTTGCTAAAAATGTGATTATTAAGACGGTCTTGATGTAGTTAAAAATATCTTACTTTCCCCAACCCAAAATTTCACTTGGATTTATTTATTCTCCTATGTATGGACAGAAAAGTATGAATTTTTATAATTTTTCTCACAATTGTATTCAAAACAGGTATCTAAAAGTTCTTACAAAATTTTAAAAGATTTGGTCAATCCTAAGACCCTATTCAAAGCCTTAGCCGGGAACTGGTCTTAGCCGGCAACTGGTACAGTGCAAGTATAGATTTGAGTAAATCTTGACAAGAAGCAAGTTCTCAAGGTCTTTTACCATTTTATTCGGGGTGATCCGTCAGCAAACATGGCTGCCCTGCTTCTGATTGTTGACTATTGAGTGAGTATTATTGATCAATGTCAAAATATTAAACATTATATAATTTAGATTATTTGGAAGATGTGCGAAATGACGTCATAATCGCTTTTGTTTACAATCGGTGAGGGTTTTCCCCCAAGTGTCGGAGTTGCAGTAGTGACGGAGTTAGGGGGTCGGACTATAATACTGTGCTGTCTTGGCCTCTGGCTCTGGCTTTTGCTGGCTCCTTTTCATCTTCTCTGCAATCACTGCACTGGCACTGTACCAGTTCCCGGCTAAATTTTAGTTATTTGTGAATCTATCTTAGTATTATATTGAATATTGAATTGCAATTTTATTTTCAGACAGGTTGCATCTTGACACATACAACCACATTCTTCTTTTTTCTATTTCTGAATTTAAAATACTAACAATATTGGAGATTTAATATGGTATCTGGTTACTACGTCGTTTTTGAAGGATGCTGACCGTACCAGTTCCCGGCTAAATGGCTCCAGTATCTGACAGAATGAATATTTTAACCGATTTCTTCCAAACAATGAATTTGTACAACGTTTGAGGGAGGCCTGGAATATTTTGCTAAAAATGTGATTGTTAAGACGGTCTTGATGTAGTTAAAAATATCTTACTTTCCCCAACCCAAAATTTCACTTGGATTTATTTATTCTCCTATTTATGGACAGAAAAGTATGAATTTTTATAATTTTTCTCACAATTGTATTCAAAACAGGTATCTAAAAGTTCTTACAAAATTTTAAAAGATTTGGTCAATCCTAAGACCCTATTCAAAGCCTTAGCCGGGAACTGGTCTTAGCCGGCAACTCGTACAGTGCCAGTATAGATTTGAGTAAATCTTGACAAGAAGCAAGTTCTCAAGGTCTTTTACCATTTTTTTCGGGGTGATCCGTCAGCAAACATGGCTGCCCTGCTTCTGATTGTTGACTATGTTGACTATTGAGTGAGTTTTATTGATCAATGTCAAAATATTAAACATTATATATTATATATATATATATAGTTTTACTTTCACAGAATTATCAAATGAAAGTTTGGAGTGGCCCAACAGGAAAAGTAGTGGGTTTCAACAACTTTGATGACCTCATTTCTAAAGGTAAGAATAATTAACCGGATTGCGAAGCAAAATACGGTCTATGAAATGATGCCGTCTGTCCGTCCGTCCGTCTATCTGTCCGTCCGTCCGTCCGTCTGTCTGCGTCAACAATTTGGTTTAGCTGTTGCGTTTAGGTTAGTTGTGAAAGAACTGAAAGGGGTACAAAGCTGAAACTTTGTTTGTAGATAGAACTTGGTGAGAGGATCTGAATGCAGGTATTGACTTTGACATTGACCTTGAGGTTTGACCTTTACCTTTAGAATTGAAATTTTAGTTTTGACTAGTCACTTTAAACTATTTTACATATCATATTAAAAACTTTGTATCGGGATTCGTCTGATTCAAGGTATTGACCTTCACCTTCATATTTGACCTTGAACATGAAATTTTGAGTTTGACTACATTGCACCTATACTCTATGAAATATCGCATAAGAAACAAAGCATCGGGATAGAACTTATTTGTTCCAATACGAATTTGACCTTGACCTTCATATTTGACCTTGACCTTGAACATGAAATTTTGAGTTTGACTATATTGCACCTATACTCTATGAAATATCGCATAAGAAACAAAGCATTGGGATAGAACTTATTTGTTCCAATATGAATTTGACCTTGACCTTCATATTTGACCTTCATATTTGACCTTGACCTTGAACATATTTTGAGTTTGACTACATTGCACCCATACTCTATGGAATATCGCGCAAGAAACAAGGCATCGGGATAGAACTTGGTCATAACAATTCAAGGTATTGACCTTGACCTTGAAATTTGACCTTGACATTGAAAATTAAATTTTAAGTTTGACTTCATTTTACCTATACTATGTGATATATTACATAAGAAATTGTTACCAGGAATAAACTTAAATGTTCTGATTCAAAGTTTTGACCTTGACCTTGGGGGTTTGATTTGACCTTGAAAATTAAATTTGTGTTTGACTTCATTGTACCGATACAATATGAAATACATTAGAAATTTGGCATCAGGATATAACTTAAATGCTCCAATGCAAGGTGCTTATTGACCTTGACCTTGAAATTTGACCTTGACCTTAAGGAGATATTTTGAATAGGACCACAGTTTACCTATACTTTGTAACATATCACATCAAAACTTTGCATAGAAATATATCTTAGTGTGTCATTATGATTTGAGGTAGTGGCCTTATAGTTTGACCTTGACCTTCAAATGAAGATTTGTCTTGCCCTCTCTTTAGAAATCTGGTTAGCGGTAAACCTACACTTCGCAATCCGGCCATACCGACTTTAGCGGTTTCTTGTTTTAATACTTTGCCATGTTCTTGCTAAACGGACATGTACTGTTTAGATACATGTACCAGGGACTTTTCTGGCTATTTGGGGTACCAGGTAAAATTAGGAAATTTTTTCAATGCAAGTTTTACCAAATTGGGAAGAAATTTATCAACATACAACATTTTGGGATAAGAAATAACACACCTACATAATACATGTAGGATTAAATTCTGTATACATGCATATTGAAACAGAGAATTCAAGGTCTAATACAAAACATTAAAATACAAATATGATAAAAGACTGGCAATGATCAATCTGTCAGGATCTTCTTATTGTAAGAGATTTTTCTATCACCTTCAATTGAGTTGAACCTATTT
Organism: Pinctada fucata; assembly: GCA_028142955.1. Classification (NCBI taxonomy): domain Eukaryota; kingdom Metazoa; phylum Mollusca; class Bivalvia; order Pterioida; family Pteriidae; genus Pinctada; species Pinctada fucata. The sequence goes on along the minus strand of AP027110.1, from coordinate 12,618,916 downwards.
TTAATTCATATGTACCAAGGTTGTGGTGCTATCATGTTGATTCAAGGATAGGTATAGTTCATTATACCCCCCGCAAACGAAGTTTGGGGGGTATATAGGAAACACCCTGTTCGTCTGTCCGTCTGTCCATCTCTCCGTCCGGTTAAGAAGTTTTTACTGGGGATTTCTCTTACAATACATGGGTGAGAACTTTCATATTGTACATAAGCATTCACCTTAACAAATACTACATTTGGGTACCAAGACATTTTACCTATTGACCTTGACCTTGAGCATGACCTTGATTTTTTAAAACTTCTTTACCTTGGCAATATTTCTTGAATTGTAAGTGATAGGACTTTAATATTTCACATATTGACTCCTCATGACATGGGCTCTCTTTTGCATATGTGACTTTTGACCTGCTGACCTTGACCTTGAGTGTGACATTGATTTTTAAAACTTCTTAACCTTGGAAGTATCTCTTGAAAGGCAAGTGGTAGGACTTAAGTATTCCATTTATGGACATCTTATGTTAAGACTTTTCATTTGAGATCTTGATCTTTGACCTAGTGACCTTGACCTTGAAGTTTGACCTTCTTTTCAAAAAAATTAACAATGGCCATATCTATCGAACCGTAGGGGGTATGGCTTTCATATTTCACATGTGGATTCCTTAGGGCAAAACCTTTCATTTGAGACCTTGACCTTTGGCTTAATTACCTTTACATTGAGTGTGACTGATTTTTAAAATTTCTTAACTTTGGCAGTATCTCTTTAATGGTAAGTGATAGGACTTGAATATTCCACGTATAGATTCTTTATGGTAAGACTTTTCATTTGACACCTTGACCTTTGACCTAGTAACCTTGACCTAGAAGTTTGACCTACTTTTAAAAACTTTAACTATTGAACCATAAGCGGTATGACTTTCATATTTGACATGTGTTTTCCTTGGGACAAGACCCTTCATATGAGACCTTGACCTTTTACTTAGACACCTTAACCTTGAAGTTTGACCTACTTTAAAAAAAAACTTTAACAAAGGCTATATCTATTGAACCATAAGTGGTATGGCTTTCATAATTAATATGTGGTTTTCTCAGGACAAGACCTTTCATTTGAGACCTTGACCTTTGACCTAGCTACCCTGACCTTGAAGTTTGACCTTCTTTTAACAAAGGCTATACATGTATCTATTGAACCTTGAGTGGTAGGGCTTTCATATTCCAGATGTAGATTCTTTGGTACAATACCTTTCAGTTTAGACCTTGACTTAGTGACTTTGACCTTGAGATTCATTAAAATTCAAAATATCAATATTTAAGGGAATTGGGCTTTACATATTGTACTGTAGATTCCTTTTGACAAGATCTTCAAAACACCACCCAGGAATGGGACATATTATGGTACGTGATGTCATTAAATTGTACCGGTATATGCCGCGGGGGGTATTCGTCCCATTCACGGAAAAAAGTCTAGTTTGCACTTAGTTTAAATTCAATTGTACCTTTGTTCAATCCCTCGTATTTAAACCTAGATATAGATTCAATTGCTCTTAGGTGCAATTTATTTGCACCTACTTTTATTGAATCATTTACATCTGGGTATAACTTGTTTGCACCTGTACTTTTATTTCTGAATCAGTTGTACCTATTTATACAATTATTTGAAGATAGGTTCATACATGTATAATTGAATATATGTTAAAACAGTTGGCCATATTAAAATTCAGTCTTGATTTGGATTTTTCCTTTGATTGTGTGAAAAAAAATCCTATTTTCTGTTTGAAATACATTCAAAAATCAAATATGAGACCCATGAGATCTATAGAAAAGCTCACATAAGCTGAATTCTCAAGTGATGATTGTAGTAGCACACTCCCTCTTTGTCTTTTGCTCTGTTCAGTACCACTGAAGGGATTTGACGAAAGTTGGTACATGTAGGGTCCCTGCATATGGGAGTATTAGACTATTTTTGGGAAACAAAATCCAAACTTACGTACATTAACAGACTGGACAGAAGAAAAGCAATACACAAAGAATAAGCATTGGTTATGAAAATTACTTTCCGTTTCACTCACCTTGTGCGCCAGGTTTTTCATGAATTCCTGTAAACTTATTTTGCAGCAGAGCACTAAACAACCGGCATCAGACAGTCAAACTTAAAGATACAGTGTCCCTGAAAATAATTTTTAATTGAAAGCGTGGAATTTATTCCAAAGGTTTTAGATAGAGGTAAAAAGGAGTCATAAAAAGTTTTGTTTGAAAATATGCAGTAACGACCCTAATATTATCGATTTTTTAATAATTAAATTTCCATATACCTCTATAGTAAAAACTCAATACATTGTAGGTGGCGCTAGTGAAAAGTATTAGAACTGCGCACCCCAAATTCAAAAATACGTTTTTTAAATGGCTATATCTCCGAATATATGGGTCATTATCAAAAATTGCAGCCAAATCTGAAGCATGAAAAATCAGAAAAATATCGTCTGATTTTCAAATAATTTTTCGATGACAAGAAAAACAAGTAACCACAACTTCAAATCAATATAATTTGCAAACAAATAAGCATGACAAATAGAGTTTTAAGAATCGTAAAGTATGTCAACTAAGAAAAACGTGTCAGTAGTGTAACGTATGTTTTAAACCATTATTTCGACTTCTGACGCAAACAGCACAAAAGGAACTTTGTAATCAAGTGAACGGCTTATAAATTTATCTATTTCTTTTATTCCTGCTAGTTTTTCATGATCAGTTTAAATTTCTATGTGCATACAAACTCTAAATATGGACAAATGCATGAAGCTACAAGATATTTAATGAGTTTAAATTGGAGCCGATATATTCCTTAGAATTAGTGTTCCTCATTTTGTATAAAATGAATTAAATTCTTTTCTCAACAATAAAATTAGATCAGATGTCATAATTTTTACGGAAGTTATTCAAAATATACCCCAAGTTACACCAGTGATTTTAACGATTACACCAATGACAATTTTGTTACTCCACTGACATCGAAATTTATCATATTTTTTCATGCCGTTAAATACAAAAGGGACATACCACACTTGTTCATAAAGTACAAAATGTCCATTTTTAAGATTATGTGCAGTAAAATGGATGAAAATGATCTGTATTAAGCTATATTTTCTATTTTCTGTAAGCAGTGTAACACCAATTACAAGAAATATAACACCACTGACAAAGTCATATTAAAGATGAAATATATTCGAGTTAAAGAAAGAAAATGACAAGATAAAAGTGTTGGTATGAGGAAAAAGAAACAATTCAATTGTTGTATTTTTTAAATCCTAAGTAATGTCTACATGAGACTATAAATTTTCAAATACTAAAATTTGTGACACCAATGATTCAAGTTGTAACACCATTGACTTAATTATGTATAGGCGTTCTTATTACCAACATTGTTCTCCTGATATTTTGAATTGTAAATTTAAAATGTAACAATTCCAATTAGAAAACAGTTTTAATTCATAAGCCTCCTACTGACAAACCCGAGAGGGACTATTAGCTTACTCTCTGTATGTCAGTCTGTATGTCCGTCTGTCCATCATTTTAGCCAAGTTTTCAATACTTTTGTTTCTGCAATGGACTAAGATAGGGAGCAAAAATATAAAACAATGTACCTGTTTTCGTTTTTGGTAGGTACACTTGAAGTTTCAGTAGGGTCACAAGTGTCGGCCACCACTTTTGGAAAAGTAATTACCCCAATACAAAGTATTTTTGCAATATAGAATATAATGTTTGTTTATTTGTATTGGGGTTGGTTTTTTTTTTTGCATATTTATGTCATTTATTTACTTCGTTTGAGAACATAGAATTATCTTCAAAATAACCGAAACAAAATCTGTCTGGAATTATTTGAATTGATCAACCTTGACAAGAATTTGATATTCTGGGTGTGTACGTATTTTGCACTAAATTTGATTACTGAGGTCATAGAAGTTAATATCTGGTCTTTTATTTTTTTCTTCTGTAAACAGTAAGAAAGTTCCAAAGAGTCAAAATGGCTAACACAATAATAGTTTTAAACAGTGAAAATAAGGTATTTTTGTTGTGTAGATTATTTATAACCGTTCTGTTCGGTGCTCTCATACCTATTCTGTCATATTAATTTCGTTGAATTTAAATTACTAAGGTATACTTGTAAACCACACGTAACAACAATCTTTATTCGTATAAGACCACTTCACGTGTATAACACCAGTGCCACCCTATTAACTGGAACATGCTTTTGGTGTCCACCACGGTCATTTACATGGATGTTTGATATGTGTGATATTGCCACCTAAGTAAACATGAAATCTCTTTATTTTATTGATGTTAAGGTTCATGAATTATTTGTTTTTCTTTTCCTTCAATTTTCATAATTTTTTGTGGGTGTTTGTCCCTTGTGTGCCATCAAATTTAAGTGTTAATGTAATTATTTTTTGTGGATGTTACAAAGGGTCTTTGTGAAGATCACCTTCAACCGTAATATCTATTCTCTCCGCGATTTCATCCCATCAATCTCACAATCATTTCTGGTTCTCGAATGATGTGATGGTCATTGGTGTAACAGGATTCAAAACATAATGCTTTTTAGAAGTTAAATTCTCGAAAACTTTGGTATTGAAACTTTGATGAACACATTACATACTACTGAACGTATTTCACTTAAAAATCATAATTTTCATTTATGACATAGAAGACAAAATCCAGAAAAAATAGAAATATGTCAATGGTGTTACTCGGTATGTCGGTGGTGTAACACAACTAGCATTATCGTGAAATTGGCTCTCTTTAAATAGATATAACCTACATACGTTTAATGCTAAACACAACATTAGGACATTTATATCCTTTGAATACTTCATTTCCAAAACACAATGAAGATGCAATCACATTTAGACTGTATTTGTCACTGGTGTAACGAAAATTGTAAATGGTGTAACTATAACACCACTGACCGTTTCACCAATGATGTATTCATCATTAATTTACAATAAGTTCGATAAAGTGTTGTCCCTGGACTTTGTAATACTTTCCATAAACATTATGTTGTATCAAAATTTGCAAGGAAAAAGTACACCATGCTAAGTATTATACAATTGATAAAAATAAACGTAACACTACTGACGTGAAACAAATGTACGGTTCAGCTAACCCTTAATGGAACCGTATAATCTTTGTTTCAAATTATTTTGAAAAAGGTGGACATGAGAAAATAAATGACAAGATATAAAAGTAGATAAGGAGTAGGTCTTTGAATACTTTGAAAAAGCAGAAAGCAAAAATATATGACTAAAAAGGCGTTTGTTACACCATTGACAAATATTTTTTCTTTGTGTACAGTCCAGGTTATTTCGAGGAAATTTAAGATAAGGCAACTAATATTTATAATATTTCTTACGTATTTGTTCAATCTTTTTCATGTTTATTATAATAGACTCATAATATCACAATTGCAGTTAACTGTTTTGACAATACTTTATCGCAAAGAAGTCATTCAGAAAATTCTGAAGCCAGTTGACAGCAATATTTGCCATAAAATGGACCTTCTATAAGACAGAATGAAATGATTTCCTCATTATTGAACAAAGAAAGTGTGCCCATAAGATAGATTCCATTGTGAACAATATTATAGGATAAAATTTTGGTCATATAACTTATATAGAAATATGGCAATTGTCTACTGACAGAAAAGGCTGCAATTTTTGATATTGACTCATATACGTTAGATTCGCCTGAAAATTTGAATATATACAGATGAGAATATATACTTTCTTATGGAAACGAAGATTTTGCATTCCAAAATTTTGTAAAATTAATTATTTTTAAGGACACCGTCCCTTTAATTAGTCGTAACTGATTCTTCATGAAAATTCCATTTTATATGACCGATTAAGTCAGAAAGTCAGTAAAATGGTTGGAGATAGGCAATTCCCCATAGTAAAATCCACATCATGATGTCACGTTTTACGCTAAATGACGTCTCATTCGACGACTCCATGGTGGAAATTTACTATAGAAAATTGCCTATCTCCGACCACTTTATCTGCATTCTGACATTATAAGTCGTATGAAATGGAATTTTCATGCAGAGAAAGGTGTTGCATGTGATTGTTTTGTTCGTGTAATTGTCTTACAGTGAGGAGACAGATATACACCATTGTGAGTCCTTTTGAGACCTCCGAGTATCTGGAAAAGTGGGAGGGTTTTATGTGCTAGTAATCCGGATAACCACACAGTTCACCTCGTGAATGACCGTCCAAAGTCCGTACCAGATATTCATTGGTCTCATTATGTTTATGTTGCATCCTTCATGATTTATGTGACAAAACCTATCCGTGTTTTCTTGTTTTGCGGTGTCCTGTACGGTGGTGTCTGGTTGGAGTTCCCTCCTTTTTCTTTCAGTTATGACTAATTATGTTTGACTCTCTGATCATGCTGATGCCAGTTGTACAGTGCTCTGTCGCAAAACAAATGAAATATCGTGAAAAACCAGGCGAACGAGGTGAGTGAAATGGACAGTAGTCATGAAATTTGCTTGATTTCAAAAGGTTTTGGATGGGGTTGTCAGAGTCCAGGTTTAGTCAATAATTTTGGCAAAAGGCTTAGTCAATAATTCATGACAATTTTACAAACAATTGCAACAATATGCTTATAGCTCTGTTATCAATCATAAAATGAAATTTTATTATTATATTGCAGTAAGGGAAAAATTTAACCTTGGTGAAGAACGTGTAAAGCTTGCATTGGCAGATGCCTGTGAAGTAGATGATGACGATGGACTGTTTGCCATCCCTAATATGACCGATCTGTATTTATACAAAGAAACAAATACCAGGCCCTTCTGGTACATGTAAGTATTGGAAGGAGTATGAAGAGGTTCAGGAAGATTCTCTGTGATTAGATGTACCACATGATGATGCTAAATTGCATCAGGCCAAATAAAAAATATGTGTGTTTCCCATAACATGCTCTGAAAATTTAGGGTAGGTAGGTAGGCGATTTTTTTTTTAGAATTTTTTTTTATTTGTACTTCAAATAAATACCATCATATATCTGCCACTCTTGTAAAACGAATACTTCTTCTGCATTTTTATAGATATTTTACATTGGATGTACTTGTTTTAATGACTTTCAAGGACTTTGGGCAGTATAAAATCCCAAACCTTAAAAAAGAGTAAAAAAATGTTAGGGTCGGCAGCATTTACTAGGGTAGGTCAGGTTATGGGAAACACACATATTTTTTATTTTGGCCTCAAGAGTCAAGCCCATGTTCAAAATTAATGCAGGCAACACAGTATTCTTGATATAATGTCATTTTTGTGTCGCCTACACAGTAGGGAGACGCATGCCAGTAGGGATCACTTTGTCTATCATCTATTTTCTGTCTGTGTGTCTGTTGCACTAACCATACATGGGTGGACTTTCATATTTCACATGAATATTATGACAAGCCCTTTCTATAGGTACAGATTTCTCAAAATCAAGGTCACCACAGGTTACACACATTCTTTGGAACACTTGTTATCCCCTTGCAACACATTGCAGAGGGGATATAGTAACGCTGCCATGGTTCCGTCCGTGTGTGCGTCTGTCCGTCCGTTTGTCTGTGCGTTCGTCCGACATCGTGTGAATGCAAAAGAGAGCATACCGTAGAACCTGGCACAATGAAACTTTGCATACTTGTTTCTCATGAGAAGACGTCGAACCCTATTGTTTTTTTTTCAGGTCAAGGTCACAGGGGCGCTTCTACAGTAAACACTTGTGAATGCAATATAGAACAAACTGTATTGCCAGGGATAGTCAAACTTTGCATACTTCTTCCACATGAGAGGACGTGAAACCCTATTTTTTTCAGGGTCAGAGGTCAAGGTCACAGGGGGCTTTTATACATAACTCTTTTGAACCCAATATAGAACAAACTGTATTGCCAGGGATAGTTATACTTCGCATACTTGTTCCTCATGAGGAGATGTCGAACCCTATTGCTTTTCAAGGTCAAAGTTCAAGGTCATACGGGGCACTTACAGAAAATTATTGTGAACCCAATATAGAACAAACCATATTGCAAGTGATAATCAAACTTTGCATACTTGTTCTTCATAATAAGATGTTGAACCCTGTCGTTTCTCATGGTCAGCGGTCAAAGGTCAAGGTCACACGGGGCACTTATAGAAATTTCTTGTGAACTTGATACAGAACAAACTATATTGCCAGGGATTGTCAAACTTTGCATACTTATTCCTTATGAAAAGACGTTGAAACCTATTGTTTTTCAGGGTCAAAGGTCATAGGGGGCAATTATAGAAAATTCTTGGTCACAGGGGGCATCTTGTGAGGAAATGTTGAAACCCTTTATTTATATAAAATGTAATAGTGATAAAGATTAATTTATTTCAACAAGATATCCTGAAAATCAGTTATTCTGTTAATTCTGTTTATTAAATTAGACGATATTTTTTATAATTATGTTAATTCTGTAATTATGTTTACAATAGTTTATTATGTTCATTGGCACAATTTGTCTACTAGATCATGTAGATGGAATATGCTTTAAATCAATATTGTATCCACAACATAAACTTCTCATACAACATTCAGACTTTGCTTTAAATACCCATTTCATTGATTAGTTTTGTTTGATGTCAACATCAACTAAAATGTGAAATCATCTTTAAAGGTAATCTGAAACGAGAATCGGAGACAGAAAGAATTTATTTCATCTTGGAGAGCCTAAAGAAAAGAAGGACTGACAGCTCCAAAGTCAAGGTAAAGTTATTGGATTTTTCCCATGTTTGAACACCATTTATACAGTCAAGTTAATTCCTTTTTTTAATGTTTGTCAGCTTTAAAAAATCATTCATGAATGTTACTTTTCAACAACCTTCAGATATTCTGTAAAAATTCTGTTAAGAAATTGTTTATGTTGACTGACTTGTGGTTATATAATGTACTAGACATTTTCCTAATTGGGGCCCCACATGAAAAAAATAGGAGCCCTAGTAAGTAGTCACAATGCCTGACTATCAGTATCAGTCCATCTGTATATTTATCTCGCTATTTGTACATCAACACCCGATTGGAACACAAAATTTAAGTTCAACAGATGTAGGAATTTTAAACTTCATACATAGTTACATGGATGGTTACATGGTGGATAAACAAAAACCCTTAATTGTATTGATTCAGGGTCAAAGGTCAAGGTCATTCTTGGGCCTCTGTCAGTTGTCTTTCTTTTTCTCTTTTATGGTCTTTATTTTTGATCAGATTGCAAAGCTTACCAGACTATAAATGACTTTGTCAATTGTTTATGTCAAAAATTTTGTTATGCTGTTGTTTTAAGGTTTGTTGTGTCTACACCTTAAGGAGTTCTGTGTTCAAATTTTACATGGTATTACCGGTTGATAAAAGCAGTTGGATAATGCAAGAATATGGTGACTGTAGCTTATAATTTTCAGTACAATGATCTTCAATGTCTATCATTGTTTCAAAATTGTGTTGTACTGACTTGAAGTGATTTCTTTTCTATATTTGTATTGTCTTTCAGAAAGAATCACTTACATTGAAAGTGACATTAGGGTGGATGCATTTCAACTGTAAGGAAAAACGGCACATAATGGTAAGGACTCAAAAAGGAGGAGGCACAAGAACGGCCGAATTATTGAGAAAAGCAACTTATGAAGAAATCCTCACTAAAATGAAAGACCTTTTCTTCCCCAATGGGAAAAGTCCAGTTGGACGCTTGGCAAAATTTAATTGCAGACTTGGAGATCCTAATGGCAACATCATACCACCCACAAATTTTGACTTTGGAGCAGTTATAGGAAGATTTGAGAAAAGTGTGAAGCTTTACCTGATGACTAAAGAAAAGGTAAGACAAGAAATACTTTTTTACTTTTATTAATCAGTAAAAGGATATGATTTTCTTGTACATCACATTCGATTGATTCACCTTAAGGATCAAACTTCATGTCAATAATCATTTGATGACAATTCACATCTTCACAGAATTGTAAGGAAGCATTCACTGTGATGAGGTAAAATACCTTATATGGTCAAGGTCACATGCAGGGGTCACAGTTCATGTCAATGGCACATTTTCCTCAAAAACACAATTTTTACACTTCATTGAGCTATGCATAGTTTTGCTCATTTGGATGCAACCCTCCTAGAGTTGGATCCAAGGGGCCAAATTCAGTCTGATGTGTTGGATGTCTTCTTAAGGTATTTGTGGGTGCACTGTTCTCAGAACAATGTCAGTGTTTGGTCCATCTGTATGTCTATCCATGGTTCTGACCATCTGTCCAGCTTTTGAAATAATGTCCTAACTTTTGAACAAAAGGGATAAAGACATCATACTTTGTTATTTGAAGACTTATTACATTTGTAAACTTACCCATTCATTAAACACTTTAAATTGATTCCCTCAGGGGTTAGATGAGGTCAGAACAGGATCAGAGGTCAAGAAATAGGGCATTGTCATTGTTTGGGACGTTGTTGCTGACCAATTGAGGGCACACATGTTTCAAAATTAATCTTAATTTATTTTGTTTTACTCTAGACATTCACAGTTGAAACAGACACTAGCAGTGAGGATGATTTTGAACTTCCTGAAATTAATTTTAGGGTAAGTGTTTAATTTTTGTGTCACCTGCAAAGCAGTGCGGCACATAGGGATCACTTTGTCCGTCTGTCTGTCCGTCCATCTGTCACATTAGGATAAAGTCAACCGCAGACAACACGCGTGTTCCTGGAACACTTAGTGATTGACTGAAGTGGTAATTCTTCTTTCATTTGTTGGACTTCAATCTGAAGTAGGAGAACTCTTTTTTTATCACCTGAGCCAAAGGAGCCTTTGTTGATCTGTCTTTCATCATTCTGTCCCTCCATTTTTCTTATTTGACTCATTCAGAACCACTCAAGGGATTTTTGATCAATTTCGTATGACAGAAATACTTCATGTATTGTTTACTCATGAATAGAGAAAGGTTCCTATTAATGTTGGGATCAGTAGATAAAATGTCAAGGTCGTGGTTGACATGTGTTTTCTGTCTTGGAGACTTAAACCTTTTGACCTAGGTCAATAATACTTCACACTTTTAAAGCACATGATGAGTCAAAGAAGAAGCTGTTTGATTTGGGGCCCAGTGTGTCAAAGGTGAAGGTAGATTTGTATTTTAAAGCGGTTTACTAGCTTTCAGTCAATAGCCTTTTAGCTGAAAATTGACACTTCATTTATGTAAACTTTGAATCATGGAAGAACCTCATTGTTTATGAAATCAGTACATGTCACAGTAGTCCAAAGTCAACAGTTTTATGTTAATTTTGGTCGGAGAGATGGGGGATTTGTCTCTTTGTTCTAGTTTTCTCTCTAGATCCTTTCATTATTATTTCCTCATACATTACTGCAAAGGGATTTTAGATTTCATTTCTGCACCCAGTACATGCATATTAATTTACGATTTTCATAATATTTTATTATACTGTAGTCACAGGTAAAAAACCAAGTCCTTACAACCCAAGCGTCAATTGGAAATATGGCAGCATCCACTTCAGGACTAGGAACTCAAGCTGCAACAGGAAATGGAAGTCCATCATCAAGAGGAAGTCCATCAACATCAACGTCAGCTCCAGCAGCAGCAGGCATTCTGGTACAAACAGGGACTCCAACGGTATGTTAATTAAGGAAGGAATCAAATAATTTTTATCTTGCGGGGTCAAATGTCCGGAGAGCTATTGTCATACCCGCCGGTGTCGGCGTCGGCATGCGCGTGCACAAAAACTTTAACCTTGCCTATAACTTTCAAACCATAAGGGATAAAGCTTTCATATTTCACATGTGCATTCCTTGTGACAAGACCTTTCAAATTGTACCAAGCTTTTTGACCTAGTGACCTTGAATTTGACCTTTAAGCTTGGCAATATCTTCTGAAACCTAACAGGAAGGGCTTTCATATTTCACATGTATATTTCTTGTGAGAAGACCTTTCCATTGGTACCAAAAGTTTTGACCTTGTGACCTTGACTTTGACATACTAGTCAAAAACTTTAACTTTGGCCATATCTTTTGAAATGCAAGAGGTAGGGTATTTTTTTTTTACTTATCGTTGCCCTCAGTGAGCTTTGTTGTCTTTCTGACAACTCTTGTTCAGTGGATGGAAATGTGGCCTGAAAAAAAGATTGAAGTCTGCATCATTGTGCGTCACTATCTTATTCATTGGAATGAGATTTCAAAGGAACTATTTGCTTTCATAAAGGTGTCACCATCAAAACAATGTTGTGACGTCATAGATTAATGAAATCACAGGATTTTTCAGTTAATTAAGGTATACCACAAATATTAAAGAAAGCTATGAAATATGCTGTTACCCATACAAATTTAACATTTCAATAGTTCCCTGTGACGGTGTCCAGAAAGCTAATGTTGTTCAATGTGAGCTTTTCAGTTGAGCTGTGTTGTCCTGACTCACAACTTTAAATGTTTAGTAGAATAAAAACAAATACTTTGGGGTCAAGTTATGTAAGTACTTTCAGTAGAATGTGAGATATTTTGTTTTTCATTAGGGCCCCACTTCAAAGATCTGGGAGCTCTATAATTATTACTTTGTTTGTCTGTCTGTCCATCAACATTTCTTTGTAGATAATCCAAAGGCTACTTGTCTTAGAAACATCAAACTTCATACACAAATATATAGAACATGGTCAGAGAAGGATACTTATAGATTTTGGAATCACAAGGTTTATAAAACAAAGACTACTAAAACACTTAAGCATTGTGACTTGGTTACTGAAATGCTATTTGTCTAGGAACTTCAAACGACACACACAAATAGAGCATGGACAGAGGAAGACACCCATATACTTTGGAGTCCCAAGGTTATAGGTCAAGGTCACTGACTACAAAAAGAACTAAGAGGCTAAAGGATTTGTACTAGGAACTTCAAAAACCATGCACAGATAGAACATAGACAACGTTAGACATGGTGACCAAAAGGTTAAGGTATTAATGGACTTAAGTCCATTGTGAGGCTTTAGATGGTTTTGTCAGTTTTCTAGTTACTCTAAAACTTGTCTTTCACAATGTTAAATCATTATAATTTGAAATGACAATTGCATCTACATTATAATTATGTTTTGCAGGTACAGTTCAATATCCAGCCCTCAATTTGTGAGATTTGTCAAACAAATGAAAAGTCTCATTTCCTTGTTCCTTGTGGTTACACATTTTGCAACCAGTGTGCTAGCCAGCTAACCCAGCAAGGAAGACCCTGTGCTTACTGCAGGCAAAACTTTATAAAAGTGAATCCATTGTATGCCTAGTGGATTTCCATTTTCTTCTTGTAAATCTCATAACTTCTTTTTGAGAGATGTTTGATTTAACAGTTTCAAAGTGTTGACTTTCTTAAAATTTTATGAGAAGTTGAAGAAATGAACATATTAAATCTATGCCCCTGATCTGAGAGATGGGGTGTATAGTGTTTGGGTTGTCTGTATGTCCTTCTGTCTGTCTATCCATCAGTAAATTGGTCATGTTTTTTTTTATGAAATTACCCTAACTTTTGATCAAAAGGGATAGAGACTTCATACTTGGAATGCTTACTGAAGTAATAAAACCGGATTTCCCTTTAAACTTACCCTTGAGTTAGTGGATGAGGTCAGGGTTAAAGGTCAAGAAGAATAACTTTCCTTTTCAGACTTTGTTGTCAATTGGCATTTCGTGTTTCACAAATACATCTTGTTTTTGATGCATTGATTATTCACCAAACAGTGAATTTCTGAATGTTTTCTTTTTTTTAATCTTCATGATTTTTTGAGGGATTTACAGTACTTATTCAACAACTTTTTCTGAATGCTGATTCTTTTTTTTAATCCATGATTTTTAGAAAGATGTACATATTCACCAACACTTACTGAATGCTTACTTTCTTTGTACGCAATGATTTTGGGAGAGATTTACTTTCTCTTCAAGCACTTTCTGAGTGTTCAAGTTTATTTATATTTTTGTTTTAAATTCGCATCTTTAGAACAAGATGCAATTGTTTTTGTCATATACCATTTGTCTGTATGCTTGTTCGATCTGTATTTCATACATTCTCTGTTTGAAAAACTTTGTACACTCCAAAAAGTTTTCCTTTTGCGAAGACAGTGTGTTATGATCTTCACCCTCGGTCATTTCTTCAAGGTAACTGTAGATGTTGATGACCTATTAGCCAGCCTTTATTAGTCCCCTACCGGTGAAACCGGAGAGGACTATAGGTTTAGTCCCCTACCGATGAAACCGGAGGGGACTATAGGTTTCCTCCCCGTCCGTCTGTCAGTCCGTCTGTCTGTCAGTCCGTCCACTTAGTTTTCCGCACTTTTTTTGGCCATCTTTGCAGATATTAAGCTGAAACATGGTATACAAGTAAGTATTGATGAGTTACAGATCAAGTTTGAGTTTTGTTCCGGTTGACCTACTTTAAGCAGAGTAACGGGACTTTGAAAATTTTTCGGTTTTCCACACTTTTTTTGGCCATCTTTGTAGATATCAAGCTGATACTTGGTTTACAAGTGTATATCAAAAAGTTGCAGATCAAGTTTGAGTTTCGTTATGGTTGACCTACTTTTAACAGAGTTACGGGACTTAGAAAATTGCCCGGTAGGGGACAAATATCGCTCGCGATAGATTCACTTGTTCCCTACATGCCTCACTTGAACAACTTCATATTTGCCACAAATAAGTCTTATGTCAAGGCTGTGTGTCATGACCTTAACAATTTTTTCAGGGTCAAGGTCACAGATAAATTTTTGCTGGAATTGTCTTGCCCGGCTCCGATTTCCCATGTGTATTACTTGCCACATACATTAATTTTCTTATGTTAAGACAGTGGGTCATTGACATAAGAAATATTATGTGGCAAGTAAGGCACATTGGAAATCTAGGTTGAACACTTCCTTAAAGGTCAAGATTACTTAAGACAGAGGGAATTTTCTTGTCTGGCAATTTTCTACTTGCATTATTTGAAAATATTCTTACTACAGATGTTCTTTATTTCAACAGTGTGTCGTGACTGTAATTCAAGGTCATATACCTTCAAGGTCAAGGTTACTTAAGACTGTAATATAATTTTGTCCTCTTTTTCTGACATGTCAAGACTTTGAACTTTTTTTTCTGGCCTCTGTCCTCTGAGTCTTGCTTAAACAGCATCAGACTTGCAGCAAACATTACTTTTGTCAAGATGC
Organism: Pinctada fucata; assembly: GCA_028142955.1. NCBI lineage: Eukaryota > Metazoa > Mollusca > Bivalvia > Pterioida > Pteriidae > Pinctada > Pinctada fucata. The sequence goes on along the minus strand of AP027110.1, from coordinate 12,603,698 downwards.
GACATCTCAGTTTTTGACATAAATGTATTTCTTTAAAATCAAGGTCACTTTAGTCTGTAAAGAAAGTTCAAGGTCACTTTAGACTCTAAAGGAATTCACTTGTGCAGCATGTATTTCCTTCTTGGCTCGTATTATTTTTTCACAAATGTTAATTATGACCCTGACCAAAGGACATTTTTTCAATGTCAAGGTACTGTCAACTTGAAGGGAAACTTCTCATCTGGTCTTTATTTCCTATATGTCATGATTTGAACAGTTTCATCTTTGGCAAAAGATGTTCATTATATTGACAGGGAGTGTCTTGAATTTCACTTTTAAGGGCATTCAATCAAGGTTCCCCAAATCTTAAATGATTTTTTTCCAATCTATATTTATCTCTGCCTAATCAAAATGGCTTGGAAAAATTTTACTTTTCATTTTGTACAGAATGTTCCTTGATTTATGACATTAGCACCCTTTGGAAGTCCAACATGATGGGCATACCACGTACTGTTAACATCACCATTATTCTTGTGAAGAAATGTATTTATTCACCAGACAGTGCTTTTCAGGGGACTTGTACAATGTCATATTTTTGGCTAATTTTGGGCTAATTTCAATGTTGTAAATATTCAAACAGCAGTGAGAAGTGAATCTGCTATGACATTAATGAACCTGCTTCTTTACTTGTTTGTTGATCTCAAAAGTCACATTTTCATATATGTGAGAATGGAAAGATAAAGTTGAATAATTTGTTGGATATCTTGGATTAGACAAACTGTCTCATGATTGGAGTCTGTAGAAGGACTTGCAATACCTAAAACTTTAGTGTGGGAGTGATGATGCAAAGAATAGTGTGATGTAGATACTTGAAAGTTTTAGTTATCTTCTGTCTTTATGACATGAAGGTAAATGATTATTTTTGCTAGGTATTAACCCACAATGGTTTTACAAATTGAACAAGTAGTTTTTAATATCTTAAAAAAATATACATGCAGTCTTTTTATTTTTTTTTTTTGGTAGATCTTTTTGTAGTGGTTTTTCTTACGTAGTTTTACTGTGATTTTTGTTTTATTGCTGGGTGTAAACCTAGAGTGATTACATTCATTTCTCTTTTATATAAAGTTTTATTGTTCTACTTTATCACTGAGCATGAGTTTTATTGCAAAATGAACATGTAGTTCTAATCTAAATTATTGAAAAATCTTTCTATGTCTTTAATAAATTCCTTTTTACCCGAGTTGCAAAGAAGTTTTTTTCAATTCAAATTCTCACCTCTATACACATAACTTGTCAAAAGGCAGCAAAGCTCTCCTACAGCAACCATTTTTGTGTCACCTGCGTAGCAGGGAGACACTTAGGGATCACTTTGTCTTCGTCTGTCCGTCCGTCTGTCTGTCACACTGCCACAGGCGACACATGTGTTCCTTGGAACACTTCTTGTTGAATAGCAACGATCAATAACTGGAAGATTCAAAAAGGTCAAGGTCATGAGGTCAAAAGTCATGGTACCATCACAAAGCTCATGTCACAAGAAATACATATATGAAATATAAAGCCCTACCTCTACCAATTGAAAACTTATAGTCAATGTTTAAGTTTTGAAAAGTAGGTCAAGGGTTACTGATAAAAACAAATTTGGTACCAACAGAAAGGTCTTGTCACAAGGAAAAGTGTGTGGAATATCAAGACCCTACCTTATACAGTTCAAAAGATGAAACTATTTGAGAAGGTGGAACTTTTTGAGATGAAATTTTTTTAGAAGTAGGTCAAGGTGAAACTTTTTGAGAAGTACAGTATGTTGCAAAAAGTATTCGGACAGAAGGGCAACGTCATTGGATATTTTGTTATGTCACTCAACGTTTTCATGCAGTTAAATATAGATATTTGTAGTAGAAATGTCCCAAATTTAATTTTAACAAGTTATTGTTAAGTGAAACTATATATATGCCATACAATATTGTTTTTAGCTCTACTGGTCGAGACCTGTCGAGCTTATATGATACCCCGGTGTCCGTCTGTCTGTAAACAATTTCTTGTCATCGCATCTTCAAGACTATTCATGACAGAAAGTTTGTTTTGGTCCCATCTTGTTCCCCCTAGGGTCTAGTTGTGCATGTGTGATTTTGGTACTGACCCTCCTCCCAGAAATGGGCGTGGTCAGTTCTCCACTCAAATTTCATGATTACAAATTAAAGTATATATGATAAGAAACTTTTTAATGGTTCCAACTTGTTCCCCTTAGGATGTAAATATGTGAGTTTGGTAATGCTCCTCCCTAAGGGGGCTGAGAAATGGGCGTGGCCAGTTTTCCTTATATAAGTCTTTGTAAATCTTGTTATCGCTTCTCCTCTAAGACAGACCCCTAACAAGCTAGAGGTGGGATCAGGTGCCCGGGAGGAGTAAGCATCCCCTGTTTGGCTAGCCGTACCCGCTGTCAATATTCATGCACGGAAAAGAAAAGAAAACTGATACAACATGCACTGGCTAAGGTAATTTCTATATAGAAAGTGCTATGGCGATCGTGTCAGGAGAAGGTATTAAAAACACTCCCCTCGCGGGGAACATTTTTTACGAGCTCCACACAGCAAAGGGCATAAGAGTATGACACAAATGACTTAAAGACAGCAAATCACGATAGCACTCACAATAGAGTACCGTTGGGAACATCGACAGACCCTAGCAAGCTAGAGGTGGGATCAGGGGATCAATATGACATTGACATTGAAGGTATGATCTTGGGTCAACATCCTGACACATTGGCTTATCATGAGGAAGATTTTTGCCAAGAATGAAGTTGTTATGCCATGATAAATATGGCCCAGACAGGAGTTTTTTTTTTTCATTTGAGTCCACAGTGACCTTGGCAGTGAAGGTTTGACATTGGGGCAATAAAACACCATCTCACTATGAGCAACATTTGTGCCAAGAATAAAGTTGTTAACTTGTGGCCCAAATAAGAAAATTGACAGTCTAAGACAAGAGGCAAAAAGTGGGCCTATATTACTCAACCTGAGTACCAGATGCAAGGGAAATGTACAACTCAAGTTCGAAACTGGGTTAGTATGAAGTTTGATTCACTTGGCTGCTTCGTTTGATAGGGAATGGCCCAAATAAGATATAAATTGTAACCTTGAACTGAATAAATGTATAACGTGTGTGATGTATAATTCTACAAGTTTCTCTTTGTTGAACTCACAATGGACTGTCATGCTGTCAGTAGCATCAACACGTGTGAAAAAAAATTAGATCTCTTGTGCTCTTGAAGCAGTTTTTCCTGTTATATAGCAGTGCGACCTTGACCTTTGACTTCTGACCTTGATAAACGATAGGATGCATTGTCTCACTAAATCATTCTGCATATAATTCCCATGTTTGTTTCTTTCTGCTCTCATTAGAAAAAAAGAAATATTTGAGGGGTCCCTGTAAAGTGCGAAACGAAACGAACAAATCGAAACGAAACGAAACACATCGAAACGAAACAGATCGAAACGAAACGAAACAGATCGAAACGAAACGAAACAGATCGAAACGAAACGAAACAAATCGAAATGAAACAAAATGAAACGAAACAAATCGAAACTAAACAAAGGTTTCCTGTAAAGTGCAAAACGAAACGAAACGAAACAATACGTATAAAATCATGGAAGTTGCAATTCATTTGTGAACCAAACTCTTAGTATCATTCGTATAACATGTTTTGAACGTATCTCATGTAATATTTAGGATTTTTTTTTATAATTGTACTACTTTGACTGTGTATTCTTGTTTTTACTAAAGAAGTCATTAAATGGAGGAAGGTTGTACTAGATCAGTTAATTATGGCTTATCCATACAATGAGTGTGCTAATATGGTTTACCATTATGTCGATTAGACTAAGAGAACCATGAACATGAAACGAAACGAAAAAGAAAAAAAAAAAATAAAATAAAAATAAAAAAATAAAGACATAAAAACTTTTTCTTATGTCCGGCTTCCGGATTTTATGTTTGTAAAGTAGAGATATGTCTAAAAAAAAAGTTCAGAAGTCAAAAAACTGAACAAGGGGTATTTGTAGAAAATGTATTTAAATTGCGTATTAGTTGTCTTTATACTAGCTTTACTAATAACATACATACATAAGCAGCATTGTATGTACCTGGACCTTAATTTGGAAGATTTTCGACTCCTCCTTTTAACTACTGCTTTAAAAAAATGCATAAATGAAATTCAAAAAATAAAACTAGAAAGCGCCTCTAAAATACATTCGTTTACGTCTGAAAATCATTTTGGCATTTCATTAGGTACCACTGATGAGGATTTACGGTCTGAAACAAATGTCTGGTGCATTAAAAATGGTTTCAAATTTACTTCAAGAAGGTAAACAGCTGGAACACTTCTGTAATATTGAAATTTCACGAACCTTTCAGAAAGCAAGTACTTAATGTTCACCAAACTGGCCACTTTCAGCTCTTCTTCTGAAACTAAGGTGAGCGACATGGCCCCTTCGGGCCTCTTGTTCCCTTCCTCCGTTTAATGACTAGTTTTGCAAAAACATGGATACACAGTCAAAGCAGAACAATTATAAAAAATCCTATATATTACTTAAGATACGTTCAAAACATGTTATAAGAATGATACTAAGAGTTTGGTTAAAGGTTGAATTACAACTTCCATGATTTTTATACGTATTGTTTCGTTTCGTTTCGCACTTTACAGGAAAAGTTTGTTTCGTTTCAATTCGATTTCTTTCGTTTCGTTTCGGTCTGTTTCGATCTGTTTCGTTTCGTTTCGATCTGTTTCGTTTCGATCTGTTTCGTTTCAATTTGTTTCGTTTCGTCACGTTTTTGTTTCGTTTCGCACTTTACAGGGACGCATATTTGAGAGCTATTTACGCAGAGCTGTAAAATCTACGTAGTATCCATCACAGGGGCTTTGTATAATACAAAGAACCGCGACACAAGCCGGAGTTTTTATCAATTTTGAGTTGAAATAAACCAACAGACAATAAAAGAAGAAAACACAGAATAATTTTAAGACATTTATTTTCACAAAAAAGTCCGTCACGAGCCCCTGTGGTATCCATGTCCCGATCGTTAAGAAATGAAAATATACCAGAGAGACTATCTTGCCAGTAAGAGAATTGTGACCTTGACCTTAATTGAAGGTGTGACCTTGAATTATCGTGGGCTGTAATCCTCTTATCAAAGACTATTGTTTTGTGGAGTTTCATCACCCGGTGTGAAAGATCTCAAAATATGCTGAAGAAAGCATGTTCTCATAAGGTAGCAGAAGGACACGGACGTTTTGAACTTGAAACACAATAGATGTCATCCTCTCATCATGGGGAAGGACCTTTAACGATAAGGGCAGTCCCGTAATGGATATTAGGGTTGAATTTTCATTTAGGGTTGAATTTTCATTCTTAATTTTCGACTAATTTTTTTCGGCATTATATCGTTGACTTACCGTTAAAGGTCCTTTTAAAATTTGTGAAGTTTTATCGACTTGAGTGAAAGGCAACTGAAGATAAAAACAATTATTTAAAGTGTGAGAGACAGACAGACAGATATACAACAGATTAAGTGACCCAAGTGTCTCTCTGATACACAAGCGACACAATAAAACATTGGAGAAAAAGTTATCATAATTCAAATCGCCACTGTTTATTTGGCATCGAAAAAGTGATGCAGCGGCTGCTATCTATATTACAACGAAATATGATGGCTTGTAAAGGAAAAGTCATGAATTCACCGAGTTCGCTCTTGCCAATAGACTGATCAACTTTACATTAAAGATAGTCCTGGGTGTTTATGTCCATGCAACTTTTTCACAGAAGAGTTCCAAAAAAAAAAAAAATAAGCCGTTCCATAACCTAAAAGTGTATGTTGTTTACTTTGGCACATTCATGTGAGACGACCCGGGTAGCTCAGTGGTTGTAGTGCTTACCAGCAGGTCATGAGGTCCCGGGATCGAACCCGGGGCTGGGCAAATATTTTCCTTCCCTGTTATTATCATGGAAATCAGCGTTCACGATATGTATTTATATTTGTGTTACGTGCACTAGATTTGAATTATCTGTCCAAATTTAAAAGTAAACTAGGACGGAATGAGGTAAATATAATTATTGAAGTACAGTTTATTATTCTTTCTGAATTGTTTATAAAAATTTAAAGGAAATCTGTCTTGAATCCTGCTTCCCCAGGACTTACCTTAAAAGCTTACCACGCGGTGCAAAACTGTATTTTTAAATTATCATTAATATACTTGTATTGCATAAAAATGAATTGTTGCTCTTTTGGTTAATTACTAGTAAGAGTATGAAAAAAGTGTCTTGGGCTAGTCCTATCAATTGAAATCAAAATTAATCTGGAGGAAAAACTCAAATCTACGAGCTACTGTTTATTTTGTGTAGTTTTCAGTCGCAAGTCAGTAGGAAGCAATTTAATGTTGCTCATGAGCTCTCAGGATAGGTTTTGCAACACGATACATAGGCGTGAGATCCTTGTAGGCAGCATACAAGCCCCAGATTTGATCCAAGCACTTTGAAACTGCACACAAGCACTGTGATTTATAAGACAAAGAACCCTATTGATTTTGTGGTGAAAAGGTCAAAGGTCAAGGTCACAAGAACCTCTATTGAATATGTCAACATTGCGAGGGGTGCGAAGTCCTTGTTTTTTTCTTTTTTTCGTTTTGTTTTGTTTTTTTTTTTTGTTTTTTTTTTTTGGCGGAAGGTTTCAACTCTTCCACTCCTTCTCTTTTCATTTTCCTCCGAGGCAAATGCGATAACTCATCAAAGGTTAAAGTCTACAAACTACAAAAACGATACACTGCTAGAGGGAAAACTGGAATATCATGAAGTAGACACAATTAGAATCACTAGGTCAAAGGTTAAAATTACGGGAGGTTTATTATACCTGACTATAATTTTTCACCTTTACAGCTCAGTTTTCAGCCTATAGATTTTAGCTTGCTTCGCTTTACGGGGCGCCAAATGAGACTTCTGTAATTTTGTACACAAAATCCAATTTTGTGTGGACAGAAATGAGTTTTGTTCTACAAAAGTCAATTCTGTGTCACAAAATTCAGTTCTGTCTCACAAAAGTCGATTCTGTAACACAAAAGTCGATTCTGTAACACAAAAGTCAATTTTGTGTCACAAAATTCATTTCTGTCCCAAAAAAGTCAATTCTGTCCAACAAAATTCAAGTCTGTGTCACAAAATTCAATTCTGTGGCACAAAAGTCAATTCGGTGTCACAAAATTCAGTTCTGTCTCACAAAAGTCGATTCTGTAACACAAAAGTCAATTTTGTGTCACAAAAGTCAATTTTGTGTCACAAAAGTCAATTCTGTCTAACGAAGTTCAATTCTGTGTCACAAAATTCAATTCTGTCTCACAAAATACAATTCTGTCCCACGAAAGTCGATTCTGTGTCACAAAATTCAATTCTGTCCCACAAAAGTCAATTCAGTTTAACAAAATTCAATTCTGTGTCAGAAAATTCAATTCTGTCCCACAAAACTCAATTCTGTAATACAAAAGTCAATTCTGTGTCACAAAATTCATTTCTGTCCCACAAAAGTCAATTCTGTCTAACAAAATTCAATTCTGTATTACAAAAGTGACTTCTGTATAGTTTTGTTACACAAAATTCAATTCTGTTTGACAGAAGCAATTTTGTATGCAAATTAGTTTATGGAATCCAAATATGGATATGGAAATTAATGCAATGTCATAACTATTTGTAAGAAGATCCCTCATTGGAGAACAAACGATGAACGTATACTGATACCGCCAGGATGGTATCAACATGCAGCATGGCTGCCGAATGCATGGAAAAGGCCAGGTTAAAAGAGTTGCTGGAGGAAGATCTGCCAATCAGACAGATAGTGCAATACTTCAATGTTTGTAGCAAAACAATATACAGACGAATGAAATGTTTTGGGCTAAAGAAGGTACCATTCGACGGTGCCTTATCTCGACGAATATAGGGAGGGAAGGGAGGTCTATGTAATGACCTATTATTGATCAAAGAATCGTATTGAAGTAGATTCTATTTTAGTATCCTTTGGAAATATATTCTTTTCAATGGCACATGAATTATCACCAGTCTACGTGTATATTAAACAAATGTTCGTTTAAACTTTCTCACCTTCCCCCTTTACCAAAGAACTTAGAATCGTCAGCGTTTCGACCAATCGATGATCAGCTTACAAGTAAAGCCAGATCATTTGCATACGTCGTGACAGAATTGACTTTTGTTACACAGAATTGACTTTTGTGACACAGAATTGATTTTGTTGGACAGAATTGACTTTTGTGCCACAGAATTGAATTTTGTGACACGGAATTGAATTTTGTTAGACAGACTTGACTTTTGTGGGACAGAATTGAATTTTGTGACACAGAATTGACTTGTGTGTTACAGAATCGACTTTTGTGAGACAGAAGTGACTTTTGTGACACAGAATCAAATTATGTGACACAGAATTGAATTTTGTTAGACAGAATTGACTTTTGTGGGACAGAATTGAATTCTGTGACACAGAACTGACTTGTGTGTTACAGAATCGATTTTTGTGAGACAGAATTGACTTCTGTGCCACAGAATTGAATTTTGTGACACAGAATCGAATTTTGTTAGACAGAATTGACTTTTGTGGGACAGAATTTAGTTTTGTGACACAGAATCGACTTTTGTGTTACAGAATCGACTTTTGTGAGACAGAATTGACTTTTGTGCCACAGAATTGAATTTTGTTAGGCAGAATTGACTTTTGTCATACAAAATTGACTTTTGTGACACAGAATTGAATTTTGTTAGACAGAATTGACTATTGTGGGACAGAATTGAATTTTGTGACACAGAATTAAATTTTGTGACACATAATTGACTTTTGTGTTACAGAATCGACTTTTGTGAGACAAAACTGAATTTTGTGACAAAATTACAGAAGTCTCATTTGGCGCCCCGTACGCTTTTCCTCTAAAAGTTTATCAAGGCCCGTAATAATGACAAGTTTTTCAGTGGAGGTAATGGAGGCATATAATATCCCCCTCCCCTCACCCTTTTCTGTATGTGTAAGTAAGTATGTGAGTGACTTTGTCTAAAGTCATGGATCTGATTTTTGCTTGCTCGGTCTTTGTAAAGCTGAAATAAGGCAGCCGTGCTTCATTTTTTATGCCCCCGGATCGAAAGTGTTTTCTTTTTCCTGTCTGTCGATCTGTTCGTCTGTCTTACTTTAATGAACGCCATAACTTTTTAACCACGAGAGATAGGAACTTCATATTTGGTATGCATACTCCACCGATAAAGCTGACCTTGTGATCTTGACTGTGACCTGTAGGCTAAAGGCACCTTTTTTCTAACTTTGTTGACACCGGGGGCATAGTGTTTCACAAACACATCTTGTTTTTTTTTTACAGACATTTTGATGTATTTTGTAATAGAAGTTTTATAATAACGAAAAAGAAATAGTGACTCAGTTTAACTGCACAATCTTGATAGCACATTAACGCTGTAGCGCCATTTTACAGATTCCCATATCAATTAATAAATTTGAGATAACCTCAATATTACTGTAATATATACTTAGTTATATACTTCTGTATCGATTACACGTTGAGAGTACATGTCCTTCAACCAGACTTGTCAGAATGACAACATAGCTCGCCGGTGGCAACCATATGTAAATTGCAACAACAACAATAAAAAAGGTCTTATCACAAGGAATGCACATGTGAAATATCAAAGCCCTATCACTAACCATTCAAAAAATATGGCCAAGGTTAAAGTTTTTCAAAAGTAGGTCAATCATCTCCAAGGTCAAGGTCACAAGGTCAAAAATTTTGGTATCCATGGAAAGGTCTTGTCACAAGGAATACACATGTGAAATATCAAAGCCCTATCACTTACCATTCCAAAAATATGGCCAAGGTTAAAGTTTTTCAAAAGTAGGTCAATCATCTCCAAGGTCAAGGTCACAAGGTCAAAAATTTTGGTATCCATGGAAACGTCTTGTCACAAGGAATACACATGTGAAATATCAAAGCCCTATCACTTACCATTCCAAAAATATGACCAAGGTTAAAGTTTTTCAAAAGTAGGTCAATCTCCAAGGTCGAGGTCACAAGGTCAAAAATTTTGGTATCCATGGAAAGGTCTTGTCACAAGGAATACACATGTGAAATATCAAAGCCCTATCACTTACCATTCCAAAAATATGGCCAAGGTTAAAGTTTTTCAAAAGTAGGTCAATCTCCAAGGTCAAGGTCACAAGGTCAAAAATTTTGGTATCCATGGAAAGGTCTTGTCACAAGGAATACACATGTGAAATATCAAAGCCCTATCACTTACCATTCCAAAAATATGGCCAAGGTTAAAGTTTTTCAAAAGTAGGTCAATCTCCAAGGTCAAGGTCACAAGGTCAAAAATTTTGGTATCCATGGAAAGGTCTTGTCACAAGGAATACACATGTGAAATATCAAAGCCCTATCACTTACCATTCCAAAAATATGGCCAAGGTTAAAGTTTTTCAAAAGAAGGTCAATCTCCAAGGTCAAGGTCACAAGGTCAAAAATTTTGGTATCCATGGAAAGGTCTTGTCACAAGGAATGCACATGTGAAATATGAAAGCCCAATCTGTATTGGTTTAAAAGTTATAAGCAAGGTTAAAGTTTTTGTGCACGCGCACGCAGACGCAGACGCAGACGCCGACGCCGGGGGTATGACAATAGCTCTCCGGACATTCGTCCCGGCGAGCTAAAAAGTCCCTCGAAATACACAATTAATATCCTCTGAATTTATGGTATTTGAATCAAGAATTTCTTCAATTTTGATTTGTTTGATTGTCATAGCACGCGTCCGGTGTCCGTCGTCGTTAGACTTTCACATTTTCGACTTCTTCAGAACCGCTTGATGGATTTTGATGAAACTTGATGGGAATGAAGTACTCATGGCTCCTCACAAGTGTTGTTACTTTGGTGCCGGTGTAACGAAGAAAAAGGACCCCCGTAGAATAATGACCCCCCCGGCCTTTTTTTTTAACGGGGTGGGGTCATTTTTCCTCTGAAGAATCAGTGTCACCCCACCCCAAAATCGCACAACCCACATGAAAAAAAAAACGGACCCCCATACAAAAATGACCCCCATTGAAACAACGCATAAATTGTCAAGGGATCACTTATAGCCATTTCTAAGTATGTTTCAGTGGCAGATCCAGAACTAGAATATATATTCGGATATGTATAAAGGGAGTCATTTTTCTACGAGTTTCAACCTGTAGAAATATGACCCCCTGTCAAACAGACTTATTAGTGGGTTCAGACCACATAATGTTTTAAGGAGGGGGGTAATTTTTTCTACGGGGTGTAACCCATAGAAAAATGACCCCATAACATTTTGTTATTTGAACCTACTTATAAGCCTGTTTGACATTGTTGGGTAAGTTTTCTTCGGGCTAACACCCCGTAGAACAGTGACCCTCATTATAATATTTTGTAGTTTGAACCCAGTTAAACAAGTCTGTCTGATAGGGAGTCATTTTTCTACGGGCTGATAATCCGTAGAAAAATGACCTCCACACCCTTCTTTTTCTTGTATGTAGTTTGAACTTACTTATCTATAAGCCTTTTTGACAGGGATGGGGGTCATTTTTCTACGGGATAAAACCATGTTGAAAAGTGACCCCCTTCCTTTTGAAATATTTTGTAGTTTGTATCTCGTAACAAATGGCCTAATGTCATACAGGCTTACGAGTAGGATTAAACTGCAAGTTACAAAAGGGGTCATTTTTCTATAGGGGAGTCGATTTTCTACAGGTTTGAAAAATGGTGACCCCCGTAGAAAAATGACCCCCCCCTGTTATTGTCTAGGCTAATTAGTTGGCTCGAACTACATCTATAGGTTGGAGGGGGTCATTTTCTTTGGGGGAGTCAATACTTCGGTTAAAATTGCCTCCTTTTAACGAAGAAATATGGGGAGTCATTTTTCTAAAAGGGGTCACTTGTTTTCATGTCAGACATGAAGAAAAAAGACCCCTGGGTCATTTTTCAAAAGCTAGGGGGTCATTTTTCTACAGCTAAGGAGTCTTTTTTCTTCGAAGAAAAATGACCGGGGGCCACATTTCTATGTAGAAAAATGACCGGGGTCATTATTCTACGGGGTCACTTTTCTTCGTTACACCGGTATGCAATAAGGTGGCGCTACACTTCATGGAAATAGGCCAAAAAGGGTACTCCTCTTTGAGAAACTTCTTCAGGTGTTCTGCATGAAATGAAAAACTAAGTGGTTCTGAGTGTTCTGTAGGCATGTGTTTAGAAGTGTTCTTACTTTCCCGAAATCAAAAAAAAAAAAAAAATTACGTTTTGCCTATCTTTTTGGACTTTGTTATTTTAGCTCATTTTTAGGCAAGTTTTGCTATTATTTCATTTTGCTTGCATGCAACTGTTCTAAACTGTGCATACAGCAAGAATACATCGATCTGAATGCTTTGCTAGAAGGATTGAGACCAACACATTTTTTAAATAAGTTTTTATGAATTTTCAAAGGAAGGGGGAAGCACGTTTCACTTCTTCAATAATTTTTAACTTTCAAAAATTGCTTGCGTGTAAGTGGTCTAAATCGTACATGTCAGAAAAAGTCAGAATATGTCAAACTGAATGCTGTGTTGGAAAGTTTGAGAACAATACTTTGTTTTAGAATTTTTATTGAATTTTCTTAGATTTTTAAAGAAAAGGAGGGGGTGGTATTTTGTATCACAGATGCACATGTTTGGCTAATCAGTGCGATATTTCCAACATGACATATGTTAACAACTTGATACTTTGCACAACTGTTCCTCATGATTAGATGTTGTGTCATGGCCCTGATGTAAGGTCATACCATCAATGTCAGGGTCACTCCGGACTTTGATGAAATTTTAGTTTTCAGGCCATATGTCCAACACGACTTAATTTAACAGCTTCATGCTTGACGCAAATGTTCTTCATGATGAGATGAGTGCCACGACCTTGACCCAATGTCTTTGACGATTTTGACTTTGATGATTTTTTCTTATCGAGCCATGTTTCCTACATGACTTTAGTTTACAACTTTATTCTTGACACAAATGTTGCTCATGGTAAGGCGTTGTTTCATGACCTTGCCATAAGGTCGTATACCTTCACTACAAAGGTCACTGTAGGCTTTGATGAAATTGTCTTGCATGGGCCATTTCTGGCAGATTTGCAAAGAAGTTCCGACTTATGGTTCGGCTATTTCTGTCTGACAGTCCGTCTGCCGTTTACATTTTGATTAACCTTTGCGTTTAGATTCGTTCTTAGAACAGGTAAGGGTTACAGACTTGATACTTGGCCTGTAGGTAAACAGTAAGAAAAACTTTTGTTTTCAGCAGTTACTAGGTCAGTGTGACCTGGGTCAAGGTCACGCAATGCATTTAGGTAAAGGGTGTATTTGTGTATTGAAAGTAAGCTTTTTGTAAAAATTAAGTGCTTTACTGTTTAGATTTACAACATAACTTGTCTCTAGGATGTTCATAATAATAAATGTTGCTGATGCTGCATCTGGCCTACATTTCACGCTTGACTTATTTTGCTTAGAACGTTAATTTTTTTTTTGCAGACTATAAGTGCTAGAAAGTCACAACTTGGTATAATGATGTGAAATGAGGTGCAAGTTGCAGATGCTACATCTGACCTACATTTCACGCTTTACTGACTTTGGTTTAAAAGTTGATTTTCTTGCAGATTATCAAGAAAGTTGACTTTCTTGCACGCTAGAAAGTCATAACTTGGTATAACGATGTCAGATATGGTGAAAGATGCAGATTCTGCACCTGTGCTACATTTTACGTTTGACTGACTTTGACAAAAAAGTTCCTTTCATCTAAAATGAAAGTGTTAAAGAGTCAAAAATGTTGAAATATTTATACACTGTAACTCTTTTTATTGCTTATTATGAGAAATTGTTACCGCTAATGAATAAAAGTGACCCCCGTAGAATATTGACCCCCAGTCATTTTTTCTACGTAGAAAAATGATCCCTAGCTGTAGAAAAAAGACCCCCTGGCCGTAGAATAAGTATCAGGGGGGTCCTTTTTCACGACAGACATGTAAAAGAAATGACCCCCTATAGAAATATGACCCCTTTTATTCTTTGTATACCGAGTGTAATTTCGGCTTGTTTTTCCTCTAACATATCCAGTTATAACATTTTGTATATTGAACCCACCAATTAGCCTATAATGACAGGGGGTCATTTTTCTAAGTGGGTCACATTTTCTTGTGATATAGAAATAATTGACTCCCGTAGAAAAATTACCCCCTCTTTCATATACTTTCAGCTTGAACCGACCGATTATCCTTTATGACAGGGGGTCATTTTTCTACGAGGTCATTTATTTATCCTGACATTTTAAAAAATGGACTCCCATAGAAAAATGACCCCTCCCTAATAACATTTTGTAGCTTGAACCGACCAACTCCGGCAACTAGCCTATATGGCAGGGGGTCATTTTTCTACGGGGGTCACTTTTTATCCTAAAATGTAAAAAAATTGACTCCCATAGAAAAATGACCATCCTCACTTATAACATTTAGTAGCTTGAACCGACAAATTAGCCTATATGGCTGGGATGTCATTTTTTCTACGGGGGTCCGTTTATTCACGTGGGTTGTGCAATTTTGGGATGGGGTGACACTGATTCTACAGTAGAAAAATGACCCCCTTCCTCTAGAAAATTGACCGGGGGAGCACTAATCTACGGGGGTCACTTTTCTTCGTTATACCGGCCATACCGTCTTTAGCGGTTTCTTGTTTCTCCATGATGTAAGTTAACTTATTCTTGGCACAAATGTTCCTCATGACGAGTCGATGTGTCAGTCTTGACCCAAGGACATACTTTCAATGTCAAGGTCGATGTAGACTGATGAAATTAACTTGTCTGATATGTATTTCCTACCTACCTGTTTGGAACAGCTTCGTACATGACACAAATGTTCCTTTTAATATCACGGTGTTTTATGACCTTGACTCAAGTTCATACATTCAACATGAAGGTCCCATGGAGGTAAGGTGAGCGATATAGGCCCATTTTTGGCCTCTTGCATTTTTTTTTTTTTTGGTTTTTTGTTTTTTGTTTTTTTTTTGTTTTTTTGTTTTGTTTTTTTTTTGGTTTTGTGTGTGTCTGTTTTTGTTTTTGTTTTGTTTTGGTTTGTTAATCTCATTTTCTTTCAGTCAATGTTTTATAGCAATAAAAACTACCAATTGCAGATATTTTAAGTTTTATAGCTGTTTTGCAACTCTAAATCATTTGAACTGAAATTGCCTCCACTCAAGTTACTCTTTGTCAGCGCCAGCATATTGCTTGAATTTCACTGATTTTAGCTAAAGCCAATATGAGCCTTTGTCATCTGTTCTTCGCTTTGTGTTTGGCATCCGGTTAATTTCCACATTTTGGACTTCCTCACGACCGCGAAGTATATATAAAGCTAAAATGCACAGCAAACAGGGCACCTTTCTTACACTAATTCGTTCCCTACCTAGAACTCGAGCCCGGGACCTCCGGTACCATCTCGCCTAGCCATCATGTTTCCACCGCGCTAATCACTCGACCAACTCGGTTCCCTAAAAAAGGAGCTTCGAAAGCCGTTTTTTTTTTAATATTATTTATATACATATGTATACTTTGCATAAATGGAAACTCATATCTGCCGTTTTCCCCCAAAAAACAGACGTCAGACGAGCAATTAAGACACACATGATATCCATGTCTCGGTTCAGGAGGATAAGTCGGTCAATAAGCGTCAGGCAATAAGAGACAAAGACGGTCTCGACCAACGGATACAATTTTGGTAGAAGGCCTTGAGTGCTAGCTTTCTGTCAACCTTTCTGTCAAGTGTTGAAATCCATGCAGCTGTTGCGGAGAAGTCAAAAATGCGCCCGACATTCAGAGGACAAAGCGGCCATACCGGTATTTGTTGATGGATCGGATCCACAAGAGGACCTTGAGTACTACCTTTCTGTCAGATTTCGTTGAAATCCATGCGGACTGCGGAGAAGTGAAAAAACAAACAAACAAACAAACAAAACGTGAAACGTTAACGACGAACGAAAGACAGCACGAAGAACGAAGGACAACAGCTCACGTGTGTCTTCGCTTAATATGTCTATGGTCAAGGTCACATTTGGAAATAATAGATAAAACCTTGACTAAAAACTTAAGGAAGCTTTCTTGTAAAATCATCAAACTTGGTAGACCTGATTAGAAGATGACCCCTATTGGTTTTCAGTGAAATAGGTCAGAGGTCAAGGTCGCAGCAACAAAAACATTTCCAACTTTTACTGTTTTCTAGAGAATGTTTATAATTGCCAAACTTCATGAGTAAATTTGTCATGACCAGTCAACAGATCAATAAATAAAGCGTCTTCTGACTAATTACTTATGTTTTTCCTGCTTAGTTATAAAACTTACTGGACACATCGGTCATGACCAATGAGTTTAGGTCAAAACGTCAAAGGTCACTGGACAAAAACTTATTAAAGTACCCGAGAACACTATCCTTTACAGTTGCCAAACCTGACCAATGTGGACTTCAAGGTCAATGGTTAAGGCCACAACAAAATTGATTGGGAAAGGGGGGGGGGGGGGGCAGGATTTACAAACATTTCTTGTTTTGATTGTAATCGGAGGGATGGGCAGCGTTCTAGCAGCATTTCCATTTTTCTTGTGACAAAACACTACAGCTACTAATGTACATGTAATTATTTTTTTCTCGAAAATGCTATTATAATACCCGGCTTTTCACAAAACTAATAGATAATGTGCAAAATTTTATCAAGCTGAACTGTAAACAATATTTCGTATAATATGCCTTTTATCGTTAATTTATATTCAGTGTTGGTATGTAGAGGTAGTAGATAATCTTTTAAGAGGAAGGATGCAATTTGTTTTGGTAAAAGTGTCCATGTAGGCTGAAATAAAGGCTTTCAGTACCACATCCCTGACTTTCGAAAATCAATTAGCGTTGAATAAAATTGTCCTTAAGTTACCATAAAGTCTTAATCCATCTTGAGAACTTTGGGGTATTTCTAGATTCCCGTGTGTTATGTCCCAAATTATTCGTAGGTATTCATTTGAGCATCCGAAGTTCGGTTCCTCAATACTAAACTGGTCCCGCAAGCCAATAAGACTTTGAACACTCACAGGTAAATTAACTGAGCAGTCCCTTCTGCCAAATAACTCAGCCTGGTGGTACAAAACATCTGGGGCGACGCCAGTTGGTGACTCTACATCCCTTTGACTTCTAATTCGGTGAGAATTCCAGTAATCTTTGAAGGCATCCAAATGTTTTTGCATGGGCGATTTAAAACAGAAACGAATCAGTTCGATTTCTTCTGGATCGGCTGTGTTCAAAAGTCCAACGTCTATAAGATCTTTAAATAAATTCCTCCAATATTGTGTGAAATGCTTTGTAAGAAAACTCCATATCATTTCGATACGCTGGTTGGCAGTGGAGCGACCGGTCATAAAGCTATTGTTTCCCGCCAATCTGTCCGAGTGAAATGTTCGAATCACTTTATGGAAATCGGCAACTACGACGTTTTCGTTTCCAGCATCGCTGCGTATAATTTTTGGAATACGTCCAATATCAATCAAATGATCAAAATACAATCTTGACACTACATAGGGATTATTATTTGATCTCAAGATCTTTAACCAAAGTATTTTCCTTGAAAAGCCATCAATTCCACCATGGATAGGAAAACCATACAGTTTCAACTTATCGTAGCCGTCTATATGCAGTATGTGGTTCGGGCCTGCACATGAATACATTCTACGCCGTAGACGGTGATGCTTCCGTAATTCTACTCCTTCATTGTCCATGATAAGTAATAAGTGTCGCACAGTCTCCTGTGTTGCACGTATGCCTTGCGTGTTCAAGATCCGCCAGACGGTTTTATACCCTGCATCTCTATATCCAGCACTATGTAACTTCAAAATCTCATTGTATATTTGGTCCATTGCAGCTTCACAATTGTTTCTTTTCAGCCCAAGTCGCACAATGATTCTTCGACACTGCGTCTTTGTGATGTTCACATTATGCCTGAGAGCCAAAAATCCCCGAATTTCATTCTCGTTGTACATTTGACGATGATAAAAAGAAATGAGTTCTTCTTTAGAATTACTACCTTCGGGATATTGGATCTGGAATAAAAGGACAGACATATAAAGAACAAATCAGCATTCCATTCAGAGTGAATTAAAAGTCGATTTATCTGAATAAATAGCTGTTAAAGGTGGATATTTAGGTCCGATCATTCAGACTAATACTTACCAAGCCGCCATCCATCACACCTCGAGAGCGTAGCCTCCGAACACGCATCATTCCCGTGCTCACGTTTAACAAAATAAATGTGACGAAAATATGTAGATATTTGATGTACAAAAGTACTCATGCATTTATACAGAAAATTATTTTTTTTTATATATAATATCAGCAGATTGTCATAAGTATTATTTGTCATAAGAAATAAACGGAAATTTCCCAAGTTGATCTCTTTATAAATTTAATTAAGTAGTTACTCTGGGTACAGAAGTAATAATTCCATTTGAATGAATACAAATTAAGCAGGATTTAATATTATATAAATTTAATTGTCAGATTTCTTTCTTACTTTTATTGTTCATATTTAAAGATGATACTAATTAAGATTGTTTTCTTTTTCAGAAAAAAAAAGATGAAAGCAAAATTAATACAGATATTTTTTTTATGTTTCACGAAAAAGTATTATTGCTAATTATTTTATAACGTAAATATGTAAGTACGATAAAAATTCCCATTTCAAAATTATATCAACAAAATAAGTTTGCATATGTTAGAAATTTGTATTAATAACTTCATAAGATTTCCGAAATTTTTAACAGATACATTTACTATGAATCAGTATATCGCGTATAAGAACAGATATATGTGAGTGCACGGAAAAATAACTTGTCTATTTGATACAGTTATATTTTCAAAATAAGGTCGAATAACTATGTTAAATCTAGGTTGTTTTTAGAAAAATAAGGGTGGTCAATAAACGTTTCCCTACTGCACCAATTCATATTTTTATAAGGTTTCAAAAAGAAGTTTGAAAAAAAGGCACAGTAAGTTGTTTTAATCTGTTATTATAAAGGTGCTCAGTGAAGAACAATTTTAGTTTAGTTTTGATTGTAGTAGAGGTATAGATAGGACTTGTATCATGGTCTGCGACAGAAAAAAAGTCTTGTTTTTTTTTTCTTCAGAATGACTACAGCTCTGATGAAAACATGGAAAATTCCATACAAGAAATATTGAAAGGTTTGCCTGGCTACTTGGATGACAGGTAAATATAACTTTTTTTTTAGTCGTGTTATGTCCTCGATACTAAAGTCAGTTGAGTTGAAATAAAAATCAATACCAAAAGAAATTGATTCAGTCTGTAAATATGAAGAGGTGGGTGGATAGATTTTTTTCTTTTAGTATGTCACCTCCTAAAGACTCGCACTACGAACCAAGTTATCAGGCCCTATCTCTGTTTCGTACCAAAGTATACAAAGGTAGGTAAAACGTACTTTTGCTGTTGTTTATGTACAAAATCCTCCTATGAAGAAATTGTTTTGAATTTATGATGGTTATTTTGGTTTTATTATTATTACTATTATTATTGTCTTTTTTAATTACTACCTTACAACTTTTTTTTCTTTTTTTTCTGTAGGGAGCCGTTCGTACCACTTGATCTAAGTTTGCAGTCCAATATTCCTATTTCGAAGTACATGGAGCCAATAATAACTGACAATTCGAAAGTACCCACGTTCAAGAAGAGCGAAGATGTTTCTGATTTGCAAAAAGCCCAAGGCTGTCCTACCGCCACAGAAACCACTATGACGGAATCTATCTCAAAGCAAACAGTCCTTGATGGACCTCTCACTAGGGTAACAAAGCAAACACTCCCTGATAGCCTCTCACTACATAAACAGACAGTACTACCTCCAGGCAAACGTTCGTACCACTTGATCTAAGTTTCCAGCCTAAGATTTCTATTTCAAAGTACCTGGGGTCAATTAAAACTGACAATTCAAAAGTATATATCTTCAAGAAGAGCGATGGTGTTTCTACGTTGCAAAAAGTCCAAGGCTGTCCAGAAACGAGGTTGTAAGTGTCATTGAATTATCCTTCTTGCTCTGTTGTTTTGTTTTAACAATTTAAGAAAATTTACTTTCATTTTTATTTTATTTTGTAGGGAGACCTCTCTAAAAAGAGGGAGTAATGATGACAAATATGGAGAATGACCATATCACTGTATACAGCACAAAATCGACAATTCAGAAAATCAGAAACCGAAGGCATACAAAATCAGGACAATACAGGAACCAAAGCAAATAAACAAAAACTTCCATCACATGAAAAGAAGCGAACTCCCGATATGGGAATGAGACCAGGTGCCCAGGAAGAGTAAGCATCTCCTGCTTGCATGCAACACCCGCCGCTTCAATTCGGTAGAACTGTCACATCCGGTTACTTCCATTTCGGAAGACATAGAGTGCAATCTTTTGTTGGATGGTTCAAATGGTCTATGACAGAATATCATCCACCATTCTGGAGCTTGGGACATCATAGTGTATGACGAGTTCCCCATATCGACCGTAGAGCTTCCTCAGTGACGATGTTAGTCAGTCACAAACATATCCCTGACTGAGAAGCTTAACTGAAAGACGCGTAGCTCTCAGAACAAAATCCGTACATTTGGTACATGCTCTGGCATAGCGTATCAACTTAGATATGAACACGCCATAAGCAGGCGATGTAGGGATGTTGCTTTTAAGAAAAGGAAAGTTTGTAATGCTGAAATTGAAGTCGTCACGTTTGTCTTAGAGTGAGGTGTTCATGTGACCATCACTGTCGTAGGACAACATTATGTCGAAATAGGATGCTGAATTATTTGTCTCTGTAGTTTCTTTGACTTCAAGCTCCGAAGGATAGATACTGCTCAGGTAATCCGCGAATTTTGGATTATTGATGGACAACACATCGTCTATGTATCTGTAAGTGAAGTTGAAGTCAGAAGCTAAGTATCTTTTCCCTTCAGAGAACAAAGATTGAATGAATTCAGCTTCGTACGAGTAAAGGAAAATGTCGGCAAGGAGTGGGGCACAATTGGTCCCTATTGGAATTCCGACAATTTGCTGGAAGACCTTTCCTCCAAACACCATAAAAATGTTGTCGATCAGAAAGTTTAAAATCTGAATAATGTCTGTTTCAGTGTACTTATTTTCAGAATCGGACTTTTCTTTTAGAAAGTAGGTTTTGTCATAGTTCACAACAATAAATTTGTCTTTGCGATTACCGTTCTTACTTGTAAACGCATTACTTATAATTTTTGCGAGTCTTTCTTTCAATTTAGAATGTCGAATTGTAGTGTATAGTGTCGAAAAATCAAAGGCTTTGATCGAATGGACTCTACTACAATGAGTGGATTTCAGATGTTCTAAAAGTTCCTTCGAATTCTTTAAAATCCACATCTGGTTGATACCACTGCGAGAATATACTGTCGAACAATATTTTTGAAGCCCAGATTTGATTTCAGATAAAACTTTGGTGAGTAAGATCGATACAGATTTGTTAGAACATTTTGAGGAACCAGCGATGAAACGTTGTTTGTACGGATTCTTATGCATTTTAGGTATACAGTATAAGTATGGTAAATCTAAATTGGTAGTGTCGAAGCCAAAGGAAGCAAGAGCTGATTTGTGGTTATCTATTATTTCAGAGGCAGAAAGGTTACCAATATTTACCATCCATGATACTCTTTAAAAGTGAGATAATTAAAAATACGAACTTCGAATTGAACTCTATGTTTGGGTGTCAAAATGTTGATTTTTTGCATAAATTGCTTAAAAACAAATTCGGGTACATATTGATTTGACTGCTTAAGGATAAAGTAATACCATAGATATATACGATAGGAAAAAAAGGTGTTGCTGGCGACCTTCTAGCTATTAATAGAAATAACGAGTTGTTGCCATGGCAACCAGCAACATAGTATTTTTAAGTAAATATTTTCCTTAGAACTGATTATTTCATCAGAATTTCTCAAAATAGCCTTTAATTCACGCACAAGCTATAAGAATCTCGAAAAATAAGGATATACATATGAATTTTTAAAAACACAAAAATGTTTAAATAGGCAAAAAATGGACGTTTATAGCCAAAAAACGAGACGGACAAATTTTGATCTTCAGGTCTGAATAGTTCGAGATGTTCCTATACATATGTACCTAATCATCTGTCTTCTACCTCATTTCTGTTCAAAGTCGCCACCCTGAACTTAAATTTTCCTTATTTTATGGTATTTTTCTTCGGTGTGAGTCTGAGTGCAAGTCACAATATATCATAACATGACTGCTACGGTCACATTTGATAAGATATTGAGTAATAAACTTGACAAACAATTCCGACGACCAACGACAAGCAATTAACTATGAGACGGCGAAATATGGTTCCAAGCTCGATGTTTTGAAGGAGAACTTCAGTTATTCCCCAATTTACAGTTCTAAACACGAAAATTTGTCTAGAAACCCGACCTCCCCTCAGACCCTCTCACTTGTACCTTAATTCATTGATCTTGTTTACTGAGGATTATATTTTAAAATACTTCGATCTCTCTGTTACACAAACATTCTTAATATATATTAAACATCACTTCTTAGAAAAACATGTTTTTGCTCCAACTTTGTAAGATAGAAATAATTTTGCTCCGACCCGGGGCGAAAAAATTAATCTTGCTCCGACAAAAAAACCAAGCCCCCCCCCCCCCCCTCCTCCCAAGAAAATCAAATGGACCGTGCCTTATTATTTTTCTTAAAAATACGGTGTCCCTGAAAATAAATTTTATTATAAACGTGAAAGGAGCTGATAAGGGCCGTTTTTAGCCCTAAATATCGTGCCGTATTTCTTCCACTTGCCGATACATATGCAAACAAAAGTAATCATTATTGAAAAATAATGTATTTGAAGACTTTTTGTATGTTTTATTTTTCGATGAAATACTCCAAAGATTCTAAAATAAAGGTCCAAAGAGGTAGGGGGTACTCGGGTAATAAAACTGATAATATCGACCATAAACGTAGAAATTTAAACATATTTTGACTGAAACAGATAAATATTAACTAAAAGATATCAAATACATCTACAGTAAACTTCGTATATAACGAAGCCCAGGGGACCATTGGTCCAAATTCGTTATAGCCATATTTCGTTACATGCATTTTGATGCTAAATATGTTTCCTTGGTGTGGCCATTCTGAATGAATGAAAAGTTAAGACCAGTATTAAATATTATAGCTATGTTGTGATTTATTTAGTAAGCATTCTTTACAATTGACACGTCGATAGAGTATTAAATGATTGACAATAATTTCGTCGATCATGTGTATACAACACGTCTCCTAATAGGTAATTAGCGCGGGACAACAGACGGGGAGAGCAATTATTTGATAATTAGTAATTATTCGTCCGCCAGCTGTGTTAATAAGGAATACCTGGAGGGCATTTCGTTACATCAGGTGAAAATACTGAAGAAACTATGACCACGGGACCTCGAGATGGCTTCGTAAAAGCCGAAAATTCGTTACATACAAATTCGTTACAGGCGTACAAAAATCAATGGAGGGTAATAGGACTTCTGCAGGGACTTTCTTTTTACTTCGTTACAAGCAGAATTTCGCTATAAACCTGTTCGCTATAGGTGAAGTTTACTGTACATTGTATAACAGAAATATAATTTTGTATGTAATGGCTATAATAGATGCTTTTAAGTGCGAAATACACATCGCCTCTGTTTGTTTCGTTCCTAGTTATTGTACATTTCATTCGATCGTATTTAGAACACATTTTTTTATGGATTGAGGAGTTAAAATAGTCACATTTTCCATATTTTATGATCTTAAAGATAGATTCTTTGACAAATGCACTCCGTTCCTTTTTTGGTTTTTCGTCTCTGGGGGTAGTGTTCCCCCCGGAGATACAGAAGCCCACTTTTCCAGAATATTTGTATCATGTATATACACCTCCAGTACAAGTAGCGTTCTGTATCTCCGGGAGGAACAATGTTAAACCTTTTCCGTTTTCTATTGATTTCTATGGGAAAAAGACAAGTTTTGACCCAAAATATTAGCAATATTATGCATAATAGATCTAAAATAACTTAAGGGTTTGATGGGAAACTGTATTTGTATTAATTAAACGAACGATTTTTCTTAAAATTTCCATTTTCAAAATTCCAATTTTTAGGGCAGATTTTACGTCTTATCAGCTCCTTTATTCCTGAAGGTCTAGATAGAGGGAAAAGGAGCTTCTCTTCTTCTTTAGGGTTTCAACAAAACTTCATGTGATTGAAGATTTCATGCTGTGCATGGCCGATAGAATACCAAATTTAAAACTTTTGAAAATGAAATAAATGAAAATTGTGCATATTTACAAAAAAATAGCAATCCAAGGAATGCTTGTGTCGCCTGCGAAGCGGCTTATTCTAGGAGGTGGATCACATGGTTCAAAATTACTGGTATCACTATAAAAGTCTGGTCTCATGAAATTCATATGTGAACTATCAGACCTTTTACTTACCAATTGAAAGTAATGGTCAATCTCAAATTTTCATAAAATAGTGTCAATCAACTAGGTCAAGGTCACTACGTAAATATTTTGGTTACAAAATAAAGGTCACATCATAAGAAATATATGTGTGAAATATTAAAGCCCTATCACTTAGCAATCAAAAGATATACGCAATCCTTAGAAAAAAGGTAAAAAATCTAGGTCAAGGTCACTAGGTCAAAAATTATGGTATGTTTAGAAAGGTCTTGCCACAAAGAATACACATGTGAAATATTAACGACCTATCACTAATCTATCAAAAGATATAGCGAATCCCATTTTTATAAAAAATAGGTCAAATATCTATGTCAAGGTCACAAGGTCAAAAATCATGGTATGTGCAGAAAGGTCTTGTTACAAGGAATACACAAGTTAAATTTCAAAGCCTTATCCCGTACCAATCAAAAGATATATACAATCTTATTTTTTCTTTAAGTATGCCAAATATGTAGGTCAAGGTCACTAGGTCAAAATTTATGGTATGTGTAGAAAGGTCTTGTTACAATCAATACATGTATGAAATATCAAAGCCCTATCACTAACCTATCAAAAGATATAGGCAATCTTATTTTTTTTGAAAAGTAGGTCAAATATGTAGGTCAAGCTCAATAGGTAAAAAACATGGTATGTGTAGAAAGGTCTTGTCACAAGGACTACACATGTGAAACATCAAAGCCCTATCACTTACCATTCAAAAGGTATGGGACGTGACACCCAAAGTGAGACAGACTGACTGACGAACGGACAAAGTGATCCCTAGGTGTCGCTATGCTTCGCAGGCGACACAAACGCCTTGGGAAAAATCGTGTTTATATGTTTGTGAAAAACCGGAAGTGATAGCGAGTGTTTACAACTGCACCGCCTTAACGATGTAACAGAGCAATATTTGATTGAAGAAGAGTTTTGTGGAATAGAGATACATAATAATCTAGAAGACAGAAGTTGACAGTATTTGTTTCGTTGAAGAATATAGAAGTCGTGGTAAACGCGATTTTTCCCGAGGTTTGGTGACCTCCCTTTTCTTTTTCTCATTTTCTTTGCAACCTTCTCTAGCTATATCTGAGAGTCCCCGTGGCGCACCCTTAATTAAAAATTACATACTTAAACGGCTATAATTGCGAATGCATGCCTAAGATTAGCCTAAAAATGTAAGTTTATACAAACGAAAATATAGACTTTCATATGAAAAGAAAGATTTTGCACTATAAATTTTGTAAAAATAATTTATTTTCAGGGACTCTTTAGAATTTACATTTACCTTTATTTTGATGTAATTAGAGATGGAACATTGGTCAAATCCAAGACCGAGAAACCCTATACAAAGCCGTTGCCGCTGAAAGTCATCGCAGCTTCTAAACATAATGAGTACAGGCAAGATCCTACCATGAAAAGTTATGGCCTTGCTGACTAGAGCTGCAACGATTCATCGCGGTGCACCGAGAATCGCGATTCGTAGCTCCCACTTGAATCGCGAGTTGTAGTGGTTAGAAACGATTGCAGTCAAATAGTCTAAATAATGCAGAAAAACGTTCTAATTTCAACTTTAAAGTATTTACTAATCGTAGGATTCCCAAATAAGAATGATTTTAGGTGGTGATTTAGAATAAAAAGTGAGCCTTGCAAGTGCATTTTACCTAGCGTAAGAAAATACAGGGTCAGAGGAAATTCGAACCGGCGACTTTTATCGCATTTCAACATGCGCGCGAGTGCTACCCCAAATTGAAAATTACCTCTTTTAAATTATTTTACCTATGCACTTCTGTGTGCAAACTGGTTAGTTATATCTTTTGTACACAGTATCGAATTTATATCCAAAAAAGCCGTTCTGTGGAGGGAGGGGGGGGGGCCCTTAAGTAATATTTCCACATGATACATGTACATAAACATATATATCATACAGTGCTTTCACATGAACTGGGTATTTTATGCATTTTTTTTTAGGTTGAGATGTGATTTTCAATCAAATTTTTCAAAGTTCTATTGCTGACAACACTGGATCCGTAAGAGGAGTCTGTTTTGATAATTCAAAACTCATATTAATCAAAGATGGAGAAGTAATTCTGTTGTCCAATTTCTCTTGGAAAAATGGGGAAATTCAGATTGGTCAGGCCACAAGAATCAACAGTTCACCTCCACCCGACGTTTCTGAACAACTGGAAAGAAGGCCAGGGACTTCATGTTCCAAAATGAAACTTCAATGGTCCGCATTGCCACGCTTAACTTTGACCAAATAGGATGACAACTTCCACCAGAGTAAAAGTTATATCTGTAATAACGAGTTAAAGAAAATCCTGGGCACCTGGTCTCACTTCCATATCGGAAGTTCGCTTCTTTTCATATGGTGGCGGTTTTTGTTTTTTCGCTTTGGTTCCTGTTTTATCCTGATTTTGTATGCCTTTGGTTTCTGATTTTCTGAATTATCGATATTGTGCTGTATACATGGATATGATCATTATCCATGTTTGTAATGGTACAGCACAATATCGATTTTGCTTTAGATTGACCTATTTTTACAAGAGTTATGGCCCTTGGACTTAGCAAAGTGGTAGGTTCACTAACTGCCAAAATCAGCCCTTAATTTTTGCGAAAAATAATTTTATGAAAATTATGATTCACTCTCTCTTATATATATCTCAAATACCTGCCGATGTAGAAAGTAAATATTTTTCATTGTCAAAACGTCACGTGCGTTTGTTGTGACGTCACATTTTGACGTAATTTGCTCTGCATGACGGAAAATCGCCATATTTTTGCATTAATCTTTAAAATTAGTATATAGGCGCCCACCCTCACCCAACATAAATTTTATGTCGATCGAAAGATAGATTGCAAATTGAACTTTAAATATAAAAATTACTTTGGGTGAGGGCTGGCGCCCTACTTATTTTCATAAATTTTGACCAGAATGATGCAAATTTCTTACGATTTTTCAGCATTTTACGACTTTAATCCGATTTTGAAGCCATATCATTCGGAGTATTGCACGTACATTAAAATATTTATTTGGTATTTCAAACAACCACACATATAACTTCCTTATTACGAAATACAATCGAAATCTAAAACATTCTTAAATAAGGGCCGATTTCCCATGTTCCCGAACCTGCTCCTTTCGTGAATTCAGTTACCCAGACTTTTCTTGCAGATAATGAACTGATGAACAGAGATGTAGGACATATATTTATGCGGACTTATATCGCGCAGCGATCATTACATTGTTTAGACCGAAGATCACTGTTAAGTACCACAAATTTACATGTCTGGTCCATTATGTACATTTATCCGCTTTTAAATAATGCTACTGAATTTTCAGACGTTTAACATTGTAGTAATAGGGCTTATATATTTTCTAACTTTGGTCAAGACTTTCATGGGTAGCAAAAAGTATTACACTAAGATGTTGATCTTGGAAATAGATCAAAAACAGTTAAATTGATATTTACTCTTTATATGCCTACTGGAGAAACTAATATTCTTTTATATCACCTAGTGAGAGAAAACTTAGATGAAGAAACCAGTGATAAAACGAATAAGATAGCCTTGAGAACATGTGAGAGGGAAAAGACAAAATAGATAAACAAAAGGTAACTACTCATCATATCCTCACTATTAATAAAATGAACAGTTTGTGAATAAATATTTCTAGAGATGACAAATATGCATCATTTTCTACACAATTGGCTCTTAAAACTTTATTTACTCTTACCATTTTCTTTGTATTGTAGGACGTTTGAGCACTCAACAAAAATGGCTGCCAGAGCTCTAATTATTTAGTAACACCGTCCTGACCTCTCCATTTAAACTCCTTATCATAATCTCGTATGATATTAAAGGAAGCAAGTGCTGAAGATCCTCTGCCTCGCACATTTTGAATGAACAAATGTTGCTACATGTATCAAGAGCTGTGAATAACTGGTCAATGCCTCTCTATACATCAACTGATTCATGGAATTGATCATTCTTTGAAAAGGGAGGTAATCCTTATCTTCTAATTAGATTATTGTCATTAACTGATTGGTAATCCAATATGGCTGCCAATGACTTTGATTTGCTTAAACATTTTCTCGGCAACCAAAATAAGGAACGCTGAACATTGGAGAGAGAAGGAAGTCAATCATGTCGGCACCGATTGCCATTGCTCTCGTTGGTTTAAGTGTAGTCATTTATGTTTGATGTTTCTATGTGATTTGGCGTTCATTGTACCATTTCCGTCTTATTCTGTGCGTGTCTACTCTGTGTTTTTGTAGTGTGTGTTTTGCTGTTGGTGCTACAACCGAATGTTGTTGGAGATCCCCCTCCTTTCCTTTGATATCAATTAACAAAACAATAGTCGAACAAATTTCTACATTCTTCATTTCTCATACGTATTTTAAATTTTTCAAAACAGCACTTCTAGTAAAACCATCCCCAATGTTTTATAAAAGTATCATGTTGTTATTTGAAAGGTAATGTATTGGTCATTGCGTGGTACTTTTCCTCCATGTTTTTCCATACTTCCTTTGTCGTGTGCTTTTTACATTTTTAATCGATAAGTTCTAAGGGAATGTTCCCCAAAAAGTTTCATATAAGTATCGGATTGATATTTTTGGGGTAAAGAATAACTAAGTAGTCCGATCCACACTCTACTTGTGTCTTCTATAGTTTTGAAACAATCATTTCTATGGGGAATGTGTCCCGAAGCGTAACCATACTGTATCTGTGATATATATTTTCCATTTTTTGTCAAAACAAATTCTATGGGAATGTTCCCCCAAATTCTATAACAGCATTTTTTTTTATTTCTAGGGGAATGTTCCTCTACACTATATTTAATAGTCATGTGCATTTTATATTTTTGAAACGATCATCTTAAGGGAAATGTTCCCCCTAGCTTCATTTAGGTATGCTTTTATTTCTTGGAAGATATTCCTCAAAACTGAATTTGTCACATGTACTTTATGTTTTTGAAATCAACATTCTCTAGAGAATGATCAAATTATCCGATTGATACTTCTTTGCTTACGCACGTGCCGCTTTTAAACAATCAAATTTACATATTCATATAAAATGCTATCCCGTTATCTTTATCCCCTTCGATTTAACGGAAATTCAGCCAATTTGTTATTACAGACAGGTGATCTGAATTTGACGAAATTCCCCGGGAGACCTCTTTATTTTCACAAGGCGCCAGTAGGATATTTAATGCACACCTGGTACGCTGGAGTATTTTTTTTAGATCGCGAGGAACATAAGGATATTAGAACATTCGACACTCAAAGTCAATAAGATGTTAAACGTCTTCAAATTCAATAGCATCATTTAAGACCTGATAAATTTACAGCATGGACCAGACAAGAGATAGCAAAGCAGGACTTAAGAAGTTGGAAAATAAAGTACATTCTATTAACATGAATCGATATTATTTCTCAAGCCAAATAAACAAAATGCTTTGGAATGTAGAAATGACATAAAAATGAGCACCAAAACATGAAAATAAAGGTAAAATTATTGCAAAATGAACAAAGAAATGTACGTTATGCTGTATTTTATACCATTATACATTAATCTGGAATGTCCAACTCACAAACGAAAGTATCATATCACACTTTTAGATAATTAAGGATTCCGACTTCCGTCGGAATCCTTTCTGTTATTGTATTGTCTTTTCTTTATTCTTATTATTCTTACCCCCAAGCCATTCCAGAGACGTTACAACAAATTACCGCATCATATGATAAAATGGAAAGTATCATGTGAAAGAGCAAATAAAGATCTTAACTTTAAATTTTTTTCTTGTCGAAAAGTTCACATATGCCCCTGCTAGAGGTCATCAAAGGTAAAATCTTTAAAACCTTACAACTCCTAAACTAACCGCGCGATTTGAATGAAAATTGTTTTATATTGTTCTTTGGGAAATTTGCAAACTTTCATACGCTTACATGCTTGATAAAATATTTACGGTTTTCGCGTTATTTTGAGTTGAAAATACAACTTTAAATTGGCACAGTGCCAAGATTTTGAGTTGAAACTTGGATGGTAGGTTACTTATAGGTAGTCATTGATGATGACCTAGTTTCAAGGTCAAATTATGATTCTCAAGTTCACAACAAACTTTTGCCTTTAGAACAAAGACTATTTTACCTTGACAGTTCAAACTTCATAAATACAATCATTGATCCAAGCCCTTTCACCTTGACCTTGATCCAAGGTCAAATTCTCATTCTCAAGGTCACAATACACTTTTTCCTATAGAACAAAGACCATTTGACCTTGAGAGTTCAAACTTGACGCAAATATTCTTTGCATCAAGTCCATTCACCTTGACCTTGACCCAAGGTCATTTGTTCGATTTCAAGGTCACAACAGACTTTTGTTGATAAAATATTGAGCTTTGAATAGATGAAAAGAAATCTTGATGATAATAAACTAAACTGGTTATCTTTCATCCATGACCTTGGTTCAAGGTCAAATAAACTTTTTCAAGGTCATAACAAACATTTACTCTTGTAGGATTGAAAGGATTTTGTTCTTTAATATTTATTCTTCACACAAGTAGTACTTCTTATTTGAACTTTACATAGTAAGATAGATAACTCTTTTATTCTTGTTCTCTGTTTCCTTTTTTATCTTAGTAGCATTACTTGTCTGTACTTTCATGCTGTTGTCATTCTCTATTTATAGAAATTTCCTCATTGTTAATTCATTGTGCAATTCTTTTTGGGATAGTAATTTAAAAGGATTCAAAATGGATAGAATGGATCTAGGAGTTTAAAGACTTCCTAAACTTGAAAGGTATTTATCGTCTTTTTCTTCTTTTTGTCGATAAATAGATAAGAGTCCCAAGTTAGACATAAGCTCTTTTGACTCATTTGCTGAAGTGAATAAGGCACTAAAGCAACTATTCTTTTTTCATCTTCTTTATTCGGATTTTAGCATTTCAGTTCCAATGAAGGTCTAATAAAGGAGAAATCCATCTGTTGCTTGCAACAGTAGCCATCTAGTTATGAATGCCTTCGGTTTCTGGTTTTCTGAATTATCGATTTTGTGCTGTATACAGGGATATGGTCATTATCCATATTTGTTATCATTACATACTTAAATGATAAAATAAGATTCATTTTATAGAATGATGAAACGTAGGGTTATGCAGAGGTATCCAGAACAAAAGAATCGAGGATCTCTTTTGTTTATCTAGAACAAAGAATATTGAGGATCTACTTTTACTTTCAGTTTCCATATTGAATAAATTAACGGATAGGGCTTTATAACACAACACTTCATTAAACAATATCCTCAGGCATTAGACAATATCCTCAGGCATTGGACTATCCGTTACTCCATTGTTTAACCTTACTAAGCTTTAATCTGTTTATAAACCTAAAGATGTAAAGTCAACAGGTTATCTTATGCTTTCTTTGCGTTGCGCAGTAGCAATCATCAATGAATAAGACTGTGTTAAAGGGTGGTAATCATCAAGGAATAAAAGACACTAATATGGATATTTCTGTACATCCATTTTAATTAAATTCAATTTTCTGCTTGGCTTACACATGTTCCATGAAAAGCATTCTTCCTCATTCTTCAAACAACACTTCAACTGAGATCATGAGCAAAAAACATCTGAAATCAGACTATAGGATATATAAGCCAAATGAGGATATACAAGCCAAATTGCACTTTGATGAAAAACATGAATATCAAACGTCTTTAAATTCAATGGCATCATTTAAAACCAGATAAATTTACAGCATGGACAAGACATGCACGTTTGGGGTACTAAAGCCTCGTCAGTGATCCTCAGTCTAAACAATGTAATATGGCCAAAATGTATGAAAATCATTATGTCCAAAATGTACCAAAAAGACGTAGCAGAATGGGTGGGATATGATGCTACAGGACCATGAATGTTATACATGTACCTTTAAAACTGCAAACACACTCCTATATAGATTTGACCAAGGATGATTAAAGCAGAGTTCTTATTCTGAAATTCTCAGATGATGAAACCAGACACAAGGGTGAGTTTTACAGATAAAAAATACATGAACATAATTAATTATTCAAACAATTTATTCAAAGAATGAGCAAAGTGATCTACATGTATTTCTATATCATAACAGAGTTTAACAATAGTTTAGTCAATAATAAAACACACTTTGGATAGAGAAACAATTTGATATGTTTGATGAAGAACCATGTGACGGTGTGGATGTCTGTTAGTTGTCTGTTGAGTGTGTAAATATTAGGTCCTTGACAATCACACTGTAGTTCACTGTTTGACTGGATGTGATTTTACGTGTTTACATTCACACAATGCACTGCAAATACATCAGTCTTGACTGCAAACGCTGCCAAAAGCAATATTTCAACTGTCTTCATGTTTACATATCGCGTCCAAAGACCCCGGATGAAACGTAGGTACTCTTTTTAAAAGTATAAACTTAGACGTTATATATAACACATAAAGTGTTTTGAATATATTTCCCTGACATTGTCGCCATAGCACTTTCTATATAGACATAACGTCAGAGAGTGCATGAATGTTAAACGTCTTTAACTTGAATAGCATCATTTAAGAACAGATAAATTGGCAGCATGGAACAGACATGCACGTTTCGGGTTCTTAACCCTTGTCAGTGATCCTCAAATCTAAACAATGTAACATGCCAAAAAAGTATGAAAGTTACTATGTCGAAAATCGTACCGAAAGACGTAGCAGGATGGGTTGGATATGATGCTGAAGGACCCACATTTTAGAAATTTTTATAGAAATTTTGATAACAGAAATATTAGAATGCGTTGAAGAAACGATCAACCGAAATTGATCGAACTTGGCTACATGTGCCCTCGGGGACTCCTGGTCCACCAGAAGTGACACTCACCAAGTGGTATAAATGTTAAACGTCTTCAAATTGAATAGCATCATTTAAGAACAGATGAATTGCCAATCTTAGATATTGTTTTCATTTTCGTGCTTAAACATCGACGGCGGGTGCGGCTAGCCAACAGGGGATGCTTACTCCTCCCGGGCGCCTGGTTCCACTAGCTTGCTAGGGGTCCGTCGATGCTTAATTTTGTGCTCTATTGTGAGTGCTGTTGAGATTATTGTCAGGATCTTCTTTAACTCATATAGTTCCGGGTCAAGTAAAAACTAATCAATAAAATGAATCTTTAAAAAATATATTTCAAAACCATTAGATTCTTTGTAATTTCAAATTTTTAACATGATGATTGATCACAGTCATGTTTTCATACCTTGAACGAAAAGTGTAAGCTTGCTGTTTAAAAGATGTGTACTACTATGTTTGTGAAAAAGCTGTAATTTCAATCTGTGACAAACTTGCTGATGACTCTTGTGTAGGATCTGAATATGGAGAACTCGGTAAGATACCTCATTCGCCTTCTACCAAAACAAAATTATATTTCTTCAAGGCAATAGAAAAATTAGATAATACATCGATATGGAATAATTGGTGAGATATTGTAAAAGAAATGGATTGTCCCGAAGAAATTATAGCAACTTTTAAACAGAAGTTTATTTCGAATTGGCAGGATGATGAAGAAAGAAGACGAAGTAAGATAGAGCGGAGAATTTCTCGATTTATCTCAAAAATAATCAATCACTTTTGTTAGTGAGAACTTTGAGTAAATACTGGAGATATTTGTATTAAGTACTATTCCATATAAGAATTGCCATATATTGGTGATTTTCACAATGTTGAAAAAATAACATTTTTGGCTTAAACGTGTATTATACACAAGAGTGAAGACTATGGTGAAGTATTTCGGAAAAAATATTGCTTAATGATAGAGATTTTGCTTCCAAATTCTTTCTATTCCTCGATTGGTTTCCTACATTAGCTATACAAAATACCTTAAGTTAAAGATTAAATAAAAACTAAACTACACAAGTAAATCAAATAACGTTACAATGAATTGAAAGGTATTTTCTTTCTTGCTAAGAATACAATAAATGAATTTTGTGTAAAATCAAGGCTAAAGTGCTTTGATTTAAAAAAAAGTCAAAGATTGTTGCAAGAATTACGCACCTTGCAGAAGGTGGCGCTTTATGAATAAATTAAACCAGCAATGGCGGCCCCAATGGAAGAAACATCACTTGGATAAGTAACCTGAATAAATGCTCTTTAAACGCATATTTCGAAGGGGAATGTGATATTTGCAACAAATTTCCAAATGAAGAAGCTTTGGTCAAACTGCGAGATTGTAGCAAAGTAATATCAGGTCACCTTATACAATGTAAAATAGCTGGAAAGTCGTTTCCAAGCGAAGCAGAGTTATTGAGCTGTAGAGCTGGTATTTGGAAGTGGAGTATAGAAACGGATCGTGGTACCAGGGTGTGTCCATTACATAGGTACAACTACGGATGGAGGCCAAGCAGGAAATGCGGGTTCCCCAATCACCCAGTGGTCCTCTTCAAGATAACACATGTAATTAATTGGCACTTCTAGGTACCTGGGTGATATTCTTGCTGTCGACAATCCTGTTTTTGAGAAATATAAAAATGTTATTTATCCACGGGAATTGATTTTAAACAAGGCAAACGTTTCAAACACAGAAACACCGTTTTTGGACCTAAATATCAAAATTATCAATGGAGAGATCCATACAAGTGTGTATGACAAAAGAGATGATTTTGGATTTAACATAGTAAATTTCCCCTGGCTTGACGGTGATGTTCCTAGATTACCGGCCTATGGTATCTATATTTCACAGCTCATCCGGTATGCTAGAGCATGTACTGATGTTTTGGATTTACATAGTAGAAATTTACAACTTACCAAGAAACTTTTAGGACAAGGTTTTCGATTTTACAAACTAGTAAAGACTTTCTGGAAATTTTACAAAAATTATCGTCAACTTCTTCTGAAATTCGGACCAATACAGGCAACGGAGTATATTACTTAGGGTATTTCACAACCTGCATTTTATGGTGACAATATTAACAAGATAAGAAGGATCAAAGATGTAGTGTAGATGAGTGCACATGTAGCCAAGTTCGATCAATTTCGGTTGATCGTTTCTTCAACGCAATCTAAATTTCTGTTATCAAAATTTCTTGAAATTTCTAAAAAGTGGGTCCTGTAGCATCATATCCCACCCATCCTGCTACGTCTTTCGGTACCCTTTTTCGACATAGTAACTTTCATACTTTTTGGCATATTACATTGTTTAGATTTAGGATTAAGGATCACTGATGAGGGTTAAGTACCCGAAACGTGCATGTCTGGTCCACGGTGCCAATTTATTTGTTCTTAAGTGATGCTATTCAATTTGAAGACGTTTACATAGACAACATCACTATCGAAAATGCGTCAGAATCATCAAACGCCTTTTATACCGTGGATATGATCCTAATGTCACCAAGTTGGACACTAGGCTTGGTACTTGACCAATCTACAGTCTTGTACAAGCGCATTCTTAAAACTTGCACTCTGACTGACTGTGACGACGGGACTCCATGACGGGGCCTCGATCAACTGTCCTCTCTGAATGTCAGTCGGACTCCTCGGTTGATAACATACATAAGCTCGCGGCGACAGAGCACGGATTGTATTACGTACGCCCTCTTTTTATATCCATTTACATATTCATCTGTGTTGCTTGGGCTCCTGCGTTTTGCGATTTTGTTTGTGTGTGGTCATCTGACAGTGAGGAGGTTGTTTTACACCACAATTGTACGTTCTTCGAGACGTCTGGGTAATCGGAAAAGTGGGAGGGTTGTGCGCACGTAATCCAGGATAACCATACCTTCTGCTATTTTCGTGGCAGATGACCGTCCTAAGTCGGCACCGGTTGCCCATTGGTCACGCTGGTTTATGTGTAGTCCTTTGTGTTTAATGTTTCTGTGTTGTGCGTTGACGTTCCTTGTCCCCTATGCGTCTCTTTCTGTGCTTGTCTGCTTTGTGTTTTTTTGCATTGGGTGTTTTGGGGTTTTGCTGTTGGTGCTACAACCTGGTGTTGTTGGGGATCCCCTCCTTTGTTTTCTTTTACAAAGTAGGTTTTGTCATAGTTAACAACTTACAATAAATTTGTACTTGCGATTACCGTTCTTACTTTTAAACGCATTACTTGTAATTTTTGCGAATCTTTCTTATAATTTTGAATGTGGAATTGTAGTGTAAAGTGTCGAAAAAACAAAATATCTTGAGCACAACTCAATCATAGACCTAAAATATATCAAAAAGATTTAACTTTCTATTATTTATACTTTGTGAGAAATGGGGACCACAATATTACATAATAATAATAATAATAATACTTTATTTTAAGAGGGTGGCACATTTAGCATTTTCGCTATTCTCCCATGTGGCCCTCGTTAACGTATTTACAGAAAATATATATAAAGATATGTACAAAATATGTAAGGCATATACATTTTTATAAAAAATGGTAATAATAGATATTCAAAGTTATAAAGTCCATATAAAGTATAGAGTCCATATAAAGTTCGATCATTTGTATATTATAATCAATAAGTTCCCCTATTTGAATGAATGTATTTAATCATTGAGTTTTTGAACGCATTTATATTATTAGAAGCCCTTATTTCAGTAGGTAAGTTATTCCAAAGTCGAGCATCCGAGTACTGAAAACTGCGTTTATATTTTTCAATATGAGGCCTGGGCATATCAAAATTATCACATGTTTTGGATCGCAAAGAATATGTTGATGATCTCGGTTGCGGAAACAATTCGTTAAGATAAGTAGGACATGGTAGGTTTTTGATTTTATATAAGAGAATACTTTTTTGATATTCAACTTTTTCAAAGATATTCAACCAATTCAGTTCTTCGAATAGTGGCTTAGAGGGGGCATCTGATGGTGCATCTAATATAATTCGCGCTGCATACTTTTGAAGTTTGTGTATTCTCAGAAGATTATGATTAGTTGTATTGCTCCAAATTACAATGCAGTAGTCTATCAATGGGAGAATGTATCCATTATAAAATATTTTACGATAGTGAAGTGTTAAGTAGTGCTTTATTCTTTTAAGAAGAGAAAGTTTGGATGCTATGTTTTTGCAAAGTTTATCTATATGTTTATCGTAGTCAAGGTGTTGATCAATTTCTACTCCTAGCAGTTTATGAGTTTTGACATTTGTAAGATTAACTGAATTAATTGTAAGGTTTAGCAAAGAGTTTGGAAGCTTTGAAAGTCTTTGATTGGTGCCAAGAAGCATACAGTTTGTTTTGTTTTCATTTATTATCATTTTGTTTTCTTCACACCATTTATTTATCATTTCTAGGTCATATTGCATTTGATCTTCAATTGTTTTAAGTGATTTTGAGGAATGGTGAATACTTGTATCATCTGCAAACAGTGCAATTTGAGAATATTTAACATGTAATGGGAGATCGTTTATGTATATCAAAAATAAAACTGGCCCTAAAACAGATCCTTGTGGTACTCCTGATTTAATGCGATTTATTTCAGACTTGTGACTACCAATATGTACACTTTGTTGACGATTTTCTAAGTAAGATTTGAACCAACTAAGGGTTTTATGATCAAAGTTATAACATTTAAGCTTATCTATAAGAATTTCATGGTCAACAAGATCAAAGGCTTTACGGAAATCAAGAAATGTTACACCAGTAAGGTCACCATCATCCATATAACTTAACCATTCTTCGGTAAGCTGTGTAAGTGCAGATTGGCACGAGTGAAATTTACGGAAACCAGATTGATATGGACTAAGTAAATCGAATTGCCTAAGAAAATCATTTAGTTGAATCGCAATATGTTGTTCAAATATTTTTGAGATAGTCGGAAGGACCGATATTGGCCGATAGTTGCCAGTTTGAGACTTATCGCCATTTTTGTAAATTTTGGTGATTTTAGCTATTTTTAAATCATCGGGAAAGATATTATTTTCAATGCTTACATTAATGATATGTGCTATATGCCTGCTTATTATCGGTGCTGCTAATTTTATAATCCTTGGTCCAATATTGTCATAGCCAGCTGATTTTGATGGATTTAACCGATTTAAGAGCTTGAAAACTTCTGATTCACTTATCTTTAAGAGTTCGAATTTATCAAACTCTTTTAATTTAGTTTTTGTATAATTTTCCAGCATTTCTATTGTATCTTTATTGTTTCGATTTATAATACCAAGTGTTTGACATATATTGATATAATAGTAATTAAATGCGTTTGCTATATCTACGGGATTTTCTAAACTTTTTCCATTGTCGTTTATTATATTTGGTATAGTTGAAATTGGCATAGGATTCACTTCTTTGATATGTCGCCATATATCACCCGAAGTTTTATGGTTTTGAATTGCGGATTGATAGAAATCTGATTTTGCTTCTTTGATTAATGCGGTAACTTTATTTCTCCATAATTTATAATTAAAATCGTCTTTGTCTTTTTTGTATCTATCTCTTTTATGTCTTGCCTCATTGATTTCTTGGTTTAACAAAGCAGGTTTAAATTGATGTCTTACTCGCTTTGTTTTTATTTTAGCGTGTTTGTTTAGGGTCTTTAGAAAATGTGTGTAGAATTCTTGTACAGCCTCGTTTGGGTTGTCCATATGTTCTACTTTCCATATTTCAGACGTAGCAAGATCATGCAAGAAGCAGTTTTCATCAAAATTTTTAAAGTCTCTGTATTTTATTTCTAATGGTTTTTGCCGACGGGAATTATGTGGTATTTTACGCGTTGCACATACGGGAAAGTGATCTGAAATGGCGATGTTTGGGACATTATTTTCGCAAAGAAAATCTGTTTTATTGGAGTAAATATGATCTATTAATGTTGAGGTTGTACTTGTTATCCTTGTGGGACTCGTTATTATTTGCTTTAAATCATATTGTTCAAGTTCACTAGTCCAATGTAACGGGGGTTCCTTGAGATAATCAATATTAAAATCTCCCATTATAATAATTTCATCGTCATTTGTAGAAAATGCTCTTTTTAATTCATCTGAAAATGTATCACTCCATTCTCTTTTAGACGATGGAGGTCTGTACGCTGAACATACCAAAATTGGTTTTGAGTTTTTAAATTTCACTTCAACCCAAATTGATTCAAAGTCTTCTAATTCTAGATCGTATCTCCTCTTGTATGTTAATTCGTTAGATAGATAAATGAGAATATCGCCGCCTTTTTTATTATCTTTACGATCACGTCTTTCCATATTAAATCCTTTTATGTTGAAGATATCGTTAGAAATTTTGTCATTTAAAAATGTTTCACAGATACATAAAATATCTATGGATTCAGGGTTAGATAACATTAACCTGATTTCATCGATTTTAGTGTTTAAGTGGCATACATTAATATTTCCGATATGGAGACCTTTCCGTTTAAACCCAAATTGTGAATCGATAGCATTATTTTCTTCATTAATAAATATCTTTTCTATACACGTTCCGTTTAGTTCAAATGGATCATATTTATTAAAAGCTTTCTTTTTAAGTTTCTCCTCTTTTTGAAGATGGTTAGAACAGTAAACGGGTGCCGACCTACATGACCTATGAATATTTGAGTTCGATAAAAAGATCTTAGTACAGTTAAAGTCTAAACAAGAGCACACTGTCATATTGCATTCATTACAGACTTTAAATAATGGATCAAATTTGTTAAATGTGTATAATTTAGATTCAGAATAACGAATTTTGTCGGCATCCCGATCCTTGCCCGCTTCCTAGTAGTTTCTGCAATGTCTCATTTTATGTCCTGTTTGTCCGCATTCCCAGCATTGGATTTTTCCGTAATGTCTGCAGTTTTTTGCTACATGACCCCTTTCTCCACAGTTGTAGCAATGATTTGTCCGTCGTTTTTCATCGCTCTTTAAGATATTTAAGTACTCATTGTAGACGAAGAGAAGGTCGCGGGTTCCTTTATCGGATAAATGTACTCGGTCTTCCCAGAACTGTACCACATTTACCTCTTTTATGGCTTTCGTTGTTTCCACTAATTTCGCTCCGTATGTCTTGCAGACATGTTGGAGTATCGCATTTATCTCTGACACGTCGCACCTCCTTCTCGGTAAAACCTCCGCGATGTAGATTTCGGTATTTGGCGATCTCGCATGAATGTCCTTAATTATTTCAACAAAATCGTTTTCGATGGCTTCGATCTCTCTGCCGCTATCCACGTCATTTCCGCCCGCCTGTATTATAATATTTCCGTAATGCTCCACCCTCCTGTTCCCTAATTCTTTTCTTATCCTTGATACCCACGCTCCCCGTCTTGTTCTAACTTGTACTGAAGATTGAAGTCCCTTTGGATTAATCCTTTGAAGTAAAAAGCTTCCTATTATTAATGTCGCGTCCTGTTTGGATTTCATTCCCTTGTCTTGAAGAGTTTCTGAATTTCGTAGATATCGCGAGGCATTCTTTTCGTTGCGCGATTTAAGAACTTCTGCATAAGTTGGTTTCTTTTCCTGTTCCCTGGCCGTTAATTCTTGTTTCTTTCTCAAGTCTACCTGTGTAACCGCATGAGCATGGCTCCCAGTCATCCGGGGATGGCTGCAAGCCATGTCCATGTCCGTCTGCGTCTCTGTCGAGGTTTTCTGTTGTTCCACTTGAATTGTACCGTCCTCGGTCTGTGTTTCAGCATTGGATTTTACTTTCTGAATTTCTATTTCTTGGAGTCTTTTCTTCAATCTATTTACGCATTCGTTTAGTTTCCCAATTTGTCTCTTTAAATGTTCGATATCCTGGCTCTGGTATTCTATGGGGGTTGATGATCTTATTTCTGCTCCCACCAGTCGCTTAATTTCTGTTTCTTCGTTAAAATTTGGTTATATGGGAGAAAATATAGGAGAAAGGTTATATATGACATGGAGTTATATAGGAGAAAAAGACCACACCCATTTCCTAAGACCCCAGGGGTCTGGGCTCAGATGAAATATCAGGTGCACACCTAGATTATAGACCTTGCAAAAATTAACTTTCTATCATTTATACATTCTTAGAAATGGTTATCATTTATACATTCTGAGAAATGGTGACCACAAGATTACACAGAGTTAGTTATATAGGAGAAAATGACCGCACCAATGTTCTAAGACCCTTGGGCTCAGAGGCTCAAACAAAATATCAGGTGCACAAATTGACCATAGACATATGATATCATGTTGCAAAAAGAATTAACTTTCCATCACCAACATTGTCAGAGGACTTGAAACCACAAGAAATGTTGGACGGAGGCCGGACAAAGGGCGATCGCATAAGCTGGACTTGTCATAGACCAGTAGAGCTAAT
Organism: Pinctada fucata; assembly: GCA_028142955.1. Lineage (NCBI taxonomy): Eukaryota > Metazoa > Mollusca > Bivalvia > Pterioida > Pteriidae > Pinctada > Pinctada fucata. Next base: position 12,561,836 of record AP027110.1, on the reverse strand, counting down.
CATCTGAAAGTATGTACTTCAAACTCCTATTTGAGGTTGGGATATGTTAAAAAATTATATTCATGACCAAAAAAATCTTTCAAACTCATTCTTGAGCTCTTGATATGGTAGTTAAAGAATATTCGTGATAGTATAAGTCATCTGAAAGAATGTATTCAACTGCAGTCTTTAGCTCTGATATGATCAAATCCAAAAAAAAGTCACCTGAAAAAAAGTCTTTAAAACTCATTCTAGGGCTCTTGATATGATTCATGATAAAATATATAAGTCACACAATATTCATGACAAAACATGAGTCATCTGAAAGAATGTTTTCTAACTCATTCCTGAGCCCCAGATAACTGGAGTAGGTGCTAGGTAATTCCAGCACGGGACCGCACGTGTGTGCTACAGGACTTCTGCTGAACCTTTCTAATTGTGTGCATATTACTTCAATTATTTTTCTGATCCTGTTAATAAACGCAGTAGCTTCCTCAACATTATAATGTTTTGACCTTTTATTTATTGTTGTAAAAAGCGCAATACTGATGTTTCAGAACATGATTTTGGAGATGCATCAAGCAGCTTTATCACTTTGCGAGGGAGTTCCGGGTCCTTATAAATGGTCATCAAATTATCTACTGACGAGATCCTAGTGAGTAACTCTTCTCTACATGCCAGTGCCATATTGTCTGTGCAATATTTTGCTTTTTGAATTAGTTCCTTATGCGCAATTTGGTCTATCAGGCTTTTAAGGTTGTCCTTGTTTGAGAGTACAGTAAAACCAAACCTGTCTAGTAATGAATTTATTAAAATAACATTAACAATTCGAATACTCTCTTCATTAATATGCATCGCATATTGATTGGTTAGGGAATAAGATAAGATGTACCTGAGTGGTTTTACGCATTGTTAGATCATATACAACAACGTGTAAGTACAGTATTCTCCATTCGAAGGCTCAATCTCGGGCATAATTGTAACCCACCATAATAACTTCGGACAACAAAGACGATCGCTTATTACAGGACAATCAAAATCCACCTAAGTCTACGCCAAATCCTGATATTGGGGTCGCCGACGCTGTAAGTTAACTCAAATCTATGCTGGACAATCAGTTCGCTTCTCTTTCTCAGCAACTTATCTCAGAACCAAAGTCTAACACCAAAAGTTTGAACAAAAACTGAAGGAGAGCACGTTTATCAAAATTAAAGGGAAAGGAAATAAAGTCCAATTTCTTTTCAACAAGGAGATTCTCGAGGATCTGGACAACCTATCGGACTCTCTGTAGGGCGACAAAGCTTCTATTGAGAGTATTCGATATTAAGGCGAAGTTAACTAAAAGAAACAAGTTGAATCGGATAGCTGACGCTAGTCCAGGAGGGTGGAGGACCGTTAACGAATACGAGTGTAATGATTAGACTCAGACGATGACCGTAAAATCCGCAGCGCAGAAAACATAGCATTACTAGCAAAACGGAGGAGAGGCAACAACAGTTTACATTTCTAATATTGAAAAGTTATCAGAAAAAGAAACAGAGTGAAGAGAAGGTTTGTTTAATCATTTTTCATACTGGGAACACATTGAAGCATACGATTCAGTACTCTCCATCATTAATAACGGATATTCATTGAATTTTGAAAAGTCTCCTCCGTCCATGCATTTCAGGAATAATTTATCAGCAAGAAAAAATCATGATTTCGTGAATCTGCACAAGAACTTGTTGATTCAGGCAGAGTCGTAAAATTGCCCTTCAAACCATACGTTGTGAAGTCTTTGAAGTGTAGCAGAAACAAATAAGAAACGTTTGATATTGGATCTTAATCGAACTTCGACGGCGGGTGCGGCTAGCAAACAGGGGATGCTTACTCCTCCCGGGCACCTGATCCCACCTCCAGCTTGCTGGGGGTCCGTCGATGCTCAGTTTGGTGCTCTATTGTGAGTGCTGTTGAGATTATCGTCAGAATCTTCTTTATCTCATTAGTGTTCTCAATAAATATCTGAAAAAAAGAAAAAGTCAAATTCGAAGACTGGAAAATAGCAACTCAATATTTTTCTGCAAATTGCTTCATGACAAGATTCGATCTTCAGTCAGGCTATCACCATATACATATTCATCCTACTTTTCAAACATATTTAGGATTTTCTTGGAACGGTAATTTTTATTGTTACAAAGTCTAACCCTTGGCTTGTCGTCAAGTCCCTACGTATTTACCAAATGTCTCAGACCTCTAGTAAAGTGTTGGCGAAAAAACGAAATTAAGGTCGTTCTTTATCTTGACGATAGATTTATTATTTCAGATTCAGAGACATCTTGTTCAGAAAAAGTTCATTTGTAAAAGATTCTTTACTTTCAGCTGGGTTTTTCATTAATTGAAAAAAAAATTGTTTTCAGTCTAGTTCAGGAGTTAGAATGGTTAGGTGTTATTTGGCGATCATCAGACTACAGTATCTACATCCCAGAACGACGCATATTGGACGCCAAAGATACTTTATCTAGAACTCTCTCTTTTACTTAAAAGTGGGAACTTTCACCTAAATATCTAGAGACCTTAATTTTAAAGGGACGGTGTCCCTGAAAATTTATTTGACAGAGTTTTGGTATGCAAATCTTTCCTTTCGTATGAAAGTATGCATTCTCATTTGTTCAAGCGAATCTAACGCAGTTATAGACCTTTAAAATTTGTTATCATTTGTCCAAGCGAATCTAACGCAGTTATAGACCTTTAAAAGGTAATTTTGAATCTGGAGTTCGCAGCTCTAATTCATTTCCACAAGCGCCATCTACAATGTACTGCGATTTTACAATGGAGGTATATTGTATTGTATTTGTGAACTTAAACGCCATGAAAAACACAGTTTATAGTACTTGGGACCCATATTATTCTGCTGGGACCCATTGTTTTGGCTCTGGAACCATTGCTCAAATTACGTCTGGTCCAACGGACCTATTTAGATTAAAGTGAAGATATAAGATTTGGAAGCAGATTTCTTTCATACTATTAAAGGAAGCCATCTCATATTTTATGCACACATTCACATTTTTGGACTATATTGTATTGTGGGTTAAGAGGGTTTCTTTCATACAATATATGGTAGACCTTTCATATTTCATTGGTCACATGCCCATTTTAATTTTAGGGCAGTTTTAGTTGAGATAAAATTAGATTTTGTCAATGAGTTATTTTATAGATAAAAAAATTGATTTTTACTGAATCAAAGGGGACTCAAGTTCAGTTGACCAGGGTGAACACAACCCCTTTGATACACGGAATTATCGCAGACTCACGGACTTATGATAGACTTGAATTACACTGAACATTTATAATGATCATATAAACTGCTTTATCATAATTACATGAATTGTTACTCTCTAATTTCCTTTCAGGCAGGGAAAGTTTCTATTTGTGTACCAATCGAAGTGGCAAACGCGACTCTTGTGTTTTAAATATTTTCCCTAACGTGGTCGTTATAGCACTTTCTATATTACCTCAGACAGTGCACGTTTTTAGATATTGTTTTCATTTTTCGTGCATGAACATCGACGGCGGGTGCGGCTAGCCAAACAGGGGATGTTCCTCCAAGGCACCTGATCCCGTTTTTAGCTTGCTAGGGGTCCTTCGATGCTCCATTTTGGTGCTCTATTGTGAATGCTGTTGAGATTATCGTCAGGATTTTCTTTAACTCATTTTTGTCACACTTATGCCCTTTGCCGTGTGGAGCTCGTAAAAAAGTTCCCCACGAGAGGGTTGACAGTAAGTGTTTTGGATATTGTTACCTGACATGGTCGCCATAACACTTTCTATAGAGACTTACCTCAGACAGTGCATGTATTTCAGATATTGTTTTCATTTTCTTGCATGAACATCGACGGCGGGTGTGGCTACCTAACAGGGGATGCTTACTCCTCCAGGACACCTGGTCCCACATCTAGCTTGCTAGGGGTCCGTCGATGCTTAATTTGGTGCTCTGTTGTGAGTGCTGTTGAGATTATCGTCAGTATCTTCTTTAACTCTATTGTAAGTGCTGTTGAGATTGTCGTCAGGATTTTCTTTATCTCTTGAATAGTTATGGGAATAAAAATGTGCTAGCTTGATGCCACATACATAAGACACCGAAGTACAGCTTACCAATTTTCTTCTTGTGTATTAATACAAATATACTAACAGCATTGTTGGATCATTCATCACGACTGATGAAACCAACACCGGCCAAGAAGGACTACGTTTAATCAAAAATCGGAATGAAAATTGGCAGCCGAAGTTTTTCACGACGGACCGTACGAACTCTTCATCCATTGAAGTCAATTATTCATCATTTTGTATGACAACGTAAATCAAACAAATACCACCCTTTTAAGTTTTTTCTTTTGTCTTTTAATCACTGATAAGGATATCTAATCCCATTGATGATCGTGGGAATTTTTCCACCCTTTCCTTTTGAAATATTCATCTTACATTATTACACATCAATTACGAGAAATTATTACATCATAATTTTTATTTGTTTTATCAAGGGCGTCATATAACAGTTTTATAACAAATGATTTCAAAGGATTCCGTCCATATACACTATATTGCTGCTACATACTGGACAGAACTTACCAATTCACTTTCAACGCAGATGTGTCAGAAAGTCACTGAATACTTGTCGAGGGAGATCAAAGATAAAGAATCCGACGCCAATAGAACAAGAACTGAAACTATAAACAGGACTGGATTCGCAACCACAGAAAACGCTATGATGAGAAAGCGATTAGATACAGAAGTACTTAAAATTAAATAGGGAAATGAAAGAGATTTAGAAAAATACAGACAAAACATAGCATCGGACAGATAAACTGATACATTTAAGAAGAAAAAAACATGATCGACACTGACGATATGAAGTTACACAGCAGAGCATCGGAGATAATAATGATAGACTTGAAAAAGAAACACATACTGCATACCGAAGACATGAGCATCAAAATAGAGCAAACAGTACATTCTACCGCAGACACAGGCGTGGATCTGGGCGCTTTTGTCCGTACTAACATATATCTGTGAAAGTTATTGCCTGGATTTCGGGTACAGCAGAATAAAAGGATTAGAGCTAGCAGTTATAATGCAGTTTAAACTTTAGTGAAATGATACAAATATACCAACCAGGAATTAACTACCCCTTGACTGTGTACTACCCCCTCCCCCCCCCCCTTGACATCAATTATGACCTTTGTGGGTGGGGTCTGGTAAACCCCTATGACGTCATCTTGACTGCATGTAATTCCCCTTACTTGTGTTCTGCTGCGGCCCGGGGCTTGTGCTGAAGCGATGAAAAGCAGACCGAGCTGTGTACCCAATGTGCCTAATTTCGTTTCACAGTCATTTGTTTTCTCAAACACGTCGACACCATTTCGCGAGTTGGATGATCCAAATAGGGAAATAATTTCAATGGGATATAAATATCTTAAAGTAGGATTTAACTCACATGTCCGTATCTAGAGACTAGTAGAATGATAATATTTTCCTATTTTGAATGTTTTTATGTGGTAGTACAGCGTAATAAATGAAATATTCAACAATTTCTGATGATAGCACAACACAAGAAGCCCCCGTCATGGCAGATTGAAATTTTTTGGAGGGAGATGAAAATCTAATGACATCGGCTGACAAAGCAAGGATGGTTCGATAAAAATGGGTTATTTCGATTTCTAACTTCATATTGCTTCATTTGAAAATATTTTAAGTATGTTTTTCTCTCCCACCTGTAACTTAGCGAAAAATCCGATCTCGCCATATTGATTTGAACTTACTTAGTTTTCGTTTTCAGAAGGAAAAGTCCAGTCGTTTTGGCTTAGGAAAATAAGTATTGCCAAACTTATTTCTCAATTATAGAACCGTTGACTATTTACCCCTTGAGTGTGAAAAACCTAACAAAATACTTGGCGAAACCCTACACTCAGCCTGCTTAATACATGTACGCAGATGCAAGACATGCCATTTTATTGTCTGATAGTAAGTGCCTTACATTAGGGATCAATTGTCAATACAAATTGCCCTTTGAATTATGGTGTGTTCCTGGTGCCGGTATTGGACAACAAATTGACTACCAACGAGAAAACCTTCCTGCCACTATAAAAGAGCACAGGAAAGTCCTAATACTTACCTGGTTACTTGCGACATCACGAGGAGAGTACCGATGATAGTTCAAAAATGAAAATACTTGCAAAGTACAGAGAGACCATTGAGTGAACAAGGTGATGAAGCAACACTTAAAATTATAAATATCTAACCAATTTCCATCCACAAGTGGAACTCCAAGAAGGGTATTTCTGATGCTCCTGATACCGATAACCAAGAATATATTATTCACGACCAAACCCAAGACATGAAATCGGCACCTGAAGACTTGTGTAGAGAGCAAAACATAGAGTCATTAACTTCTCATAATTTCTGATCAAGCAGAGAGGCGGTAAAAACGCAAAGACAAGATATTCTATCAACATAGACTTACTTTCTTACGGGGTGCACCCAGGATCACTCCTCACTCAAAGAAAGGAGGGGATTTCAAACAACACTAGGTTGCAGCACCCACAGCAAAATCCCAAAACACCCATGCAAAAAACAGAACAGATACCCACAGAAAGAGACGCAAAAGGGACAAGGAACACCAACTCACAACATAGAAACATGAAACATAAAAGACTACACATAAACCAACGAGACCAATGGGCAACCGGTGCCGACTTAGGACGGCCATCTGCCACGTAAATAGCAGACGATGTGGTTATCCTGGATTACGTGCGCACAACCCTCCCACTATTCCGATTTCCCAGAGGTCTCGAAGAACGCACAATTATGTTGTAAAACAACCTCCTTACTGTTAGATGACCACACACAAACAAGACCGTTAAACACATGGGTCCAAGCTACACAGATGAATATGTAAATGGATATAAAAAGAGGACATGCGTAATACAGTCCGTGCTCTGCCGGCTATAGCGAGCTCATATATGTTATCACCCGAGGAGTCCGACTGACATTCAGAGAGGACAGGTGGTCGGGGCCCTGTCTTCTCCAAGGAGGTTCGGACGGTGCCCGTCATGGAGTCCCGTCGTCACAGTCAGTCAGAGTGCAAGTCTTGAAAATGCGCTCGTACAAGACTGTATTTAGGTCAAGAACCAAGCTTAGTGTCCGTCTGGTGACATTAGGGTCATATCCACTGTATAAAAGGCGTTTGATGACTCTGACGCATTTTCGATACATATGCTGTCTACCTTTGATCCTTCTTATTTTGTTAATTATGTCACCATTAAATGCAGGTTGTGAAATACCTAAAGTAATATACTCCGTTGCTTGTATGGGTCCGAATTTCAAAAGAAGTTGATCATAATTTTTGTAAAATTTCCAGAAAGTCTTTACTAGTTTGTGAAAGCGAAAACCTTGACCTAAAAGTTTCTTTGTAATTTGCAGATTTCTATTATGAAAATCAAGTTCGGGTCAGAAATTTATAACTCGTCATCGACAGGGAATACAAAGGAGGAATACATCCGGATGATGTGCTTCGTCTAGCCCTCACTACATCCACTTCCTTGCGAATGTTCTTCATCGGATTTCAACTACTCTCCTTCTGGACACGTTATTACTGGTGACCTTAGTATAGTCAAGAACGACAAGTTGAGAGAATTGTTAAAAAAGGGTCCCAAATACAGAGAAAGTATGTCCTTTACATGGAACCAAAATTTGAAAATTATCATGGACTCTTGTGAGGAATATGCAAGACGTTGGGCAAAGAAAGAGGATGTACAGCTCGACACTCTTTCCGAATGGATAAAATCCATCAGAGGGTTACTTTTATCTAGAATTAACCGATTAAAATCAACTGTGAACACCAGATTCGAGTCTATATTTAAAGACCCTGATGTTATCACAGAGCTCACCTACCTCCAAGAACATTATGTCATCACACCAGCGGACAAAGCCTCAAATAATTACACATTTACTTGCAAAAAGTACTATTTCGACAGTCTAGTTAAAGAGTTGGGTTTAAATTCGACACCTGGAAATCCCACTTACACCCCTACAAACCTTTCTGCCTCTGAAATAATAGATAACCACAAATCAGCTCTTGCTTCCTTTGGCTTCCAAACTAACAATTTAGATTTAGATTTACCATACTTGTACTGCATACCTAAAATGCATAAGAATCCGTACAAACAACGTTTCATCGCTGGTTCCTCAAAATGTTCTACCAAATCTGTATCGATCTTACTCACCAAAGTTTTATCTGAAATCAAATCTGGGCTTCAAAAATATTGTTCGACAGTATATTCTCGCAGTGGTATCAACCAGATGTGGATTTTAAAGAATTCGAAGGAACTTTTAGAACATCTGAAATCCACTCATTTTAGTAAAGTTCATTCAATCAAAGCCTTTGATTTTTCGACACTTTACACTACAATTCCACATTCTAAATTGAAAGAAAGACTCACAAAAATTATATGTAATGCGTTTACAAGTAAGAACGGTAATCGCAAATACAAATTTATTGTTGTGAACTATGACAAAACCTACTTTGTAAAAGAAAAGTCCGATTCTGAAAATAAGTACACTGAAACAGATATTATTCAGATGTTAAACTTTTTGATCGACAACATTTTTGTGGTGTTTGGAGGAAAGGTCTTCCAGCAAATTGTCGGAATTCCAATGGGGACCAATTGTGCCCCACTCCTTGCCGACATTTTTCTTTACTCGTACGAAGCTGAATTCATTCAATCTCTGGTCTCTGAAGGGAAAAGATACTTAGCTTCTGACTTCAACTTCACTTACAGATACATAGACGATGTGTTGTCCATCAATAATCCAAAATTCGCGGATTTCCTGAGCAGTATCTATCCTTCAGAGCTTGAAGTCAAAGAAACTACAGAGACAAATAATTCAGCATCCTATTTGGACATAATTTTGTCCTACGACACTGATGGTCACATGAACACCTCACTCTATGACAAAGGTGACGACTTCAATTTCAGCATTACAAACTTTCCTTTTCTGAGTAGCAACATTCCTTCATCGCCTGCTTATGGCGTGTTCATATCTCAGTTGATACGCTATGCCAGAGCAAGTACGAAATATACGGATTTTGTTCTGAGAGCTAGGCGTCTTTCAGATAAGCTTCTCAGTCAGGGATTTGCTTGTGACCGACTAACATCGTCACTGAGGAAGTTCTATGGTCGATATGGGGAACTCGTCATACACTATGATGTCCCACTCTCCAGAATGATGGGTGATATTCTGTCGTAGACCATTTGAACCATCCAACCCAAGATTGTACTCTATGTCTTCCGAAATGGAAGTTACCGAATGTGACAGTTCTACCGAATTGAAGCGGCGGGTGTTGCATGCAAGCAGGAGATGCTTACTCTTCCTGGGCACCTGGTCTCACTCTCATATCGGGAGTTCGCTTCTTTTCATATGGTGGAGGTTTTTGTTTGTTTTCTTTTGTTCCTGTTTTATCCTGATTTCGTATGCCTCGGTTTCTGATTTTCCGAATTATCGATTTTGTACTGTAAACAGGGATATGGTCATTATCCATATTTGTCACCCTAACAGCTCAGATGAGTGGCCGAGTAAAAGTAAGCAATCAACCGTTTCATATAGTCAATATTTGGTTGTATATAACATTCATTTTTTATTCTCGTTTACTTGACAAATAGTCAACTTTTCATTTCATTCACTGACACGATAAATAATCATAATTCATTAAATGTTGTACTACTTCTTCACAATACATGCATATATCAGATTCTTAGGCAAATGATTATTGCTAATGTTAAATGTCTTTAAATTTAATAGCATCATCTAAAACCTGATAAATTTACAGCATGGACCAGACATGCACGTTTCGGATACTAAACTCTCGTCAGTGATCCTAAGTCATATGTAATATGGCCAAAAAGTATGAAAATGGTTATGTCCAAAAATGTACCAAATGACGTAGCAGAATAGGTGGGATAAAATGAGTTAAAGATCCTGACGATAATCTCTACAGCACTCACAATAGAGCACAAAACTAAACATCGACGGACCCCTAGCAAGGTAGAGGTGGGACCAGGTGCCCGGGAGGAGTAAGCATCCCCTGTTGGCTAGCCGCACCCGCCGTCGATGTCTAATTGTAAACGTCTTCAAATTGAATAGCATCATTTAAAAACAGATAAATTGGCAACGTGGACCAGACATGCACGTTTCGGGTACATAACCCTCATCAGTGATCCTAAATCTAAACAATGTTATATGCCAAAAAAGTATGAAAGTAACCATGTCGAAAAAGTGTACCGAAAGACGTAGCAGGATGGGTGGGATATGATGCTACAGGACCCACTTTTTAGAAATTTCATGAAATTTTGATAACAGAAATTTAGAATGCGTTGAAGAAACGATCAACCGAAATTGATCGAACTTGGCTACATGTGCCCTCGGGGACTCCTGGTCCACCAGCAGTGACACTCACCAAGTGGTATAAATGTAAACGTCTTCAAATTGAATAGCATCATTTAAAAACAGATAAATTGGCAACGTGGACCAGACATGCACGTTTCGGGTACATAACCCTCATCAGTGATCCTAAATCTAAACAATGTTATATACCAAAAAAGTATGAAAGTAACCATGTCGAAAAAGTGTACCGAAAGACGTAGCAGGATGGGTGGGATATGATGCTACAGGACCCACTTTTTAGAAATTTCATGAAATTTTGATAACAGAAATTTAGAATGCGTTGAAGAAACGATCAACCGAAATTGATCGAACTTGGCTACATGTGCCCTCGGGGACTCCTGGTCCACCAGCAGTGACACTCACCAAGTGGTATAAATGTAAACGTCTTCAAATTGAATAGCATCATTTAAAAACAGATAAATTGGCAACGTGGACCAGACATGCACGTTTCGGGTACATAACCCTCATCAGTGATCCTAAATCTAAACAATGTTATATGCCAAAAAAGTATGAAAGTAACCATGTCGAAAAAGTGTACCGAAAGACGTAGCAGGATGGGTGGGATATGATGCTACAGGACCCACTTTTTAGAAATTTCATGAAATTTTGATAACAGAAATTTAGAATGCGTTGAAGAAACGATCAACCGAAATTGATCGAACTTGGCTACATGTGCCCTCGGGGACTCCTGGTCCACCAGCAGTGACACTCACCAAGTGGTATAAATATAAACGTCTTCAAATTGAATAGCATCATTTAAAAACAGATAAATTGGCAACGTGGACCAGACATGCACGTTTCGGGTACATAACCCTCATCAGTGATCCTAAATCTAAACAATGTTATATGCCAAAAAAGTATGAAAGTAACCATGTCGAAAAAGTGTACCGAAAGACGTAGCAGGATGGGTGGGATATGATGCTACAGGACCCACTTTTTAGAAATTTCATGAAATTTTGATAGCAGAAATTTAGAATGCGTTGAAGAAACGATCAACCGAAATTGATCGAACTTGGCTACATGTGCCCTCGGGGACTCCTGGTCCACCAGCAGTGACACTCACCAAGTGGTATAAATGTAAACGTCTTCAAATTGAATAGCATCATTAAGCATTGAAATGAAAATATATAAAATTCATGCACTGTCTGACGTTATGTCTATATAGAAAGTACCATGGCGACAATGTCAGGGGAATACATTCAAAACACTTACTGTCAAACCCCTCGCGGGGAACTTTTTTACGAGCTCCACACGGCAAAGGGCATCAGTAAAAGATATAATTCACACGTCGCACGTACACAAAAACTAAGTAAAAATCTAGGCAAACTGTTATTGCCAGATGAGGTCAAAGGTCAAATAAGCTATATTACTATAATAGCGTAGGATATTAATACACTACATCTATACACACAGCAAATAAAGGTTAGGGTGGTCTAGGCAAATAATTATTACCTGGCTAGGTCGAAGGAAATAAAAAGTTTAAGAAATATAAAGTACAACTACTTTAAACACACATACAGTACATGTTAGGTATCGTCTAGGCAACACATAGTGCCAGGAGTTATAGTAACACAGCCAGTTGTTCAGTATGTGATCTTAGATTTTGTATACCTTGTTCAAACATTCCAGCGGAAGTAGTCAGAGTACTACTTTCAAGTGATGATGGAAATCTTAAAAGTAAATTTTCCTACCTTCACGGCCTTAAAAACGTCAATCGACAGTATGGACAAAAGGAATTCTGAATGTTTGAAATCGTTAGAAACTAAAATGACGCAAGTGGACCAAAATTTAACTAGAAGAATTCACAAAATGAAAAGTCGATTTGCAACAATAAAAGGAGATCAAAGACGAAATGAAGGAACATGAAGATAGAAAAAAAAACAGAGCTAACAATACCATTGTATTCAATCTACCTGAATCTAATAGTGACAACGGTGAAACAAGGAAATCACATGGCCTGCATAAAATCACACAGCTCCTAAGCGATATTGATGTTGAGGAAACCAGTTTTAAAGCCATGTTTAGACTCTGTAAAGGAAGACCAGATGCAGTGAGACCGCTAAAACTAATCCTTGATGACAAGAATGCTAAAAAAGAAATCTTAGGCAATGCTAAATAAATCCCTATTGCAGCTCCATCAGATTTAAAACGAGTTGTATTCAACAAGGACCAAACAGCCATGCAACGAGAGGAAAAGAAGAAAAAATGGAACAACACATGGTCGATGCAGGTAGAATGAACTGTGGACAACAAACATGCAAAACGATGCCTTTGCTGGTATGTAACGTGACTATCTAACATTTTACATGGTAATGTGCATCAACAAGAGGAAGAATTATCTTCTTATTCCCCTATTTTCTTGGAGAGAACAGGTCGTAACTTGAGCAACCAAAAACAGTAATGTTTCTTTTCCATGTTTACATGTGTTTTCCAATATAACCTAATCTATTTTGGATAATGATACATGTACACAAAAAAATATATAATAGCAATGCATTGTTGATTAGCTTACCTGACAATAAAATGATGGTCTTTGATTATAGATAAAATGTTATCACAATATTTGAATGTGGATACGACCTTTTATATCGAAATGGAGTATTCAAGTATAAGTACAAGATGTATAAGTGAAAGATCAAGAGTCAATCGTTACATATGTAGTTCATGAAATTAGTTTAATATTTCAGGCACGCATTTCGAAGAATGCAAGAGCCTTACAACAACTATTTTGATAACCGAGAAGGAAATAGAAATATTATCAAAAGTGCATAAACGTTCTTTACTATTAGACAAAGAGAAGTATTCTCTGAAAATGCTCCCGGTTATACAAGTATTCGTCATTTATGGGCTTCTCGTGTGCTAAATAATGATAATAGATGATCAGAACTGAGATATAAGGAAAGTATATTAAATAGTCAAGTTCGTGAACATTTAAGGTTACAGCACAATCATGGACAGTGACGAAGAGGTCAGTTTGAATCTGAGCTGCTTAGCTCAACTGATGCAGAAACAAAAACACAAAAACGTCAACGAAGACAACAATAATTATTTTGACCATGATAGCTATCACTGCATGTCTTTATGTGAGGCACCGTCAGGTAGTGTACAATGTGAAATCACAGGAGAAAAAAAAACCAATGACAATGATATTGAGGTCTCATGTGGATGATATGCTAATTTTAAACCCTGCAAATGATCTTTCTGACATTGATCTCCTTCTTCAGTTTTTCAAAGTGAATTAGATGAACCTGACGGAATTAATTTGAGCATGCAAGATACTATTTTGGAGTATGATTTGGCTGACAAAGTTGGGACTGCTGATTATGAAAAAGATTGTAACATTTCGACAGAAAGTTAAGAGACGGACTTTAGTCAGACAGACTGTTCAACAGTCGACAGTCTAATGGAGTCTGTAGAAGATAGTGTCTCGTTAAGTAGGTCACGGAGAAGAAAGAAAAATGTTGCTAACTGGAAGCAGGAGATGAGGAAGAGAAAGATGAATTCAGGTTAGGAATATCATTGGAAGATGCGACCTCGCCGAAAAATTGCATGAATCCAGTTCAATTGTAAGTCCAAATGTCCTGAAAAAAAAATTCTGTTGAAGTCCAAGAGGAAATAATTCACAAATACCGGACAAAAGAATACGGAGAATAAAGGGATTTCATTCGAAAAATTTAGTAATAAAAAACAAAAAAAAAAACGTAGGACAACAGACACAGAATCAAGAAGACATAAATCTCATGAATACCACTTACCAGTTATGAGGGAAACATCAAGAGTTAAAGAGTCTGTAAGGCATTTTTCATCGGAACTTTGAACATTGGGGAAAGAACAGTTTTTTATACATTCGATAGGAACGATAGATAAAAAAGGAAAACACAGGAAGGATCAGAACAAGATTTCAGATGAAATTTCAGGCGAAAAAAAAAACAATCAAACCAAGCCTCCTCTCCCTCATATTTATTAAAATCATGATAGCCCCACTTGGGCCTCAACGTTTGTCAGAGGTTCCTTAGGGTGAGCGTAGGGGAGGGGGGTTGCTGCGTCAGTCAATTTTGAACAAGGTACATAGAAAACTTATTCGTACTTAATCAATTTATACGTATGAAAATATATCACCTATATACATGTTAATGACATTGCTTTCTCGAAGGCTCAAATAATCAGTATATTAATATAATATACCCAGCAGGCATTTCAACGTTGAATCAACGTTGAGAGTCAACGTTGAATCAACGTTGAATTTTGGTTGAAAATGAAAGTTGAGTCAACGTTGAAATTTTCAACGTTGAAGTTTCAACGTTGAAACAACGTTGTTTCAACGTTGATCAACGTTAATTCAATGTTGAATCAACGTTGTTTCAACGTTGAAATGACGTTGAAATTCGCTTTTTTTTACAAATGTGCTCTTAAAAGGTCGATATTCATTCACTCCATCACATCAGCATTAGTGGAACAAGAATACACCTTTTTGATGATCCCTGAGCTTTTTCATACTTTGGTGCAGATTCAGATGTTTGTCAGTCCCTCCTTAACTCCAATCAACAATTTTCTTATCAATCAATAAAGCAAGTCTATAAATGTGTTACAGGATTGTTTTTATATATCTTCATTTAGACATCATAGACAAACAAAACTAATTTGATCAATTAAAAAAATATTGTTATAATATGCATGTGTATGTAGAATGTTTCTTGTAGCAAAATGTCTTAATAATAGGCACAATCCTCAATGAACATGATCTACAAGGTCACTGCCTCCCCCCATCACCTGACCTCTCTGGGGCATATTTCAAAAAATTTCTAATTTCACTATTCAGTTTCTGCTCTGTCATTCCAGCATTTGAATTCAAGACAACATCTGCAAAAGTAATCAATAAAGCAACAATTACTTTAGTACTCAAACTTCATTTTGCAAGTAAGCAATGAATGTTGTCTTGAGATAAATTTGTCTTGAGAATAGTTTTATTTGAAAATGTTCTTATTTTAAAAAAAGTTTATCAGATTGATGCACATCTTATAAACCTACCTTTGATTACTTTGTACAGATTGGTCGCTGAGAATGCCCTCTTGTTCTTTTTTCCCCTCATGTTAAATTTGGCCATGAAGCCATTTGTCATTGTCCTAGTAAAAGAAAAGATCATAAATATTAAGTATGAATAAACAAAGACTGCATCTCAGAATGTACATGTATGTATTTTTGTTTGTGATTTATTGTATTTTAGAAAACAAGACAAATATAAAAAGACAGAGGCAACATAAAACACACAATAACTTTCACTCAAGAATGTATGTAATTATTTTTGCTGATTATGTAAATTATGACATCTTAATTACCTAAGCATATTTTGTTTCATTTGGTCAACAGCATCTATCCCACCTATTCTTCTTAGCGTGTTTTTCTGGAAAACAAACAATGTTTTCAATCTAAACAGTAAAGACTGACTATTATTAATATGTTGACTGTTTTAGTTGCAAAATATATTTCGATTTTATGCATGTTTTCTGTAGAAATAAATATTCCAGACAGCAATACCTGATCAATTAGAAAAATTGTTGAACAAAAAAAAAGGAATATCCTAACCATATAGCAAAAAAAAAACCAATTTCGAATTCAAATGTTTACAGCACCTGTAGCAAAATAACAACATTTTTATAATAATAGATAACAAGTAAATAAATTAATCTTCCAATTGCAATGAACAGGTTGTACATGTACCTGTCCCCTTTAAGGTGCTGATTAAATCAAACTAAAAGAGAAAAGTTTGTATCCTTATATATTACCATACTAGCTCTGAGGGAGTCAGTAGATAGCTTCTCTTCCAAATCATCAAAATCGTCCATACATTCTATAGGATGATCAATCAGCGCTTGTTGTGTTGAATCATTTACCTCCCTTGGTCTCTCCGACTGTGTTAGTGTCTGCCTAATCTCTATCAGGAGGTAGAGAACTCTTCTTTGAAATCCTAAAATGGAATATAACATCAGAATCAGTGTAAAGTGTATGTCAGACACTTTGGAATTTACCCCATTATAATGATACCAGAATATGAAATGAATTTGCCTCATATCATTAATGACATTCAAATTTTAAATAAACAATAATTTGACTATCTATTGTATACATACTTTCTGTTGACAAAGGAAAATTTTCCTCTCTGCGGCCCGTCTCTCCTCTTCGTGAAGCCGAGCCTGAGCCTCCTTGCACAATATCAACATTGTGACCAGATCTTGACCTTGACCTTTCCACTTGGTCCCTTTGTGATGTGCCATCATCTGATATTGATTGTGACCTCCCCTGTCTACTACGGGAACTCGACCTATGGACTGACCTAGACCTTGACCTTCCTTGCCCACTATAGCGTCTCAAACTTGGTAAAGGTTCCCCTTGAAAGCTTGACCTTTGAGCTGACCTTGACCTTGATCGCTCTTGTCTACTCAGTGGCCTTGAACGTTCTCTAGAAATTGACCTTTGACCTGACCTTGACCTTTCATGTCGACTACGTGCCCTTGAATTTTCAAAGCTCTGCAAAGCTGACCTATGGGTTGACCTTGACCTTGATCTTTCCTGCCTACTATAAGGTCTTAAACTTGGTAAAGGGTTGCTTTGAAAGCTTAATCTATTAGTTGACCTCGACCTTGATCGTTCTTGTCTACTATGTGGCCTTGAACGTTCTCTAGAGATTGACCTTGACCTACTACGAGGTATTGCACGTTCAAAAGAGCCAATAAATTGATCCATATCTTGACTGAGGCCAAGGGAGGAAACTCTATGCCTTCTTTCTGACCTTTGAATATCAAATGACCCTGACCTTGACTTTTCTGGGCTAGAGCTTGACCTTTGCGTCCCATATCTTGACCTCGATGTGCCTTGCAATTCTGACCTTGAATTGGGAATATCTTCCCTATTTTCAGACCTTGCCCTTTCCGTATGACCCTCTTTGTTTGCCCTTGACTTTTCAGATCTCTTAGTTCTTAATTTTTCCAAAATACTACTGAGTTTTTCTTTTGCAGCTTTTGATCTCAACGAGGACCTTTCCTTTCTTTGCGCTACTTGTACTGGTTGCTTTGCATTTGACCTTTCAGAACTAGAGGCTGAAGAGTCAGAAGAAGATGGTGATACTGCTGCATGAGCCTGCTTCGTTGATGTGTTTTTCCGTCCTCGCTTAGATGGTGTCTTCTCTAAGGGGTTTGAAATTTTCTCTGGGGCTCTAGGGGGTACTAATGATGTTTCTAAAATTAAGATCACTCATAAGAAAGGATGTAAAAATAAAAAAAAGCTTTAAATTGCCAATCTTGAAATATATGCTCTATTGTACCAATTTTATTGTATGTATATTCTATGCTAAAAAGATTCATTACAAAAATATTGATGGACTGAATGAGATAAATTACCTGCATATGCCTTTTTCTACTGTTGGGGTTGATTTTGAACTTCACTTTGCTCTCCAGAGTCTGATAAGAAAATACTTTGTATGAGAACGCACTCAAATAATTTAAGTAACAAAGAATATATATAAAGAGTGCAACTTTTTTCTTTTGGTACAACAATATTTTGAAATCATAAACGATGAGCCATAGTAAATGGAAAATATGTCAAAATAAGAAATGAAAAAGCATCTCGACTCACCCATTACGAAATCTGGTATCACCCTCTTCACTTGTTTTCTCTTGCCTATTGGTGCCTCGGTACTGCTATCAACACTTTCATTCGCAGTTGTTTCGTCGAACATCTGACAGTCTTTCCTGTTATCTGTATATAGAAACAACGACATTAGAATACTCTTGGACATTTTAATTAAAATGCATAATATATAACACATATATGAGAAAGATTGAACGGACTTTCGAATATCATGATTCGTGTGAGCTTTTCGAAAATTTCATACCTGAAGTAAATTTTATTTTGACAAGATCAAAGGTTAGCCAGCTCTCAGCTGGTTTTCTATGTTCTTTATAGGCTATCATATAGTTGCTAGCATTTGGCCATCTTATTTTGTTGTCTTGGACCCATATGCTTGGCAAAGTGTCCTCCATCTCTCTATCCTCCTCTCTCCAAACCGCACGTACCCACTTCTTCATTTGGTTCATTGTCATCTGCATTGAAGATTATAAAATTGCCAAAATCTTATAGGATTCGTGGAGAGGAATTATTAATATCCATGCACTTTTCTGGGATTGTTTTGTCATAGCATCTTGATAAAAGAAATTTATAAATGTTAACTGATATGAATTCATAAATGTTTATTAACTCATGTATTTAAGATAACTGATCCAATGTCGAGATGCAACCCCCCCTCCTTGTGACATGGTTGTAGCTTTATCAAAACTTTTTCTTCGAAAAAAAAAGATTCCCTTGAATCAACACACGGATATATATCATGCCGTTCACTTTCTAGCTATGTTAAGATGTGTTAGTCATGTTAGTAAGTGTTTACAAAAGTACAGAAAACAAAGCCATATACATCGTCATTTATACAAACCTAATGTTTAATCCCTCCTTTCCATGCCATGCAACATGGGGAATAATATAAATCCTCTGTTATGTGGCAGGCATGCTACCTTCCTTTCAATTTCCTGAAGTCTGACTGTTCTTTCATGAACATTCCTTAGAAAGGAACGATTGCTAATATATCCAATATTAATGAGCTTGGAGTTACAGGGCGCATTAAAAAAAATTTTCCAATCTCCTTTGTTGAATTATTTTGCAAACATACTCACAGCTATCCCCCTTACGTTGTACAAACGCAAAAGACTTATCCTTCAATAACACACAACTGTCTTTTCTTTTAGTAGATAAAAAAGTTGCCAATGTTTTAGCAGGTGGGATACTAGATGCTTTTTCAAGTTCATGAATACGTTTAGATACTTGTGCGATTGGATTTTGTGCCTTTCTTACATATTTCTTTAATTCATGGAGGTAATTTTCAAACTTGAAGGCACTGATGTCATTCAGAGATGTGCCAAAATGCTCAACGTCGTCTGGAAGATGTATCAATGAATGAACATTGTACGTTGTAAAGGTATCCCCATATATGCTGGGTGCTTTCCTAACAAAGTACTCTAAAAGCTCCCGGGAATAAGAAAGATAGTAGTTCCTAGTCGACGAATTTGATTCCAATAAAATTGACATGGCAACAGTTATACAAAGAAAGTGATCGTATGCTTCTGGAGACATGACATTCCGCAAGACAATGGGTCCCGTATATAACAAGAATTGGCGTAACTCTCTGGCTTTCCAACGGTCAAGGATATCGAGAGAACGGGGCTGTCTAGCAAATTCACGAGGAAGTTTACCATTTAGACACAACAGATTTTCGGATATCAAATCTATTTGTCGCTGCGATAATTTGCATTCTCTTGGACCTTGTTTCAGAAAAGTAAGAATCCTTTTAGTGACCCCCAAGCAAACGAGATGCATATAATCAAGAGGGAAGCATTTTAGACAATTAATGCCTAATCCGATTAAAGGCGATCTTCCAAGTTGATGATAGGTGTATGATTCTTGGTTAAAGTTATCTTCAGATCTTAGGGTAGGGATACTATTTACAGGAATTTCAAATGTCACACGCCCACGCCATTCTCCTTTCAACACACATCTTTCGCAACCATAGTACGAATTGTGACCTTTGGTACACTTCAAAAAACAACGTGCAGGCGCATCGCAGATGAAAGCATAAATCTCAACGGAGACATTCCGTTCGTCGAATGGTATTCCATTCACAATAACATCCTGAATCTCTTCGAGGAAATCATGCAAAAAGTCTTCGACTGAATTCGGTTTCTTTGTGCCACAAAAGATGGAGACAATAAATGGTTCAAACAGCTCAACGCTACAAAGGATAGGCCAGAACTGTAGGTTGGAAGACTTGAATAAGGGGACTCCATCAACACTGAAAGATAACTTAATGTGATTACAATTGCTCATAAATTTTTTATGCAATGTCATTGTCTTCATAATTCCGGATACAAGGCCAAAATACAAGTAGTCACCTCCACATTTCTGAATAATGTTTACACTACTTGGAGTATTAAGTAATGTTCTCGCGTCTTTTGGAAGACGGTGTCCTGCTTTTCGAAGTAGCTCTAATAATTCATTTACTGAGGTTCGTGTGCATTTAAACTTAGTTGCCCAGGCTGCAAGGTCAGAGGATTAGCCATTCTCGTTGTTTCTTTCTTCGTCGGAATCAATTTCTATTGAGTATGTTGAAGAAACAGACGAGTCACTATTGTATCCTTTTTCGGAGTCACTCTCTATATGATCTAAGTGGTCTCTTTCTCCATCACTTAAACTAGACTGCTGATGATTCGATCCACTGTCCGTCGATATTTGAGGATCTATAAGTCCCTCTTGATTTTCATCTAAAAAGTCCCTTTCATCTTCACTACTGTGTTGGGCAAGATTGTCAACATTTGCAGTAACGCGTCTCCAGCGCCTTAGGTACGACATAGTTAATCAGATCTCAAATTGCTCAGAATTTTGCACCTGAAACAGGGCATAATAGTTCAAGATGTTACCATATGTTTAAGATGAAGGTACAATTAAAGAAATCGATGTGCTATGTTTAGAAAACCATCGGTTACCAATTGTATTCGTACATATATAGGCATGTGCTTGAAAGTTGTAGAAAATTAGATAAGCGCTTTAAAAAAATGTCAGATATTTCGCTGATTTGCCTTGGAGATAATGTGTACATATAGTTCATTCTTTTGATATAAACGATGCATGATTTATTGACACAATTTTTTTAAAGAAAAAAGTGTCTTTTTGTAAATGGGGATGCAAAAAATAATAATGGACGACAAATCCCGGACGAACGTCATCGCACATTCTCGGGCCTCGTACGACGGAAAGTCCCGGGAATGTGCAAATGAACGAATCGCTAGGACAAGACCCTTATCAGTTTACATGTATTGAAAATCACCTTAATCCGTGAAGTTGTAGAATTCAGCTTTTTTCATGAACGCATGTTCACTTCGTAATTGAAATTACAATGAAAGTTATGTTATCTCAATTTTCACACACACCCTCACCCTCACATACACAAACAAAATCTGAACTTTTGGAAAATTATTAGAAAATTAAAATTAAACCCGAAGAGCAGAAAAATAAAATTTTCGTATTAGGCAACCGTTTTGGATTTGACTAAAAGAAAAAAAAGTACAATAAAATGTTCGGCTCTGAAATTGCTTTAACAGTTAAATCATGGTCCGACTGGCGAAGTCTTCCTGATCCCCCTTCCTAAATTCTTATAATACAAATTATACAGATACTTTCCAAATATAACATTTACATGTATGGTGAATATTACAATCAGGAAATTTCGAAAATTGCACATGACAGTTAGAAAGCGAATGAACCAGTGGAAACAGTACCAGTGGATATAATCTAAATCCGGTACCAATACTTAACCCGCTTGGGTATCCCTTTGCGAAATAGGACGATAACACGTAAACCCCCCCAACCCCCCCTTTTTTTTTAGAATTCCTTTATCGACCCCATATAATATAAACTTAATTTTCTACATTTTCGTTCATGTAGTTCTACTCATTCTTATTTCTAATTCCCGAATTCCCACATTCGTCCGTATTTTCTCATGTTTTTTTTGTTATTTATGCATGCAGACTTTAAATAAATATTACTTACTTACCTACTTACTATTTTATAGTGTAAACCATATTTTTCTACGATATCGTTCTATTTTTTTTTTCTGCGGCCCCGTACTTGTACATGGATAGAGCAAACAGATTTTTCAGAAATAAAAAGAAGGTAAAGAGGATTTACATGGAAAACGGAATGTAAATAAATTTCAACTGAATTCAACTTCATGGGCATCGTCGGAAACCCATGGCAGCTTCTCTACTACGTACGTGAGATATAATCGTAGGGCAATAGGCTGTGGGTTTCCGACAATGCTTCATGGGCAAATCCAGAAATTTTTTTCAGGGGGGGGGGGGGGTCTTAAAGTCCGATTTTTTCAAGAGCAAAAAACAAAGCACACGCCAGAAAAAAGTCCCTGATTGTCAGTTCCGTTTCTAATTATAAATAAAACAGATGACTAGCTAGTTCTATTAAAAAAAAGAGACTTGCAGGCAGGGCTAATCTTGAATTTTCACATCATAGTACTTGATTAATGAATGTCAGTTCTAATATGTAAATACGACAAAATGGCGAGCGATAGTAAGCCAGCAATTTTTTTTTTCGAAAATTGGAAAGAAATTCTCTATTCGTGTCTTTTCTAATGCTGACGGCAAAATATTATCAAAATGAAAGATTTCCAATACAAATTCATGTTATATTTTTGACAAAAAAAGAGGAATCGGGACTTAATCTTATGAAATATTTATCGGATAAAAAACTGTTTGAATTCGATAATTCCAGAGGGGGGGGGGAGCGGGCGGGTTCCGGAAAACTTCCCCCTTCTCTGAATCTGCGCTTGGACTTTTAAAAAGAAAGTACACTATTGGGGGGGGGGGGGGGGGGTAACATGTAATGAGAATCAGGAATTTCCATTTCCTTCGTGAGAATAATTTCTTTTTGTATTTTATAACAACAACTACTGACTAATTTTTGACAAATTAGTACGTAACACTTAGCTGGGGCTTCAGAGTTCTTTACAGCTGAAGATAAATAAACACATGCTGAGTTACAAGAACTTGCCGACGGGGAGTTGCCTTTCGGCAGAGCTTTCGCGGGGAGTGTTCATACAGAAGATTATCTAACACCGATCGGACATTGTATCTACAAAGAAACCGGAAGTCTGAAAACAATCATCATATTCTTCGTACTCATCTCAATATGTCTATAGACATATCAAGGGATTCTAGGGTTGGGGTGGGGGTTGAGCATTTTTAAAGTTTTTTTTTTGTCAGAAGGGGTGGGGGGGGGGGGGGTATAGAATTTACAGCAAAACATGCATAACATGTATACGTGCGTCTTATTTTCTTTATAGTTTATACTATTTAATTCACATTCAAACTTTAATTTTTTTAATTAAATGCGTTAGAAATTGGATTTTTTAAGAATGAAGTATATATAAGTTCATATTCCGACAAGCGTATTTCTGAGGAAAACTATTAGACTCTACTATCTATCTTCAAATTGTACATACTTTTTACATTTCTTCTTAAAAGGTTGATTATATCAGAAATAAGTTACGTTTTCCATTTTTTCTTCATTTTTTTTTTCATATCCCATACCCAAAAAGACGAAAAAGAAAGTGCTCCATCTTTCACTAAGCGTCCCAAGCGTTTTTATGGCGAAATAAAAGGGATCACTCCCTAGATCCGTCCATTCTCTCTCTCTCTCTCTCTCTCTTAAATACACATCGTCTAAAATTATAAATTTGCAGTAAATATCCAGAAGCATTCTTTTAATCTGCACATAGCGATTATATACACACGCCCATTTCTCCGACTGTTCTAGCGCGACTTCCAAAATGTATAAAATTCATGCAGTAAAATGTTACTTTTCCTACTTTTAGATACAAAAATTTGAATTCTCTAATTTCAAGCAACCTTAGTGACAAGCTTATTAGTAAAATGCACTCAAATACATGCGAGAAATTTTCTTACGAATAAATGCAAGCTTTATTATGAAATAAAAGAAATAATACTAAGTACTTACAATTGTTATTCTGGACTTTTTAAAACACGTACTCTTCTTTCTCAAAGTTTCCTCTGTATTTGAACAGGAGTGGTTTCCTCTATATTTGAACTGGAGTGGTCAATCTGACCTACGCATCTGGCTTGACCGATTTCATCTCGATAGCAAAGCGCGCTTGCGTCTAGAATTACATAACAACATCACAAGATAGCACAAACCTCTCGGTCAGCGCATTCTTATCTCTTTATCTCTGGGAGATTTTTATTTAGAAGAAACATGTGTCTGTTCTGTACAGTTTTTCTAAATATTGATTATATTTATTATTTAAAAAAAAAATCCAGAAAGATACTATAAGATGAAAGTGTAAGGGGGTCGAATGAAATTAATTATTGCCTACAAAATCATAAATGGTCAGCCCCACGTATATGATATTTATCATAGTAACTATACATTTTGTACATGTATGTCAACTTAAGGTGACAAATGTCAGAGTGAAGAGGATATGATAATGAATGAAAAAGGCGAGGATGAAAATATACTTTCCTGTTATACTATTATGTAGACCGAGAAACAAAGTTGAATTTACGTCGAATTTTGGTTGGGATATCAACGTTGAATCAACGTTGAAATTTGGTAAGGTGTTCAACGTCGAAGTTTTCAACGTCGAATCAACGTTGAATTACGGTTGAGTGTTCGACGTTAAAGTTTTCGACGTTGAATCAACGTTGAAATTTGGTTGAGATGTCAACGTCGAAGTTTTCAACGTTGAATCAACGTTGAAATTTGGTTGAGATGTCAACGTCGAAATTTTCAACGTTGAATCAACGTTGAATTTTGGTTATTCGACGTCGTCAACCTAGATCAACCTAATTTCAACGTTGAACGTCTGCTGGGTATGAGCTGTCCCATAGGAAAACCAACAATGTGGCAATAATTACGTCACAGAGAAATCGCTGCACAAACGACGTCATTCGTATAACGAAATTGACGCAAATGTATACGCGCCGTTTTTGACGCCGTAACACGGGGTTCTGACGCAATGAGTGATGACGTTACATTTGACGTCTGCTCGCGTCATTGATAAACTCGAAGTAAGTACAATTTTCAGAAATTCCATACCTTATTGCATCATGGACTCTTGTGAGGAATATGCAAGACGTTGGGCAAAGAAAGAGGATGTACAGCTCGACACCCTTTCCGAATGGATAAAATCAATCAGAGGGTTACTTTTATCTAGAATTAACCGATTAAAATCAACTGTGAACACCAGATTCGTGTCTATATTTAAAGACCCTGATGTTATCACAGAACTTACCTACCTCCAAGAACATTATGTCATCACACCAGCGGACAAAGCCTCAAATAATTACACATTTACTTGCAAAAAGTACTATTTCGACAGTCTAGTTAAAGAGTTGGGTTTAAATTCGACACCTGGAAATCCCACTTACACCCCAACGAACCTTTCTGCCTTTGAAATAATAGATAACCACAAATCAGCTCTTGCTTCCTTTGGCTTCGACACTACCAATTTAGATTTAGATTTACCATACTTATACTGCATACCTAAAATGCATAAGAATCCGTACAAACAACGTTTCATCGCTGGTTCCTCAAAATGTTCTACCAAATCTGTATCGATCTTACTCACCAAAGTTTTATCTGAAATCAAATCTGGGCTACAAAAATATTGTTCGACAGTATATTCTCGCAGTGGTATCAACCAGATGTGGATTTTAAAGAATTCGAAGGAACTTTTAGAACATCTGAAATCCACTCATTTTAGTAGAGTCCATTCGATCAAAGCCTTTGATTTTTCGACACTTTACACTACAATTCCACATCCTAGATTGAAAGAAAGACTCGCAAAAATTATAAGTAATGCGTTTACAAGTAAGAACGGTAATCGCAAATACAAATTTATTGTTGTTAACTATGACAAAACCTACTTTGTAAAAGAAAAGTCAGATTCTGAAAATAAGTACACTGAAACAGACATTATTCAGATGTTAAACTTTCTGATCGACAACATTTTTGTGGTGTTTGGAGGAAAGGTCTTCCAGCAAATTGTCGGAATTCCAATGGGGACCAATTGTGCCCCACTCCTTGCCGACATTTTCCTGTACTCGTACGAAGCTGAATTCATTCAATCTTTGGTCTCTGAAGGGAAAAGATACTTAGCTTCTGACTTCAACTTCACTTACTGATACATAGACGATGTGTTGTCCATCAATAATCCAAAATTCGCGGATTACCTGAGCAGTATCTATCCTTCGGAGCTTGAAGTCAAAGAAACTACAGAGACAAATAATTCAGCATCCTATTTGGACATAATGTTGTCCTACGACACTGATAGTCACATGAACACCTCACTCTATGACAAACGTGACGACTTCAATTTCAGCATTACGAACTTTCCTTTTCTGAGTAGCAACATCCCTTCATCGCCTGCTTATGGCGTGTTCATATCTCAGTTGATACGCTATGCCAGAGCAAGTACCAAATATACGGATTTTGTTCTGAGAGCTAGGCGTCTTTCAGATAAGCTTCTCAGTCAGGGATATGTTTGTGACCGACTAACATCGATACTGAGGAAGTTCTACGGTCGATATGGGGAACTCGTCGTACACTATGATGTCCCACTATCCAGAATGGTGGATGATATTCTGTCATAGACCATTTGAACCATCCAACCAAAGATTGTACTCTATATCTTCCAAAATGGAAGTAACCGGATGTGACAGTTCTACCGAATTGAAGCGACGGGTGTTGCATGCAAGCAGAAGATGCTTACTCTTCCTGGGCACCTGGTCTCACTCTCATATTGGGAGTTCGCTTCTTTTCATATGGTGGAGGTTTTTGTTTTTGTTTGCTTTGGTTCCTGTTTTTATCCTGATATTGCATGCCTTCGGTTTCTGATTTTCTGAATTATCGATTTTGTACTGTAGACAGGGATATGGTCATTATCCATATTTGTCATTCACTCTTTTTAAAAGACATTCTCAAAATTAAATCGTAATTTTTCTGTCGTATATTTTCACGGGGAAATAACGAATTGATTTTATTCCGTCATAAAACTTCATTTAGTCGGAAAATTTAGTTTCTATATATCGGAGTATAAAGTATGCCTAATAAAGTCAGATATTATCGTGTTATTCCCGGGAATACTTCATGTCTGAAACCGAGATCATTAAATAAAAAGTAAGAGCAAAAAAAAAAAAAAAAAAAAAAAAAAAAAGAAAGGAAACTTGAAGAAAATGCTGGAAAAGAAAATGACAAAGAATAATAATGTTAGTCCTTCCGTGAGATACAAAACCGTGATTTGACATGCACATGATCCATGACCACATACATCAAATGCTTTTGTTTTTCAATATTAATTTCCGTAGAGAAGAAGCGATTGCCAAAAACATAAAATCTGCAGGTTTTCTTATTCTTGAATATACCTCGTCGGTTTAGGGACACAAAATAAGAGAAGAAAAGAAAAAAAAAATAATGCACACACAGAACGAAACAAAAAATACCGCCCACCCCTACCTTTCGAGCTTTTATAGCTATTCAAAAATAAAATTACACTGTTCAGTGTCAATTTATTCTAAATTGAATTGCTTTGGCGGTAAATAGTACTCGATGAAGTAAACGAACATAACAATGAAGAACCCCTTTTCGAAGAAGAATATTTACCTAACATTAAACTTTCGCTATGTTGTGGATGCGAGAAATCTTGTTTTAAACAGTTTTCATTGGAAAAAAATTACTGACCACATATAGGACTTCGCGAAATGAAAAAAAAACCAAAACAAAACAAGAGAAAAAGGTTCATATTATGTCATCCTACATAGTGTGGTTGTAGATTTCTCACAAACTAGGCGAGGTGACCGGAAGTGCACTGTATATCAATATACATTTAACAACGTAAGAAGTTGCAGAAATGCTTTTTTTAGTAATTTATGACATACATGGTTATACTTTGAGGGCATTGATATCACGTAGACATGAGAACGGACTAACCCCCATTATCCATGGTAACAAAGGTAGAAAGACAAATAATGCTTTAGTATATGATGATTTCCAAAAAGTCGTGCATGTCTGGTCCATGCTGTAAATTTATCAGGTCTTAAATGGTGCTATTTAATTTGAAAACGCTTAACATTACATTCTTTTTTTCCTTTTTTGGGGGGGGGGGATTTTTATGATTGTTTTAAAAATATGAATAGATGTGTTTACTGTGCACATGGACCAAACGGTTGTGGGTTCAAGTCCCAGCACAGACACCCCATTTTTTTTTCTTCCTTTTCTATTTTTTTTTTCAATTTTGTCACTTTCTATGCAATTTTAAATTATCTGAATACCTTTAATGTCATTTTTGACCTAAAATTTTTCCATTTTCATTTTTTGGCACACTCTTTCACTGTGTATTTCTTTCATATCTTTTTTTGGCATATTACATTGTTTAGATTTGAGGATCACTGACGAGGGTCAAGTACCCGAAACGTGCATGTCTGGTCCATGTTGCCAATTAATCTGTTCTTAAATGATGCTATTCAATTTGAAGACGTTTACGTTTGACATATTTTAAGTATCTTGTTGCTGTGATATATACACCGCTCAAAAAAAGTTAAAGGAGCGATTTTCCCATTGTAATATAATAGTACACAGCTTATAATATCTTTTGGGATAATCAAGGCTGCATCGTCAAGTGGTATCGTGTGTATATGGTAAATCTGTTCAATACAGACATTGGTAAAAATGACTATGAAATATGTCTTAATACATTTATATTCATCATATAGAATAAGCAGCTGCAAACGTGTGTGATACGAAAGTAGAAACCTTGCTCCCTTAATTTTTTTGAGCAGTGTATTTCATGCCTAAATTTTATATGTTTGAATTTAAAAAAAAAAAGGTTTATATGTATATAGTCCAAGGATTGTGTTGTCATACATCCCAAATTTTCTCTTTTGCCATTCCTCGTGGTGAACAAGCAAAAAACGGTCCAGGTCTGTGTCAGCACCATCATAAGATGTTACAGATACAGGACGAAAAAAGGTGCTTCTGTTTGGATCCTGTTGGCTTCAAAAACTGTGATTGGACAAACACCTCCAGTAGCTTTTTGACAACAGGTACACTAGTGATGCCTTGTTAGACAGACTCATATATATTCTCTGCAACTTTTTGTTGGTTCTGTTCCCAAGAGACGATAATGGTGTTAAGGTATGGTTTGTATGAGCTTTTGAAAGAGGCAATGAAATGTAAATCCTCTCTTCATTTTTGCAGTCATTACTGCTATTCATGCTATAATTCAGGTGGTCCAAAATTTGCTCCTGCTCCGCTGGTTCAGTCCCTTGGAACTGTACTCCTCGTCCATGAAAACCGTTACAAATCAGCTCCGCTGGTTCAGTCCCTTGGAACTGGATCCTCGTCCATGAAAACCGTTACAAATCAGCTCCGCTGGTTCATTCCCTTGGAACTCTACTCCTCGTCCATGAAAACCGTTACAAATCAGCTCCGCTGGCTCTGGCCCTTGGAACTGGACTCCTCGTCCATGAAAACTGTTACAAATCCAACTGTTTTACTTTAATGGATATGGTACCTTCTTTTCTTTGCATACTTTTCATGATCAGACTACATTGATTAATTAAAGATACAAGTATTAACATGAAAACAACATTCTCTATCAGTTCGATGGATCCTGGGACATACAGACGCACTCTTCCACAATTTCTTATTCCGCTTCTTCATTCGATAAAAATAGATTACTTTTGGAAATATTCTCTGTAATTTAAAAAAAAAGTGAAAATGCGAATTGTGAATTTGTTTTTCTCAAATCAATGTAAACAATTTTTGTTTTTATTTACCTTTTCTGTCTCCATTTATTCGTATTCATCTGGTGATTCCTAATTGATTAGAAAATACAGTCAAACCTGTCTTATGTGACGTTGCAAGGGCCGATAGAAAATAGGTCACATAAGACAGGTGGTCACTGAATACAGGTTCAAGCTGATCTAACTTTGACCAACGAAATGTTCGTGATAAAAGAGCAATACGCATTAAATGAATCACAGCATATATAAATTTGTGTATTAATTGATTAATCGAATTGCACATATAAAATCACATAACATTTTATTTATCACAGAAGATTCATTTATGAAAGACACTTACGAAGGGATTTAATGTAAAATATGATGTAGTTTTGGTCCTTTGCAACACTAAAAGTCGTAACATACAGGTTCGGAATTCTATACGGGACAGAAAAATCTCGGTCGTTGTCGCGTTAGACAGGTTGTCGTTATATACAGGTTAATTTGATAGGAATATTGCTCGGGAGGAATTAAAAAGGTCACATAAAGCAGGAAGTCGCTAAAAAGAGGGTCACTTTAAGACAGGTTTGACTGTATATAGTGATAGTTAGTATAAATTAAAACATCTCATGTTATAGTAATTTTCATTGTATTGAAGAATTCGAAAGATGTATGTCTTCGTACCGGTACAGTTTTTTCATCCATCCTTTCTTCTTTTCCCGATTCTTCCGCTTGGAAAACTTCCCCCTATACTTCTATATCTTGAGGTACTTGTATAAGTTTTCAGATTTTTATCTGATATTGTACAATATTTATGCCAAATAATTTGTACACACTAACACACGGCCTAACGACGGCCTTACTATATCCCCTTGCAATAAACATTACAGAAGTACCTATCAGTTATTCAGTCTCATAGTCGAGAAGGCAAGGCAAATCATTAGATTTTCCACAGGAACGGTTGCGAACCTCGAATTCAACAAAACTGTGTTGGGGTTATAAACAAAATGAATCATGAGATTCTGATGTGTTATTCTATATAGACATAACCTCAGACAGTACATGTATTTTATATATTGTTTTGATTTTCGTGCATGAACATCGATTGCGGGTGCGGCTAGCCAACAGGGGATGCTCGACTTCGTGCTCTATGGTGAATGCTGCTGAGATTATCGTCAGGATCTTCTTTAATTTATTTTTTTTACCGTAATGTTGAACCAATACAACTTTATACTACTTATTAAATATGTACGATAAAATGTATTAAAGGGAATAACTTTAATAACTGGTGGTACTTCATCCTTCTCTGACAACATTGTGAAAATTATTGTTTAATGGAGAAACGAGTGAGATTGCTAAAACACTGGATCATAGATTACTGTTACTTAGCCAGTGCCAAAGGAATTGCTTGTATCAGTGGAAATTATACCATCAAGAACAACTAAGGTGCAAATCAATGTTGTACTGGTTGGAACTATAGTGTTCTTGTCTCTTACCACTGTTGAAATGAGATGTTCAGGATCCCCAAAAGGATCTTTTTCCTTATCACAGAAAAAAAAATACCGGAATCTATTCTATTATTTCATTAGTTACTATTGATAACTGTTGTTATGACGTATAAAACGAGAATTCTGGCCTATGATCGTATGGAAACATGCTATGGATTTCAGACACTGACCGTTAATTAAAAAGCTTCAATTGTGAAGATCACATTTTTGGTGAATTTTATCAATAATTCATCTTTTTTTTTTACTTATAGAAGTTGACATGTAGGAAGAAACAGTTAGAGGCTGACATAGCAGATGGTTGCTACGATGAAAAATCTGGACGAATATTATATTATGAGAGCACTGGTAAATAAAGCAACGTCACCTGGAATTAACGACGATGAAGATTATACGTGATAAAATTTTAAAACGAGTTAGAAATATGACATAACATATGTACATGTATCACGTGCAGTACACAAAATTTGAAGACGTTTCAGGGAGAAATATATGAATTGTTTTAGTATTTTCCTTAAAAATTAAAAAAGTAGGTCAAGGAGGAGGTCAAAAGGTAAGACAATTTTGTACCAAAAGATGCGTTGAAAATACAGTTAGATTCTTTTAAATCGTCAATCAAATTACAATGATACTATGAAACTTCTGGAGCATGAGTATTTCCCATCAGGAAAAAAGTTGCAAAGTCAAGGTAGACTAGATGGGAAAATATCTATGGAACTACAAGGGCATTCCAACGGAGGAAACATATTTTATACCGTGGGTATGATCCTAATGTCATCAGACGGACACTAGGCTTGGTACTTGACCAATCTACAGTCTTGTACAAGCGCATCCTTGAGACTTGCACTCTGACTGACTGTGACGACGGGACTCCATGACGGGCCCTGTCCAAACCTCTTTAGAGAAGACAGGGCCCCGACCACCTGTCCTCTCTGAATGTCAGTCGGACTCCTCGGGTGATTACATACATGAGCTCGCTACAGCCGGCAGAGCACGGACTGTATTACGCATGCCCTCTTTTTATATCCATTTACATATTCATCTGTGTCTATGGGGCCTCTGCGTTTCACGGTCTTGTTTGTGTGATGTCATCTTACAGTGAGGAGGTTGTTTTACACCACAATTGTACGTTCTTCGAGACCTCTGGGTAATTGGAGAAGTGAGAGGGTTGTGCGCACGTAATCCAGGATAACCATACCATTTGCTACTTGCGTGACAGATGGCCGTCCAAAGTCGGCACCGGTTATCCATTGGTCTCGTCGGTTTATGTGTAGTCTTTTGTGTTTGATGTTTACATGTCGTGTGTCTCTTTTCCGTCTCATGCTGTACTCGTCTTTTGTGTTTTTGCATCGGGTGTTTTGGTGTTTTACTGTTGATGCTGCCACGGGGTCTTGTTGGAGATCTCCTCCCTTCTTTTTTTATCACCGCAGGAGACTGGGAGGACTCTCAAAATATACAGAAGGCTAGATTGTATCTGCTTACAAAAAACGGTATTTCTTAGTTTAATTATTCATGGTTTTAATGGTTCATGGTTCTACCGAATTGAAGCGGCGGGTGTTGCATGCAAGCAGGAGATGCTTTCTCGTCCTGGGCACCTGGTCTTTTCATGTGGTGGAGGTTTTTGTTTGTTTGCTTTGCATTACATTCTATGTTAAACGTCTTTAAATTCAATAGCATCATTTAAAACCTGATAAATTTACAGCATGGACCAGACATGCACGTTTCGGGTACTAAACCCTCGTCAGTGATCCTCAGTCTAAATAATCTAATATGGCCAAAAAGTATGAAAATTATTGTCCAAAATGTATCAAAAGACGTAGCAGAATGGATGGGATATGATGCTACAGGACCATGTTATATAATATATCAGTCTTTCCCAAAACCATCGGTCCGCCGGTCCTTACAAACAAAATTATGTTCGGACCGATGCTTTCCTCTCTGTAGTTGGTCTGAATGACCGAAGCCTTCTGGTGCATTTTTTCTCGGACCCTCGTGAGAAATTGTCACACTCTGTAAACTTATCATGATCTTTGTTTTAATGCGTTTAAGAAAACTTTATCGACAAGTAGTCGTAGGTTGTTCGGGCCTGGGCTGCTACTATGTTGCCGATGTTGGATTAAGTTTGAATATTTTTTTCGGACAGTTTTTGACCTATGTGTTTCTGAAAGTTTAACATACAATATTACATTATATTATATATTACAATGCCATGCAATTGAGACTGTGACCTTGACCTTGAATCAATAATTTATGACTTTGATCTTGACTTTAAAATTAGCTGCATCTCTTGAATAAGAAAAGGTATACTGCTTCACTGGTAGACTCCTCATACAATAACAATATGGTAGATAAAGTATTCATCAAAAAGAACTAGTACTTCTCAATCCCGCCATACAGTCTTTAGCAGTTTAGGGTTTATTTGTGATAATTCAATTTTGATGGGAATGTTTAATTTATTTACAAGGCAGTATTAATGGATGTAAAATGCTTCATTTCACACCAACACAATACTAATATTAGCATGATTATCAGTGGCAAATCAAGGGGGTTACCATGGAGAAGGAGGGGGAAACTAAAGTTAAAGCGGAAATGTGCAATGACCATCTGTCTGGTGGTCACACTTTCATATACATGTATTTGGGTAGAATTTAAGTTCAATCATTTGTAAACCAGAGATAAATCTACTATTTGATCTAAATGGGTCCTATGGACCCGATGAAATTTGACCAATGGGTCCCGAGTCAAAACAATGGGTCCCAGCAGAATTTTATGGGTCCTAAGTACCATAAACCGTCTTTTTTTCGCGGCGTCTTAAGTTCGAAAATACAAGTGATATGAATGGCTTGTGGCGTTATGTCCGCGAGATCATTATGTTCCAGAACAAAATTATTAGAAATAAAACGTCTGTCTCCAAAACCTCAATCTAATAGTCAAATTTGCCGAATTATTGTGTATTTAGTTGCTTTATGCGGACGTGATCAATCTTCTGTAATGTTTAAAAAAACGGACAAAATACGGGACATAAACACGATATACAGCTAATACGCTTCCAGTTTCTCCTTTTTAAAAGTTTTATGTAAACCATGAACTAAGGGGACGCATTATACTAAAGCTAATAATGCGTACAATGGGATGCAGGGATCGGGAATCAATGGGTCCTGGGTTTTTTTTATGCGTCAGAGACGTAGGACGCAGAGGTAGATTAATCCCTGGTAAACCAATGATTTGCTTATCTTCCTCTTATGTTACTGAGCCATGCCTCTGATAAAGAACTACTATGCACCAATAGGGGCGGATACAGGATTTGAGTTAAGATGGGGCATGGAATATATCAAGAGTCCTCCACCACACAACATAGAAATAATCTGACAATGAATTACAATACTTTAATGTATTTTTAGTCAATTTTGATAAGAAAGGAGGCATAAATTGTATGAAATATGATGCATCTGGCGAGCAGAGCGAGCCAGCCAATTTCTTTCAATTCTTAATTTATGAGGGGAAACTCAACACACAATGAAGGTCAAGGTCTCATCCTTAGGGTCAAACAGATGGTAGGTAACATAGTCTAGTTTGATATACCATTTTCAATATTAAAATATATGTTCCAATCGATAGTACAAATTTTATTGTACTAGACATGTTTTTTTAGATAATGAAACCTTATCAATACATGTATATACAAGATATCATACAGCTTTAATATATCACATGTGGATTACCTACATGACAATGTGACTATTGTCCTTTGCCTTGAAGTTTGACCTACTAAAATGAAAATACATTTTAGGGATATCTCAATCATCTTTACAGATGCTGATATTTTAAAAATAAATTATACCCCCATGCAAACAGAGTTTGGGGGATGGGGATATATAGGAAACACCCTGTCTGTCTGTACGGTTAAGAATTTCTTCAGGTACGAGGGCTGTTCGTTAAATTCGTAGACAAGTTAAATTAATCTTTTATCCTTGTCGTTAATTATTTTGTTTATATAGTGATTTATTCCTTAAGATTGTATATTTTTATTGTGCAAAACTTAGAGCAATTGGTCCATAAGCAAAGAAATACGGTGTTTTTCTTTAGGATTCACTTCGGACAACGGCGCAGTAAATGGCGTCCAAAACGACGCTACGCAAATTACGGAGTCATTAGCAATTTTCTGCTGTTGTTCTGTGTCTTTAAATTTGATATCATATTAAGGGAAAAGTCGATTATTTTATTTCAATCGGTTCAAAAATAAACCATACAGGTTAGATTAAGGCAATTATGCGCTAGAATTATTCCCCGGTCCTTTCTATCTGTTGACAGACGATGCATAAAAAATGTCATTTCAGAACGTTTTGATCGTAAATTTTGTTCTTTCAGGATGTTCAAACCATTCTCTTTGAATGAATTTTCATCACTTTTTTATCTTCGTTGCAAAATGTATGCATACTGACGTGCGCTCGAAACATTTTTCTTGCAATCCATAGTTATGTGTACCATCTGCGAAATGTATAAGATCTTTTGTGGAATTTGTATATGCTTGGATAATGATTCCACGTCGTTTAAAAATTGTAGGGAAACGTCATATTTACCACTCTTACGTCTTGATGGCGCTTCTTGTAATAGTGATATCTAAATACCAACGTATCGTAACAAGCTCAAATTTCAGTGTGACAACTTTCAAATACTGTAAAACAACAAAGTACTTACATTCACTTTCTCTGCGTCCGAATTTAGAAATGATAAAGCTATCATCTGCGTGTGCACAAATCTTAATATCTCAATGACAAATATGGATAATGACCATATCCCTGTATACAGCACAAACCGATAATTCAAAAATCAGAAACCGAAGGCATACAAAATCAGGACAAAACAGGAACCAAAGCAAACAAACAAAAACCTCCACCATATGAAAAGAAGCGAACTCCCGATATGGGATTGAGATCAGGTGCCCAGGAAGAGTAAGCATCTCCTGCTTGCATGCAACACCCGTCGCTTCAATTCGGTAGAACTGTCACATCCGGTTACTTCCATTTTGGAAGATATAGAGTACAATCTTTGGTGGGATGGTTCAAATGGTCTATGACAGAATATCATCTACCATTCTTGAGAGTGGAACATCATAGTGTATGACGAGTTCCCCATATCGACCGTAGAACTTCCTCAGTGACGATGTTAGTCGGTCACAAACATATCCCTGACTGAGAAGCTTATCTGAAAGACGCCTAGCTCTCAGAACAAAATCCGTATATTTGGTACTTGCTCTGGCATAGCGTATCAACTGAGATATGAACACGCCATAAGCAGGCGATGAAGGGATGTTGCTACTCAGAAAAGGAAAGTTTGTAATGCTGAAATTGAAGTCGTCACGTTTGTCATAGAGTGAGGTGTTCATGTGACCATCAGTGTCGTAGGACAACATTATGTCCAAATAGGATGCTGAATTATTTGTCTCTGTGGTTTCTTTGACTTCAAGCTCCGAAGGATAGATACTGCTCAGGTAATCCGCGAATTTTGGATTGTTGATGGACAACACATCGTCTATG
Organism: Pinctada fucata; assembly: GCA_028142955.1. Lineage (NCBI taxonomy): Eukaryota > Metazoa > Mollusca > Bivalvia > Pterioida > Pteriidae > Pinctada > Pinctada fucata. The sequence goes on along the minus strand of AP027110.1, from coordinate 12,524,930 downwards.
TATCTGTAAGTGAAGTTAAAGTCAGAAGCTAAGTATCTTTTCCCTTCAGAGACCACGGATTGAATGAATTCAGCTTCGTACGAGTAAAGGAAAATGTCGGCAAGGAGTGGGGCACAATTGGTCCCCATTGGAATTCCGACAATTTGCTGGAAGACCTTTCCTCCAAACACCACAAAAATGTTGTCGATCAGAAAGTTTCACATCTGAATAATGTCTGTTTCAGTGTACTTATTTTCAGAATCGGACTTTTCTTTTACAAAGTAGGTTTTGTCATAGTTAACAACAATAAATTTGTATTTGCGATTACCGTTCTTACTTGTAAACGCATTACTTATAATTTTTGCGAGTCTTTCTTTCAATTTAGAATGTGGAATTGTAGTGTAAAGTGTCGAAAAATCAAATGCTTTGATCGAATGGACTCTACTAAAATGAGTGGATTTCGCCGCTAAACGTCACGACACATAATTAAATACAATCATTTAATATGAATTCTCTGAGACGACCAAAATATCAACCAAATAGCATGTCATCAATTCTTATGAAATTTTGCACATACTATTACAGTTACATAAGACCTTAAAATAGGGGAAAATTTTTTCCCAAAATTTCTTTGTTTCCATGGTAACCTCGCTCAAAAAGGTCTGATATGAAAAAGTATTGAAAATGCAGCATATCTCAGTTTTCCGCTTATGATGAGGAGTTCATTGAAGAAAATTAAAGTACAATTATTCAGTTGCAGCAAAAAAATGTTGGGCATGTTAAATTATAAAAAAAGAAATAACTTTCTGCAATTTCAAACATAGATATAAGCAAAGAGAAGCAAAAAACATGCCATTTTTACCACCAAATTCTTTAAAATTCAAACAGTCATATCTTGAAAGGCACCGATAGTTCAAATAAGTGAAACACAAAATATTAAAGCAGAGATATTGAAAATATGAATTATTAAGAAAACTTGGTGGGGTATTTGTTAAATAACCAGGTATCGTGCGCAGAAAGTTAGCTTTTTTCATGTTTTACACACTCAGAGTTATCTCCCTTCGTAGTACTCTTCACTAAAATATGTGCCTCCAAGGTAAACAATGTGGCAGATTTAGCAGGGGTTTACGTTGTGCAGTTGTGTGTGAAGGAAATATTATTACATCATGTCAACTACAAGCAGTTTATCAGTTTAAACATAAATATGGCGTGTTTGTGCCTCTCAAGATGACGAGCAAATTCAATCCTGTCAATCAGCAATCTCCTGCTACGTACGGAAACGGGGGAGAGAAAAGACTCAAAGCGAAAGTGCTGACCAGCTGCTGAGCGCTGAGCAGAGGAATATATAACTTTAACAACAGGTAAATACCAATTGAATCGATTTACACTACCAGCTTTCTTTCTCTTATGTTTCTCATTTACGATAAACTTCACAGGAATGGTGTTTTTTTATCGAGGTTGGGGGGGGGGGGGGGGGGGCTTTTAGGGTATCCAATCTCCTCAGCTCATTGGAAGTTGGAACTTTGCTAAAAAAATTATTTTCATTTTTTTTTCTGAACAAATAATTCTCTTGAAATAATTTAATCGAAATTTCAATATGAAGAAGCTGCATTTATAATATGATCATATACTGCATCAATTCAATAATTTAAACTTCTTTGAACCTTTCTTATACCATTTGGCATTTCAGTACTGCCACCTACAATGAATTTCCCAATTTTATAATTACACAATTTTATAATTAAACCTCCTCAAAAATACATCTGCATATTTTTCTTTCTTTCCTTTTTTCCAACTGCTGATGATGTATTCCTTTTTATAGTTAAACAAACACAATGATTTTCTGTTGGGTCGAAAGGGGGAGGGGGGATAAGAAAGTGTCAGCTGCTGAGCAGAAGAATATATATCACATAAACAGCAAGTAAATTCTACCCTACCAGTATATACTTCTTAGGAATCATGCATTTTTATTTGTTGGAGGGGAGGGGTTGCTTTTCAGGGTATTCATTTCTATCTCCTCGAAACTTTGCTAAATTTTTCTATACAAATAATGTTTTTTTTTTTAATAATAATTATTTGCTAGAAATTTCTACATGAAGAGAGAGAGGGAGAGAATGAATATTCATTTCACATTTTACAGACGTGCCTACATTTACGATTTAAGCGTAATTTTTCTGATTTCCGACCTCATATTACGCCCTACGTTGTTGTCCCCCGCTTTCGCGAAAGCGCGGGGACATTAAAACCGGTTCGTCCGTCCGTCCGTCTGTCCGTCAGTCACAAAAACTTTAACCTTGTGCATAACTTTTGAATGGTAAGTGATAGGGCTTTGATATTTCACATGTGTATTCCTTGTGACAAGACCTTTCCATGGATACCAAAATTTTTGACCTTGTGACCTTGACCTTGGACTTTGACCTACTTATTAAAAACTTTAACCTTGACCATAACTTTTGAATGGTAAGTGATAGGGCTTTGATATTTCACATGTGTATTCCTTGTGACAAGACCTTTCCATGGATACCAAAATTTTTGACCTTGTGACCTTGACCTTGGACTTTGACCTACTTATTAAAAACTTTAACCTTGACCATAACTTTTGAATGGAAAGTGATAGGGCTTTGATATTTCACATGTGTATTCCTTGTGACAAGACCTTTCCATGGATACCAAAATTTTTGACCTTGTGACCTTGACCTTTGACTTTGACCTACTTATTAAAAACTTTAACATTGACCATTACTTTTGAATGGTAAGTGATAGGGCTTTGATATTTCATATGTGTATTCGTTGTGACAAGACCTTTCCATGGATACCAAAATTTTTGACCTTGTGACCTTGACCTTTGAGTGCGACCTACTTATTAAAAACTTTAACCTTGACCATAACTGTTGAATTGAAAGTGATAGGGCGTTGATATTTCACATGTGTATTCCTTGTGACAAGACCTTTGCATGGATACCAAAATTTTTGACCTTGACCTTTGAGTTCGACCTACTTTTCAAAAAACTATAACCTTGTCCATAATTTTTTAACGGAAAATGATAGGGCTTTCACATTTCACATGTGTATTCCTTGTGATGAGACCTTTCTGTTGGTAATAACATTCTGACCTTGTGACCTTGTCCATGGAGGTTGACCCACATTTAAAAACTTCAACCTCGACCATAAGTTTTTGATGGTAATTTAAATCATAGTCTTAAATATTTCACATGTGCATACCTTTTCATAAGCACTGTCCCTTGGAAACAAAACACAAGTTTGGACCTTTTGACCTTTTCTTGGAGTTAATCTTTCATATTTAGAATTTTGATAATATATGAGATATATTATTAAAACTTAAGAATGGGGGGATGTCTGTAAGCATTTCTTTAAAGACAAACACCCAAAAGCGGGGGACCACAATTCCTTGAATTTGATTTTTGCTATTCCATTTTAAACCAACTACTAAATTTTGAGCAAATTGACGTTTTCTATAGTATATTGGATCCCTTTATTTAACAAACGTCTTCCATATCTTATACATGTAGTTAAACACATACGTTCTCAGGGATTAATCTACCTCCGCGTCCTGCGTCTCTGACGCATAAAAATCGCCCAGGACCCATTGATTTCCGCTCGCTGCGTCCCACAGTGCGCATTGTTCACTGTCGTATAATGCGTCCATTTTAGTTCATGTTAACATGTATTTTAAAAACATTCAAAGTCGAGAAAGTTTATTAACAGTATTCATTTAGCTGTGTAACGTGTAAATGTCTGTCGTTTATATTTTGACAGCTCTTTTAAACCTAACAGATCTGTAGTATCGTATGAGAAATCATTGCGGAGCATCATTTTTTTTTAATTAGAAGGTATATGCAGTCCGACGCGAGTCTACCAGTAACTTATTCATATCATTCGGATACAGATATATATATTTATGAAAAATTCCTCCACTGTAAACTTTACATGACATTATGAATCAATCTATTGAAATCGTTTAATTCACACCATCATTGTACCATCTTTGCAAACCGTATAGAATTGGTTTGTTTGGATAACGTTTGTACGAAGCATCGCTAACAAACAATCAATTTTAAGAGTTAGACGTTTTTTGTGGAACATATTATAACGATCTCAAGAACATAAAATGCCGCGAGCAGGTCAGCTCACATGTATTCGCGAACGTAAAACGCCTTGAAAAGAAGGAGGTTTGTAGAAATTGGGACGCATTAATTTCTGCTGGGACCCATTGTTTTGGCTGGGGACCCATTGGCCAAGTTTCATTGCGTCCAGAGGACCCATTAAGATCAAATTGTAGATTAATCTCTGCGTTCTCAAAATTCGAAACAATTGTCGAAGCAGACTGTTTTTTTTTTCTCGATTTTTTTTCTCAAAATTACATAAGTGGTTTATATTAGGCTTTGGTTTACACTTTCTTTAACAAAATATTACACTTACGGTGAGAAATAGGTAGACAGGTCTGCATTTAATATTTCATTGATATTTTATCATAAACCCGTAATCAGAGGTTGTGGACCACATGGGCAAAGTGTTTGATCTGTCAGTTTGTCTGGCTATCTGTCTGTGTTGCTTATACGCAAAAACTTTGATTGATCTACTTTAAAAAAAACAGAAAGCACAAAGGGGTCACATCGTTCATCTTAGACATCTTTTAGCTAAGGGCATCAGTCTTGGATTTCCAATCAAGTTGAAAAATAAATACTTGGACATGTTGGGAGAGGACCTTGAGTACTTGCTTCCTGTCGGATGGTGCACTTTGATAATTTCACCTTGACCTTGGAGTGGATCTTAACAAAATCAGTGTTTACAAAGATCATAAAAAGACCTAAAAATTAAGAATATACATGCATATGATATGTAGTGTTTCAAAGCTAATTTAATTGAATTTTGAACTTTTTTGTTTTTTATTTCAGGAGCAACCGAAAAGGAGGAAATATGATCACGACAACACCTGAGGATAGACTGTGAGACCTTATTTATCCAGATCTATTTATTCAAATCTAGGCGCATCATGAGTGAGAATAGGACCTGTGTCAGGCTGTGTGTGCCATTTGGAAAATCCTGTCATTTAATAAAACCTGTATATAATTCAAAGACTACACCAATTGAAATCTGTGTCATGATTGGGATGAAAATGATAGGAAGGAGAACAGAAAATTCCAGATGTATGCTTGACTATCCAGACAACTATCAGGATATACTAACACATTCCTATGGAGTAGAGAACTTTCCAAGAGCAGTTTAAGTTGAAAACATTAACTGTATATCATAAAAAATAACATTGCAACAAAAGTTCATATCATAAATGTATATTATATCAAAGTGATTACGTGTGTAATTTTTTTTGTTGGGAATGTCCCGGGAGCTAATGTCATAGCCTGAGTGTCTGCGTCTGACAAAAACTTTAACCTGGAATAGATTTCATTAAGTATTTGGGGTAGGGCTTTGTTATTTCACATGTGGATTCCTCATGACCAGACATTTCATTTGGGACCTTGACTTTAGATCAAGTGACATTGACCTTGGAGTTTGACCTACGTTTAAAAACTTGGGCTATATCTCATATACTACCGGTATAAGAGGCAGGGTTTTGATATTCCTTATGTACCGTATATTCCTCATGACCAGACCTTTCATTTCAAACCTTGACGTTTGACTTCGTGGCCTTGACCTTGGAGTTTGACCTACTTTAACTTGGGCTTTATCTGTCATTATCTGATGAACTATAAGGGCTAGGGCTGTGATATTTCACATGTAGATTCCTCATGACCAGAGCTTTCATTTGTTATCATAAATTTTGACCAAGCGATCTTGACCTTTGACCTACTTATGAACTATGAGGAGTAGGACTTTGGTAATTCACTTATAGAATCACCGTAACCATAGCTTCCATTTGATACCTTGACTTATGACTTTGTGACCTTGACCTTTATTTCTTTATGAAATTGCTATTTTATTATCAAAAACCAGCACAGGGAGGGATGTTATCTTCTAACAAAGAAATATTAGTATTCTTCAAATGATCATCATGTATGTTTTTTCCAGTTGAAATATACATATGTTGTATTTGTCAAATTAAAAGTAAATTTGAAAAATAAAGCGTTATCTTTTAGATATTCATGAGATTCTAGCAACTGAGATAAATATATGGTATAGTTTAAGAATTCATTTTATGCTGTTTTTGTGTTCATACATCTGTAAAACTAGATCACTAAGGGAGCAACCATTTAATATTTGGTTTGGGGAAGAACTTTTGCTAGCACTTATTCAGCATGTTTTTAAGCTAGAAAAAAAATGGGTTTGAAGTCATTTTTTTATACTTAGGCCCTTTGCCATGTTTGCCGCTCCCTTGTCCGAATATTTTAGCATTCCATTTGGCTCACAGCCAGAAAATACTTATACTTTTTTCAAAGTATTTATATATTTTTTATTTGTATTTATATTTTTTCTAATCCCCCCCCATCCCAGATTAAATGGTTGCTCCCTAAACCTGATGTGTGTCTGTCTGACTGTCACTTTGTTAAAAATGTTAGCCAATCTTTTGCAAAGTTCCAATTATTAGGTTATCAACACTATTGTCGAAGTCGCTTTTATAAAAGGCACAATTTATTATTACATGATCATAACTTATTACTTCATGGTAGTCTCTCAATCTATATCCAACATTTCAGACTTGGATCATCATTGCAGAAAAAAAGCTTAGTTATTATTGTCAAGGTCATAACTCAAAGGGCAAAGTTGTACTTTGATGTAGTTTATATTAGGTCTTGAACCAATCAGAACCATTTAAATAATCCCTTTGTTTCAGATTTCGATGTTACAGGTATCATACATTTTCTGAAGCATTTTATCCCCATGCGCATAGTAACACACCATGCATATGTGTGGGGAGTTAGAGTGCTAATTGGTGTGTGTATACAGAAAAGCTTGTGGACGCCTTAGAGACCACAACTATCAAATTTTGCATGTAAGTTGTCCATGGTGAGATGATGACACCTATTGATTTTCAAATTCAAAGGTCAAGGTCACAATGGGTTATACATTGTAATAGTAAAACCTTGTGAAACTTTACTTACATGGCCTGCGATAAGAGGATGACGCCTATACATAATGGGTGATAAATAGAATTATTAAATGATCAGGAATTATTTCTGATTGGTTGAGACGCTGTTTGAAAGAGTGTACATCAGTATGAGTTAAAGAAGATGACCTGACGATAATCTCAACAGCACTCACAAGTTGAAGGCTAACACTCCAAAGCAGTCTATCCGGGATTCAGTGACCTAGCGCGTGCGTTGATTTTTGTAATGTTGACTTCGTGTCCGCAATGCAAATGTTAATAAAATTCTGATAATTTCATAAAGCAGTTATTGACTTAAGGGGAGCACTTGTCTCCGGAAGATGCGCAGGGGTATGCACACTTTTTGTTGTAATTAGGTATCATCTCTCTTTTCGCTTCCTGTACATAAGGTTTGGTGAAATTCTGTACAGAGGTTTCAGAGGAGAAGTGAAACTTGTGTCAGTCAGTCAGGGCCTGTGGTGGCCATTCTGCATTTCTGTTTGGGAAGAAAAACAGTATTTTGGTAGAGAACATTCTGTACTTTCTTCCTGTAATGTTTGATAAACCTCCATGGAGCCGCATTAAAGGCGTTGAAAGTATAAGAAATGCACGACGAATGTTGTCGAGAATGACGTCGGACGGATGTACGACAGACAGCTCGCTATGGCACTAACTATCTTGGGCTTTGCTTATGTGAGCTAGAAATATAGTATATGTGTAGAAAAGTCCAAGAATATTTGATAAATTTTGCGATTCTGAGTAATAATAATCATTTCATTAAAAAAATTTCTTCATATTACGTGGTAAAAAAGGTTTTGGCAAAATGCCAATTCAAGAAAAAATACTCCTTTTACATTCCAGATTAAAGTTCTAAATGAATTTACCCCACTTAGATTTTTTCATGTTTCGAAAATATAATATATTAACTATTCAAGGATGTAAATCAATGGTTTCTTCTATCGGTGCTCAATTTACAAAATGATCTTGAAAATAACCAAAATCAACCTTTTTCGTTATTTTGTCATTTCTTGAAAATGGCCAATATTCAGTGAAGGATATAGCTCATGTCCCTTTTTCTGAGATTATGTTTCATATCTTTTTTGACAGGTTAAAGTACCTTTTTTTTAAACGAAACATGTTTTAATTTGGTGAGTGGCATCAAAGATAAGAATTTGAGGGCTGAAAATGTATAATTTTATACTATTTCCATTCGAAAATGGCGGGAAAAATGCTCAATTTAAGATATCCCTGTTTCCATGGAAACACAGTAAGCTATATAACAATTATCACTTTCAATCATACTCTGGTATAGTCCCCTTCAATATATCACACTTTGACCCATTTCTGAAGTTTGCTATTTTGGACCCCTATGGCAATTATTTTGGTCGACTCAGAGAATTCATATTAAATGACAGAATATTTTAATAACCTTGGTATTTTTAAGAAAACCTCATGAATGTTTGGTAAGAAAATTGTACACTTACTCTCACGCATTTCTGAATTATTGCGGTTGTCTACGAACTTTTCGAACTACCCTCGTATAAGTGATAGGGCTTTTTAAAATATTTCATACATATATTCGTCATATCAAATACTACATTTTGATTCCAAGACATTTTACATAGTGACCTTGACCTTGAACTTTTACATTTGAGTTATATTTTGGTTTAGAAGTTCTCAAAGCATACATTTTTAGTCCCCTACCGGAAATGCGAAGGGGGACACTTAGTTTTCTCTCGGTCTGTATGTCCATCTGTCGGATTATCAGGTTTCCGGACTTTTTTTCTACAACGGATGGAGATATTCAGATGAAATTTGATTAATTTATTAATTTTCAAGGAAACTGTCTCTTTAATTCAATATCATTTACAAATTCTTCTAATAAATACAATGTATAATAGTATAACACCCCCCTTACTTATTACATATTCAGGAACATCATTCTCCCAAAGTCAACATAGATTCCCCTGGTCTCGAAATTTTCTAAAGGAAAGGTTGTTTCCTTTATAAATTTATCCCACTCCTTGTTAATGTCCCCTCTTTTCAACAGATTTTTTATCAGTGGGGAGTACGTAGTTACATGTGTAAATGAGTAGAGAGTACGTAAGTACATGTGTAAATGACCATGTTGTGGCCTTTTATAAAGGTATGATAATACTGTGGCCTTCTGCTGCAAAACCCCTCATTTTTGACCTCATGTGTGCTATTTTCGCGTCAGAACAACTCTTTCAAATTTGGGCTTGGACATAATCATAGCTCAAAATTATAATAACTGGGACAGATTGATGCAGGAAAAAAATTAAGTTAATATTTAAACATGTATTCTGTGACTTTCACAATAAAAGAAGTGATTGCTTATATTTGGAGACGTTTAACATTCAAAAGGGACCCTACTGCGATTTCTTCTAACCTCTGAAGACATCCATCGTTTGTACCACTTGTTGAGGATACATGAAGCCAAGTTCGATTAACTTCGATTGATCGTTTCTTCTGTCGCCTGAACGAAGCCTCGTTTTTGCACTTTATCGATTTGACATCATATAAATTTTTGCTCTTTCAAAAACTTGTCATTCCATTCAAAACTACCATCGAAATTAAAGGAGAGATATTAACATCTTAGCACCATCCCTCCAGTGTTATTTTGAACATAGATTTTATTTGGTCGTGCTACTGAATCGACCTAACAGGAAATTCGGAACCCCGCACTCTCTGTAAAGTAAATGTACAAATCTAAATTCAAAACATTAAAGAGGGCGCGCTACTAAATTGTATTTGGTGGCTCCGCTGGAAGCATCACTATTCAAAACACGTGTCTTGTGAAGAAACATTGCTTTGAAAGCTCTGCAGGATCATATCTTATCCCCCTGCACGTCTTTCGGTGTTTGTGTCGCCGAAGGAAGCATAGCGAAACGTAGGGATCACTTTGTCCGTCACACTCTGATGTCTGTCACACCCTATATAAATGATTCCGAAGTGTCGCTATGTTCATGCATTCCTTGGAATGATTTCCAATATAGTATTGTTTTGATTTACGATTACTGACAAGGATTCTGTACCCAAACCGTGCATGTCTGGTTCATGCTGAAAATTGATCTATTCTAAGGTGATGCAATTTGATTTTAAGACATTAAAAGTAACAAAGGTCATGCCCCCAAATACTTTTTTTAGAAAATCGTCACAAGAAACATGGTTTATTGCTTCATATAGAAACACCTTAAGGATGTAGTTCAAAGTTGAAGTAACAAATAGATATATATATTACATATCAAAACATTCTTCTTCATTTTTGAATCGGAATAGCACAAGTTGAAGCTTCTGTAAAAAATCACAGTCCCGAGTCAAGGTTATTTATTTTAAAATAGGCGATGATCTCAAACGAAAGGGCTTGTCACAAGATATCTACGAGTTAAATACCTTTCTTTCATAAATAGTAATAGGAGATACAAATACCAAACCCTACAACATGTTTGTCGTGTTTGAAGGAACGGTTTTCCAGCAGGTAGTAGATATCCCCATGGGTACCTATTGCGCCCCACTGCTTACGTACTTATCTCTATATGCATACGAAGCTGACTTCATCCAGACCTTGCTCTCGACTGGGCGAAAGAACCTTACATCTCAGTTCAGTTTTACATTCAGATACATAGATGATGTAATGTCCATCAATATACTTTAAGGATCATCTACATGAAATCTATTCCCCTTTATGAAGTAGAGATCAAGGACTCATCCGAGAGTGACAGGTCCGCTTCGTACTTTGATATACTTATATCTTTCGACGTAAACGGCCATTTGAACACCTCAATGTATGACAAGCATGCCGACTTCAGCTTAACTAACTACCCTTTCATTCCGTCTTATCTTCCTCAAGACGTTTTTGTTTCTCAACTGATGCGGTACGCCAGGGCATGTTCCAAATATTAATATTCCCTCATTAGAACCAGACGGCTTGTAAGTAAACTACTTGTTCAGGGTTATATTACACAACGGTGAAATCTTCATAACAGAAGTTCTTTGGTCGCTACTGGGATATAATAAAAGTATATCAGATCCCCCTTTCTAGAAAAAGTTTCCATTTAGCTATAGCTACGGGTTTAGCATAAAATCAGGAGACGTTGACTCTCCCCGTGCACTTTGTCTCACTTTCGGAATGTTGTTCAATCCCGGGGTTGCAATCGTTCCGAATTCTCACTATGTTGCCTTGCCTTCTCGACTTTGAGACAGAATAACTGATGGGTACTTCTTTGATGTTTACCACATGTCAACACTAGGGAAGAAAGGATGGGATCTCCAACAAAACCTAGTCGCAGCACCAACAGGAAACCCTCAAAAACACAAAGAGGACACAAATAGAAAGATACACAATGGTACAGGGAATGAAAAATCACAGAGAAACATCAAACACAAATTACTACACATAAACCAACGAGACCAATGGGTAAACGGTGCCGACTTAGGACAGCCATAGCGGACAGTGTGGTTATCCTGGATTACGTGCGCACAACCTTCCCAATTTTCTGATTACCAAGAGCAACCAAGACGACCATCGAAACAAAAAAGGTCACCTGTAAATACATAGATCAAGTAGTGTGCAAATAGGGGGTACAGGACAGGTATCATGATATCATGCATTCCTTTAATCAAACATGGTATCATGCATTTTAAGCATACCAACTACAATCCTACATACTAACTCTCAGCAGACGTCAACGAAGTGATCGTACGTCCTTCTTATTCTGGCGCAATTTCTATTAACTGATCAGGTATGTCTACACAGGGGTTATATTGATCACAGTCCTGTATAATCCTCACATCTTACATTCCATGTAACATAAGTGCTAGAAATTATATTGTGGCCTTTTCTTGATAAAAATATTCACAACTTAGCTTGAAAAAAAAAAAAAAAACATTTTTGTTCAGTCTCTATCAGTAGGGCGGCCAAGAGCAATTTGCACGTGCGGCAACCGTTGCTAAGGCTCGCGCATGAATATGCGTTCGAGCTAGCGACGCCGTTACTAGGCACTTTTTGTCCGAAAGTTAGTCGCATGAAAAAGCTGATTTCAACGATATCGTGCGATGACATAATTGATATTGACCGTGGTTATTTTCTGTAAGATTAAAGATTTCTTGAACAGATAAAAAGTACATCATTGTTATCGTCTATTTGGTGAAATCTGACTGACGAACTTACGATCTCTCCACGGGATTTTTCAGACACCTTTCATGAAAAGATGTCATGATTACAGAAAAAATCGGAAAAACACATTTTTAATTTTTTCATATGTTGTAGAGAAATTATTCATAAACAACATACTCAAATTTCGTGAAATTCTATGAGGGACCATTTTTTGTACCTAATTCTTCTAAACTGACCCCTCTCTTTTCTATCGTCAAAGTTTCGATACCGACGATCAGCTGATCGCCTCAATAATTGATTTCGTTTTCAAAGGGAATTTCCTGTGAATTCTACATATAAGCTGGATGGTTTCAATCAGTATATGCTCATTTGAACTGTTGATTTGAAAAATAATGACTGCTTTCCTTTACATTCCACATCTTCGATAGCGTAATTTTCGAATTTCCTCTGATCACAAAAGAAGCACCATTTTGCACTTGTAGCTCTACAGTACAACACTTTGCAAAAAATTTCTTCCACGTTTTGGATAATTTTTAACCATTCATTAGAAAATACGAATCATAATTACATTTTGTTTGTCTAAACATGTAATAAGCACAAAAAAAAAACTTTTTATCTTTTAATATTTAGATATAATTTTTTTTTCTTTACTGACTTTAGCATAAATTTTCAAGTTATCTGATTTTTTTACATATATTTGATTCAGAAATGAAAAAGAATAGAAAACTTGACATTTACATTGTTCCTACTGATCATGTTTAATATGTATTTGAATCGACAGTTCACTATTTATCACTAAATTTGTTGTCTCCTATCCCCAGCCCAATGAAAGAAATGAATTTTCACTGCAAAATCTGTTTTTTCTCGATTCAGGCTGCAGATGATGATGCATTCACATGAAAGTAAAAATTCTGGAAACTGTAGTGTAATGTTAATCCAACACTTTGAAAGAAATACACTTCTTTGTTACACTTAAATGCACTTTTCTTTCACATGACCATGGCATGAACCTGAAAACAAAATAAAAAGAATTGTTTAATATTGAAAAAGATATATACAATGAATGAATGAATGAATGAATGAATTTTAAAGAAAATTAATTCCAATATGTTTTTAAACTAAATTAATACATGCTGCATCTAAATGGATGAATTCAAATGAATGAATGCTTTAATTTCAAAATCAACGAATCCATCAATGCATTGTAATGTTTATATTTGAAGCTTCATTCATTAATATAAATTTCTTTCAATTTGAAGAAGAACATAGATCTATATTTAATGATTTTACTTTTCAATAAATGGAAATCTCAAAATTGATTTAATTGACATATATTATCAATTTCAACAAAATGAGGGATTTTTGTGTATCCGAAACATTTTCTTTGACAATTTTGTCATAATTGCATAATTTCACTTATGTATAATTGTTACAGTGCGTTACTGTACCATAAACAGATAAATAATTTTACAGACATGTGCATTTTCTGTACAGTACTGTACACATTCAATGTACATATAAGAATGTAAAAGCTACAGTTGATACCTAAGGCTAATATTAAGCTATATGTACTATTGTACATTATACTTACGAAGAAGGAGGCGATTCTGGACTGGAATCATGAAAATAAGTCCTTTGGCTTTGTTGTGTACTGCCTCTATGTACTATGTACAGGGTAGATGAATTAAAGCTGTGAAAATAAATCAAAGGAACGGATAACAAAAACTGTACATCGATATTTTAAAGATACTATTAATCGGCAATGAATACAAATGTAAGTACAGACCAACGGAGAGAGAGTCTGAGAGAGAGAGAGGAGAGAGAGAGAGACGCACCTGTATTTGAACAAGCTACATGTGTACAATACTGGCTACTGCTGAATTCTGTCGTTATCTGATGAAATTTGTTGAATGATCAATGACTGAATATGAGATTTCCTTTAATTTCACATTACAAAGTGAAACTCCCGATACTGAACAGTGCAGAGGTGTCAACAAACATTCCATGATGTAATGCACACAAGACTGACAAGTGCGTCACGGCGATACCTTATGACATGATGGAGGTTTTTGTTTGTTTGCTTTGGTTCCTGTTTTGTCCTGATTTTGTATGCCTTCGGTTTCTGATTTTCTGAATTATCGATTTCGTGCTGTATACAGGGATATGGTCATTATCCATATTTGTCATCAGTGTTATCACAGCACAGCTACACATCGTTGAATAAATATATGTTAGAAATCCGTTTCAAATCGTATATTTGATATTCTTCTATGAATACTTATTCTCTTTGTAAATTTATCACACTTTTTTCTTACAGTAATATTGCTTTTATCCATGAAACGAAGAAAAACATCCACACGTTAACAACACGTGCCTTGACATGTGTACATGATTTATGCTAGTATGCGCATGTCGGGCAGGGTGCGAGATCAGCTGTTTTCGGAGGTCGATTTCTTCAAAATATGGAAAAACACATTTTTAATTTTTTGATATGTCAAAGATGCCGATGTGAATTTCACTTTTTAAAAAAATCATCCGAATCTGTGAGGGACCATTTTTTTGTACCTAATTCGTAGTTTCCAGAAATTTGATCAATTTTTCCCGGGAAAAGCGAGCCAAGTTTAATGATGGTTTTCTCCATGAAAAATTCAATTATCTCTCATCAACACTAATTTATCTTATAAATGTAATCTTTTTCATCAAAGAAATCGATATATTGTCGTGTGAAAATCTAAACATTCCGAGAAATGACTATTTCAAAGTGATGAAAATCCGGAAATATTTTTTTTTCGTTCGACGAGAAAGAGTGCGTCGCCGGTTTGCGGACTCACAATATTTCTGTTTACACCGCACGTGCAAATCGCTCTTGGCCGCCCTACTGTATCAGTTGAAATGATAAGTATTGGATTAAACTTGCTAATAAAAACAAGAGATGTCCCAATTCAACCAAGGCGAGATTTAAAGGGACCGTGTCCCTGAAAATTAATTAACGTTACAAAAATTTGGAATGCAAAATATTTCGTTTCATATGAAAGTATACATGCTAATTTGTATACATTCAAATTTTTAGGCGAATCTAACGCAAACATTCGCAGTTATAGACGTTTAAAAGCATAATTTTGAATTTGGGGTGCGCAGCTCTAATTCATTTCACTGGCGCCATCCACAATGTTTTGAGGTTTTACAATAGAGGTATATGGGAATTTAATTATTAAAAAATCGGCAATCTCAATCTCTGCATATTTTCAAATAAATCTTTTTATAACTCCTTTTTTTCCTCTTTCTAGACCCTTTGGAATAAATTTTCATTTTCAATAAAATTTTATTTTCAAGGACACTGTATCTTTAAAGAAATGACTTTCATTCTGGTGCGATTCCTATCAACTGGTCAGATCTGTCTACACAGGGATTAAGCGAAGGTCCCTCTATCACAAAGACCTTTGTTAGAGGGTTTAAATTTCAAAAATATTGCACTATTTTTGAATCTTAAGAAATGAAATTAAATAATGTCAAAAATATTCATAGGAAAACACAATAAATGTTAACACATTGTAGTCACTTGTCTTTTTTGTGATGATTATATAAATATTGAGACTTTATATTACTCCTTTTTTCATTTTATATTAAAGATAGACCGTCTGCCCCATAACATAAGCATTCCTATTGTTCAAATGCACCTAATTTGAAAGAGAATTCAGGGATAAAACAGAGAAGGCTACATCTCATCCGATTCAAGATCCGGTATCCGTAGATGTATTAAGTATGTAAGACCAGCCCTGACAGATGAGGTAGAGAGTTGGAACCCTTCGTCATTATTGTTACTGAGAATCTTAGTTTAAAGCATATATCCCGACAGATGGTCAAACAAGTTCACACTAGACCACTGTATTTTTGAATGACGGTACGCAAACACGAGCTATCATCGTACTTGACAGTGTTTTAAATATTTTCCCTGACATTGTCGCCATAACACTTTCTATATAGAGGTAACCTCAGACAGTGCATGTATTATATATTGTTTCATTTTCGTGCGTGAACATCCACGGTACATATAATATATATATCTTAAAATAGAATATTGAACGCCAAACACTGAACAATATATCTACGTAAATATTTCATGAGTTTCGCATCCTTGGCTGTTTGTTTGTAGATTACTTGGACAACCGCCATATTGTCCGAGAAAAATCAAACTTTTTTGTTAGCAAATTTATCTCCCCATAATTAAACTGCTATTACTATTGGAAATAGTTCTTTTACAGAAATGTGAAAATCTTTCCATTCCAGGGTCCAAGTTCCAAGAAGCCATTTATTTCAGAAAACCCCCCCAAAACCTACGCCAGTCGCGTCAGTGTAAAGACTGAGGGAAGCTGACGTTTACCGTTTGTCTTCCAAAAAGAAAGCCCTCCCATTGAAATGTGAAACAAAAATCATCAATGCTTCTAAACCAGCTCTAGCTTCATTGTTTTAACGGAGCTTATGGTGTGGCTTTTGTAAGCCTTTTGTCAAATCTATTGGACGACACAAAAACTGCGAATTTGTACATTGTTTAGATTGAGGATCACTGTCTGGTCCATGCTGCAGATTGATCGGAACTTCACCTATTGAAGACGAAGATTGAATTTGAAGACGTTTATCTATGAGATTTTTATTTTCTTGTCAGCAACTGTCGGTGGCTTCTGGAAAATCTTGCTTATTTCGTCATTGTTTTTGATTACGTTCCCTGTTTGCGTACTATTGTACCCAGTTTATAAACTACATATAATTAAGAGTCAAATTACTTTTATACACACATTACTTGGTTCTTATGGAGTGACTTTTTTTTTCAAAGTTCTCTTGAACACGTTTACTTCTTTAGGTCTTTGGTAAGCGCTTTCAGATCTTCGAGGACGTTTATCAGGCCTTCTTTCATGGGGCGTAAGGAGTTGGATTTTCTAGACTTGTACGTTTTTTGCTCAGTTTTGTTGATTTGCTCGTTCCTTTTTGGCAGCGCAGGTCTTGTTGCAGTGTTGAGTTGGTAATATTATTCCCGCGAACTGATGTTTGAAGTGTTTTAATTCTATTACGTTCTCTAACTGTGTTGTCCATCAAGAATCCAAAATTCGCGGATAACCTCGGCAGTATCTATCCTTCGGAGCTTGAAGTCAAAGAAACTACAGAGAGAAATAACTCAGCATCCTATTTGGACATAATGTTGTCCTACGGCACTGATGGTCACATGAACACCTCACTCTATGACAAACGTGACGACTTCAATTTCAGCATTACAAACTTTCCTTTTCTGAGTAGCAACATCCCTTCATCGCCTGCTTATGGAGTGTTCATATCTCAGTTGATACGCTACGCCAGAGCAAGTAACAAATATACGGATTTTGTTCTGAGAGCTAGGCGTCTTTCAGATAAGCTTCTCAGTCAGTTTGTGACCGACTAACATCGTCACTGAGGAAGTTCTACGGTCGATATGAGGAACTCGTCATACACTATGATGTCCCACTCTCCAGAATGGTGGATGATATTCTATCATAGACCATTTGAACCATCCAACCAAAGATTGTACTCTTTGTCATTCGAAATGGAAGTGACAGTCCTTCCGAATTGAAGCGTCGGGTGTTGCATGCAAAGAGGAGATGCTTACTCTTCCTGGGCACCTGGTCTCACTTCCATATTATATCGGGAGTTCGCTTCTTGTCATATGGTGGAGGTTTTTGTTTGTTTGCTTTGGATCCTGATTTTGTATGCCTTCGGTTTCTGATTTTCTGAATTATCGATTTTGTGCTGTATACAGGGATAAGAACATTATCCATATTTGTCATTAAACTCATTAAATTTTCTTTCCCATTTTTACTTGAATTCTTCTAGGGTGTAAACAACTTTGATCTGGATGTTCCATCTGCCTTGTCTTTGATTTGGAGCTTGCTTTTCGTTGTCTGCACCATTGCTTTATCTGGTCATTTACTCTTTGATACAGCCCGTGAATTGCTCAGGTATGTTTTCGGCTCCTTTTTTGTACAGATCTTTGGTAAACATAAAAGAAGGACCTACAGTTATTCAGTCTAAAAGTCTGCATTCCGAAGTAGGAATTGAGGAATGCCCAAGTGAATCGTTGGGACAGATATTCCTCCGACTGCTCTGTCAGTAGTAGGCTTAACCGAAGAATGTAACTTGATGCTGTCGGCAGCTCACCGGGTAATACGCAAAATATAATAGACGGTTCGAGATCCGAGCACCAGTTCCTCCTCCGCCCCTGTAAGAATGCTAGAATAACTTCATTCCTTGGTTTCCAGCTGAGAAAAAAAGAAACATGCAGTTTTATGTATAACGTTGAAATGAAAACTATTAATAGTATAATCATCGAAATGCAAATTAATTTTTCAACTTTTGTTAAACTTATTAATGGATAAACATTGTATGTATTTCTTTAACATAGAGTTGATTGAATATAAATATATAGAATGTTTTGCACTCGTGCAGTTCGTCTGTTGCTGCCCACTTCACTGAACCTAGACTGCAATATATTCACGATTTTTGCGACTGTCAATCTTATTCCATCTCGAAATAAGTACAATAGCGTTGGTTTCTTCTTAATGAGCTGAACTAAAACAAGACTAAAAATTCGTTAGACTAAAAATTCGTTAGATAGAGGAAAAGTTGTAGATCCAGTTTTTACCATCTGTTCTTGGTAAAGTTAATTTGGCTTTGTAGAGTCGTTTACTTTATAAGTTTCATGATGAGACGACATGATCGCTTCTCAATAGTAGAAGACGAATGAAATAATAATCACGAAAGTATTTGTAAACAAATTGCGAATGTCATGGTATCATATTATTACTTTTCAGTCGACTCATGTGATTCGATTATTTTAATGTAACGGGTTATTATAGCTTCAGCTTCTTGCGTAATATGCCATGTTATTAATAGGAAAGTTGTGAAGAGAATCACCCTCGCGAGATTTACTGATCCTTAAATGTTTTAAATACCATACCTTTCATAGGTTGCTCATTCGACTCTTCTCAGTTTGGACAGGAATTTATCTGTAAGGTCAAGTATCCTATCTGATCCTTGGCGATGAAAATGTTTGCTGTCTACTGAGAGCTAAAGTCTCCTGGCTACATATACTCCTTCCCTGTGTTATTCCATATCAACTGGCTGCCATCTTGAGGACAGGAAGTGTACAGTTTCACTTTGTACACTCGTAATTGTTAATATTGAAATATATGTTCTATATTACCAACTTTGTTGTACTAGACACGTGTTGGATATTTCAATCCTCGTCAGTAGTATTTCATGTCAAACAGTTAAATAAAGCCAAGTGAATTTTCCTGGCGCCAAATACAATACCGAGCTTTAATTTCCTCTTCTTAAGATGAGCGGCTCCAAATTTTGTGTAGGTTTAAAGCGTATCTAAGTATATAAATATGGCCAAAAACCTTCGAAGGAGCTTGCATGACCGACACAGAAATGTTGCCGAAACCCAGCTAAGGACAGGGCTATGCAGTAAGGGAGATACCCCTTAGTTTTAGAAATTTAGGTCTAAATGTCTGTCTCTTCAACGCATTTAAAATTTTCTGTTACAAAATTTCTTGAAATTTCTAAAACGTGGGTCCTGTAGCATTATATCCCACCCATTCTGCCACGGGTTTTTGGTACATTTTTGGACATACTAATTTTCATACTTTTTGGCCACATTACATTGTTTAGACTGAGGATCACTGACAAGGGTTTAGTACCTGAAACGCGCATGTCTGGTCCATGCTGTAAATTTATCAGGTTTTAAATGATGCTATTGAATTTAAAGACGTTTAACATTGATGACAGGAAATTTAGAACATATTTCAATGCAGTGCGTAAACACTTTCACAAGGAGTATAATCCAAGGCATAATTCTTTCGAAAAATTAGTAGAGAGTACCCTACCTTGGTGTCCAAAATACCCGTATGTAAAAATACTAAAATGTAAAATATGACGGTTAACGCTCTTTTCCGAAAAAGAAAAACGCCGCTTGAAGATGTGTTTTTCACGTTTTCCTTTTTAATGAAGATAGACAAATAATTAAAAAAACGAAAGAAGTAGCCATTTACTAGAGGTTTGGTTCTGTACAAGATAGCAATTTATAGTTGTGAGTGTATTATTATAAGTTTATATGGTACGAAAAGATGGTGTAAATCAGAAGGAATCGAATCGCATGCTCTGACTGGAAAAACCTCATTTTTGATATAACGGATATTCGAATAGATAACTCGAATAGATAGTTCAAATCCAAACTAAGTAACCTACATGAAAAATATGTCTTTGCACCAGCTGATAAAGCAGGTGGTATAATCCACGTGTAATTTCCTTTTGTCGATATGAGCTCACACATGCACTCATCCTCAAACCGTAAAAGAGAAGACTCTTCTTTTTTTTAACATAAAGATAGAAATAAATTGCAAATATTGTGTATTTTAGGAAAGGGGGGATAAGAGTCGACCTGAAGCAACAATCTACATCATAGGGCTATGGATTGTCAAAATATCATGTCAAATACTTAAGTGATTGTCCAATTTGAAAGTCTGCAAAAGGAATTCAAAGGAGCAAAGTTCTTCCAGGATTTCTGCATGATCTTTATTCTTGACATAGATCATTTTCCCTGTCACCGTTCTTTTGACTTATGCTCCTGTTCTGTTCTAGATTCATTTCAAGCTTGTCACATTGACTACGTCTTACTCTTCAACCAAACACTCTGTGTTGTAAGAAAATATTTGGAATGAAAACCTGTTTAAGATATATGATATAGAAACAACCTTCAAACTGTATGGAACACTGATATCTAAGATAATTGCTTTCAAGATAGATTTCATCCACATGAGTTTTACATGCCAAAACATACGTAGTACCATTTCATATTACCACAGTTGAAGATTCCTCAGATTCAATTTTGAATCACTGTAGAGAAAAACGGAGGAAATCTCCAACCAAAATTTTTATTTGGTATTTCAAACAACCACACATTTAACTTCCTTGACACGAAATACGATCGAAATCTAAAACATTCTAAAATTAGGGCCGATTTTCCATCTTCCCAAACCTGCTCCTTTTGAAAGGCCTGTTCATTTACAAACGTAACCGGTCTTATGAAGAGAAAGGAGAGTGCTAACCCTGTTACTATTGGGCAGCCTTCTTTCATAGAAGAATACATTCTATGCACCAGACATGCACGATTCGGACAACGAATGCTCATTAGTGGTACTTCCAGCTAAAATGATTCAAAGAAGCATATATAATTAATGTTGTTTTGCCAAATTTGAAGACATTCTATTCTTACAAAGTTCAATTTTAAGAATAAATAGCTAGGATAGAGATGTAAGGTTCAGAATTTCATTGCAAAATAGTACATCTCATCATAAACGTTATACATAAATATAGTAGATAGCTCAACTCAACATAAATTACACCAAGGGACTGTTGCAAAGAAAACACCAAACACTTTCTATTGCATTCTTGCCGATTGGAAAAAAGGCGAAACAGGCCAAGCAAAGAAATTGCCACGATGGTCAAAGAGCCAAGATAGCCAAATTACCTCGAGTTTACTTGCTTACTTTAGAATCCCCTGCGTCAAACGAACTGGTCTTATATCAACATGATCAATAAGGCAACTTTATTTTTGTCTTTTGCGTACCATTTTAATCAAACAAATGACATGTTAATCTTTGCATTACATTTTGATGAATCCTAGTCTGTTAAAGCTCACTGTGTAGCATCACGTGACTTTGGTTGGTGAAACGACGAATAAATAAAATGCTCTGTTCGAGGAAAGAAAACAGGAACTGCATATATTGCTTTGCTTTTCATAGCCTATATCCTAGAAAGGAGGGACTCGCAGCGTGAAGAGGAGCATTTGATAGTAAAGCCAATCCTTTGATTCCGACTGAAAACGCGATCGAAATGGTAGAAATGATTTTGGACTTTAATGGATTCAGTTTCGGGGAGAAAAATTACAATCAGGTTGAAGGAGTGGCGATTGGATCGAGACTAGGTAGGAATTTCGCGTGCGCATATATGCGCAAGTGGGACGAAGAACTTCTAAAATACGAAAAAGCCCCTCTTTTCTACAAAAGGTATATCGACGATGGATTTGGTATTTGGAACGGAGACTTAGATTCATTACAGAAATTTGCCGAATACGCGAACAAAATACACGAAAACATCAAAATTGAACTACGATGGAATAAGGACTGTATAGAATTTCTCGACACCCTAGTTAAGAAGGAAAAGAGCCATATTTATACAGATTTATTTTCGAAACCGACGGATAAGCATCTATTCCTTAGATCGGATTCTTGTCACCCGCAGTACACGAAAAAGGGTCAAGCATATGGCCTAGGATTAAAATTAAAATGGATTTACGAGAGGGACGAGGATCATAAAAAACATCGTCAGGAACTTAAAGTTCAACTACGGAAACGCGGATACAGCAGTAACTTAATCGAACAACAACTTAGTAAAGCCGATAAGCTGGACAGAGATGATCTATTACGCCGTAAGAATGGTAACAACGCGAAATCAAAAAGAGTGCCCCTAATTTTAATTTTACTCTTGCCGGATGTGCGTAATATTTTACGGAAGCACCAGAATACACTTTTCCAATCCGAACGAATGCGCGAGATTTTCCCGGAAATTCCTATTCTGGCTTTTAGACGCGAAAAAAATCTATGTGACACACTTGTTCACAGGAAATCATCGAATGCTTTAAGAACATGTGAAAAAAAAAATGTGATTGCGCAGTGTGTAAAATTATCAAAACGGATGAAATTGAAGATAATAAAGGATCTAGAAAGTTCAAAGTAGTTACGGATGCGAAATGTACCGACAGAAATTTGATATACGCGTTAATTTGTGATAAATATGAAAAGACAGTATATGTAGGCGAAACCGAACGAACACTAAAGGAGAGGACCGAGGAACATAGACGTGACATAAAGTACCAACGAGATAAACCGATAATGAGACATTTCAAAGATCATGATGAGCGCGATCTATGAGTGGCCGTAATGTCTAGGACTACGCGTGAGGATAAAAACTACAGACTAATTGTTGAAGAAAACTGGATAAAAAATCTTGAAACTAGAACACCAAATGGTTGTAATATTAAAACGAACCTCTGAATACATGCAAACATTTTTTTAAATGTACAATAAAAGGTATACACACAGGGAAAGGCAGGTGCCACTGTGTGCGTGTAATTTTTTTTTGTTTTAATATGACAATCCTTTAATTATATAATAAATCTGATTGGCGTTACTAAGTATGTCCGTAATATGAGGGATCACTAGTCTTGTATATGTTTGTCCCCCTTCTTTTCTGCTATCATCTCGACCTACTTTAATTTCAACTAAACGGTTGTCTGTTTGTCTGTGACATGGTCTGTCTGGGTATTCTTGCAGGCATCATATCTGCGCTTGTACCTCACAATTATTGGATATGTTTAAATAGGTTATGTATATATGTGTAATATTTTTAATTCAATGTTATATATATAAAGAAGGGAGGAGATCTCCAACAAGACCCCGTTGCAGCATCAACAGTAAAACACCCGATGCAAAAACACAAAAGACGAGTACAGCACGAGACGGAAAAGAGACACACGACATGTAAACATCAAACACAAAAGACTACACATAAACCGACGAGACCAATGGGTAACCGGTGCCGCCTTTGGACGGCCATCTGTCACGCAAGTAGCAAATGGTGTGGTTATCCTGGATTACGTGCGCACAACCCTCTCACTTCTCCAATTACCCAGAGGTCTCGAAGAACGTACAATTGTGGTGTAAAACAACCTCCTCACTGTAAGATGACATCACACAAACAAGACCGCAAAACGCAGAGGCCCCAGAGACACAGATGAATATGTAAATGGATATAAAAAGAGGGCATGCGTAATACAGTCCGTGCTCTGCCGGCTGTAGCGAGCTCATGTATGCAATCACCCGAGGAGTCCGACTGACATTCAGAGAGAACAAGTGGTCGGGGCCCTGTCTTCTCTGAAGAAGTTTGGACAGGGCCCGTCATGGAGTCCCGTCGTCACAGTCAGTCAGAGTGCAAGTCTCAAGGATGCGCTTGTACAAGACTGTAGATTGGTCAAGTACCAAACCTAGTGTCCGTCTGGTGACATTAGGATCATATCCACGGTATAAAAGGCGTTTGATGATTCTGACGCATTTTCGATGGTTATGCTGCCTACATTTGATCCTTTTTATTTTGTTTATCATATCACCATAAAAGACAGGTTGTGTAATACCCATAGTAATGTACTCTGTTGCATGTATAGATCCGAATTTTAAAAGAAGTTGACTGTAATTTTTGTAAAATTTCCAGAAGTCTTAACTAGTTTATGAAAGTGGAAACCTTGACCCAAATTTTTTTTGGTTATTTGTAAATTTCTACTGTGAAAATCCAAAATATCAGTACATGCTCTAGCATACCGGATGAGCTGTGATATGTAAATGCCGTATGACGGTAATCTTGGAACATCACCGTCAAGCCAAGGGAAATTAACTATGTTGAATCCAAAATCATCCCTTTTGTATCATTATTTAGTTCTTTAAAACCATCTTCTCCCGGATCGTTCATTATTACAAAGACTTTGTTACTTTTCGCGGGTAACGCGAAATGCAAGCATGTGCCGCGAATATTATGACGTCATAGACTAACATAAACATTTGCAATGAACGCCAGAGAAGCAGGGATAGATTTTACTTAGAATTGTTATAGATCGTCGTTTTTTACACTTGATAAAGGCCAATGAGTTAAAGAAGATCCTGACAATAATCTCAAGGGGCCGAAAATTTGTGTATTTGAGTGTTTGTGTTTTTATTTGAACACTTATAGGTCACAGGAATTTGGACTTCATTAAATTTAATGCTGCTTTAAGCTTTTTAAAAGCCATTCTCTGTAAGGACCAAAATTTGCTGGAAACGCATGTTTTCAAATTAGAAAAAAACAAAAATAACATAAATCAAAATGATAAAACAATATTAAAAACATAAAGGATAATTCAAATATTTCTCATGTATCCATGGAAACGGCATCTGTATTGTCAATTTATGAAAAAAGTCAGCAGATTGCTTTTGAACATTATTTCCTATCGTTTCTCGTGTAGGATATACTTATTTTCATAATGATTGCTTCAGGTTTTGCCTATGAAATATATACCAATGCATAATAGAAGAATCACATTGGTCATATGTCATATATGGGTGTATAAACCTGTAATTTGGAGGGGATTTTCCCCAAAAAGCCGTATTTTTTGGTAACAAAAATCACAAACTTGCCATATAGTACAAACAATGAAAGACAGTATTTCAAGAAGCTCTGATAGTGCTACAAATATTCAAAAAATAAAAAAGGTGGGTATTCAACTCTAAGAAAGGAAATACCGAAAGAAAAAAACGACAAAATAGCGGATTTTATAACCTCCCTTGGAAGCGCTCTTCCGTGTGGAAAGTAGGAAAAGCGTATTTTTAGCTCGAATTTACTCGCTATCAGTCGCTACGATATTTAGAATAGACGATTATAGATGAATACGAGTGATTTTGACAAAGAAACGAATTTATAAAGCTTGATGTTGAAAGGAAGGATAATAATGTGACAATTAATGTCAGCCACAAGTCGTTTTCCAGCGTAATGAGCATGAGTTGTGAGGGCCGAGGGATACCAATAAATTTTTGTTTGTGTGTACCATTCGGGTTGCAAATTTACGAAAAAGCAATGAAAATTTAAAAAGACAATATTCAAAAATAAATTCCGAAACAGAGATGATACAGCCAGGTGTTTGTCCAAACAACAGAAATCATGAAAAGTGGTGAACAATGCAGAGCAGCAGCGCAGAGCTAGGTGTCTGTTGTCCCTGCTTTTCCTTTTCTATGGATGTAGGATGTATGTTATTGGATGTAAGTATAGAAATTTTCATGGACTTACACTTGCATTTAATGTTTTACAACCTTTCAAACAACTTCTTTTTAACAAGTTTGTCAGAACTGGGTGTGTCAATTCTCAGCATGGATACAATATTTAACCGAGTTGTTAATGTGTTTTACTGTCTTTACTGCAGGATTGCTAATCCTGGGTTTGAAGTGAATCAATTATACTACTTGAATTGTATGTACAAAACAGTTATGTCTGATTTACTAAATTTTGAACACAAATTTATTTTGCAGGGTCATCTGTAGAATGTACCTTACACTTACAGCAGATATTTAATGGGACAGGTTAACATATTGAATGTACAGCAAGAACATGAAGAGGGAAGCCAGAAGACTGTTTATTTGTACAATAACACTGCAGATCTTTCTTCATGTGTTAATCCATAGGAATAAAAATTGAAAGAGTGTGCAATAAATGTGCTCATGTATACAATCATGTAGAATGACTGAATAGTAAAGTCAGTAAGAATGTTTACAAGACAAATCATGCATGATTTAATAATCAGTATCAATTTTCACATGTGATTTGTTAAAGATTTGTTAAAGATTGATGGAATTTCACCAATATTCATTTATTAAAAATATTGATCTCTAATATAACTCTTGTATGATTTTATCAAGGATCAATTAAGATATTTTTTATGACCCATTTTAAGAATGGAGGTTTAAGGGGGGAGGGGGAGGTTGCATATTGCTAAACTCCTGCAAACAAAGTTAAGAAGTGTATATATGAATTATCTGTATGTCCAGTACATGTATGTCTATGACTCTATCCAATTCTGCTTAAATCATGCCTAGCCTTTAACTTGCAATCCCATCATGGGTTAGAATCATATTCAATAGGATCAAAGGTTGTGTCATGACAATGAACCAATGTCAAATCTACAATAAGACAAAAAGACATAATATGTTGTCTGTACCTTAATTTTCTATCCTCTGAATGAACTTTACTTAATTAGCTGACTTAAGATCTAAAGGGATTGAAATTATAATATTTATTGGATTTTTTTAATACATCAAAATATTCTATGTACATATGTTTTAAGTAAAAAAAATTGTTTAAAAAATTGATATCAACATCTGTGTAATTTTGATTTTGGTCGCATGACCTCAACATACTGAAGTATGAAAGTGATTGGGTACATGTGTACAAATGTACATAATAGTATTTTAAGAGAAATGGACCAGACATGATTTTAATAGACAATTCCATTATAAAAAGCATTCAGTTGACCTTGATCACATGACCTTGGGTTATGGTTATTTGAAACCTTTGGATAATGAGCAACAATATACTACAACATGAACAGTATGAATATGATTAGAATACACAATTTCATTACTAAAGTACAGAGTGACCTTTCCTTGGGTCATATGAAAGTTATGTGAAATCTTTAGGTCCTAAGCAACAAGATAATGAAAGTGATCTGATGCATGGTTCAAGTGATATAGTTTGGATATGATTAGCATAATCAATTTCATTACTAAAGTATGGAGTGACCTTGAATTGTTATTCAGCATCAAAAGGTGTTTCATGACCTCAGCCAAGGTCAGATACATGTGTACAAGGTCAAAGCTATAGTGAAACAAGACACAAAGAAAGACGGTATTAATGGGCGGATTGCTGGCAGCAGATTGTTTTTTGAAACACAATGTCCATTTAAGGGAACACAGTGGAATCTAAAATCTCCATTCAAAGTTTAAATGTGAGATTCTATGTTGTTTTGACGCAATTCAGTCTAATTCAAAATCATATCATCAAGGTTCACTTCAGTACCAGAAGTCAGTTCCACTAACCATATTACAAGACTTGGTTTTAAATTGATACTTCATAGAGTAACTGTCAATGGCAGAGACACTACCTGAAATCAAGTCCAGTCATCATGCTCTACCTCCATGTAAAATTTTAATGTACTCTTAAATGTAGAAAAGTAAAGTCTTGCTCATGGTTTCATATACATGTAATGTAAGTACAGCATAGTCTAATTCAAAATCTCATTTTTAAGGTCTAGGTCAATACATGAAATCAGGTCTACTTGCTTAGATCTATATTATATGGTACCTTACTATATGGTAAAGTCAAATTCAAAATTGTATCATCAAATGGCCATGTCAAGGTCAATACATCATTACATGTACCTGAAATAAACTCAACTTATTATTCCCATCTCTATGAAAAGTTTGAATGTTAAATTCAATATAGTATTTGTACAATAGATATTTACTCTAAATTACATTTTCAAGGTCAAGGTTAAATCTCAAGGTCAATGTCAAAGACAGTGCATGCATTCAGATTCCCTCACTATGCTTCCTTCACAACTAACTAAACACAAAATTACGTTTTTCAAGGTCAGGGTCAAACCTTAAGGTCAAAAACAATACCTGTGTTCAGATCCTTTCACTCTGCTTTACATCAATACCAACTTCTTATATTGTTCCCATTATAGTTCTTTCACAAGTAACTTTAACACAAAACTACATTTTTCTAGGTCAAGGTAAAAAACAATACCTATGTTCAGATCCTCTCACAATGCTGAATCTTTGTATTAAGTTTGAAAATTATATCCCGTGTACTTCTTTCATAACTAACATAAACACAACAGCTAAGTCAAATTGTTAATGCAGACGGACGGACATCGCCATTTCATAATTTGTTTCGCAATCCGACCAAAAAGGGTACAGTATTTTCGCGGTCAAATATTCTTTATAAAGTTTGAGATATTAGAAACATTCAGGACTCCAGATTTCGATAATTATTTCTACGTTGAGTTGTGAAATAACAGCACCCAAGGAAAGAAAAAGAAGAGGACCCCCACTGGAATTTTTCAAAAATGCCTATATCACCCTTTAGTTTTATAAGTAAATTTGTTTATACACAAAAGACGCGATCCCATTCTTGAGAGGATGGACCCCTCCCCCTGGATTTTTTTTTGGGGGGAGGGGGGGTCTGTTCATGATAATGTCGCTTTCTTAGACAAATACACATAAATTAGCACTCATTCCTCTAGCATATATTTTGATAGGAGACTTGAATAACAAGTCTGCGTTCCATAATGCAGTATTTTCATTTATAGCTCACCTGAGACACAAAGGCGTCCATCTGTCAGTCTGTCCGAATTTTGACTTTTGGTAAAACTTGGTAGGTATGAAGTGTACCATTGTGTTGTTGTAAATCCGTCAACGGGCAAAATTAGGTCATTTTGGAGCACCCTGTTTTGACAACCTTCAGAACCGAAAGCTGACTAGACAAACTGAAAGCATTCAGGGACGTAAAGGGTTGGGTGTGGTGGATATAAAAAGGCTGGGGGTCTAAGGGCCAGTGGGGACCAGGGGAAAATGCTGTTGAGGCGGGCGGGGGATGACTCCGAGGGAGAAACCCTGCTCGATGGAATATCATATGCTGAATGACCGTTTTGTATGACAAAGAAATTACTGAAAGTAATTTAAATTCTTGATTGGAAAGGAATCATTAAGTGTACGTGGAGGGTTTGGGGTACACATACCACGAATCCAATCTTCTTTTCTGTAAAATATCAACACTTTCTTGGTATATCGGAAATATTAAGTTGAAGTGTGGAAAGGAATGCTTTATTTTCTTGTGCATGAAACGGGTAATATGATTCGCTTTTGATAAAAAAAACATGTGTTTGTGAAACACGAATGCCTCTGTCGGTATGTTTGTCAGTAAAAAGTTGTAAACTGGTCAAACTCCAAGATCAAGGTCACAAGGTCAAACATTTTGGTATCCATGGAAAGGTCTTGTCACAAGGAATACACATTTGAAATATCAGAGCCCTATTCCTTACTATTCACAAGTTATGGTCAAGGTTAAAGTTTTTCAAAAGTAGGTCAAACTCCAAGGTCAAGGTCACAAGGTAAAAAATTTTGGTATCCATGGAAAGGTCTTGTCACGATGAATACACATGTGAAATATCAAAGCCCGATCCCTTACCATTCAAAAGTTATGGCCAAGGTTAAAGTTTTTGCGGACAAGCAGACAGACAAACGAACAGGACAAAAATTATATGCCTCCGAATCTTCAATTACGGGGACATAAGATGAAGTACAAATTTAGTAATATAAGTATATGTACCGTAGGTAGGGAATCAGCAAATATTTCCTGAAATTCGACATCAAATTACCAGAAATTTAGTCTTCACATAAAAGTTTGAGCCCAACAATATCTAACTTCAAAGGGTATGTCATGACCTTGAACAAAGGTCTACTCTAAGGCCAATGTCACAAAAGACGCTTGACCTTCATCCAATATAATTTTTCAAAGAATATTGCTGTGTGTTTGGGGGGGGTCGTCCCATTAGGGCAGTTTTCATTTTTTTTTTTCTCTCTCCACCTGATTGTTTTATCGAAATAATATTGCAGCTAGTGGTTCCTCTTGGTTACAAAGTTTAGACAAACATTTTATCTTCGAATCAAGGGAATCCCATGTATTTGTAACAAAGAATGCATTTTTGTTTACATATGCTCTATCATAGTGTTGAATTCCGTCGTCATTGTGTCCTTATGTCCGACATTTAGTTCCAAGCATTTTCTCAATGGAGATGGATCGAAATGATATTTAAAATAGAGATGTACATTTATCATGTTGAGACAAAGATGAACTACCGTATCTATGCACGTGGATCCAGAGGAGGGGGGGGGGGTTCCAATTCTGAATTTTTTTTTACTAGTTCGGCAATCGCTATCAATAGGCATTTGTTGTGTTACATATTAGACCTGATAATCATTAACCAAGTACTAAGATGTGAAAATTCAATGTTTTAAACTTTTTGCTCGCCAGTCATCTGTTTTATTTATGATTAGAAACTCTTCAAAAAAATCAGACTTTAGGACCATCCTGAAAAAAATCCTGAAATCGCCCATGTCTATGAAACGGAACTTTAAAATAAATAATTCTGCGTATCTTTTTGATTTAGAATTGTAGATTTTGATATTGCCTATGGAGAAAGGGTGCTGGCAAAATATGAGAAGGCGGCCAGAGGGGACTAGCATTAAACTAATAATCTATTTGTTTGATAAGCTATAGATACATGAGCACTTTTCAGATACATGTATTACCATGCAAGTGCCATCAAAAGATTTCAAGGTGCGTGTATCCTGCCTGATCCATTGGAGTGAAAAGATGAGGTTAAAAAGAATAATTATACTTCAAATGTTAGTCTTGATAGAAACTTTTAGTTAAAAATGAAATAAATTTAAAATTCATGTGTATAAAAACTGTAGAAGATGTAATGAAGGATATTTGACTTGATTCATATAAAATTCGGATAAAATAGACGTGGTTGCTATGATGTTGCTATGATGTAAGACTGTTGCTATGGTAACATATTTCATTTCTTAGATCTGAATTAATGAATTACTTATCATGAAATATTAAAAAAAGAAGGAAATGAATAAAATGCCGATATCAATTAATAAAATGTTAATTTTACTTTTAAAGTCTCCATTTTACATATTTTAGTATGGTTGCCATGGAAACGCATTTTCTTTTGCATGATACAACTTTAGATATCTACATATCTTGGCGCTTGGTGAAAATACTCAATATGTTTTAAAGAAAAATAACTATAAACATTATTTTGCAGTCATTTTATCTCATATTCCAATAAAGTTAGAAGGAATTTATTTGCTAAATATGCAAAAAATATCTATTTTTAGCTTTATTTTTTTGTATGAAATCATGAAATACCCACCTTTTTTATTTTCTCTATTTCCTTATCTAGGTATAAACTTTAAGTGCCAATATCAATTTTTCTATAATTCAAGTGGCAACATTGTGCAAATATAGTCATAAACAAGCTGAAATCATGGTTTTTCATGTATAGCAAAAAATGTGTTTTTACGCGTATTTTGATCAAATTTCCCTAAAAAACCGAAATTGAGGAAAATTATTTTTCATGCTGAACTAACTCACTGAATCATGACGCTTGTCATGCACGGAAGAAAAATATGAAAAAATATACCAGTTCAGAGAAATACAGTACCAAAAAATGTCAAATTCCATAATATTTTAGTTCTAAAGGGGACATACAGAGCTACTGCCGTTACCATGGCAACCGCCAATAATATTTTATTATTTTTTATCAAAATCATGTTTGTATCATGTAACTACTATTTTGACATTGTTTGACCAAAATCTGAGGCCATGCGTTTCTGGCCCCCTATACAAATACTTTGGTGCTTACAGAGAATGGCTTTTAAAAAGATATTTGACTTTTCTAATGGGGGTGGGGGGTATAGGGTATAAATTTAAGACACTCAGGATTGAAACCATCCATTCAACTACACGAACATCATATAAAGTCCAGTAGCCATTTTTTCAGCATTTGATATATTGCTGGGGTCATTTATCAACACAAAGGGGAAAGGATGGGATATAAAACAACTCGACGAAATTCTTTAAAAATGACACTCGCTTATAATAAGAACATATCGATATAGTCTTGTATTAATGTGTAAAAGTAGCTGACAAGCGGATGCACATTACACAGGTTAGTGATTGTGTACTTGTCGAACTGTCAAAATGTTCAATTGCCCGGATACCTCTAAGCACAGAACTGGACACTTGCATGTTTCAAAACAGACCTTAAGGAGGCTCAATAATCGTTTGACGTCATCATATTCCCGGCGTCAATACTGGTTCGAATAGTACCGAGTTCGGTTTCGGTCTTCAAACTCCTCTAATTCGCTTTTTTCCCGGCGGATTTGGACAAATTTGGTATCGATGGAACCAGAAAATTATCATCTACAATCTGATTGTAATTAAAATATAGTCAAATGTATCGTTAAACCTATATATACAAAAATATCCCGTAAAAGAGACATCCTGGCTACCGCCGTAAACGTATTGTATTTTATAACGTCATCATCGGAAATTCAACCGCTTGTTGCTTGGGAACAAAATGAGGTAGGTAAATTTAAGTCGATGATCAAACAGGATATTTTTCGGAGATTTTAGTGATATCATAGATACGATATTTTAAGTTTAGTTTCTCTAACAAAAATTTCGTTAGAAGATTTTTTCTTCAATTTTGTCACTTTCGTACTTTGCAGCGAGATGTTATCGAATAAAGTTTCTCTATTTAAAATCTTTGAGCGAGTGAATTTTAGTTTTAACCCTGCTTTGTTCAAAGATATATCCATTTTACAAATAAGTGCACGCATTATCGGGAACGAGGGAGGTGAATGACGTCCACTTATTGACCTTGAACGTCAAAATGTTTTAAAACGCTTCCGTTTACTTTTTTCTATTAATTTTCTCTTATCCATATTTCCGTATCTCCGGTCCCCGGCGATTTGTTAAAGCATCCTTGTACTATGACAAAACAGCATATTTTACATGAATAACTATATGTAGAAATTTCATTGTCTGTGTTACTTATTTCAGAATCGCCCCCTTCTTTAAACATTATTGAGAACCCTAACCCCCCCCCCCCCTTTTTTTTTAAATCGTTACTATGACAACCAATTATTTTGAATCAGGATGAACGAAAACATGTACTTTTTTATAATTTTTTTTGAAGAACAGAGTTTGTCGTTGAGAAATATGTAAAAGAAAATAACTTCTGACAAAGGCTTCTTGTCACTTTGATGACAAATAAGGGTACTGAGTACTTTTTTTTTAGATTTTCATTTTGGGTGGGGGGTGCACAAAATGTACTTTTCGGGAACAGTTTTAGCTATTTCACTCTTTGAAAGCATTATCTATAAAGAAATAGACATATTTGATTATATCATGGTGAAAATAATCACAAGAATGGTTTCAATATGGAATTATTATCCCTATATCATGAATTTATCTATCAAAATTCCTTGTTTGCAACAGATCTCGGAATTGGTTTACACATGTATATTCAAAGGACCAGTAGTCAATCAAATGAACGATGATATATAATCTTAATTACAAATATAAATCATCAGATATCAATGTCAAATAAACAGGATAATTTTTTTGCTCTGAAAAAGGATTCTTGGATTATTGAGCCACCTTAAAATAAAATAAAAAATAAAACAAAATAAAATAAAATAAAAATTTATAATAATTGATAATAAAAAGAAACATAAAAATGATATGCTGATTATAAATAATTTAAAGAACAAAAGAAAAAAAAACGGACAAAAAGAATTGATGAATAAAATCGCTTCTTTTATGACGTAAAAGTAACTGACACGCGGATGCAAATTACACGGGTTGGTGATTACGTACTTGTCAAAATGTTCAAATGTCCGGATACTTCAATGTACAGAACTGGACACTTATATGTTTCAATTAAAAAAAAATTGACAAAAAGAATTCAAGAGTAAAATCAGTTGATAAAAAATGATTTTTTAAAGATGCAGTGTCCCTGAAAACAATTTTTTATTGAAAATGTAAATTTTACTCCAAACGATCTAGATAGAGGAAAATATGAGCCAGAAAAATTTTATTTGAAAATATGAAGTAACCACTCTAATATCGTCGATTTTATAATAATTAAATCTCCGTATACCTCTATAGTAAAAACTCAATACATTGTAGGTGGCGCTAGTGAAATGAATTAGAACTGCGCACCCCAAATTCAAAATGACGTTTTTAAAGGTCTATAACTGCGAAAGTATGCGTTAGATTGGCCTGAAAATTTGAATTTGTACAAATGAGAATGTATACTTTCATATTAAAAGAAAGATTCTGCATTACAAAATTTTGTAAAATTCATTAATTTTCAGGGACACCGTCCCTTTAAAATAAAGTCATTGATATTGTAATTTAATATACTTGCATATTTCTAAACAATAAGTTGAAAAACAATTAAATATGAAGAAAGGAAAAATAAAATATATATCTAAAATATTGCAAAAAAGGAAACATACCATACATCAGTTACCATATTCACACACACACCCTCACAGAGAGAGAGAAAGAGAGAGAGAGAGCACTGGCAAAACCCCACTTGTGGGGACCTCACACCTGTCAAATTACCTTTCTTGTGAGGAATGTTGGAAATTGTAGGGGAAATCGACATTCCCCATAAACCTAATCGGTAATCCTAAATGGTTCAAGGTATCCACAGGCAATAAAAAAGATATTTTTTTTTATAGTTTTGTTGTATTATTTTTGTCAGTAAAGAGGTAAGGCATCGCAGAGGCGTATACACCATGGTAGGAGGAATTCTCCTTTGTGGGGAATTTCCATCGTACGATCGAAATTATCTCTTCACCGTAAAATTGGTGTCTGGGCATGCTTGGTAAATTTTCTGTTCGGAACCTTCTTTTTATTATTAATAGAAGTTATTATTTTATTATTCTTTAGGTCAGCCCATTTCTTATAGACCTCTTTTTTGGGTACGCGGTGCTTCACTCACAGTTTACCCTAAAAACAATTTTGTTTTCATTATATTGATTAAAGATGTAAGAATCTTATATACCATTTATTAAGATTTAAGGTTTATAATACCCTTCTTCTAAATGGTTTGCATGAAGAAAATTTAAATACCATACCAGTGGGTTATTTTTCTATTATTTTGGGGGGGGGGACTCCTGGAAGGGGGTCAGAGCCGATAAGCGGGGGAAAATATGCGCACAGACGCAGATGTCTGCATCATTTATAGTGTCAGATGAGACAAATAATTCAGCATCCTATTTGGACATAATGTTGTCCTACGACACTGATGGTCACATGAACACCCCACTCTATGACAAACGTGACGACTTCAATTTCAGCATTACAAACTTTCCTTTTCTGAGTAGCAACATCCCTTCATCGCCTGCTTATGGCGTGTTCATATCTCAGTTGATACGCTATGCCAGAGCAAGTACCAAATATACGGATTTTGTTCTGAGAGCTAGGCGTCTTTCAGATAAGCTTCTCAGTCAGGGATATGTTTGTGACCGACTAACATCGTCACTGAGGAAGTTCTACGGTCGATATGGGGAACTCGTCATACACTATGATGTTCCACTCTCAAGAATGGTGGATGATATTCTGTCATAGACCATTTGAACCATCCAACCAAAGATTGTACTCTATATCTTCCAAAATGGAAGTAACCGGATGTGACAGTTCTACCGAATTGAAGCGACGGGTGTCGCATGCAAGCAGGAGATGCTTACTCTTCCTGGGCACCTGGTCTCACTCCCATATCGGGAGTTCGCTTCTTTTCATATGGTGGAGGTTTTTGTTTGTTTGCTTTGGTTCCTGTTTTGTCCTGATTTTGTATGCCTTCGGTTTCTGATTTTTGAATTATCGATTTTGTGCTGTATACAGGGATATGGTCATTATCCATATTTGTCATTGTGAGCAAGGGATTATATAGAGTTATACAGGAGAAAATTATCACATCAATTTTGTAAGACCCTGGGGTCAGGGGCTTAAAAAATATCAGGTGCACAACTAAAGCATTATATTGCAAAAAGAAATATGTCTCCATCATTTATAGTGTCAGCGGAGTTGCGAGCACAAGATTACATAGATTTTCATGACGAGGTGATGTTCACAAGAATCCTAGGGGGCACACACACAAAGACAAAATCAGTAAAACAGATGATGCTCCCTATCACAATAATTGTTTGATTTTTTTTAAGTCTTTGACCTTTCAGAAATGATAATAAATTACCTTGACCTCTAACTCATATGACCTTGAAGACTTTTGTCTGAAATCGCATATTGTGCAAAACAGTTTGTGAAGTTTGAAAAATCTATACCCAGAAGTAATGTATAATACACCCCATCCTTTCTTGGTTCACATGTTCATCAGTGCAAATATAAAACAGGGGCGCACATGTCCTTGACCTTTATGAATTACTATAAGTGACCTTTGTTCACCAAGATGGCGGCGGCATTATTTGTTTTCTCGCTTACTAGGAAAAGCACAGTCTTAACTCCTTTAAAACATTTGATATTCTGATTGATATAAATATTTGAGTATCCTGATGAAGTTTGAATAATTTCCGGCGTCATTTGAGGAAATTATGGCGATTTTCGAAATTTAGGATTTTGGGAGTTTTATCCATGAGAAAACCACGACGTCATTTCGACGTTATCGGGAAAAATAGCGTCACAAACATTCGCATTCAAAATTCAATAAAAACATTATTATTAAACGTATTGCATTGAAACTTTGCATGTATAAAATAGAAAATTAAATCTTCATCACATTGTATTCGTTGACAAATTTACGTTACAGGAAAGCGGATGTCACTTCATTGAAAATGGATTATTTTCGAAGAAAAAATTGGAAAATATAAAGCCTTATAATATTTTAATCCTAAATTCAATTTTTCCCATTTAATTATGAAATCTTCTCTGGACATTCTGGATTATTTTGATAGTTTTTGACAAAAATTCATCCACAGGATTCCTAATAATTAATTAGCAACTGCAGAAAATTCGCTCGAAATTGCATTTTTTTAGCGACAGTGTCATCTTTTATTCAAGTATCCTGCCTGTGTTTAAAACACAATTCATTTTATCTTTCCCATATGCAAGTGCAATATATTTATGGATATTTTGGAAGTTAAATCAAAATTAATTTCAAATAGCTTTACGAGAACTGGAATGACACTTTCAATATTATGACGTCATTAAGAAATTCACGAAAACGTCGATTAATGCATATTTCAAAGTCTCGTAGAAAATATATAATTTGAAAGACAAGAAATATATAATTTCAGAATTTTTTAGAAAAATTGAATTTGGCGTCCAAGTGTTCAATACCTCCTTAATTTTACAAAATTTTGGTATGCAAAATCTTTCTTTTCATATGAAAGTATACATTATCATTTGTAAAAATTCAAATTTCCAGGCGAATCTAGCGCATACATTTGCAAAACGTAGTTTTGAATTTGGGGTGCGCAGCTCTAATTCATTTCCCTGGCGCCATCTACAATGTACTGAGTTTTTACAATAGAGGTATATGGAGATATACATGATATAATTATTGAAAAATCGACAATATTAGGGTAGTTACTGCATATTTTAAATAAAACTTTTTATTGCTCCTCTTTTCCTGAGACCCTTTGGAATAAGTTTCACGTTTTCAATGGAATTTATTTTCAGGGACACTGTATCTTTTTAAATGATTATACATTTTTTCATAATAGTTCATTCTTTGTTACAGTTGGTTTTCCCTTTTTTATCTTCCCTATTGTGAATACAGAAATACTAACGTCATAAACAGCCGACATATTTTCGTCCTGTCTGTTCAAAACACGAATCGAAAGTAGACACGCCCACGAACAGCGCATGTTCATAAGCACAGGAGGCCCCCGTTGCTATGCATAAAATTACTTACAAAAAACGTTTATATTCTTACGTATTTTTTAAAGAGTTAAAGAAGATCCTGACGATAATCTCAACAGCACTAACAATAGTGCACTATAATGAGCATCGACGGACACCTAGCAAGCTAGAGGTGGGATCAGGTGCCCGGGAGGAGTAAGCATCCCCTGTTGGCTAGCCGCACCCGCTGTCGATGTTAATGCACGATAAAGAACACAGCATATAAAATACATGCAATGCCTGACCTTATTTCTATATTGAAAGTGCTATGGCGACCATGTCAGGGAAATTTATTCAAAACACTTACTGTCAAACCCCTCGCGGGGAACTTTTTTACAAGCTCCACACGGCAAAGGGCATAAGTGTGACACAAATGAGTTAAAGAGTTACGAACACGAGATCGTGAAATTCTCATAAGTATTTTCGTAAGAAATACGTAAGTACGTTTACTTAAGAAGAAATTGACTGCTGGTCCACCAGTGACACTCACCAAGTGGTACAGATTTTAAACTTCCTCAAATTCAATAGCATCATATAATAGCACACAAATTTTTAGCATGAACCGAGAAACTTTTCTCGGCTGTGCGTGTTGATTTACTTTAAGTATTTTAGCATCATTGGGAAAATTCGTTTACAAATGCAGGATCTTGCTATACAATTGATTGGATGGTTCTCAATGCTTATTTCTCCATTGAACTAGATCGTTTTTAACAGTGAGTCAAAGGAAAACTTCGACAACATCACAATAATAAAATCAACATCACCCACAATGTTAAATGTTTCTTCCACTGCTTTTCACTCTTAAAATGACCTATTCTTCAAAATGTAATCATTTAACAATTTATTTTACTTCACGTTCCCCCCGTGCCTTGATTTTTGTCAAGTGTATTAATTACTTCTTTCCAGCTCTGTCGCCTAAAAGAAGCTTTGTTTTGGCCCTTTTTAAGAAATGAATCTTATATTTTTTCTGTTGATGCAGGTATCACCCGAAAAATTGGATAGAAAACTGCATCAATGCGCGTAGCGCGTTGATGCAAAAGTTTTCTGTCAAATTTTTCGGGTGATACCTGCATCAAAAGAAAAAAATATAAGATTCATTTCTTATCATTTAATTATGGAAAACAGACTGTTTTCTTGAATCTAAAAACAATCAATCACCGCACTATATTTCGTAAGTCGGAAGGTTTCGCAGTGATACGTCTGTCAAAACAAGTTATGGCAGCCGCCATGATTCAAACAGTGAACGATCGTCTCTCTATATCTTTGGAATGAGGGCTAATTTGAGCAAATTCTACATGCACTGTTAATTTTTGAGTAAGTAGAAAAGAAATGGTACCCTTGCATCTACAAATTGTTTTTTTAGCAACGAGTTCATTCAAGTTTGAGGGAACCCCCAGTTCTAAAAATAGTGCCGTGAAAAATTGTGTTGATCGATGTATCAACAAAATTTCTCAACCAATCAGAATCTTCGTTTCTTGAAAATGACAATTGAAATTAAATGATATCAATGTGACATCATATATATGTTTTTGCTTTTTCGGAGACGTGCCATTTCATCGTTAATAATGTCGAAGGGTAGAATATCATCTTAATCAAAGGATGTTAGCATCTTAGCACTATCCCTCTAATGCTATTTTGAACATAGATTTTATTTGAATTTGCTAATGAATTGACCCTACAGGAAATTTGGAGCCGCGCACTCTCTGCAATGTAAATGCAGAAATTCTACACATAACACAAGAGTGCTTAAGTGAAATTAATGTATTTTAAGTACTTTGGCTGGAAGCATCTTTGATTATATTTAATATCGAAACACGTGTCTGGTGCATGGAAATTGGTTGAAAATTTTCTTCAAGAAGGAATAGAGTTGGAACCTTCCGCATTATTCAAAGACATCATGGGATCTCCAACAAGACCTACTTGCAGCACAAACATCAAAGCCCCAAAAGTCACCAAAAACATATGACTGTGCGAGAAAAATGACCACTACAGTCCATTAAATTCCCTGCAGTGAAAAACTAGAACTGCCTTTAAAGTGACAAAGTATCCCACCCCCGCGGGACTTTTTTCTCTAAACGGATTCATTTATGAAATAGGAATCTATATGTTAAACATCAAAGTAATATCCCTTACAGTTATAAAGTAGGTCAAAGTCAAGATGACTAGGTCAAAACGATGGTATCAAATGAAAGCTCTGATCGAGAGGAATCTACATGCGAAATATCAAAGCCCTATCCCTTATAGTTTAAAAGTAGGTCAAAGGTCGAGGTCACTAGATCAGAAGTCCACCGACTTGAAGCGGCGGATGTTGCATGCAATCAGGTTATGCTTACTCTTCCTTTGCACCTGGTCTCACTCCGATATCGGGAGTTCGCTTCTTTTCATATTGTGGAGTTTTTTGTTTGTTTGCTTTGGTTCCTGTTTTATCCTGATTGTGTATGCTTTCGGTTTCAGATTTTCTGAATTATCGATTTTGTGCTGTATGCAGGGATATGGTCATTATCCATATTTGTCATGGTTTCAATTGAAAGCTCTGGTCATGAGGAATCTATATGTTAAATATTAAAGCCCTATCCGTTTTAGTTAAAAAGAGGTCAAAAGTCAACATCAAGGTCACTAGGTCAAAAGTCATCATATCAAATGAAAGCTCTAATCATAAGGAATATGTATGTGAAATATCAAAGCCCTTTCCCTTATAGTTAAAAAGAAGGTCATAGATCAAGGTCACTAGGTCAAAAGTCATGATCTCGAAATGAAAGATCTCATCATGAAGAATATATATGTGAAATATCAAAGCCCTAACTCTTATACTTTAAAAGTAGGTCAAAGGTTAAAGGTAGGTCAAAGATCAAGGTCAAGGTCACTGGGTAAACATCATGGTATTAAATGAAAGCTTTAGTCATGAGGAATTTGTATGGGAAATATCAAAGCCCTATCACTTATATTTCAAAAGAAGGTCAAAGGTCACGATCAAGGCCACAAGGTCAAATTGCATGCAATAATACTTGTTATGATGTGTGTATGAAGTATTAAAGGCTTATCAATTTTCTTGAAGAGATTTTCGCTTCAAGAACTTCTTAACCAAAATATCACTACAAGGTCAAAGTTCAAAGTCAAGGTCACTAGGTCATATGTCTTGGTATCAAAATGTAGTACGTATTATGGTGAATGTATGTATGAAATATGAAAGCCCTTTCACTTATATGTGAAAAAATGTATGCTTTAAGATTGCTCAAAAATCCAAGAATTCTTTGTCAGATAAAAAAAAATTATTCT
The DNA here is from genome assembly GCA_028142955.1 of Pinctada fucata. Classification (NCBI taxonomy): domain Eukaryota; kingdom Metazoa; phylum Mollusca; class Bivalvia; order Pterioida; family Pteriidae; genus Pinctada; species Pinctada fucata. The sequence goes on along the minus strand of AP027110.1, from coordinate 12,483,240 downwards.
GTTTATTTGACATTCATATCTGACGATTTATATTTGTAATGAAGATTACATATTATCGTTAATTTGATTGACTAGTGGTCCTCTGAAGATACATGTTTAAACCAATTTCGAGATATGTCGAAAGGTAATGAATTTTGATAGATAAATACATGATATAGGGATAATAATTCCACTCTAAACCATTCTTGTTATTATTTTCACCATGATATAATCAAATATGTCTATTTCTTTATAGATAATGCTTTCAGTGCCCAGTTCCCTTATTTGTCATCAAAGTGATAAGAAGTCTTTGTCAGAAGTTATTTTCTTTTACATATCTCTCAACGACAAAATCTGTTCTTCGAATAAAATAATAAAAAAAGTACATGTTTTCGTTCATCTTGATTCAAAATACTTGGTTGTCATATTAAAAATTTTAAGCATGTTAAGGGGACATTAGGGTTCTCAATAATATTTAAAGAAGAGGAAGATTCGAAATAAGATGAAAGGGGTAGGTTCACTTACTACCAAAATCGGCCCTAAATTTTTGCGAAAATTTTTTTTATGAAAATTATGATTCAGCAGCTCTTATATTTATCTCAAATACCTCCCGAAATAGAAAGTAAATATTTTTCATTGTCAAAACGTCACGTGCGTTAGTTATGACGTCACATTGTGACTTCATTTGCTCTGCATGACGGAAAATGAAGGAAAATCGCCATATTTTCTGCATAAAACTTTAAAATTAGTATAGGCGCCAACCCTCACCCAACATAAATTTTATGTAGATCGAAAGATAAATTGCAAATTTAACTTTTTATATGAACATTATTTTGAGTGAGGGCTGGCGCCTTACTTATTTTCATAATTTTGACCAGAATTTTGCCAATTTCTTACGATTTTTCAGCATTTTACGACTTTCAGCCGATTTTGAAGCCGTATCTTTCGGCGTATTGCACGTCAATTAAGATATTTATTTGATATTTCAAACAACCATACATTTAACTTCCTTGATACGAAATACAATCGAAATTTAAAACATTCTAAAATTAGGGCCGATTTTCCATGTTACCGAATCTGCTCCTTTCAAGTTATAGTTAAACATGTAGTTTAAAAGGCGTTAACAATGTAAAATAAGCGGTTTCTTTTCAAAGTACAACGAAGGTGGTTTCAAATCTCCGGGTGTCGGAGATACAGAAACATGAATAAGAGAAATAGACAGATGTAAACGGAAGCGTTTTGGACGTTCTAGGTCACGAAGTGGACGTCACTAAGCTCCTTCGTGCTCGATAATGTATGCACTTATCTGTACAATGGATATATATTTGAACAAAGCAGTGTTAAAACTAAAATTCACTCGCATTTTTTAAATATGGAAATTTTATTCGATAGCATCTCGCTTTGAAGTACGAAAGTTGACCAAAAAAAAAGAAGAAAATGTTTTTACGAAAAAAAAAATAATTGAGAAACTAAACTTAGAATAGTTTATCTATGATATCGCAAAACTTTCCAAGAAATATCCTGTTTGACCATAGACTTAAATTTACCTACTTCATTTTGTTCCCAAGCAATAAGCGGTTGAATTTCCGATGGTTACGTTATAAAACAATACGTTTACGGCGGTAGACAGGTCGTCTCACTTACGAGATATTTTTGTATATGTATAGATTTCACGATTGATATGACTATATATTTTTTACACTCCGATTGTTGAAGATAATGATCTGGTTCCATCGATACCAAACTCGTTGAAATCCGGCAAGAAACATACGAATTAGAGAAGGACCGAAACCGCACTCTGTACTATTTGAACCAGTATTGACGCCGGGAGTATGATGATGTCAGACGATTATTGAACCTTCTTAGGAACTTCTTAACCAAAATATAACTATAAGGTCAAAGTTCGAGGTCAAGATCACTAGGTCAAATGACTTGGTATCAAAATGTAGTACTTATTATGGTAAATGCATGTACGAAATTTTAACGTATTTGAAATTTTCAGTTACAAAATTTCTTGAAATTTCTAAAACGTTTGTCCTGTAGCATCATATCCCATACATTCTGCTACGTCGTTTGGTACATTTTTGGACATAATAATTCTCATACTTTTTGGCCATATTGCATTGTTTAGACTTAGGATCACTGACGAGGGTTTAGTACAGTCCCGATTACGTTAACTGTCTACCCCTCAAGGAGGATTTTTTGTTAGACGAAGGAGAAATTTTGTGAGGTAAAATGAAGACGAAAAAATAAAAGAGGAATTTTTAAGGCGAAATGTACAAGGAAAAATAGAGGAGAAATTTGCGAGGTGAAAGGAGAAAGAGAAGAGGAATATGTAAGGTGAAATAAACGAGAACCCTGAAAGCGAACTCAAAAGAGAAATATTTCTCCTTTAATTTCCCCTTCGATTCTCTTCATGTTCTGTTACGTGTCTCTTACCATTCCGCTTACGTTTCTCTTTCAAATTCCGCTTTCAGTTCTCTTTCAATGTTCGCCTCCAGCCTCGTTTTGGAAATATATATGGGCAGGGCTAAATGCGGTTAATGTAGGCTTAAAATCTAAATATTACAATATTTTAAAGGGACGGTGTCCCTGAAAATTAATTAATTTTACAAAATTTTGTAATGCAAAATCTTTCTTTTCATATGAAAGTAAACATTCTCATTTGTACAAATTCAAATTTTCAGGCCAATCTAACACATACTTTCGCAGTTATAGACCTTTAAAAACGTCATTTTGAATTTCGGGTGCGCAGTTCTAATTCATTCCACTAGCGCCACCTACAATGTATTGAGTTTTTACTATAGAAGTATACGGAGATTTAATTATTACAAAATCGACAATATTAGAGTGGTTACTGCATATTTTCAAATAATTTTTTTTCTGCCTCATTTTTTCCTCTATCTAGACCGTTTGGAGTAAAATTTACATTTTCAATAAAATATTATTTTCAGGGACACTGCATCTTTAAAACTTTTATTTACACTCTTTTATTTCATCACACTAATTATCGAATTATATGCTATGATAATTGTTTTGATATGTCTAGATATATTGAGTCTCTGGATAAAATTAAATCATTTTAATCATCATCATCACTATAAAATCATTCATCTAGATGTCAGTTCTCATTATTGACCCCTTGTTCTTTACATGTATATACCCATTCATCGATCGATTATGACAGGTGTCGTTCAGGTAGGTCTAGTAGTCTAACTGTGTGGAGTCAGTCATGCATTCAAGTATTTACGTCCATTAGTGACAGTGTCTAGTATGGTCAAATATAAAATGTATAAAAAATATTTTAGAGTGATAGTCTGTTTTATTTATATTCTTTTCAACAATAACTACAGGAAACACGTAAGGGAATTCCCCCTTACGAATATATTTGAGTTTTTTTATCATTATTATTATTTTTTATTTTCGGTCATTTGTGTATACGGGTCAAACTCTTATACTCTATGCTCCCTTCCTCCTCCGCCATTACAAATTACAAATTAATTTAGATACACATTTTGTTTTTAATTGCTGGAGGTCCAATTCCATGCTCTGAAAAAGAAGTTCTTACTTCACTTCGCTGAGTACCATACCGGGAAGGAATTACGGCCGTCTTATCAAACAAGTGAAAACTTTTCTCGACGGACAAAATCTATATTCTTTCAATTTTAATTGGTGGTGCATTCCCGATGAAACATGCTGTGCTTGATTGACAATCCTGGTGTGTGAAGCCCTGGTCATGAGATGAATTAGGCACATTGTTGACATAATTTTTTTTTCATAAAAATATTACCATGTAATAGATCCAGAGACAGACATTGTTTGAATGAAAGCGCGGATCCTAAGCGAGAGTAGGACTTCCCATCCTTTCAGAATTTACCAAAAATTCTTCTATATACATTGTACATGTATGATTTTTTTTGTTTTGTACGTATAACTTTTTTCTTAAAGAATCATAAACAGGATGCTCGCCATGATCCCCCCCCCCCGAAAAAAAAAATCGAATCACCTTCCTCTCCCCTTAAGAATTGTTGACGATTTCGGCATGCCATGCAAAAGAAGAGGTAGCATCAAAAATGTAAACATTGATAGGTTTCCTTTTTTAAAGATATAGACGTACGCGTCTGAATCATGCGCTCGGTCCAATCTTGAGTTCAAGTACGATCCAGAAGCCACCTTTTTTTCAGAACTTTATCGGGAAAGGGCCCCCTTCCGAACCCCCGCAAATGGGAATTATTGTACACCCCTCCAATACCCATCCCCCCTACTCGGCCATTCTGGACTCGCAATTCATCCAAATAAAAAGCGTAAATGAGTTAAAGAAGATCCTGACGATAACCTCAACAGCACTCACAATAGAGCACCAAATGGAGCATCGACGGACCCCCAGCAAGCTAGAGGTGGGACCATGTGCCCGGGAGGAGTAAGCATCCCCTGTTGGCTAGCCGCACCCGCGTAAGTCCCTCCCGGCAGATGAGGTTCTGAATCCGCCCCTGTTTTTTGACTATGACAATTCTTTTTGTTTTTTTTTTCTTAAACTACGAGCTTTCAATTGAAATGTATTGCTATATGATAAAATAGCCTTCAATATGTCATTATGAAAAAGGAAAAGAAAAAAAAAGGATAAAATAAATAAAAGGTGAAGAAAAAAACAAATCTTCTTAAACATCCATCTTTGATAAGTGGGTGACGACACATGCAAGCTGAGTACGTGAAAGATACATTTGCAGCAGATAGTTTACATATTTAATTACATCATTATATCAGGGACGCATATATTTTCATATACGTCCCTGATTATATCAAACAAAGGAGGGGATCTCCAACAACACCAGGTTGTAGCACCGACAGCAAAACCTCAAAACACCCAATGCAAAAACACAAAGCAGACAAGCACAAAGAGACGCGTAGGGGACAAGGAACGTCAACGCACAACACAGAAACATCAAGGACTACAGATAAACCAACGAGACCAATGGGCAATCGGTGCCGACTTAGGACGGCCATCTGCCACGGAAATAGCAGAAGGTATGGTTATCCTGGATTACGTGCGCACAACCCTCCCACTTTTCCGATTACCCAGAGGTCTCGAAGAACATACAATTGTGGTGTAAATGAGTTAAAGAAGATCCTGACGATAATCTCAACAGCACTCACAATAGAATACAAAATTAAGCATCGGCGGACCCCTAGCTAGCTAGAGGTGGGACCAGGTGCCCGGGAGGAGTAAGCATCCCCTGTTGGCTAGCCGCACCCGCCGCCGATGTTTAAGCACGAAAATGAAAACAATATATAAACTTCATGCACTGTCTGACGTTATGTCTATATAGAAAGTGCTATGGCGACAATGTCAGGGAAATATATTCAAAACACTTACTGTCAAACCCCTCGCGGGAAACTTTTTTACGAGCTCCACACGGCAAAGGGCATAAGTGTGACACAAATGAGTTAAAGAAGATCCTGACGATAATCTCAACAGCACTCACAACCTCCTCACTGTCAGATGACCACACACAAACAAGACGCAGGGGCCCAAGCAACACAGATGAATATGTAAATGGATATAAACAGAGGGCGTACGTAATACAATTCGTGCACTGCCGCCGCGAGCTAATGAATGTTATCACCAGAGGAGTCCGACTGACATTCAGAGAGGACAGGTGGTCGGGGCCCTGTCATAACATTCATAACAAGTGGTTAGGGCCCTGTCATAACAATAAATTTAAAAAAAAAATTAACTTAAAATCATTGTGAAGATATTCTCTCTCTATCTAAAGTTGAAATGACCGCATGGTGATATCACGCTCCGTTGATTTTCACACCTGGTAGGTAATGGATAAGCGACACCTACGTACATGTACCCTGCGCGGTTGATTAACGTATGTGTACTTGTCAAAACAACGATTTGTTAATTGGTATTTTAAAATGGATTTGTGCTATAGATGTACAAATGCAAGGAAAACAAATGTTAAATATGCAGAAAAAGTTCGTTTACAATGTATCTAAATAAAAGTAATTAGTCGTGCATTTTTGGTACCCTCTATTTAGGGAAATCCCCTAATATGCAAATGAGGAAGCCTCGCTTTAATTGACAAGAGGACTGAAAGCGGAATGAAGCGAAATATTTCGCTTTCGTTTCTCTTCTGTTTACGCTTTGCGTTTCTCTTTCCTTTTACGTTTTGCTTCTGTTTCTGAAAAATTCGTGTTCGTTTTTCTCTTCCAACAATGAAGGCAAAATTAAGGAGGAAAATTAGAAGAGGAATTTTGTAAGGGAAAAATAGAAGCCAAATTTGGAGAGATAAAGGGAGAAAACCCGTTATATGGATGACAGTTAACGTAATTGGGACTGTACCCGAAACGTGCATGTCTGGTCCATGCTGTAAATTTATCAGGTCTTAAATGATGCTTTTGTATTTGAAGACGTTTAACATTTGAACTACTTGGTGAGTGTCTCTGCTGGTGGACCAAGAGTCCCCGAGGGCACAAGTAGCCAAGTTCGATCAACTTCGGTTGATCGTCTGTCTCTTCAACGCATTTGAAATCTTCTGTTACAAAATTTCCCTCAAATGCTACTTTGAACATAGATTTCATTTGAATATGCTACGTAATCGACCCTACATTTGAAGCCCCGCATTCTCTGTAATGCAAATGTACAAATCTTAAATCAAAAAAAATAAAAAGGGCGATACCGAAATGATTTTTGGTAGCTCCGCAAGAAGCATCACGGATGAGAATATAATATTCGAAACACGTGTCTGGTGATTGAAAATTGGTTTGGAATTTTATTCAAAAACGTATAGAGTTGGAACCCATCGACATTATTGAAATTTCTAAAACATGGGTCCTGTAGCATCATATCCCACCCATTCTGCTACGTCTTTTGGTACATTTTGGACACAATAATTTTCATAATTTTTGGCCGTATTGCATTGTTTAGACTGAGTATCACTGACGAGGGTTTAGTACCCGAAACGTGCATGTCTGGGCCATGCTGTAAATTTATCAGGCGGGTAATAATAGAATATTAAGTTGTAAATGAGAACAATCTTGTTGTCATTATCTAAATATTGATAAATACCATCAGTTGATTTAGTGCTTTGTTCGCAGGTGAAAGAAACTGCATAATTTGTGAATTACTTGACATTTCCTCTTTTCTCTACTTTTCTATCATGGGCGCCGCCATTATTCATCGTTAGGACGCTCGATCTGATTGGTCCTTTTGCCCCTCGTTAAGAGAGTATGGATACTTGTTTTACAGCACAATTGTACGTTCTTCGAGACCTCTAGGTAATCAGAAAAGTGGGAGGGTTGTGCGCACGTAATCCAGGATAACCACACCTGCTATTTTCGTGGCAGATGGTCGTCCTAAGTCAGCACCGGTTGCCCATTGGTCTTGTTGGTTTATGTGTAGTCCTGTGTTTGATGCTTCTGTGTTGTGCGTTGTCGTTCCTTGTCCTTTAAGCGTCTCTTCCTGAGCTTGTCTGCTTTGTGTTTTGCATTGGGTGTTTTGGAGTTTTGTTGGTGCTGCAACCCGCTGGTGTTGGAGATTCCCTGCTTTGTTAAGATGTTAGGATTTGGTGTAGGATAAGTAAGAATTTGTTAGGATATTAGTTGGGACATTGATTAAAACTGTTAGGATTTTTAAACACATTTTTTGTATTTCTTAAATTTTGGATTTTAGGATCTGTTCGGACTATTTGAATGTCCAACAGCGGAATGGTACAGCCATCTCTTCCCTACTATTTGTGAAATTCATATTGCTTTGCTGCTGAAACGACGGACACGTTTCTGAAAGAAGACCAATGAAATTACGAATCGACGTCATGATATCGTATCATAACAACTTCTCACCTGCTTGGTATGATTTGATATTTTTCAAGTAAAGGGATTGCGTATTTTTTTTTTCTAACGGAATTCTAATGTTTATTTTGTGCCTTTATTGTAAACGCTCGCGAGATTACTTTGGTTGTCTATGAAACAGTAAAAAGAAACACTATTACTATGATCTAATGAACATTTATTAAAAATAAAATTTGGATTAAATGAATTGTGTGAAATATTTTTACCTTTAAAGATCACATTATCGCAGAAACATAATATGACAATAAACTAGTCCCGTAACACGAGAAATATTTTAAAATCTTCACAAGACATTGTTTAGTACAGATATAATTAGCGTGCCAATGTCTGAACAGCTATTCAGATGCTTATCAAATTACCATGGATGTGTTTAAATGTTTTAGTCACAAGAATACTCCGCCATTTACGCGTAGAATAGTGCAACATAAAGACGTCTTGTACCATGGAGCTATAGATGTGAATTTTGAATATTTCCTTTGAGCAGTGAAGACAGAAAAGAATAAAAAAAGAAAAGATACATTGGTGAGTGAATACATGTATTATTTTCAAATTCAAGTTATTACCATAAGCATTCATCGCCCCTTTATCTTTAACTCTATACGTTCTTGAAAAATCAATGAATAAAATGTTTGGTGAATCTTCCTTTTCATATACTATCAACATGATCAATTGACAAGAACTAGTCGTTATAACGAAAATGGGCATCTTTTATGCTATCAATACTGAGGATGATTCTATCCGCGAAGATAATGCCGAGAAAGTTTTTAATACTCTGAAATATGATTAAAATATAAATAGAAAGTAAAATATAGAATAATAAACATTAAGTAAAATGTTCATTAAAATAATAAAGAATTAAAATTCCGAAGAACTCCACGAAGACAAGATCGTCAGTATTTACGAGTAAGACTTCAACATTTCATAACACCATACGAATAAACATTAAGCAAAGAAATAATTCGATCAAAATTAACAAGAACATTCAGAAGAAAGTCTAGTTGAAATAACAAGTATGTAATATCAAACTGATACTCTACGTTTGTCCAAATATCCGCTGTATTGATAGCAAACTCATTTTCGAAAATGGAATAACGAGTTATGATACTTGATTTTCTACTAACCCTCAATATGATTTGCTTATAGTTGAGTATAGTATAGCACAACCATTTGAATGTGCATCGCAATGCTATTTAACAAATACCTTTGTTTTTGATGTACTGTTATTCATTGAGCGCACTTATTAATGGTAGAACTTCATATATAATGGATCTAGTGTATAGTATATATCGCTTGTTTATCTTATTTTGTCAGTTAATTGTTCTGTTTTTTTTTCACTTGTTATAAGCCCGCAGCGGATATTGTTGATAAGTTTTCTTGACTTTGTTTTGGATTTTTTAAGTTGAATTAATTGAATATGACGTGTTCTTTATTGACGATTACAAATAATTGAAATAGTATTTCTAGATCAATAAGCATTAAAGATGTATGCTCACTGCACGATAAACTTAATGCGCGGAAATCTTACATGAATAAAAATATCTAATAGAATTTAATGAACATCCCTGAATTAACATAAATAACAAAATAACGAAAATCAGGGATAATCTCGATACTTATGTTTTTTATACAATTGCTTACAAAGATATTTAGAATAAAGAATTGAATATCCTCGAAGGAGAAATATAAGAATGAAGAGTTTCGTTTTGTGAAAGTATTTTGTTTCTAAAAGTAATCCCTTCTTATTCATGTAGAAACCTAACAATACCTTCTTATTTACGCTGTTGGCTGAATGGGCAGGACACTCACTTAAACATCATGCGGAAGGTTCCGAGTTCTCTCCGCACCTTCTGTAATTTATTTTTTCTGTTCAGCTATACATTATTCAGGATCCATGACGAAACGTTCTTCGCCGATTCTTCACAAATTTGACTAGCAAAAGCTTCTCTTCTTTCGATCCAATAAAAAACTTCACACTACGTATTTATTGATTGCCATAAATTGTCCTGTTTAACATTTGGATGTATAAACAATGTATGAACAAAACTTGAGCGATTTTGCATTCTGAGATTGGCTAAGTTTAAATGTCAGATAGACAATGTAATGGTCATTTCTACGTCTTACATTTTTGACATAATAATTTTTTGCACTCTTTGGAAATATTACATTGTTCAGATTTGAAAAAAATGGTCTCACATTATCCAATAATTTTAAAATCTGGAATCTTAGTATGGTTGTATTTCGTATTCATTTGCTACAAAGTAGGTATTTTACCCCGAAATACACACTGTGTAGAGATAAACAGCACGTTCTTGTTTAGTCCATTCCAAAATCTTGTGCAATTCATGCGAACATGTTTAGAATTAATGAATGAATGACTTTAAAAGAGAAAAAAGAAACTTTTCTTATTTTATGGCCTACATTACAGATTCTTAAAAAGCCCCACCCTCCCCTTTTCAGTTTTTGTATCTTGGGCATTGCCCCCCCCCTCCCCCAGCTACAGAACCCAACTTCGACAAAAGATGTATACTAGTGATGTACACCTTCTGTAAAAGTGGCGTTCTGTAGCTAGGGGGGGGGAACAATTTTTTTTTTAAATTATATTTTTTTAACATTGATTTCTATATAAATAAGACATATTTTGATCCAAAATTTAGGAAAAATCTTATCAAACTGCCAATTGTGATGAAACCAAGAACTGGCATCAAAATTGTGAAAAATAGTTCTTGCAGTTCCCATTTTGAAAAAAAATTACTTTTCAGGGCAGATTTTACGCCTTATCAGCTCCTTTCTTTCGTTGTCGTGTCCTTGTAAGCCTTGGATTTTTTTATTTAATTAAATTTACATTTCCCTCTCATCTTTGAGCTGTTATTGTAAATAATAAACTGATTGTCGTGCCGACATACATACAGTACCGACAACGTTATCTTACAAGCAATAAACGAACGGAAACGATTAACGACCAAGATGTAACGAACGCATAACGCATAACGATGAAGGAAAAACGAACGGTAACGTTTAACGTTGTAGGAATCGTTTCGTTTTAATCGTTATCCGTTTTCCGTTATCCGTTTTCCGTTAATCGTTTATCGTTATCCGTTTTTCGTTAAGCGTTATTCGTTAATCGTTTTCTATTATGCGTTATTCGTTTTTTATGTTCTTTTGTTTGTTATAAACAAAAAGATAAAAGAATTAATGACATTCATTTTTAAAATCAGCAACGTACATGTTTATAACTAATGTACGATTCTTAAAATCATCTTGCAATTTTTTTGCGTGTTGGTTTTTATATTGATTGTCGAATACTAAATGTATTTATATCTTTTTTCATTGGCGGATCCAGTACCGCCTTTTTTGTTGATTTCAATCAGAACTTGCTGAAAATTTTACAAAATACATGGTTTGGAGGATGGGTCACTTCCAGCATAAGAGGAGGCCGAATGCCGCTTCTGCACCCAGTGAATACATCTCTGTTAATATTCTTTTTATATGCACCGTATGGTTAGAACAAGGACTTATAATCTGTTTATAAGTCCTTGGGTTAAAAGGTGTGCAAATGTACATTTAATGCATGCCATACTTGTTATTATGAATACAATGTACGTCTACGTAAATACCGTCGGAGTGTTATCTACCGCCACAGTCACTTCAAAGAACTGTCCCTTATTTTGACAGAGAAGAAAGAAATAAAAAAGATAAAATAGAAAGAAAGGCGATTTCTATGATTTTAAACTCATCGAAATAATGCAATATCGCTATCGAGGAAAAAAAGAGCAGAATGTATATAAAATTGTTTGCATGTTTAGACGTAGATATGTACTGAATATTTGTGATATACATAACAAAATAATTGCATTGCAGAAAGGAAGAAAAAAATTACAAGTTATTAAATGAAGTTCAATAGCCAAAAAGCATTGGATAAATTATTAATCGTGGAGAGATATATATACATTTCAGCTACGATACGACTTTTTTCTGTTTTTAGTCCCCTACCGGCAACGCCGAAAGGGATTCTTAGTTTGTTTGTTTTTTTTTTTCATCTGTTAGTATCGATTATTTTTATTTAAATCCTAGACTTTAAATATCTGTCAGATGATCTAATGTAATCAGAGTTGATGAAATAAATGACGTAACGGTTTCAATCTCCAACTTAAATAATGCACGTATTGTCACTCAGTACAGGTACAGTTGTACAACGTCTATTCTAAGCCCCGCCTTTGACCGATTCGGGCCAGCTGTCAATCATTATCTATCTCACGGACTACTGTGTGATCAACCAAGCGTAGAGAAGTAGTGTATGCTCGGTTCTTCAGATGTCAATGTCATGGCTTTGGTACTTATACATCAATTAACATATATTTCATCGTATCGATAAATTTCAAAAGATACTGCGTATATACTAGTATGTTTATATTATTTTAGGAAAATTATAATTTCTTAAAATACTTTATTTTTTACATGATAAGAAATTTTCTCATAATAGATAATTAGCATTTATTACGCCTTTTCAAAGAAAGAACAAACCGGCCTTTATCGAAAATACATTTTATTTATTGTCCCACGAAAGCGAGGAGGACGAATTCATAACAAAAGTTGACTCTTGAATATAACGACATTTGGATAGCAGATTATTTCATAAAATGTTCGTGTGTTCATTAATTAGTTTCTTCTTTCCCAAATCTTTTACAAGCTTTCTTTCTCTCAAACAAGCTAACCAAATATAGTCTCAAGTAAATACTTCAGTAAATATTTCAATAAAAATATATAACTCCTTTCCTAGCCCCTAAATCTATAAATGTTTAATTGTCCTACATTTCGAAACAAACATATGCATAATTGCAATACAAACACTCAGTTTATAGTCAGTTTTACTAGAATATGTATTCTTCGTTATATTTTCAAGTTCTAACGTTGATAAAAAAAAATAAATGTGGTGGATATGATCTTCTGTATATTTCTCTTTTTTATCGTTCATTATTGATTGAATATTTATTATTTACGCAAACAGTGACCCCCCCCCCTATTTAAAACCAAAAAATCCGATAATGCCAAAAAAACAAACAACAACACCCCCCCCCCCCAAAAGGAAAAAAAAAAAGAAAAGAAAAAGCAATACAATGCTAGCGTATTGTTCTAGTACTTCAAACGGTTCCATATAAGTCCGTAAAAATAATTGATCAAGGACGCGTATCCAGACAAAGATGAATCATGTAAAAAATGTAAAAAAAACCCAGCATTTTTTTTCAGAATTGGAATAAAACGGTTAGACAATAATGCCATTTATATCTTTTTGAGGTTCTATATATATACTCCCGAATTAAGGGGCGTATCCATTGTGGGGAGCGGGAGTTTGTATCGGACCGATTTGAGACGCGCAGTGCCGACTGGGGGGGGGGGGGGGGGGGGGGTTACGGGAGGGATACCGGGGAAGGCCCAAAGAATGTATTTTGAATCTTTGAACGAATCGGAAAAATGTAAGGCCCCTGATTCTACAGATCAATCTGGCCTGTACACGTCCTTCCATTTTCTAATGTTTCGTAACTTTTTTATTTTGGAACAAAAGTAAATCGATATCACGAGCTAAAAGCAGCAAGGGAGAAGGAGGGGGGGGGGGGGGGCAGTCGGGGCACGTCCCCCCACTTACAATTTGAAAAGCGATGGGGGGCACAACCCTGTAATATTTAACTTATCAAATATTGTTTGATAATTTGAAGTGAATCTAATTTCTTTTATTATTTTTAATGTTTTATCTCAATTCCGCAGCTACAATATTATGGCGGATGAGGTTTTCGATCTTGTACTGGCTGTGGGTGAACCCGGATTTCACAACACGTAAAGTGTGAAATAAATTTAATCACAAGGTAACGATGTATCGTCGCTGATTCCACCTAGCCACTGACTATTTATCATTTTAAAGATACAGTGCAGTGCGAGGGAGGGAAAATGATAGTTCAAACCATAGCTAAAAACCATTCCTTTTTTTTTTGCTTTCTTTTTACTTTTGTTTGGGGGGGGGGATGTGCACCTCCGGCCTCCCACCCTTCCCCCTTTGCATTAGAATGACCACGGTTGTATCAAGTATATGTTACAAATCCGGTTACTTTTAATATATTTGGGATTTTTTTTTTTAAATATTTAATGAATTAACATGTTAGCTCCGATGACCGCATCATTTCCATTCAACTTGATTGTCTGACATATTTTGCAAATTATATTTCAGATTATGATCATGACTTTCTTGTACAAATGGGGAAAATATTATATGTTCCGTTAACTACAACACGGGTTATGATGATGCTATGTAGAATATTTCAGAATTTTTTGTGAATATTGATTGAAAAATAATGCATTCTAGTTTACATTTGGCAATGTCTGTTACTTTTGTAAATTTTTATCCTGTGCCTATGATTTACTAAAATCAGAAACCGAGGGAGGGGTCCCCTTGCTGTCCATGCGTATATACCTTCCCCTTTCCGACTAGTGTAACATGCTATCAAGTATATAAGGGAGCAACAATTTGATTTTTAGGGGGGGGGGACAGGAAGACTTTGCCAAAAAAAATTTTCAGGATCGAGATTTAAGGGAAACAATTTTACGGCCCTAAGGGCCGTCAAAAAATAATTCCGGACCATGAAATCCCCCCCCTCAACCGACCTTTCCATATGCTTGGTACATGTAAACACGTTTTTGGTGTGTCATTTAATAACTAAGTACAAATAAAAATGAAACAAACTTTATTCAAAGGAATGAAATTAGCCTGTCTGCGTTGAGTATCATTTTAAGTTACACGTAGGTTCCAAATGCTACTAATGCCTTTCCAAAAATTTTAAAAAAGTAATAATTAGCGATCTTCTAGGAAGAAATGCCTTAATATACTCTTCGTTAGAACATGATTCCTCTCCATGTTTGAATTATTTAATATGGCCCAAAAATCATGCTGTAAGAGTAATTTTCAGAATTGGAAAAATTAAAAAAAAAAAAATAAATAAATAAATAATCCTTCCCGAAGGGTTGGCGAAAAAAAATTTTCCTGCTCTTAGAAATGTTTTGAAAGTTTTGTTAGACAAACGAAAACTATGAAATTAATATAATGATTCATTTGCTCCAAGTCTTTCACGTGCTTTTATAAACCCTTGCCAAAACGGCTTAGTTATCCATGAAGTACTGTACTGAACAAAACTTTGCTTTTATATAGGAAAAGTTGTGATTTACTTTTTTCTCTGTACATTTATCGTTAAATATGAAATCTGTTTGCAATGTTTAGGGTTTTTTATTGATAGGTTCTCTTTCTCTTTCTTTTTTTTTTCGAATAAACAACCCGAGAGTGTCACTTTTCCTGGTAATATACGCAATACAAAATACCCTGAACCGTGTAACTATGGTTACAGGTACGATTACATGGGGCCTTCTATGGGGCACCTATTTCCCAATAAGTACATTGTAAATAAAGCGATAACTTTATGTTGTGTATACATGTATACATGTCCAGTAAAGAAAAATTTCCATATCGAGACGACGCATGTAATGTACCGCATATTTTTCTAGATTCACATACATTTATATTCGAATTTTGATTTTAAAAAGAAAAAGAAAAGTAAGTTTTTTCTAGAAATATACACTTATTATATAGGTCAACGATTAATTTGGAAAATGATTTTTTGTTCGCACGCACTAAAGGGAGAATTATTATGTTTTCAAACGGTGGCGGGCTAAGTTATCCCATCCCGGCAATGAATTACCCTCTCCCCCTCAAAACTTTTGGCAATTTTTGTTTGGTCATGACTTGTCAATGATGTCGAGATCATGTAAATCGTCAAATATCGTCTCCTATCACCTGCAACGGGGACGCTGGATCCGCCACTGTCTGATTGGTATTATTTTTCTTTTTCTTTTTTTCTTTTTTTTTTGTACATGATTAAAATTGTTTGGTCGCCGGCATGGATCGGGAAAACCATGCGCCTTGCGACATAGTCTCATGCCCTTGTGGGCTTTGTTCTGTGGTATCCATTTTGGGGGGATTTTTTTTTGTCTTATTTAAGGTACGTCTTGACGTAGATCTAATTGATTCTTTTCCGACATTCTTTTTTATCCTTGTTCTGCGCCTGAGATATAAATCTCCAATGTCCACTTACCTATCTTATCTATATACAGGTACTTGTGTATGCATTCGTCTGTAAAACTATCATGTCATTTTGAAGTGGTCATTCATTGGGTACAAAGAAAAGTAATAAAGCTGTACAGAAATGTCAATCACACAGTTGAGACCCCCTCCCTGAACGCACAGACATTAGTTTGGACTTGGCTGTTCGGTGATATTTGCAAAAAATTGTACTGTAGATTTTGCATTGGAAATAGTAAAGTTTGTACACTACAAAAAAAAAAAAAAAAAAAAAAAAAAACCAGAAAAATAAATAAATGATAATGATATGAATATATTAAAATAAAACGTGCTGAAGTAAAAATGAATTCTCTATTCACTGTTAAACAGATTTGTCTGATGTATTAAAGCTTTTCGAAAAATCTTCTTTTTTTTTTGAATGGCCCTTTCATGAGGAAACATGGCCCATTGTTTTTGAGATTGGCCCATTGAAGTCCAAGTGGAAAGGGACATCGTCCCATTGGCATTGAACAAGTTTGCCTTACCGATAACCGTTCAACGGTAACTGAATTGATGATATTTTACAAACGCTTGAAATCAATATACACCTGTAATGATATACTAAGAGCAGTTTTGAGTGTGCAAAAGATTTACTTGTATATATTTCGTATGCGGATGTATGCATGGGTTGCTCTAGAAACTCTTCCACGGGGAAGGGGGGGGGGGGGTCCAATCATGCTTTAAAAAGAACATGTACTAAAAACGGGAAAATAAGTGATTGCAGCAAATTCTTCGAGAATGGGAGCTCTTGGTCTCCCAATGGATCCTAAAATCTGTCCAGTGTTTCCAGATCAGGGGGTGATGAAGATCCAGATCGTCCAGAGAAAAAGAAAAAAAAGTTATCATTTTTCGTTTACTTACGACACTCACGATCCTATTTTTTGTATCCCTCCATCTTTGTTTTCTCATCACTAAACTGTCGATCAACATTAAATAAAATTCGTCATTACTGCATTTCAAATTTTAATTGACATACCCATATCATCATGTCTAGTTCAGTTGTATAAGAACTGATCAAGTGTAGCGCTAAATTAGAAGGCATGTTCAAACTTCTTAAACGTGCATGCACACAATTTTGCAATAAACATGATGTGTATAACATTTTCGTAACAATTTAAGTCAAAATATTGCAGTTTTATTAAATTAAACTGAAGCGGTACTTTGTCTAAATTTGGTGTGAAAGGGGCCTTCTAAGGGGTATCCAATAAACCAATTAGCGCAGATTACCTGTAATTTACCTGCGTTTTACCTCTATAAGATTTGATTCAAATGAGGAAAATTCTAAGTAACATGGGTCAATGTCAAACATGTAACCATTAACTGAGGCTAATTAGCGAAACTTGATATTTAAACTTATTTTAAAAGAATGGTGTTATATTTACGTGTAATGTACTTATCGCTGATTTATCATATTGATCTTATTGTTTCAGCAATGTTAAGATACTGGCATTGTTTTCTGAACTTCACCTATATCTAGCTAATAAATAAATAAATATATAAATAAATAAATAAATAAATAAATAAATAAATAAATAAACTACCCTAAGGCCCCCTCCCGGAATGTAAAATGGACCGTTTCTCCGTCATGTTCAGATCATAGACGAATAATTTTAGGTCTATTATTATTATACATGTAACAGTATATGCTGACCCGATCTTTTCAATATTTATTGCAGTCTCGCGTCCTATTATTATTTATCAACTTCTTATTTGATATATCCGAGGAACGAAAAATGTATTCTTTCATGTATTAAAGAATCTGTCACGCATTTTCCGTGTTGTTTATTCACATAATTTACACATTTTATTAAATCTCTCAGCTTTCTATGTCGTGTTTGTTTTCTACAGACATTGCCCCGTTTAAGTAACGTATAAATTCCCCTCTATTGGTGATTATTTATAAAATGAAATTCTTGAACAGCGATTTGTCATCCCTCTAAGCTATCATGAGTTTACGTTATATTTGCATGGAAACGGTCCTAACGATTAACGGATAACTTAAAACGGATTACGATTAACGAATAACGAATAACGGATAAAGCATAACGCATAACGAAAAACGGATAACGAATAACGGATAACGATTAACGATCCAGAGCACCCCCAAACGAACGGAAACGATTAACGATTAAGAGCTAACGAACGCATAACGCAAAACGATTAAGAAAAAACGAACGAAAACGATTAACGCATGTAAGATAACGTTGTCGATACTGTATTTAGATCCAATACAGATCAACGGATTCATGCCGTTAAGGGATAATTATTATCAGAACATCTTCCTTTGTATACACTCTATCATAAAAACTGTAATTCGATCATTTGAAATAAAATATATTAAAGTTTAAATATTTGAAAATTTTATACATTTTAAACATGTATTTGAAAATTTGATACATTAAAATCAAATTGATACATTTAAATCAAATCAAATAATTTTTTTTTCAAATTTTATTTAAGTTTAGATGATATCATTGCCCAGTGAGCTTATTTGTGAATTCTCACAATTTTGCCTTGCCTTCTCGACTTTGAGATTGAATTACGGTTAGGTACTTCTTTGATGTTAATTCTACAATATGTTCTCTTTGGTTAATATAGATTCGCATTTTCTGTTTAAGCAATCGGCATACTGTCCTACAATACAGACAAGTTTTGTTCAAAGATTATCTTACAAATGAAAGAAAAGAACCCTTTGTTGTGGAGACCGCCAAGTTTGAATTTGAGGGTGGTTTTTTTGAAGATTTTATTCGGAATTTCTCATGAACTACTATAAATAATACAAGCACTTCAATGTGTCGTTGCTAGATGATAAAACAGAGCTCAATTGTAATTAGATTATTTAAAGACGAACCAAATACGTTGCATTTGTAAAGAAACCATCGATTGACAACCTTATCAAAGATTTTTGTTCAGTACATGCTTAGATACAATCTTTACTCGGGAATTTAAATTTGATCTTCTGTAACTTCGCATTGGTCGTTTGAATGAATTGGGGTAGAGCTACATTGTATTTTAGATTTAAAAAGTAGATACTAGTCATTATAAGGACGACAGTGAGGCATTGATACATTTAAATCTTTTGTTTTATGTCTTTAATGACGCAAACAGCTCGAGTATTAACTTTATCAAAGGAGACATTCTGTATTCGGACAATATCACACAAATCATACCCATGTGTTTATGTTATAGTGAGTAATATGAATCAAGACAAAGCCTTTTTGTGCGAGCGGAGAGAAAATTGATATGATAAAATGTTAATCCAAAAATAGAATTTTTTCTTTTTTTTTATTGGATTTTAGACTATGACGATATTTCTTACAATATTTGTTAAATTTTCTGTTTGATGATTGCCAAAAAAGGTAATAAAGGCGAGTGGAAACACGGAAGTATTTGTTCTTTTGGTAGACAGACCAACAGATGGAATTTTTAGGGGGAGGGGCTAAAATATGATTATAATCTTATACATCTTTCTTTTTTTTTTTGTTCTCTCATCTAAAACTATGATAAGGTATCATATTTTATACTTCATTGGGCATGGAAAACATACACTATACCTATGTACAATCTAAAAAAATATTCCTTAAAAATCTAAAAGTGGATATCTTGACAAAATTCTTTCACTTGTAGGGTACCATGCATGAGTACCTCATATCTACAAAATGTCATGACAATCTGAAGAGTGGTTATAGAAAAGAAGCAGAAAATGTATGAAAATCACCCCCCCCCTTCCTTTTTACATAAGAAAAAAATTCATAAAAAATCAAAAAAATAAAATTTAAGCCTAAAATACATATCAAAGCATTAAGTAAGTTAAATATGATAAATATGCAGTAAATGAGTGTGTAAAATCATACACTTATTGAGTTATTTAAAGAAATAGTGCAAAAATGTGCATTTCTGACTAAGTCCGAAAAGACGTCAAAAACGCGTCAAAGATTTGACTTCGAAGTGGAACCAAAAATAACAACACTTCTTAAGACATCTCTCTAGATCATCCTGATGCTTTCGGTTTGTCGATACATGCTTCGGTTCTGAAGAAAAAGTTTGTCATAGGGGGGTACCCCCCGTGACCTACTATTGGCTGTGGTGGCGCCACCTGTTGACGGATCCGGACGAAAAACAACAACACTTGTAGGGGACTGTGAGTACTTCATACCTACCAAGTTTCATCAAAATCCCTTCAGCCATTCTGGAGAAGAAGTTAAAAATATGAAAAGTTTACGACGACGATGGACGCCGACGACGACGACGACGACGGACGACGGACGAGAGACGCAACACTATGACAATAGCTCACTTGAGCCGTTGGCTCAGGTGAGCTAAAAAAGGGAACTTTTTCAAAAGGAGGATTCACTTTGAGAAGATTTGATAGTACTATGTCATTTGTCATGAAAAGTCTTCTGTTCGATAAATTCAAATTATAATTATTACGGTTCGCTTATAATAAATGGCGAATCTTACACATAGCGGAGAGAAATTGCGACGTAGCAGTAATATCCCCCCTCCTTTGCCCTTATCGTAATGCTTGCTGTTCTAAATATCACTTCTCCTAGATAAATAGACATAAAAAAGTCCATTCATTTGTTTTACCCAAATCCCGCATGTAAACTAAGGAGTTGTTACCTAATGAAATGTACAATTTTGTGAGATGTTGCTCATTTAAACCCCGCGTGTAAAAAAAAAAAGCATCACACACATTTTGATTAGATTCAATTGCTATTTTAACCCCGGGTATAAGTCAAACGGTTGTTTACAAATGAAACAAGCATAAAATTATTCTTTTGTGATTTTCTCATAGAGACGACGGCGAGCGGCAGAATGCACTGAATGAACATACCCATCAAAGAATTGTTTTACATCAATTTTTAATCAAGATTCAAAGGAAAACGATAGAAGTCCCAATCTTATCAAAATACGGCAGTTTTTTTTTAGCACAATCCCTAAAATACTAGTTCATGTTTCAGGACGTATGTGAGTCAGCGTCAAATAATAAGAGTGCCGATGCAATTTTGGCGCGTTTTTTTCTGACGTCATAGATAACGTGACGTCGATTTTGGCGACGAGAGATACTCCGAAGTGATTTGTTGTTCGGATGGTGTATCCTTGAACCTTAAATGAAGTTTAGATACATTTCTAAAAAAGTCCGTTGCTAAGGCTCTGTTACTACATGACTGTATATATGACATAGTTCAAATCACGTCACTGTGGTTTTACTCCTATAATCACAATGTAAATTCTATACAAATGAATGGACATTTGTAAATATTCATAAATATACCGTACCTTCACCTATTCCATTCGCTTTCCAAACTCTTAGTCCCTCAGACTCATAAGAAAAGTTGTTTAACTGCGTGATACCACTAATAGGTTTCAGTTGGGGCTTTGCATTTTCAAGGACGTTTTTTACATCAACGACCTTGATTCTGTATCTACCATTTTGGCGTGCATCAATTGCCTGAAAAATTTATATTCCATATCATAAGGTATGTTGTTTTCACTCGATCTTTGCCCTAATTTTACAAAACAAAATCAAATTCAAAGAATAAATGTGCCCCCCCCCCCCATTTCAAAAGTCAAAGATCAAGGTCAAAATTGTTGGTACCGTGGGAAAGGTCTTGTCACAAGGAATACACATGTGAACCTTAAAAAGCTCACCACTAACCATTCAATACTTATAGTCAAGATTTAGATTTTTAAAAGTAATTCAAACTTCAAGGTCAAGGTCAAAAGGTCAAGAATTTAGTATCCACAGAAAGGTATTGTTAAAAGAAATACATGTGAAATTTTGAAAGCCGTTATATATATACTAACTTACCATTCAAACGTTTTGGTCAAGGTTAATTAAAGTTTTTGTGACTGACAGACTGACGGACAGATAGACTTGATGAACTTCGAATAAACCTTTAAACTTGGACAGAAGGACAAACCAGTTTTAATATACCCAAGCTTTTGCAAATAAAGCCTACGCTCACGCAGCAAGATACGCCCGTTCGGATTTTTTTCACAACACCAGAATATCTAAGTCCCATAACTCCATAACGACAAATCGGATGAACCTAAAAATTGAAAGGCGGCTTTCTCTTCAAAGTCTGATCACATTGTAGAAATATCATGTAAATCCGTTGACGCATATTCAAGTTATTGTGTTCCATGCACCTATATTTTGCCCTTAGCTTAATCGAAAGGTGGCTTCCTCTCCACAGTCCAATCATAATGTATGAATTTCGTGAAAATCCGTTGACGCATATTCAAGTTATTGCGTTCCATAGGCGGACGGACAGACGGACGGACGGACGGACTTCGCCATACCATAATACGACCCGTCAAATGACGGGCGTATAAAAAGCAGGAACAAACATGTATATCTGTATGTAGAGTCAAGATTACATTTAGCTTGTTGAAGGAAAGTTTCATGTCATTACAATCTCATGAAACACCAGTCATTGTTTATGATTCTATAGATTGTGATTCTTTAACAGATATTTTCTGGTATTATACTCACCACTTTCATTTGTTCAGCTGAAGTTACATCATGTCCTTCGTTAACATATCTCTTTATGCATGACTTAATGTGGGAGGAACGTCGATCACAAGGCCCTACAATTTATTATTTCATAACAGTTATTAAAAGGACATAGATGCCATATGGAGAATAAATAATTCCTTCAATCTTATTTCTAATTCTCAATTTATAGTAACAATATGTACACCCTTTAGAAGATTAAAGATAATACACTGTACTACAAAATGTATATCTATTCAGTCTACACATAGAAAGGATGCTATGCCCTTTTTTCACACCAATAATTATATACATTTGAGTCACATAAGCTTGAAATTAAAATAAAAAATTAAAATAGATTAGACAAAGATCTATGTAATAACTTTACTTTCGAAAAAGTCTATAGATTTATTGAAAACAATTTCAGACTTTTTTGTCATACGGTACAAAATTATTTAATCATTGTATACACATTGACCTTTACCTAGGAAATAAACATTTTCCTAAACAAGAAGCCAATGGGGGCAACATGGCTCACCTGAGTTGGGGACGAAGGGCTGAAAATGGCCAGTTAAGAAGAGGACCTTGTGTACTTGCTTCCCGTTAAGTTTTGTTAAAATCTATGCAGCGTTGGCGCCGTGATCTAGTGATTAGGGCCAGTAGGCTGTAGATCAAGCCCCACTAGCACAGCTGACATATATTTTCTTTTATTTTACCTCTACTTGTTTTTTTCCTATATAAAAAGATACTCATTAAAACTAGCTGTAACTCGCCTGATGAGACTATTACCGTGCAAGGGGTTCATCAGTTGAGAAGACTATTTCCTTAGGGAAATAGCTTTGAAATTGGGCGGAGCTACAGGGCGTGACATCAAAATGGGGGCGGAGCTAAAGCACATGACGGTATTATAAAACATTTAAAGTAATTGATGGAGTTAGCATGATTCAGGTTTCCCTCGACCAGACCTATTTCCCTAGTCTCTAGAAACCTTGTCTATGTGTCGTATACATGTTTCTGGTGTTTTTGATAAAAGAAAATATCTATGTAAAAAAAGATTAAGTTTAAGATGGATGGCTTGCTATGACATTAGCTCAATATACTCAACAAATTGAACATGATGACTATGAAATTCAAATACCTTTTCCATCTTGAGCTTCAGAGAAGTTATA
Organism: Pinctada fucata; assembly: GCA_028142955.1. Taxonomy (NCBI): domain Eukaryota; kingdom Metazoa; phylum Mollusca; class Bivalvia; order Pterioida; family Pteriidae; genus Pinctada; species Pinctada fucata. Next base: position 12,459,578 of record AP027110.1, on the reverse strand, counting down.
GCTTTTCACTTTATTCCCCAATTTCTGATAAAGTGATGTCAGTAGCAGGGTGTTTTTGTAACGCCCTGCATTACTGAGAAAGGATGGATCCCTTTCCACAGCACTTAAAGCATATAATCTGCAGTGATCTGCAACTGTTGATTCCTTCTGAATATGAACCTAGGGAAAATACTCACATAATTCAATAATTTAAATATTTTTTTAACCAGGATTAAAGATAAATGATTCATTTTATTGATGTAAGTAATGTATACATTGTACCAAAATCTTGCTTGTCATTTTCCATCTCAACCTTTAATTAAACGCCAGAAAATTTAAAATTCGTTTTTTTGGTACTAAAATAAATATTTGTTCCTAAAATTTAGTTGACATCCGAGTACCCAAGTGTATCACCCCCTGCATGATTTTTACACGAACTGGCTATTAATAGGATTAATTTAAACACATTATACATGTACCTGACTTGATGTATCTTTTGGCATCTACATGTATGAGATGGGATTTTATCTTTTTCCTCTCTTCTTCAGAAATATCAATTCTATCAATAACGGAATTGAGATCTTGAAAGGCCCTCCCACCTTCAGCTACGTAGTAGTCAAGTCCCTCGATGCATTTTCTTACTGATGCAGCACAGTCATCAAGAATCTTGAAAAGTGTACTAGATCCTTTATAAAATATAAAAGAAATGTTTGAATGAAGAGTGATATGAATCTCCTAACAGATTTAATATGAGAATAATTTAACAATAATAAAACTAATAAAACCAAATTTGACTCAAATAAAAACACAAACATTCGTTTCTTTAAGAAATGTCAGCAAAATTGCAGTAGAAATAAACAAGAGCTTGTGATTTATTTGTATCATCCATTCCCCCTGGAAGAAATATTTCAATCTACTAAAATTTGACTTTATCTGCATAAGAAAATGAGTACACAAACCAAAGTTTCAACATACATCCTAACAAACAAACTCATGGTACAATGCTAATTCATTGTGTATATACATGATAAAAATGTTTTCCTAGTGAAATATTTCAAATCAACACACATGAAAAGTGGTCATCAATGCTAAAACAAAGGTCTAAAGGTTAAAACTTGTGGTATCAATTAAAAAATCAGTATCTCTTGTTATTTGTCTAATCAGAAATTGTATTGCAATTAATGTGCAAAAGAATTTTTTTTACCCAAGTGTCTGATGTTCTCTGACTCGCAATAATCAGTGTATTGGGAGATCAATGAAGACGGGGCTAGGCTTCTTATCAAGTTGGGAATTTCTACTATCTCCCCAGAAGACAGACGCATTGTTCTCATTCCAAAAGGTAGATCCTTAACAATGTTGGATGAGACTGTAATCAATGAAATATTCGAGTTGTGAGATATCAACCTTGTCTCTTTTCACTTTTCCCTGAGGAACTGGCACACCACAACCTACGTCATCTGAATGATGTTTTGCTTTGTAAAACTTCCAAAGTGTCATATCAGGAAGAAGCTGTAAATGGAAAATTAATAACATTTGTTTGAGAAACATGAGTGCCTCCCTTGGCATCTGTAAGCCGATGCGGGCTTACATGCCATATTTCGTACTTCGCGTTGTGTGATTAATTAAATGTGCAGTTCTTTGTCATTGACAGAAAACATCGTTGGAATTTTAACAAAGTTTATTTCACGAAACATAATTTGACAGAATCCATAGCATGCGAGAAAGTAGTTCTAAGACAACGAGAAAGTAAATCTAATAATCGAGAAAGTTATTCTAACAATTGAAAAATGACACATTGTATTTAAACCTGGGAGGGGAATTGCACAATATGATGGACATATTTCTAGATAATTACATGTTCATCCCTCAAAGATAAGGTTGTCTAAAACTCTTCAAAAGCATCTAAAGTTATGAGGGATTGTACGTAAATAAACTCAATATGCTGGTACTTCACGTGTAGAATTGATAATTATTTCTCCAACTCATAGATAAAACCAATTTGTAATTAAGTTCTTATCAATCTCTGGACTTTCCAAGTATTGAAAAATCAATATTTACAATTTAACATGTTAAAGTTGAGAAAATATTTCCCTTAAAATCTTAAGATAAAATCATTAAGTGAGATTTCATGAATCTGTTTCTAATCTTGTTTCAAAATTATCTTTATGTGAATTAATATTAACATCATCCCTCTTTCATGAAAGGGAATTAATTTACTTTTATGTTCTGATAAATGCATCGATTCAGTTTAGAGTTATTCCTCTTTCTACAGTGTGCAAATTCCCCAAAATAAAACAATAATTCACCATAAACATTGTGGGGGAGAGGCCATATGGCTACAATACTCCCCCACTTAAGAAAATAACCAAGATTTTCATAATCAAAACCATTAATCCGATTCAAATATATTCAACTTCATAACTGACTTTTTAGTTACTTCATCATTCTTTTTCTCAATTTGAATCTATGTTTGGTTATTTTCTAAACGCATGGCCTTGACACCACAATATAGATAATTGCATCATCTTATGGTGCACTCAATCAATCATGATCAAGTAAATAAGTATAAATGACATGCAGATTAAAGTCATCATCTCAAGTTTTCACTGTCTTTATCGAGTGACCCAATATTCATCATCATAATAAACTCAGCATTGTTCATTCAAAATGTCGTTGACATAATTATCAAATCATAACGAGTTCATTCAAGGCCAATGCGTCAAATAACAGTATGATATATCAATGTTCAATCAATGTACATCATGCAAAAATCAAAATTCATGAATATAATATATGCAAGTATCATCATAAATAAACATAATACATGATTAAATTCACATTTACTCGGCTTTTTTTTCACTAAAATAACACTACACACAACTTGTACACTTCTTTGTCTTCTTGCGGTTCATCTTTGGATATATATCCTTTGCATCTAATGGTTCCTCTCCGTCGTGTGGTCCTTCTTCGTGTTCTATGTAATCTCCGTCGAGTTAAACGAATACACGGACCTCGATTTCATCACGGAAGTAATTCTGCACCAATTGGATTTATCATCGTATGTTTGTCTATTCTTCCGAGAACTAAATCGTCCTCTCGTCTACTGCATCATCATCCACGAAATTGCATCTCATGGTTTCTTCTTCTTCTTCATTGATCTACCTCTGACGCATCTTGGTATTAGTGACGTTACCAAGATCTTCCCGTAATCCGGATGACGCCATGCACCCAGAAAAGCGACGGGGTATAAATTTTCTCGTTATAAAGCATCAAATTAGGTAGTTCATTAATTGCAAATTGTCCTTTGCATTGGATTCTGCACGGATCGCACATCCCTATGATAGATTTCACTCTACCATAATCTTTGAATGTCTCTCCGTTTGCCATCGTGACGGGCTGGTTTAACATCCGGCCACACGGGTAACATCGTGCACAGAGATACCTGGCGTCACTGCTTCGAGCTTCGTATTTTGGCTTCCGTCTATTGTCCATTGGATTGACCTGTACATTATTTATTGTCTCCCTATTAACAACAGGCGGCTCCGTTATAATAGCTGCTATTCAAAGTTCAAGGATATTCTGCATAACTATACTATTTATCAAGCTTTTTCCATCGTCATTTCTCCAAGTGATACCAGCATCTAATGTTCATACATATAACATATCTGCATGTCAAACTAAATTGTTCTTGGTAGTTATGACACCGGGTTTTCTCTGTACCCCTTGATTGACCAAAATTTTGAATTTACAAAAATAATTTTGAAGCCTGTCCCAAAACTCAAATAGTTTCCAAAATTATATCTTTCTTTGCAAAACTTCATTCATTTAACTTGTATTCACATATATAAATACTCAATAGGCAATGTCATTTATTTTGATTCAATCAAAAATTTAACTGATAAAACGAATAAAAACAATATTAGCCAAGTTGCACTTTTCATTGTTGTAAGACGTCATCTGTATTTATGTCGTTTGTCAGTAAAGTATCAACAAATCATTTGTCAGCTGATGATAGAACCTGCATCATGAGACGACCGTCAATGAAATTCCAACACTGCCAAAAGGGCAACAAGGGTCAATATCATTAACGCGTTGACATAAAATAGTGTGAAGCGAGAACTGAAATACGATCACCAGAATGAAAATTCTAAATATTGATTAAACCCTGATGTAAACCAGTGAAATCCAGTTAGAAATTACAAACAAAGAGCGCCGTTAAAGTACACATTTAACTTGTTTAGTTTTTTGTTGATTTATTCTTATCGAATAATCGAATATAATAATTGATTCATTTCAATGATCTCATTTTCAATTGTCTTTCACTATAGGTTTTAAAAATTACTGTTTCATGTTAAAAAAAATTATCAGTTCTCAAGAAATTTACTTGTTTGAATTAATTAATTTTTCACCTTAATTTCGTTTTTTTTTCTATATCCCATTTCCTCCCTTTCTTAAAAAAAATATTTCATTATTTGTCTAATTCAATAATTTAAGAATTTTACTTCATTGTCTATTTGTTGAATTATTGGTTTATATTTATTTTGAAGATTTTTATAGTTTTGGTACGAATAAACTATTTGATAATTTTCAATTTTATATACTTTCAGTACATAAGATTTATCTTATTTATCGTCTCTTTTTTTCTCTTTTTGTTAACCTAATTGTTAAACGGTTCAAGTTAATCATTTATGATGCAGATATTTTAGCATTTTGAGCAGTCATGAATTTTGTCATTTCGTATAAACTCTTCATAAGCAGCTGGGGATCAAATGATAGAGTATTTTTAACAGATTTCTGTTGGGAAGCCTCTTCATTTTGTAAGAAACTCGTTTCCGGTTTCTTGGAAATAGCGTCTATTTCCATATTTTCCTCCTCGCAATGTTCAGGAGCCATTGGTAAGCTCACTACTGGAGGATCAAGATTGATGTTCGTTTCATCGCCCTTGTCCGTACAGGTATCGGTCATATCACGAGCTCTTAGTCGTCTCCGAAGTTCCATAAGTGGAATGTCATCTTCGTCAGACGAATCCTCTCTTTCTTGAGTTCGGTGTCTTATTGCAACGTCTTGAGGAACAGGTTCATCATCATCACTGACTGATTGTTCGGGTGGGATTACGTACGTCGTTTTACGTAATAAATTACCTTCAGAGTCCCTCGGAATTTTCCATTCATCAATCTTTGCAGGTCTAAGATGTCGAGCATGTACCTTTGTTGTATTACCATCAAGCTGATTTTTCACAATGAATGAAAGTGGTCCTGTTTGATAAATAATTCGAAAGTACGGTTGCCACTTAACATCAAGCTTGTTATCTCTTCTATGATTCCTTATATGTACGGGATCTCCAATCTGGAAGTTTTCCTCCTTACTGTTTTTGTCTGCGTACTTTTTCTGATTCTTTTTAGCTTCTTTCATGTTTCTATGAACCAATGTAAAAGATTTGTGCTGATGTTGAAGAGCGATTTGATGTTGATCTTCACCCACATATCTACGTCTTGGCTTTAAAATGGTGTCCAGTGGAAGTATTACGTCCCTGTTATATAAGAGAAAGTATGGAGAAAACTTCGATGATTCATTGACATGAAACCTAATGGCGGCTAGTGTCTGATTCAGGTACAAATTCCATGTTTGGACGTCTTCTTGAATTTTCTTAGACATGGCGTCATGAAGAGTTCGGTGAAATCTTTCGACTTTACCATTTGCTTGGGGACTGTAGTACGATGTCTTGATGTGATGAATGTTCATCGTATCCAAAGTTTCCTGTACTTTCCTATTGACGTTTTCTGTTCCGTTGTCTGAGATAATCTCCAGGGGGCAACCAAATCTCGGGAAAATTTCTTCTGAAATAAGATGTACAATTCGATCTGCAGACTTGTCAGGCACGGCGAAAGCCTCTGGCCATCCCGAATATATGTCTATGAAGGAGACAATGTATTTGTTCCCTGATAGTGTAGTCGGATATGGTCCAGATAAATCCAAGCCAATCTTTGCGAAAGGGTAAGGAGGTATTTCGGTTTCCTTGATAGGAGGTTTTGATTTCTTGGAACTTCTTGTCTGACATGTGACACATTTCTCTACATATGCGTGAATTTTCTTCTACATATTCGGAAAGAAATACTTCAGACGAATGGAATCGTATGTCTTATCTACAGCCATATGACCGAGTTGATCATGGTACTGCCTGAGGACGACTGTCTCCATATCTTGAGGTATATACAGTCTTAGCTTTGGATCCTCAGAGTCCGGCTGAGAGAGATAATAAAACAGTCCTTCCTTGTCCTCAAAGTAGTGTGTCTGTTCAGCTTTTGTGGTTGTTCCTTTTCTTAGTCTGTTCTTTATTCTGACGACTTCTTGATCTTTTTTCTGTTCTTCTTTCAAGTTGAACTCCTCAGGTAAATCTGAGACAGCTTTTGTGATCTCTTGTCGATCTTCAATGTGACAGTTTGCAAAGTATCTCGGGTTGAACTCATTTGAATTTAGTACCCCTATCTCAAATGTTCTATCGTCAATATCAGGCTCTTCTTCAGATTCCTTGCACTTTTCGTTCGTCTTAGGATGCGGTATACGGGACAGAAGATCCGCACAGTGATTATCTTCACCTTTGACGTATTCGATCCTGCAGTTGTATCCTGCAATACTTAATGCCCATAGTTGTATTTTCTTGTTTTGCATTGGTGAATCTAAGAGGTACTTCAGTGGTTTGTGATCAGTCTTGATTGTGAATTGAGCTCCATGTAAATAATGGTCTAACTTCTGAAGTGCGTAATGGATAGCGAAAGCTTCTTTCTCAATAGTGGACCATTTCGTCTGTGTGTGACTTAGTTTGTGTGATAAGAAATAGATAGGTTTTTCTTCTCCTTCGCCCGTTTCTTGAATAAGGCACGCTCCTACACAGTTATTACTTGCGTCCGTATATAAGACGTATGGTTTGTTGGTATCTGGGTATGCAAGGAGTGGCACTACAGTGAGGCTTTCCTTAAGATAATCAAAAGCGATTTGGCACTGCTGGGTCCATTTAAATCTTGCATATTTCTTGGTTAAATTGATCAAAGGTTCTGCTATCTTCGAGAAATTTGGAACAAATCTTCTGTAATAACTGCACATTGCGATGAATCCTCGAATTTCCCTAACATTCTTCGGAGCTGGTAAGTTTTTGACTGCTTCAACTTTCTTCGGATCTGGAGCAATACCATCTTTGTTGATTACAAACCCTAGGTATTCTGTCTCTTCCTTAAAGAAAGCGCATTTCTTCAGCTTCAGCTTGAGGTTATGTTGTCTCAGTCGGTTAAATACTTCTTGAATGTGCCTTATATGCTGCTTCGGGTCGTCTTGAGAGAAAATCAAAATGTCATCTAAATACGCCATAGCGAATCCCTCACATCCTTGTAGAACAATATTCATAAGTTCCTGGAATACCGCAGGGGCATTACTCAGACCAAAAGGCATCCTGTTAAATTCAAATAGACCTCGATGACACGCGAACACTGTCTTCTCCTTGCTACTTTCGTCTAACTTTACTTGCCAGTATCCATGCCTTAAGTCCAACGTAGTGAAATACTTAGCATTTCCAATTAGTGACAAGATGTCGTCGATTAAGGGAAGCGGGTAAGATATCGGTCGAACAATTTTGTTCAGTGTTCTGAAATCGACACACATTCTCTCACTGCCGTCCTTTTTCTTCGCCACAACTAAAGGAAATGACCAGGGAGATTGTGATCGTTGGATTATTTTGGCATCCAGCATCTCATCGATCGCCTTGTCAACAATTTGTCGTTTGTTTAGTGGGGTCCTATACGGTCTGTTCTTAATTGGAGGGTGCTTTCTGGTGTTTATCTTCATTTGTACTGTCTTTGTTCCACCAAGATCCGAATCTGACTTAGCTATTAGATCCTTGTTTTTCTTAAGAAGTTTGACCACTTCTTGACGCTTGTCCTCGGGTACATATAGATCCTCAAAGTCCGTCATTACTGGCTTTGGTTCATCAACCTCCATTGGTTCTTCTTCATTGAAAGCGTAAATTTCTTGCGGGGTCAAAGGTCGAGCCGTTCCTACGACGCTTCCTCTTCTGAGACGGTAACATTTGTTTGTCTCGTTCACAATCATAATAGGTACTTTGTTCGGAGACCTGACTGTATTCACGGATTCCCTAATTGTGAGTCCAGGTTCTTCTAAGATACATCCGGGGTCAAGATTCGTAACCTCTAGGAGTCTTGAATCTGATATTTGGAAGCCTTTCTGTAATTTAACGCGACATATAACTGCTGTCTGTGGTTCGATCTTCAACTTATTACTGAGCCTCAAAATCGATGAAATGTGAATATCTTCGTCCAGTTTCACATACGTTTTTCCTATTCTTAGCATTCCTAAGTCGAAGTAAAGACGTACACCGTATTCCTTTAGCCAATCTCTTCCTAAGATGAAGTTTTTATTTAGCGTATCTACTACGTAAAAGTTTTGCGACATTTTCAGTCCGTTTATTGAAAAGTAAAGTGTTGTACGTCCTAACACTTCAATAGGCGCACATTTTACCGCTCGTAAACTTCTATTAACGCGCAATAATTTTGGCTTGGGTGATATTCGATTAAAAGTCTTCTTATTCATGATGGAAACCTCAGCACCAGTATCTACTAAAGTTCGGTATCTCATCTTACCTATCTTTATAATACAGGAGCTAGGGTTTCCATCCAAATTCAGTTGGAATACGGGTTTATTACTTTCATTATTTCTTCTCATCTTAGCATTCTGTCTGCTCTCTTCAACGGCTTCCTTTTGAAGAGAGCCTTGAAGTTTCCCTGATATTGTTTGCGGGACAAATACCTATCACGTGAGTAATAACGATCTCTGTATCTATCCGGAAATCTGCGATTAGGGCAATTCCGTCTAAAATGACCTTTCGCGTGACATAGCCAGCATTCTTTTGTTTTAGTTCTACTCGTGGGGTCTGACTTTGTCTGACCTTGTACTTGGTTAGAGGTTTGTTTGGAGTCTTCTGAACTTTTAACGGGGACTGTATTTATCAGTTTCTGTTTATTATGTAGGGTGTTTTCACACTCATTTAGCGACTTTTTACGTTTAGTAAGGGAAACTTCTCCGTTTTCATCGGATTCAGGGTCTGAATAATCGAGAGCCGGTATAATACTTTGTTTGTTTACGCGCTGGGGACATTCCCAAACAGTGTGTCCTGTACAATTGCATTTACAACATTTTTTATTACTCTGATTTACTGCTAATTCTGAAATTTCATCACTTGTGAGTGTTTCATTCTGTGTATTAGACCTCAAGTTAAAACGTTTTCGTAAATTTTGCTCCTTCATTGCAATTTCAACTGCCTCATCATAACCTCTTGGATCACATCTCAGAACTTTCATTCGCAAGTAATCATAAAACAGACCGTCACAAAAAATGTCAACCAATTGTTTCTGAATAAAGGTGTATTCTGTTTCATCAAAAGGAGCAGTGTATGCATCTTCAGCCAATCGGAGTAAACGTTCTGAATACAACTGAACACTTTCCTCGGAAGTTTGTTTAATTTTACGGAGCACAGTCATAGCTCTCTGATTATCAGTAATTTCAGCATATCGCTTTTGCATCAACCTTTTGAGATTTGACCAGTCAGGAATTTCGCCCTCTGACTCAAGTTCCTCTAAATACCGTTTGACAAAAATCACCTACTGTGCCCGTGCAAGTCATAAGAACTATTTTTGGTATGTCCGTATTATCGAGTCTTGCCATATGTGCATACTTTTCAATTTCTTTGACCCACTCTTTGAATTGTGAAGAATCACCTTCAAACGATCTAACTACCTGAAGCAAAGGGACAGAAATAGCAGTTTGAAGACCTTTTACTTGATGAGCTATCCATTTCATTGCTTCATCACCATTGTCCGATAAACTACCAACTTTTGAGGAACTAGAATTTGTGTTATTTGACGAAGAAAAACCCGGTCCCAAATTTGCACCAACGTTCGTTGTTTGACAGTCTTGGTCTGTACTAGTCAACTGAAGTGTCACTTTCTTATTATAATTAGTCATTTTTTGATTTTGAATTTTCAAAATAAATGTTCTAAACGTTTTCTGTCCAGTAAATTCTTTGATTAAAAAAAGAAGAAAAATGTTTTTACATGGTCAACCGATCTGAAAGTACGTTGAGAAATAAAGTTGTGTCCTACCTCTCACTTTGACTGAGTTCAGTTCAATCTCCATTTTCTGATTAAAATCCATGATTTCTATTTTCTCCGATTCGTGTAACTACTTTCTCGCATGCTATGGATTCTGTCAAATTATGTTTCGTGAAATAAACTTTGTTAAAATTCCAACGATGTTTTCTGTCAATGACAAAGAACTGCACATTTAATTAATCACACAACGTGAAGTACGAAATATGGCTTGTAAGCCCGCATCGGCTTACATAAATATTCTGGTGCCGTCGACCTCTAAGACAACGAGAAAGTAAATCTAATAATCGAGAAAGTTATTCTAACAATTGAAAAATGACACATTGTATTTAAACCTGGGAGGGGAATTGCACAATATGATGGACATATTTCTAGATAATTACATGTTCATCCCTCAAAGATAAGGTTGTCTACAACTCTTCAAAAGCATCTAAAGTTATGAGGGATTGTACGTAAATAAACTCAATATGCTGGTACTTCACGTGTAGAATTGATAATTATTTCTCCAACTCATAGATAAAACCAATTTGTAATTAAGTTCTTATCAATCTCTGGACTTTCCAAGTATTGAAAAATCAATATTTACAATTAAACATGTTAAAGTTGAGAAAATATTTCCCTTAAAATCTTAAGATAAAATCATTAAAAGAGATTTCATGAATCTGTTTCTAATCTTGTTTCAAAATTATCTTTATGTGAATTAATATTAACATCATCCCTCTTTCATGAAAGGGAATTAATTTACTTTCATGTTCTGATAAATGCATCGATTCAGTTTAGAGTTATTCCTCTTTCTACAGTGTGCAAATTCCCCAAAATAAAACAATAATTCACCATAAACATTGTGGGGGAGAGGCCATATGGCTACACATCTTTGTCATTAAAACAGCTATAATGTTAACAGTAGGTCATACTCCAAGGTCAAGGACAAAAGGTTAATTTTTGTAATAATGAATAGGTCTTGTCATGAGTAATGCATATTTTTTAAAGATATGAAAGTCCTATCACTACCATTCAAAAGTTATGGAAAAGGTTTCAATTTTTTTTAAAGAAGGTCAAAGTCTAAGGTAAAAGGTCAAATTATTGCTATCCATGGCGAGGTCTTGTCACAAGGAATACACATGAGAAATATCAAAACCCATTCATTTACTGCTAAAAAGTTATGACCTAGGTTAACAGTTTTTGTGGACAAATAGACAGATAAACAGACAAAAGAACATTACAAAAACTATTTCCGATTAAGTGGCAAAAAAAACCAAACATTTCTCTAACTCTATTTGTCCTCATATATAAATTTCTGATTATACTGTTCATCCATAAACATTAATTATTTTAGTGATGAAAGGACTATATCTTTCACGGATCAATTTGTATTACTTTGAATAGTGAATTTACAATTGACAGCAGTCATGAAATATATATCATTATATATCATCTTTGGAGTTGGTGTGAGATCAGTGAATTTTCACATTTTATCACCTCATAATCAATAAGCTGGCAATTCATGCATTTAACATGTTTAACCAATTAAAATAATTCATAGATTCAGATAAAAGAACACATCTGGTATTTATCAAAATATACAGCATAAACATACTTGTTTTGTTTGACTGAAATTTCTGTCTTTTGCAATGATTGACAAAATTTGTCTTTGTAAAGTCCAGGTTTCTGCACTATTATAGATGTCCTTTAGCAATGATGATGTTGAATCAAGCACACAGTTCTGTAAATAGACAGACAGGACATGAAAAAAAACTTTACCTGCCTCCAAAGAGACGAATTATACCCCCAACTTCCCAATTTTTTTCAGGACAATGTATGCAAAGGATGAATAAATATGCAGTCAGTATATAAATGTAAAAACTCTCTTATCAATTATGATCCCTAGACTTAAAGCAAACTTTTTAAGAAACATGTATTTAAATATGAAGTGATAAAATTTCCTAGTAATCTTGAACTGACCAAGAAGACAGGAATTAAGGAGTTTCAAATTGTTTGTGCAGGCTACTCCATTGTTTAATTTATTCCCTGTCTACATGAAAGGTTTTTAAATAAATGTACTATTTTTCCACCCTGAGAAACACAAATCCACTTTTACAGAAAATGTGTATAATCAAAATACATTGAAGGAAGAAGTGGTGTCTGAACGGGGCAAAAAATTTAAACGAACCTTCTCAGAATGATTATTTGAGATGGTTTCAAATACCATATCTTTAAGCAACTCTCCTTCTCCTGGACAAATAGTCTCACGGATTGCTGAAAAACATTGCATTGCCTTTGCTATACTCTTGTTTGCAGTTTTTTTCTCCTGATGCTCTTAATGTTACCCTCCTCTCTTTCAAAGGGGAAAGGTTGGAAAGGGCTAGGAAGGAATTCAGTTTCTCCCTCTTTCCTATGAAGAATTCTGAAGCAACAGATGTCTGACTAAATATATCGCAGGAATCTACTTCTGATGTACAAATGTCCTTTAACAAAAAAAAAAAAATGTTTTCAATATAAAATCATGTCCATACTTTCAATAGGACTAGCATGTATTATCAAACATGACATCCCCTAGTATTCTTAAATATCATCATTAACCTTATCATCTTGTCATCACAAGTATTTCCTAGAACAAGATTATAATTTAGCCTTGACCTTGAAAATCATTCGGTGGTGTCCTTCAATTATGGGTAATTTGCATGCATAGTTTGGTGAATTTTCGAGGTAAACCACACATTTTCCTATTGTTGTTAATTTTGACTTTGACCTAAAGCTTTGAAATAAACATCTAAGTTGTCATATTAATTTTGAGGAAATTTTGATTATCTTTTCATATTAGATTTAAGCATACAGCAAAATTAATTCATTATGATACCTCTGTTATATTTTCATCACAATTCTTATCTGCACAATTTTCCTCCTGATCTCCAAGATGATAATCAGTAACTTCCTCTGCCTGTTTAAAACAATCAAAACAATAAATAAGTAAGAATAAATAAATAACTTCACCTTCACCCAAGCTTTCATATACATGTAATATTGGAACAATTAGTCCAATTCAAAATCTTATTTTTGAAGTCAAGGTTAAATATCAAGGTCAAGGTCAATACCTGAAATCAGGTTCATTTGATTAGATCTATGTCATATAACATAGGTACCTTATTATGGTAAAGTCAAATTCAAAATTGTATCTTCAAGGTCAAAGTCTCAATACCAGGCCATAATTAAAAAATTGTTTGTTTCCCCTCGCCCCGACCGGGTCAGAAAAACGCTGCCGAGTCAAATTTTTTTTATAGCCAAAAAGTCCGATTTTTTTTTTTGGTCCAGAAATCGAATCACGGCCACGTCCACTTTCAGTTTCAACGTTATGGTACAATATTCTATCCAAATAGAATTGTAAATCAACTCAGCGTTTAAACGCTATAAAGACCCATCGCTCATTTGGAAGGGTCCGCTGAGTGTGGGCCAAAATTCAGGCATATTATCTAAATGCATAAAATCGAGTGAATAAGAAAACTACTACCTGATCATAGTACTGTACGTATTCGGTTATGATTAACCTACGTTTCTCTAGCGGTTTTAAGCGGTCTGTGCTAACTTTTTGCATCGTGAACGTCATTATCAATAGACTCAATATTACAAAGAGTTCTTGATGTTGTTCGTTTAATTATTTTTCACTTTCGCTGTTTACATACAATAAACAGACCGAGAAAGAAAAGTATACAAACTTATTTCACCTTTATCATGCACTGGAAAACACCGGTCATTTATAGTCCGTGATTCTTGGTTGCGCGTGGTCAGTATCTATACAAATTCAATATTGAATATTTACAAGTCGTAAAAAAAAGTTGAGATGTAATCGTTCTATAGCATGCGCGGATCCAGAGGGAGGATGGGACCGGGGATCTGGACCCCCTGAGATTTTCGGAGATGGGGTCCAGCTAAATGACCCATTTCTAATAGTGAAAGGGGTCTAAAAATGCATAAAAAGGCTTTGAAACCTAAAATTTCGCTCGCCATTTACAAATACTGTGCACAATTATTTTTTCTGCAAAATTCCTTAATCATTTTCATTTTTTTCATACTAAAATATTCTTGGGTCTCATGAACTCGTATTTTCAACAGTCCCTTACTTCATAGGATGTAACCTCCCTCATCTTTTTCAAGGTTTTGTCATTTTAAGATATCAAATTATTTGGGAAAATGACTTATCTATTTATTCTCATGAAATATAGACAAAATGTGAATTAATCAAAATTTTTGCGGCTCGCTCCGCTCGCCGATACAAGCTAGAAGTGAAATATTCATTGTTATAAATAATCATCTCAATCGAAGCAAGACAAATTACTATTCATATCTAAAATAATTTCAGGCTCGCTTAGCTAGCCAATTCTTCATAAAAATAAATGTGAAAGGAAAGCTAACAATACCCGCCCTTAAAAATCAATCCTTAGTGCACACGTAGCCCCTCCCCATGATGTGCACCGAAATATACCTACATCATAGGTAGACTTACTACAATTTTGGACCCCCTCTGACCAAAAATACTGGATCCGTGCATGTATAATGCATCTTTATTCTCGCTGATTTGACGTTGCCGTAAAATGACCCGTTGCGCCGGCTGAAACACTTGATGCAACTGTTGCGGAAGTATTTATCGTGTATCTTGGGACAATCTGTTTATATAGAGTAGGTTTTACAGGACAACGTAATTTTCTTTTGAAAGTGTTCAATAAAATAAATAGACATTTCATACTTAACCAGCGATAGAAATTGAGACATAACGGATATTTTTTACGGAAAGCAGGCGGCGATTTTTCCCGAAGTAAGAGGCGAGAAATCGCCGTGGTTGCCAGCTCTTAGTCTTTATCATATTATAATTAGAAACTCAGAGTATGACTGCGCAGCTGTAAGGAGTCCAGTAATGTGCAATTTGGATTCAAACGAGTTTAAACATATTTGATACATGTAGTTCTGGCAGCAAAAAAAAAAAAAAAAAGTACCCGCCTGCCGAGTCACTTGGAAAAAACAGACCCGGGGGGAGGGGAAACAAACAATTTTTTAATTGTGGCCCCAAGTTCAAATATCCTTCCCCTTATAGTACTTTCACAACTAAGCTCAACATAAAATTACATTTTTCAATGTCAAGATCAAACCTCAAGGTCAAGTTCAAGGACAATTCCTGCGTTCAGATTCTCTCACCATGCATTATCTATATAACAAGTTTGAAGATTGTATCTTTTTCAGTTTTTCACAACTGCTAGCCTAAACCCAAAATTACATTAGTCAAAGTCAAACCTTAAGGTCAAGGTAAAATACAATACCTGTGTTCAGATACTCTTACCATGCTTTTATCTTTGTATCAAGTTTGAAGATTGTACCTCTTATAATTCTTTTACAACTAACCTAAATGCAACAGCACAACCAAATTGTTTATGCAGACGGACAGACAGATATCACCATTTCATAAGCCGGATTTTGCTTCCCACTCCAACCAAAAACAAGAATACTGACAAATTCATGAAGCCAGAGGGGTCCAGCTAATGATTTTTTAAATTGATTCTGGTGCTTTTTAGAAATCAACAGATATATCTAGATTGCTGATTTTTGCTTACATCAAATACATTTAAGTAACGAAAATCACTATTTATAATAGATAATTAGAAATCAATTATTATTTAAATTTTCATCTATGATATCTGTGCTTGATGGATGACTGAAATCCTTTCCAGATGGGAGATGCAATTCTGATGATGATGAAGATGAAAGCAAATGTTTCCTACACTTACTGCAAATTTCTGCAAATATTCAATACATTGGTATTCACTACATTTGAATATAAAACAAGTAAATTCAGAGAATCCAGGACCATGCTGAGCATATACTGGTAAAAATTAGGTCAAATATCAACAAGGTCAGGGGAGTACTAATTTGGGTACCAACTGATTGCACATTTACTTCCAAAATATGAAAGTGCTATTAGGTAATCAAATATAATACTATATGCTATATCACAAATGTTAGTAAATGGAAAATACACCATTCCATTTTTAGCACTTCGTCTTAGCAAATAACTTATATTTTTGGTAGCATTATGTTCTTTATATAAAATTTCTTTTTATAGTTACTTGCTTGTGAAAAAGCAGTACATAGACAGCAAGTTAAAATTCACTATGTATAATATTAGCCACAGAGTTAAAATTCACTATGTATTATATTAGCCACAGAGTTACCCTTAATCACAGAGGCAGATATA
Source organism: Pinctada fucata (assembly GCA_028142955.1). NCBI lineage: Eukaryota > Metazoa > Mollusca > Bivalvia > Pterioida > Pteriidae > Pinctada > Pinctada fucata. The sequence goes on along the minus strand of AP027110.1, from coordinate 12,443,189 downwards.
GAGAATTTCTTTGGGATTTACAACCATGATTTATTCTTTTTCCATCTCAAATGTTAAATGACTTCAAATTCAATAGCAATTCATTTATAAACAGATAAATTTGCAGCACGTTTGACATAATTAAAGTAACCAATTCCTTTGATGATGTTGGCTTGCAGTCTTTATATACATATATATATATATAATTTAGGTGTTAATGTACTTTTTCATTTGTACTTTCTGTTTACATTGGTTTATACACGTATGTATTTTAGTAATGCATTCCCCTAGGGCAATCCACCCATTATTACTTAGGGTAAATCCTGAAAGCCCTCATCGACTATCAAGTGATCACGAAACCGACACGATAGACCCTTGCCATCAAATTTTTGGTGAAGTCGAGATGGTGTAATGGATAGCGTGCCGGACTAGTGACTAAGTGTGCCCGGGTAGTAGGTTTGAATCCCTGGCAGGGAAGAATAGCTAAATAGGGTACCAATTTAACCTTGCTATATATACATATTCATACATGATGTTAACTACAAGTCACTGCCTTGTAACTTTTATATGCTACATTGATATAATGGTCTATATTTCAGTGGACACTATCCCTACAACCCCCCTCCCACTGCTACTTCTTTAACAATACCTGGATCTGCTTCTGGGTGAGCAAATTTGAGACGTGAACGAATGATCTGTTTGAAAAAAAAATATTGATGATATAAAATGGCGATATTAAAAATCTAGGACCAACAGTTTAAACTTACGTGTACCAATGGGAAGTATCAAGCCTGTATTTCTGTGAATAATATTCAACATCCCATCCTTTGCCAATGGTCTCTCCCCTCGCTTTGTCCCTTGATGGAAACATATTAAACTTGGGACTCCACACGATTCTACTCGTAGTCTGTTCAGGCGATTCCGTTCAATAATTTCATGTTGATGTTGAGTACATATTCTATAATTTTCTGTAACTGGTCCGAACAGCAATCCGATTTCTGATAAAATAATGTGAACATCGTCAGCACTGAGACTTGCGAAATATCATTATTACATTCCACTGAAGAGTATATTCCTATTCTAAAATAACAGGTCATAATGCATTGTACAAAAACAATTTGTCGTCTGTCAAGTCGTGTTTATTTTCTTACTTTCGCTTTTGTCACAACGTCCACGCCCGAGATTTTTCTTCAAAGAACGGTAACTCGTACAACCTCGAAAACCCGAATGTCTGAAGCAAGTTTAGATTGAAACGATAACAGGTCCCACTGATTTTATTTTACAAATGCATTGATTAGATGTTTTACTTTATGTTTACACAAAAACCATACCCAAAAGCCCCCGACATTTTTCTATATATGACTTTGAACATACCCCCAAAACGCTCAGTTTTAAAGCATCAAATCACGTCTCATCATGGCTAAATATTCATCAAATCCTCTGAAACACTATTTAGAGTTATTTTTAATTATTTCTAACACATGTTTCTGCATTTAAAGAAATTATGGATGAGGCAGAATTAAACATTACTTCAGAAACAAGTAAAAGGTAGATCTGCACAGATTTCCCCAATACTCCAACATTCAGGGTCCGTTTCCATGGAAACTGTACATATATGGAAATTTTCATTGTGATATTATTTTTTCTCATTTGTCAATAATATAAAAAATATCTATTCCTTAAAAATCTGTGACATGCTATTTCCGAAATATTTTGGTGCTTACAGAGAATGCATGTTAAGAGCTTGTGTACAATTAAAATAATTATAAGACATTAATCAAACATATTTTTGTAAGAAAATAAATTTTATTGTTTTTTTTTAATGACGTTATACCATTAATATTCTCGACATCGGGTCTTCAAGAAGCTTAAGCCGTATTATCATTGTAAACACTCATTTCCTTTTTCAGTATGGAACAGTTAAACTTAATTTGTCCCGTGACTGGACGTTTTAAATCTAGGTACTATGTCGCCAGAAAGAAGCTTTCATTTTGCACTTTAGCAATATGTTTTCCTTTTTCGGAAACTTGTCATTTTATCCAAATATCATCAAATTAAAATGAGGTTTTAAGTCTAAGTACCATCCCTCTAATGGTATTTTGGTCATATATTTAATTAAACTGTGCTACTGAATCGATCCTACAAACAAAATTGGAGCCGGTTATTCTCAGCAGAGTATATGCACAAATATAAACTCTTAATTTAAAATCAGAGGGCGGTAATGAAATTCATTTGGTTGTGTCAGAATATCAATTCGGCATTCAATAAGTACCACTTATGAAGATTTACTATTCAAAAGCGTGTCTTGTGCATTAAAATTGGTTTTAATCCTTATTTAAGAAGGTAAAGAGTCGGAACACTACCATAATTATTCTTATGATATCCTTACAAGTATGGATGACTCATGTCTTTCTCTCATTTCTATATCTTATCCCTGTGTTTATCATTTATTTGTTGACGACATTTCAATATTTCGAAGGATAAATTAGGTTTTTGCCATGTATGTAAAAGACGATAAAATCAATGAGTTAAAGAAGATCCTGACGATAATCTCAAAAGCACTAACAATAGAGCATAAAATAAAAAAAAAATGAATATATGCTAACGATATCCTCATACATAAATATAAGGCTTGTAATAATATATCGATAGTATTGATAGCGAGGTTGTACGATATCGCGACCGAGGTATCGAGATTATATCATATTGGTCAACACAAATAGAGTTAATCTGCTTCAAAATAACGTTCAATGACTTTATTTTATCCATAAATCAATTTCCATAGAGGGAGATGAAATAAAACCCTCGAAAAAAGCATAAAATTTTGAGGCTTGAATGCCATTTTCATTTATTTATTCATTTTATTTTTTTTTTTTTTGAACGAATAGAGAAGAATTGTATTTACACACATGTACGATAAAGACAGACTGAAGGTGATATTTCACGAACCAAATTTTTGAAATCAGTGACTGTCACAACTCACAACAGACCGTGCAGATGGTTTTATTTCCATTTGTTTGACACTTTTTGTGTCGCATGCGAAGCATAGCGACACTTAGGGATCACTTTTTCCGTTGTCCGTCTGTCCGTCCGTCCGTCTGTCAGTCCGTCCGTCTGTCTTTCACACTTTGGGTGTCACAGCAACGTTTGATTGGTAAGTGATAGGGCTTTGATATTTCACATGTGTATTCCTTGTGACAAGACCTTCCTACACATACAATAATCTTTGACCTAGTGACCTTGACCTACATATTTTACCTAGTTTAAAAAAAATAAGAATGGATATATCTTTTGATTGGTAAGTTAGGACTTTGATATTTCACATGTGCAATCCTTGTGGCAAGACCTTTCTTCACATACCATAATTTTTGACCTTGTGACTTTGACCTAGATATTTGACCTACTTTTGAAAAAATGATAAAATTCGATATATCGTTTGCTTGGTAAGTGATAGGGCTTTGATATTTCACATGTGTATTCCTTTTGACAAGACCTTCCCACACATACGATATGTGACCTAGATATTTGACCTACTTTTCAAGAAAAGTAATATTGGCTATATCTATTGATTGGTATGGATAGGGCTTTGATATCTCACATGTATTTTCCTTGTAACAGTGCCATTCTACACATACCATAATTTTTTACCTTTTGACCTTGACCTAGCTATTTGACCTTCTTTTCCAAGGTTGTATATATCTTTTAATCGGTAGGTGATAGGTCTTTAATATTTCTAATGATGAAACCTTTTTGTTATCAATTTTCACGTATTGACCTTGACCTAGATGATTGACACTCTTTTCTGAAAATTTGAGAATGACCATATTTTTTAATTTGTAATAAAGAGGTCTGATATTTCAATTGAATTTCATTTGACAAAACTTTTCAACTGAAACAAATAATTTTGATCCATTTTCTAGAATAATAATCAAACCGCTTCGCAGGCGACACAAACATTCCTTGGAATGCTATTTTTTCTTAAACAAATATACCCTATACATTGTTTATTGTATCAAATTACTATCTTGCGTATTAATTTCGCTATTTTTCGAATTTTGGACAATTGTTTTCTCTAGAATTTGATAGGCAATAGATTCGAATATTACTTGAACTGAATATAAGATCCTGAGAAAAGATTGCGATTGGATTACTAGTATAACAATTCTAAACTTAAAATTTCCAAAAAAACCCCCGCGAATCTAAACACAAGAAAGGAGGGGATCTCCAACAACACTAGGTTGCAGCACCCACAGCAAAATCCCAAAACACCCATGCAAAAAACACAGAACAGATAACCACAGAAAGAGACGCAAAAGGGACAAGGAACGCCAACTCACAACATAGAAACATGAAACATAAAAGACTACACATAAACCAACGAGACCAATGGGCAACCGGTGCCGACTTAGGACGGCCATCTGCCACGTAAATAGCAGACGGTGTGGTTATCCTGGATTACGTGCGCACAACCCTCCCTCCCACTATTCCGGTTTCCCAGAGGTCTCGAAGAACGCACAATTATGGTGTAAAACAACCTCCTCACTGTTAGATGACCACACACAAACAAGACAGTAAAACACAGGGGTCCAAGCAACACAGATGAATATGTAAATGGATATAAAAAGAGGAAGTGCGTAATACAGTCCGTGCTCTGCCGGCTGTAGCGAGCTCATATATGTTATCACCCGAGGAGTCCGACTGACATTCAGAGAGGACAGGTGGTCGGGGCCCTGTCTTCTCTTAGGAGGTTTGGAAAGAGCCCGTCATGGAGTCCCGTCGTCACAGTCAGTCGGAGTGCAAGTCTTAAGAATGCGCTCGTACAAGACTGTATATTGGTCAAGTACCAAGCTTAGTGTCCGTCTGGTGACATTAGGATCATATCTACGGTATAAAAGGCGTTTGATGACTCTGACGCATTTTCGATACATATGCTGTCTACCTTTGATCCTTCTTATTTTGTTAATTATGTCACCATAAAATGCAGGTTGTGAAATACCTAAAGTAATATACTCCGTTGCTTGTATGGGTCCAAATTTCAAAAGAACTTGATCATAATTTTTGTAAAATTTCCAGAAAGTCTTTACTAGTTTGTGAAAGCGAAAACCTTGACCTTAAAGTTTCTTTGTAATTTGTAGATTTATATTATGAAAATCCAAAACATCAGTACATGAAACGGAAGTTTTCTAAGCGTAACCATTTTGTCATATATAGTGTTAACTCGCTGCACGAAGGACTATATTTGCGGCACCAGGCATGGCCATTCGAACGGTTGGCAGCTCGAGCTTTCTTTTTGTTTTTTTTGGAATCATGTAATAGCAGCATTACAGCCTAATTCAACAAGAAACATTTCTCTTCTTTTGACTTTTCAAGACTTTTTAAGTTATAATAAAGCATAAGTAGGTATGAAAACTAAAATATTCTCCAATGTAAGATACATTTCGTAAAGATTGTGGTTTCTACACGAATAAACATCAATTAATACCTACCAGATAAACAAGACCTGGAATCATCCCCTGTTTGGCTATTCGCACCCGCCTTCGATACAGAACATGTAAAAACCAAGGTTATATCAATTTAAAAGTGATATTTCGACCATAAAAACATTTACAATACTTACTGTCAAACCCCTCGCGGGGAATTTCTTTACCAGCTCCATACGACAAAGGGCATAAATGAGTTAAAGAAGATCCTGGCGACAATCTCAACAGCACTCTGGTGCATGAAAATTGGTTGGATATTGTTTTCAAGAAGGTATAGAGTTGGAACCCTACCGAAGTATAAATATAAACACTTATTTCTTGTTGCAGTGTGGAGCAGTTAAAATCCTTCCCCTTGACTTTATGTTTGTCAAGTGTATTAATTACTTCTTTCCAGCTCTGTCGTTTGAAAGAAGCTTTGTTTTGGCCCTTTATCATTGACATCATATATATATATTATATTTTTGCTATTTTGGAAACTTGTCATTTCACCGACAAATAACATCTACGCACCATCCCGCCAATGCTATATTGAACATAGATTTTATTTGGATATGCTACTGAATAGACCGTACAGGAAATTTGGAGCCGCGCACTCTCTGTAAAGTAAATGCAGAAATTCAAATTCTAAAAATAACACAAGAGGGCGCTTGTGAAATTAATTTTGACTGCTTATTTAAAAGCAATTTGGCTGGAAGCATCACTGATGAGAATTTAATATTCGAAAAACGTGTCTGGCGATAAAAACTGGTTTGAATTTTTTTTGAAAATTAGAGTTTGAACCCTATCGCAATATCACAATAGAGTACCAAATTGAGCAACAGAAATAGGTTAAAGAACCCAGATCAAAAGTTCATAACACGAAGAGAAGACACTCACAGAAAGAGACGTAAAGTGGACAAGGAACACCAACTCAAATCATAGAAACATCAAACACAAATGTCCATATATAAACCAACTAGACCAATTGGTAACCGGTGCAGACATAGGATGACCTACTATCACATATTTAGCGGACAGTGTGATTATCCTGATTACGTGCGCACAACCTTCCTTTTTTTCCGATTACTCAGATATCTCGATGAGCGCACAATTATGGTGTAAAATAACCTTCCTGTAAGATAAACATACAAACAGCATGGCCCAGGCCCCCCCAATACAAATTGATAACAGTTCTGTACAAACCTCGGTAGAAAGCAAAGGGTCCCGACCACACATTTATTTCTGAATCTCAGCTGGACTCCTCAGGTAATTATTTTACTGAAATACAGCTAACAGAGCACGAAATGTGACAGTTCTACCTAATTGAATCGGCAGGTGTTGCATGCAAGCAGGAGATGCTTACTTTTCCTGGGCACCTGGTCTCACTCCCATATCGGGAGTTTGCTTCTTTTCATGTGTTGGAGGTTTTTGTTTATTTGCTTTGGGTCCTGTTTTATCCTGATTTTGTGTGCCTTCGGTTTCTGATTTTCTGAATTATCGATTTTGTGCTTATTACATTAATATGGTCATTTATGGTCATTATTCATATTTGTCATTGGTATGTCCCTTGTTTTAGCTCACATGGGGGTGACGAAAAAATAAGGGGGGTTAACAAAGTCACTTTAACTTTAACACTGAGGTTCAAATTTAATAGGAACTTAATGGTGTTTAACTTGACATAAATGGTAACTTAACATAACTTTTAACTTTAACTTAACATAAATGGTAACTTAATTGTGTTTAACTTGGCATACATTGTATGTAGACAAATATCAAGTTTTTACGGAAAATAAAAGATAGGGATTCAGATAAACGCATCGGTTGCCCACTGATCTCGTTGTTTTATGTGTAGTCTTTTGTGTTTGATGTTTATATGTCGTATGTCTCCTTTCCGTGTTTTAGTATGCTCGTCTTTGTGTTTTCGCATTGGGTGTTTTGGTGTTTTGCTATAGGTGCTGCAACAGGGCTTGTTGGGTATCCCCTCCCTTCTTTATGATTAGAAATCAACAACTCAAAGATTTCATAAAAATAGACATTAATTTATCTCCTTTCGACAATTATTTTTAAAAGTCTTTATTGAATGATTTATATAATTTTATACATATCCGATTGCCCACTTCATACCTTAATGAAAAATACTATACCTGTTAATAAAGATTTGTACCTGTTTTTCGTACCCTAATGTATGTTCATTTTAAGTCACCATTTAGGGGCTTTCAATGGGTATACATGTACCTTCGTAGCTTCAAAACTGACGGTAAAATATTGATGAAACTTTGCATATAGAAAAAGTATGTTTAAATTATTTACATTTACAATTGAGGAAAATTAAATATTATGACCTTTTTTTTAAGTCTGGTTGTCATGGACCTTCTTAAATCCTATTAAGCAATATATTAAGAAGGATAGGGTATGGTAACGTTTTTCATATTTCAGTGTGTGTAATGAGTACTATTTTATCTCTTCTACATCCTTCTAAATATATTGCTATCTCTCTTCGAGATTTCCACATCCTTCTTAATATATTGCTATCTCTCTTCGAGATTTCCACATCCTTCTTAATATATGGCTATCTCTCTTCGAGATTTCCACATCCTTCTTAATTTATTGCTATTAATTCATTAAATTCTGCAGTTATTATTTCTACATTTTGTTTATTCTCTTTGTCAACAGTCATTTATTATGGTTCATACCACAGGCACATGTAGAAAGAGTGTCAATATGCTGTATGGTCATAAGAGAATACTGGTAGTACAAGGCTTTCGACGAATTTTCAGCTACAAGTAGCATTTCTGCAATGTTTTTGCATTTGGAGGGCAAAACGGGGTATGACCATAAAGATTGATTTGTATACTTCCTAAAAACATCAATAATTCACCCAAAAAGATCTCACAACGTAGCCTAATCGTCTACCAAATTTGGACTGTTTTCTACTTTCTGTCTTGAATCTCCATTGCTAGATTAGCTACTCTGAGTCATCCAGGTGTTTTACTCTGCTTACAGTAAGCAGATTTAAGCCTCTGAATGACTCAGTAATTGTCCAAATTGGCAATGGAGATTCAAGATTCAAGAAAACAGTCCAACTTTGGTAGGCGATTAGGCTATCTTATAAGATTTTTTGGTGTGTAATTGATGTTTCTAGGAAGTATATAAAACAATCTTCATGATCATACCCAATTTTGCCCTTCAAACATGTCAAATGCAAAAATTGCAGATGCTACTTCTAGCTGAAAATTCGTCGGAAGCCTTGAATATCTATACATATATTTTCTTATGACCTTTAAACGGGTATCATACAGTATATTAACGCTCTTTCTACATGTGCCTGTGGCTCATACATGTATTTTTCGACAGATATTGGACAGCGAAGAAAATATTTATTTATAATGTAGAGGACAGGAGGGGGTAACTTACGTGACTCCGCTCATATGTATTGAACACAATAGGATCTACATCTAGCACCCATGTTTTAAATGTCAGGTTTTGTTTTCAGTTGAAAATGATTATGATTTATGCTTGCATTTTCAGAGAGATAACATTATGGCTACGTCTTACTCATCAACACCGGAGACAACGAATTCCAACAGGGCCTGTCGTATATTACTCGGGCCCTGTACGGATCAGCTCCGTGATGTATTACGTCAACGTGTTCCTCCAGCTAATCTCCATCATGTCATTACACGTAACAGGTCAAGTCTTCCTCGTCTTACCCAACCTCAGAGGGACCTTATCTTACCTAGATCAGGGCGTTATTCTGGTGACTACAGTGATATGGATATTTCTTTACTTTATTTACTGCTTAGAAACATTTGTAATATTCCACCACATACCAAAGGTTGGGGAAATACACCAGATATATCTGACTCTTCTCTGTCGGCGAGTATTGACAGAATCCGTGAGGCTAGAAATGGAGTTGTTCATTCTTCAAGCACTGTTCTCAATCAAACTGAATTTAATGATTTATTGCATGAATTTAAAATAGCTGTCATATCGATGGACTCGTACTTGGGTAACAGTAATAAATATGAGAAGGCAGTAGACTTCTTACTAACTGAGACGATGGATCCAGTACAAGACGTATTCATGCAGCAGCTCAGAAAACAAATAGAGGAAGATGAAACGACAAAGGAGGGATTGGTCAAACTAGAGAAACGGGTTCATGGTAACACTCCTTTTTTAGTCTTTTTACAAATACAATTGAAACGAAAAGACAGTCTGGGTTCTCTATTTAATTACTTCAATGGAAATTGTTGAATAACATATATTATGCTACGAATGGATCGGACATCATATCATCAGTAGAAGCTTGAAATGGTAAAATATTAATTTTTTGTGTATAATGACAAATATAGAACATGACCATATCCCAATACACATTACAAAATCGAGTAATTCAGAAAATCAAAAGGCACGGTCAATTTGATATTCTGGGGGAGGGGGGGGCTTTGGTTTTTTTTTTCGAAAAAAATAATATTGCTCTGAATTTGGATGAAAAAATATATTTGCTTATGGTGTGTCAGAAAAAAATAATCTTTCTCTCACAAGTAATCTGAAATTGAAGAATTACCATAAAATTTTGCTCAAAATTTCTCAGCTTTGCTTGCCATATCTTTCTATCAAAACATTAGTTTTAAATGGCAAACTTCATATTTGAAAAATATCAACGGAAAAAAAGGCATATTAATGGAAAATTGGACTTCCTTAAACTCAACTCTATTACTATTAAATAGATGCATGCATCACCATAGAGTCTAATTTTATATACAAGCTTTGAAGGACAGTTTTTCCCCAATTTACAATTCTAAATTCGAAAATGGGTCTAGAAAACCCTCCCCTCAGACCCTTATAGATTTTGTTTACTGAGGATTATATTGTAAAAAACTTCTGTCTCTCTGTTTAGAAGTGGAGTTAAATTTTTCATTAGAATAAAGTTATATTTTAGAGTTTTGAATACAAATAAAGAATTTCTTTTGATACAACATAAACATTCTTAATTGATTGCACATCACTTATTAGAAAAAAAAAATCTTGCTCCAACTTTGCAAGAAAAAAAATTGCTCCGGTCCGGGGTGAAAAAAAAAATAATCAAATGGATCGTGCCTAAACCGAACGCATACAAAATCATGATAAACAAGAACAAAAGCAAACAAAAAAAAAAACCTCCACCATTTGAAAAGAAGCGAACTCCCAAAATGGAGTTGAGACCAGGTGACAATGAAGAGTAAGCATCTCCTGCTTCCATGCAATACCCGTCACTTCAGTTCCGTAGAATTGTCACAGCCGGTTACCTCCATTTCGGAAGATACAAGTATATTCGGTGGTTGGATGGTTCAAATGGCCCAAGATAGAATATCATCATAGAGTGGGACATCATAATTTATGACGAGTTCCCCATATCGACCGTAGAACTTCCTCGGTGACGATGTTAGTCGGTCCCAAACGTATCCCTGACTGAGAAGCTTATCTGATAGACGCCTTACTCTCAGAACAAATTCTGTATATTTGGCACTTGCTCTCGCTTAGCGTATCAGCTGAGAAATGAATACGCCATAAGCTGGCTATGAAGGGATGTTGCTAAGATTGTTTTTTGAAAGTTCATCGCATAATCAGTAGATGATTCAAATCGTTAAATTTAAAATTCTGTTCCTTTTTTTTTTTGCAATACACAAAGGAGTAGAGAAACTGGACAGAAGAGTGGAGACACTGGAAAGGGGAGAAGAGAGACAGGACAAAATTATACAGAAAAACAAAAGAGATATAGAGGACATCAGACGACAAGTTATTGAGAATAAATCAGTTCAAGGTAAGAAATAAGGCGAAGCATCCATTGAAAAAAGACTTCATCGAATAGGCTTAAAACGCGTTGTCTATGATTTGCAATGGGACCTTATTGTCCCCTTACATCGATATAACTAACCTATATTTATAATTTCACGCTTTACGATTGCTACATGATTTGGTCCAGGACATTTCTATCTTTCTTGAAATGTGAATACAGTGAATTATTCCAATCTACAGAACATTAATTTCAATATGGAGGATTACATGTATATCAAGCATTATCAAAATTTCTTGAAATTTCTAAAAAGTGGGTCCTGTAGCATCATATCCCACCCATCCTGCTACGTCTTTCGGTACACGTTTTCGACATAGTCAGTTTCATACTTTTTTGGCATATTTCATTGTTTAGATCTAGGATCACTGATGAGGGTTAAGTACCCGAAACGTGCATGTCTGGTCCACGTTGCCAATTTTTCTGTTCTTAAATGATGCTATTTAATTTGAAGACGTTTACATTATGCTGGTATCTCATCTGGTGGAATTATATTCGCAATGAAATATGTATGATGACTCTTATAAACAAATCTGTCCGTACTTTGCTCTTTTACATAAATTTAGAATTATATCTAAAATTTGTCTCTTTATAATCTCACTAAATTGAATTCCCCGATAGTAGTATTAACTGAAATCGTTTGAAAAGGTTCTAAAAAGAAGATTTAATTTTTGCCAAATTTCATAATTTGAATAGAGGATAACTGACAAGGGTTAGATACCCGAATGGTACATATCTGGTCAATTCTGCAAAAGTATCTGTTCTGAAATGATGCTATCAACTGAAGACGTAACATTTGTATCCCGTAGTGAGTGTCACAGAGAGCGCATGTAGCCAATTGCAATCAACTTTGGTTGATCGTTTTTTTCAAATGCATTCGAACATATCCGTTCACAAAGTACATGTATTTCTTCGATGTTTATTGTTGAAAAGAGATATTCTTTTATCATTTGTCAAATCAATATTCGAAAAAAACATTGAAATTAAGCCTCAAGGTTAAAAGTCGTCATAGCAATAGTTTTCAAAGACCGAGTTCGAATAACAATGTTTTTATATCTATCGTGGGTTATTTCGTTTTTATCACATTTATTGCTTAGCTTATTGTTTTTGTGAATTTATATGGATGCTCAATAAGAATACGAAAGGGAGGGGGTCCTCATATAAGGTACTTATCTAATTGACCATTTTTTTTCAGGCAAGGGTGCAGAAGAAAAGGACCATGGCGTTGAAAAGAGCTTTTGGGGTTCTTTGTTTCAAAAATTAAGGAGGAAAAAGAAAAGTGAGTACATTTTTTTCTAAAGTTTAACTTACTCATATAATCCAAGTTCCACAGCAGACTATTGGGGATAAATCATGATTATAATACCATAAATCTTGTTAGGTTTTCAATTCAAAGAGGAGCGACATTTCGCAAATTGCTAGTCCGAAATATTCTACCAAAACCATGCATTTATAGTTATTTGGACGGAAAGAGGCTTGGTCGTTCTCATCGTCAAAGGCTTGGTTGCTGTAACAGTCAAAGGCTTGGATGTTGTAACATTCAAAGGCATGGTTGTTGAAACCGTCAAAGGCTTGGTTGCTGTCACCGTCAAAAGCGTTGTTGTTGTAACCGTCAAAGAGTTGGTTTTTGTCACCGTAAAAGGCTTCGTTGTCGTCAACGTCAAAGGCTTGGTTGTTGTAACCGTCAAAGGCTTGGTTGTTGTCACCATCAAAGGCTTGGTTGTTGTCAGCGTCAAAAGCATGGTTGCTGTAACCGTTAAAGGCTTGGTTGTTATCACTGTCGAAGGCTTGATTGTTGTAACAGCCGAAGGCGTGGTCGTTATAAACGTCGAAGGCTTGGTTCTTGTCACCATCAAAGGTTTGGTTGTTGTAACCGTCAAAGGATTGGTTGTTGTAATGTTGTTGTATACTTCAAAGGCTTGGTTGTTGTCAAAGGCAAAGGCTTGTTTGTTGTAACCGTCAAAGGCTTAGTTGCTGTACATGTAACTGTCAAAGGCTTAATTGTTGTAACCGTCAAAGGCTTTGTTGTACGATATTTAGAACTAGCATAGGTCGTTGTAAAAGTCGAAGGCTTGGTTGTTGTAATCTTCGAATGCTTGGTTGTTGTAACCGTTAAAGGCCAGGTCGTTATAACCGTCAAAGGCTTGATTGTTGTATACTTCAAAGGCTTGGTTGTTGTCAAAGGCAAAAGCTTGTTTGTTGTAACCGTCAAAGGCTTAGTTGCTGTAACCGTCAAAAGCTCGGTTGTTGTAACTGTCAAAGGCTTAGTTGCTGAAACCGTCAAAGGTTTGGTTGTTGTAACCGCCAAAGACTTGGTTTTTGTAACCGTCAAAGGCTTATTTGTTTTAACCGTCAAAGGCTTGGTTGCTGTAACCGTCAAAGGTCTGGTCGTTATGACCGTCAAAGGCTTAGTTGCTGTAACCGTCAAAGCTTGGTCGTTATAACCGTCAAAGGCTTGGTTGTTGTAACCGCCAAAGGCTTGGTCGTTATAACCGTCAAAGGCTTGGTTGTTGTAACCGCTAAAGGCTTAGTTGTTGTTACCGTCAAAGGCTTGGTCGTAATGCTATGCCATAGTTATGATTGTTTCGGACGATACGCCATCAGTTATTTATTTGGTTAAGGCCAAAATAATAATAATAAAAATAATAATAGTGTTGATAGTTTAGGTGAATTTATAAATATGGTGTTTTATAATGACCAATTCAGTCATCTAAGGAAACATTGAAACAATGCAATTCGAACACTCAGTTTAACATGCCTAATAAAGTAACCTATTTTATGTGTTCGCCAACCGTTTTATAAGAGCTGTTCGAATAAGCGACGTAAACCTACCAACGAACTTCGTACTACGTATAGGTACGTAAAGGAACAAAATAAGGGATGGTCTTAAAACACATAATTTAACAAATGTTACATAATTTTTGCTTTTATTTGTCAAAAGGATAAATTTAGCAATATTTAAAGCGAACTAGACGTAAACTTTTCTGTCCTAGATCAGTTTCTCATCTACTGATTTTCCAAGCTTTTGTTTTGGTTTCGTCGTGTTTTTGAAACTATAGTATTTTCATTAACTGATGTGGTGAAATTAGGGTGTTTAGTAAGGTATTTGTTGGCCTAAATGACAAATATGGATAATGACCATATCCCTGTATACAGCACAAAATCGATAATTCAAAAATCAGAAACCGAAGGCTTGTATTTGTAGACTGGCAGAGAAGTTTCGCTGCCGCTCAACACCTTACTTCAATTTACATACTTATTTTGCTATAAAAATCTTAATTTTAGCATGGCATCGATTTCATGCACAAAAGGCAGAATAATCCCTTCAACATTTAGACAGGTCTCGTTTTCTGATAAAATGAGTTTGTCAAAATATTCTTACAACACAGGGGCCGGATAGGATGTATTATGTGTAACCCCCCCTCCCCAATAACACTGTTAAAACTCTTTTAAATCGCTTCCATCGCCACATGCAATCTCTTTTATATACCTCATCGATTGTTTGGATTGAGGATCTGTGACGAGGGTTACATGCAAGTACCCGAAACGTGCATGTCTGGTCCATGCTGCAAATTTATCTGTTCTAAAATGATGCTATTGGTTTGAAGTCGTGAAATAATATAGCAATTCATTCACGCGTCCTTTCAAACAGCTAGATTTTTATCTCAGCACTTTCTGCAGTCAACAAAACATATTTCAATGCAAGATTTTTTTCTGTTTGACAGGGAAGGACGTCCCTCAGAAATCCCTATCATTGACCCTCTTCGATAGGGCCTAGAAGCCCCAAGAGCCCTTTCATATTATATCCCCGAGTCAAATTCAATATTCGCCCTTGATTTGTTACAAAAATCAGATCGTCTCAAGCACATGATAGGATGCACCCCCTTACCCTTTGGTCAGAACAAACAAAGGAGAATTTATAGGAACAAGAGAAAATAGAGCCTCGTAGGCTTGTCTATAGGGTAATCTCAATCTTAGTGGATTGCAAGGGGGTGTTTTGAGACAATAAACAAAAGTTACATTAGGAGAGTCTTTATCCTCAGGAGTGTAAAATTCTTTTTTTTTTCGACGGAGCTCTTGCTTACTTTTTCTTACATTATTGAAAACAAAAGAAAACAAACTTTAAGATGCAATAAAACGTAAGACGTTTGGGGGGGTGCTCCGCTCATTGTTATATATAATAAAACTCTATTTCTCATAATCTCCAATCTCATAAAAAGACTGAATTAATACAATATGTAGTCTCAATCTATTATAAAAAGTTTTCGGCTCGCTACGCTTCTCGAATTGAATTGAATATAAAATGCACACAATTAAAACATTTTGTGTTCAAGTTATTTTTAGTTTTCAACCCTCAACACTTAATAAAAGATCTGTACCCACCTATATTCAGTGATATTTGTACCTTGTCTTCAGAAAAAAATCTGTACCGACCTATATTATACTTCAATTGTCTTCAGATTTAAGTATGAACACATCCGCTGAAGAAAATCAAAATATATTACAGTGGCATAAAGTTTTAAAGAAATAGTGCTGTGATATACCGTTCGGAAATGCCTAGAATTCACCGGCTTACACCAATCTCCTCTTCACAACAATGTCAAAACCCCTGTCTTATGATAAACGACAATTCAATTTTCTTCCCCGGGCACATGGTCTCACTACGGAATGTTATTCATTCCGAGTTTCATAACCGTTCCAATGGAAATTCTAATGATTTTGCCTTGCCATCTCGACGTGTTTAACGAATAATTGATAGGTACTTCTTTGGTGTTTATTGTAGTGAAGAAGCAGGGAAATACCCTCTGTTGTACGGTTCTCCGAATAATTTCGCACAACACTTCAATTAATCATACCCCGCAATCAAAGGTTTAGGGTATTTTGAAATGTTTATTGTTTATCTGTCAGTCCGTCTTTGGTAAATCACGTTCCATCGATGTATTAAGGTTAAGATATACTTTTTAGCATATTTAATAATGCACTTTTGAGACCACCCCTTTGTTTGCTCCCTTACGTACCAATACGTAGTACGAAGTTCGTTGGTAGCTTTACGTCGCTTATTCGAACAGCTCTATAATGCAGATCACGGCAATCAGACAAGCTAGTGTCGAATACTGGTTTTCTTTGTCTCTCATGTTACTATTACTCTACATGATGTTCATCTTATATCAAAGAAAATACTTAAGAGGGCGAAGTCCATTTTGAAAAGTACTTTAATTGAACATTCCTACATGAGTGAAAGGCGGCTGTTTTCAGGGAGGACACCCAATACACATGGTCAAACAGTAAGGAGACACTATTCATATCGTGACATATAGGGAAAGACTCAATACACGTGGTCACATACAGGAAGGTGACCAAGTACACCTGGTCACATAAGGCAAGGACCTAATACAAATGGTCATATACAGGGAGGTAATCGATACACATGGTCATATACAGGGAGGGTACGCAATACACATGGTCACAAACAGGGAGGAGACTCAATACACATTGTCACATACAGGGAGGAAAGTCAAGACACATGGTCATTTACAGGGAGGAGAATCAATACGCTTGGTCACATACAGGGAGGAGACCCAATACACATGGTCACATACAGGGAAGATACCCAATACACATGGTCACATACATGGAGGAGAATCAATACAGTTGGTCACATACAGGGTGGAGACCCGATACACATGGTCACATCCACATGGTCACATACAGGAAGGAGACTCAATACACATGGTCACATACAGGGAGGAGACTCAATACACATGGACACAATAAGGGAGGAGACTCAATACGCATGGTCACATACACATGGTCACATACAGGAAGGAGACTCAATACACATGGTGACATACAGGGAGGAGACTCAATACACACGGTAACATACAGGGAGGAGACTCAATACACATGGACACAATAAAGGAGGAGACTCAATACGCATGGTCACAAACAGGGAGGAACCTCAAAATACATGGTCATATACAGGGAGGAGACTGAGTATGCATGGTCACATACAGGAAGCAGACCAAATACACATGGTCAAATACAGGGAGGTTACCAAATACATATTGTCACATACAGGGAGGAGACTCAATATACCTAGTCACATATAGGGAGGAGAATCAATACGCATAGTCACATACAGGGAGGAGACTCAATACACATGGTCACAAACAGGGATGAGACTCAATACACATGATCACATACACATGGTCACATACAAGGGGGAGCCTCAATACACATGGTCACATACACGGAGGAGAACCAATACCGATGGTCACATACACGGCGGAGAACCAATACACCTGGTAACATACAGGGAGGAGACGCAAGAAACATGGTCACATACAGGGATGAGACTCAATTAGCATGGTCATATACAGGAAGGAGACCCAATACACATGGTCACATACAGGGAGGAGACTCAGGGAGGAACCTCAAAATACATGGTCATATACAGGGAGGAGACTGAGTATGCATGGTCACATACAGGAAGCAGACCAAATACACATGGTCAAATACAGGGAGGTTACCAAATACATATTGTCACATACAGGGAGGAGACTCAATAAGCATGGTCATATACAGGAAGGAGACCCAATACACATGGTCACATACAGGGAGGAGACTCAATACACGTGGTCACATACATGAAGGAGACTCAATACACATGGTCATATCCAAGGAGGAGACTCAATACACATAGATACTTACATGGAGGGTACTTAATACTCATGGTCACATACAGGGAGGAAAGTCAAGACACATGTTCATTTACAGGGAGGAGAATCAATATACTTGGTCACATACAGGGAGAAGACCCAATACACATACACATGGTCACATGCAGGGAGGAGACTCAATACACATGGACACATACAGGGAGGATACTCAATTTATATTGTCACATACAGGGAGTAGACTCAATACACATGGACACAATAAGGGAGGAGACTAAATACGCATATACAGGGAGGATACTCAATACATATTGCCACTTACAGGGAGGAGACACAATACACATGGTCACATACACGGAGGAGAACCAATATACCTAGTCCGTATAGGGAGGAGACTCAAGAAACATGGTCAAATAAATGGAGGAGACTCAATATACGTGGTCACATACAGGAAGGTGACCAAGTACACCTGGTCACATAAGGCAAGGACCTAATACAAATGGTCACATACAGGGAGGTAATCGATACACATGGTCATATACAGGGAGGGTACGCAATACACATGGTCACATACAGGGAGGAGACTCAATACACATGGTCACATACAGGGAGGAAAGTCAAGACACATGGTCATTTACAGGGAGGAGAATCAATACGCTTGGTCACATACAGGGAGGAGACCCAATACACATGGTCACATACAGGGAAGATACCCAATACACATGGTCACATGCATGGAAGAGAATCAATACAGTTGGTCATATACAGGGTGGAGACCCGATACACATGGTCACATACACATGGTCACATACAGGAAGGAGACTCAATACACATGGTCACATACAGGGAGGAGACTCAATACACATGGACACAATAAGGGAGGAGACTCAATACGCATGGTCACAAACACATGGTCACATACAGGAAGGAGACTCAATACACATGGTGACATACAGGGAGGAGACTCAATACACACGGTAACATACAGGGAGGAGACTCAATACACATGGACACAATAAAGGAGGAGACTCAATACGCATTGTCACAAACAGGGAGGAACCTCAAAATACATGGTCATATACAGGGAGGAGACTGAGTATGCATGGTCACATACAGGAAGCAGACCAAATACACATGGTCAAATACAGGGAGGTTACCAAATACATATTTTCACATACAGGGAGGAGACTCAATATACCTAGTCACATATAGGGAGGAGACTCAATACGCATAGTCACATACAGGGAGGAGACTCAATACACATGGTCACAAACAGGGAGGAGACTCAATACACATGATCACATACACATGGTCACATACAAGGGGGAGCCTCAATACACATGGTCACATACACGGAGGAGAACCAATACAGATGGTCACATACACGGCGGAGAACCAATACACCTGGTGACATACAGGGAGGAGACGCAAGAAACATGGTCACATACAGGGATGAGACTCAATAAGCATGGTCATATACAGGAAGGAGACCCAATACACATGGTCACATACAGGGAGGAGACTCAATACACGTGGTCACATACATGAAGGAGACTCAATACACATGGTCATATCCAAGGAGGAGACTCAATACACATAGATACTTACATGGAGGGTACTTAATACTCATGGTCACATACAGGGAGGAAAGTCAAGACACATGTTAATTTACAGGGAGGAGAATCAATATACTTGGTCACATACAGGGAGAAGACCCAATACACATACACATGGTCACATGCAGGGAGGAGACTCAATACACATGATCACATACAGGGAGGATACTCAATTCATATTGTCACATACAGGGAGTAGACTCAATACACATGGACACAATAAGGGAGGAGACTAAATACGCATATACAGGGAGGATACTCAATACATATTGCCATATACAGGGAGGAGACACAATACACATGGTCACATACACGGAGGAGAACCAATATACCTAGTCCGTATAGGGAGGAGACTCAAGAAACATGGTCAAATAAATGGAGGATACTAAATACGCATGGTCAAATACAGGAAGGAGACCCAATACACATGGTCATATACAAGGAAGAGACTCTATACACATGGTCACATACAGAGAGCAGACTCAATACGCATGGTCACATACAAGGATGAGACCCAATACACATGGTCACATACAAGGAGGAGATTCAATACGCATTGTCACATACAGGGAGGAGACTCAATACACATGGTCAAATACAGGGAGGATACTCAATTCATATTGTCACATACAGGGAATAGACTCAATACACATGGACACAATAAGGGAGGAGACTAAATACGCATGGTCACATACAGGGACGAGACTCAAAATACATGGTCATATACAGGGAGGAGACTGAGTATGCATGGTCACATACAGGAAGCAGACCAAATACACATGGTCACATACAGGGAGGATACTCAATACATATTGTCACATACAGGGAGGAGACACAATACACATGGTCACATACAGGGAGGAGACTCAATACGCATAGTCACATACAGGGAGGAGACTCAATACACATTGTCACATACAGGGAGGAGACTCAATACACATGGTCACATACACGGAGGATAACCAATACACCTGGTCACAAACACGGCGGAGAACCAATACACCTTGTCACATACACGGAGGAGAACCAATACACCTGGTCACATACAGGGAGGAGACTCAAGAAACATGGTCACATACAGGGAGGATACTCAATAAGCATGGTCATATACAGGAAGGAGACCCAATACACATGGTCAAATACATTGAGGAGACTCAATACACATGGTCTCATACATGACGGATACTCAATACACATGGACACAATAAGGCAGGAGATTCAATACGCATGGTCATATCCATAGAGGAGATTCAATATACATGGTTATATCAATGGAGGAGACTCAATACACATGGATACTTACATGGAGGGTACTTAATACTCATTGTCACATACAGGGAGGAGACTCTATACACATTGTCACATACAGGGACGATACCCAATACACATGGTCACATACAGGGAGGAGACCCGATACACATGGTCACATACAGGGAGGAGACTCTATACACATGGTCACATACAGGGAGGATACTCTATACACATGGTCACATCAAGGGAAGATACCCAATACACATGGTCACATACAGAGAGGAGACCCAATACACATGGTCACATACAGGGAAGATACCCAATACACATGGTCACATACAGGGAGGAGACTCAAAATACATGATCATATACAGGGAGGAGAATGAGTATGCATGGTCACATACATGAAGCAGACCCAATACACATGGTCACATACAGGGAGGATACTCAATACATATTGTCACATACAGGGAGGAGACTCAATACATATGGTCACATACACGGAGGAGATCCAATATACCTAGTCAGATATAGGGAGGAGACTCAAGAGACATGGTCAAATACATTGAGGAGACTCAATAAGCATGGTCAAATACAGGAAGGAGACCCAATACACATGGTAACATACATGGAAGAGACTATATACACATGGTCACATACAAAGAGAAGACTCAATATGCATAGTCACATACAGGGAGGAGACGCAATACACATGGTCACATACAGGGAGGAGACTCAATAAGCATAGTCACATACAGGGAGGAGACTCAATACACATGGTCACATACAGGGAGGAGACTCAATACACATGGTCACATACAGGGAGGAGCCTCAATACATATGGTCACATACACGGAGGAGAACCAATACACCTGGTCACAAACACGGCAGAGAACCAATACACCTGGTCACATACACGGAAGAGAACCAATACACCTGGTCACATACAGGGAGGAGACTCAAGAAACATGGTCACATACAGGGAGGAGACTCAATAAGCAAGGTCATATACAGGAAGGAGACCCAATACACATGGTCACATACAGGGAGGAGACTCAATACACATCGTCACATACATGACGGAGACTCAACACACATGGTCATATCCATTGAGGAGACTCAATACACATA
Organism: Pinctada fucata; assembly: GCA_028142955.1. Classification (NCBI taxonomy): domain Eukaryota; kingdom Metazoa; phylum Mollusca; class Bivalvia; order Pterioida; family Pteriidae; genus Pinctada; species Pinctada fucata. The sequence goes on along the minus strand of AP027110.1, from coordinate 12,421,243 downwards.
GATACTTACATGGAGGGTACTTAATACACATGGTCACATACAGGGAGGAAAGTCAAGACACATGGTCATTAACAGGGAGGATAACCAATACACATGGTCACTTACAGGGAGGAGACCCAATACACATGGTCACATACAGGGAGGATACTCAATACACATGATCACATACAGGGAGGAGACCCAATACACATGGTCACATACAGGGAGGAGACCCAATACACATGGTCACATACAGAGAGGAGACCCAATACACATAGTAAGATACATGGAGGAGACCCAATACACATTGTAACATACAGGGAGGAGACCCAATACACATGGTCATATACAGGGAGGAGAATAAATACACATGGACACATACAGGGAGGAGACTCAAAATACATGGTCATGTACAGGAAGGAGACTGAGTATGCATGGTCACAGACAGGAAGCAGATCAAATACACATGGTCACATACAGGGAGGAGACTCAATACATATTGTCACATACAATAACCAATACACCTGGTCACATACACGGCGGAGAACCAATAAACCTGGTCACATACACGGAGGAGAACCAATACACCTGGTCACATACAGGGAGGAGATTCAAGAAACATATAAGCATGGTCATATACAGGAAGGAGACCCAATACCCATGGTCAAATACAGGGAGGAGACTCAATACATATGGTCACATACATGACGGAGATGCAGTACACATGGTCATATCCATAGAGGAGACTAAATACACATGGATACTTACATGGAGGGTACTTAATACACAGTCACATACAGGGAGGAAAGTCAAGACACATGTTCATTTACAGGGAGGAGAATCAATACACTTGGTCACATAGAGGGGAGAGACCCAATACACATGGTCACATACAGGGAGGAGACTCAATAAGCATAGTCACATACAGGGAGGAGACTCAAAATACATGGTCATATACAGGAGAATGAGTATGCATAGTCACATACAGGAATCAGACCCAATCCATATGGTCACATACAGGGAGGATACTCAATACATATTGTCACATACAGAAGGGAGACTGAATACACATGGTCACATACACGGAGGAGATCCAATATACCTAGTCAAATACATGGAGGAGACTCAATAAGCATGGTCAAATACAGGAAGGAGACCCAATACACATGGTCACATACAAGGAAGAGACTCTATACACATGGTCACATACAGAGAGCAGCCTCAATACGCATAGTCACATATAGGGAAGAGACCCAATACACATGGTCACATACAGGGAGGAGACTCAATAAGCATAGTAACATACCTGAAGGAGACTCAATACACATGGTCAAATACAAGGAGGAGACTCAATACACATGGTCACATACAGGGAGGAGCTTCAATACACATGGTCACATACATGGAGGAGACTCAATACGCATGGTCAAATACAGACAGGAGACCCAAAACACCTGGTCACATATAGGGAGGGTACTCAATACGCATAGTCTCATACAGAGAGGAGACTCAATACACATGTTTACATACAGGGAGGAGCCTCAATACATATGGTCACATACACGAAGGAGAAGCAATACATCTTGTCACATACAGGGAAGAGACTCAAGAAACATGGTCACATACAGGGAGGAGACTCAATACGCATGGTCAGATACAGGGAAAACACTCAATACATATGATCATATACAGGAAGGAGAATCAATACACATGGTCACATAGAGGGAGAAGACTCAATACACATTATTAGTTACACGGTTAGTTAGTGACCTGATATGGAAAAAATACATGGTGTGAAAAGAAAACCCGTATCGGGCGAGGCGAAAGCCGAGCCCGATACAGGTTTTCTTTTAACATCATGTATTTTTCCGTATCAGGTCACTAACTAACCGTATAACGAATTTATCACGTCGAAGACCTGTTACTGTATGTGTGGGGGTCTCTGTTTCATACAATTCACGACGTCATAATACTCGCCCGATACGGGTTTACAAGCCTGATACGGCTTTTTTCACAGCGTCATGTGACCATGATCTGACCAATCAGATTCCAACATTTTTGTCTAAGGCGTGATAAAGCCATATACAGGGAGGTGACTCCATACATTACTCCTCCCGGGCAATTGGTCCCACCTCTAGCTTGCTAGGGGTCCGTCGATGCTTAATTTTGTGCTCTAATGTGAGTGCTGTTGAGATTATCGTCAGGATCTTCTTTAACTCATATGGTCACATACAGGGATGAGACTCAATACACATGGATACATACAGGGAGGGCAATCAACACGCATAGTCACATACAGGGAGGAGACTCAATACACATGGTCATATACAGGGAGGAGACAGAATACACATGGTCACAAACGGGGAGGAGACAGAATATTCATGGTCACATACAGGGAGGAGACTGAATACACATGGTCACATACAAGATGGAGACTCAATACACATGGTCACATACAGGGAGGAGACTTAATACAAGTCACATTCCGGGAGGAAAATTAATACACATGGTTACATACAGGGAGGAGATCCAATACACATGGTCACATACAGGGAAGATACTCAATACACATGGTCACAAACGGGGAGGAGACAGAATATTCATGGTCACATACAAGGATGAGACTCAATACACATGGTCTAATACACGGAGGAGACTCAATACACATGGTCATATACAGAGAGGAGACTCAATATACATGGGAACACACGGGGAGGAGACTTAATATACATGGTAACATACAACGAGGAGACTCAATACATATGGTCATATACAGAGAGGAGACTCAATATACATGGTCACACACGGGGAGGAGACTCAATACACATGGTCATATACAGAGAGGAGACTCAATATGCATGGTCACACACGGGGAGGAGACTCAATACATATGGTCACATATAGCGAGGAGACTCAATACACATGGTCATATACAGAGAGGAGACTCAATATACATGGTCACACATGGGGAGGAGACTCAATACACATGGTCACATACAGCGAGGAAACTCAATACACATGGTCATATACAGGGAGGTGTACTCAATATACATGGTCACACACGGGGAGGAGACTCAATACACATGGTCACATACAGGGAGGAGACTGAATACACATGGTCACATACAAGGTGGAGACTCAATACACATGGTCACATACAGGGAGGAGACTTAATTCAAGTCACATTCCGGGAGGAGAATCAATACACATGGTTACATACAGGGAGGAGATCCAATACACATGGTCACATACAGGGAAGATACTCAATACACATGGTCACAAACGGGGAGGAGACAGAATATTCATGGTCACATAGGGGAGGAGACTCAATACACATGGTCATATACAGAGAGGACACTCAATATACATGGTCACACACGGGGAGGATACTCAATACACATGGTCACATACAGCGAGGAGACTCAATACACATGGTCACATACAGGGAGGAGACTCAATACACATGGTCACATACAGGGAGGAGACTCAATACACATGGTCACATACAGGGAGGAGACTCAATACACCTGGTCACATAGAGGGAGGGTACCCAATATACATGGTCACATACAGCGAGGAGACTCAATACACATGGTCACATACAGGGAGGGTACCCAATATACATGGTCATCTTCAGTGAGGAGACTCAATACACATGGTCACATACAACGAGGAGACTCAATACACATGGTCACATACAGGGAGGGTACTCAATATACATGTTCACATACAGGGAGGAGATTCAATACACATGGTCACATACACGGAGGAGACCCAATACACATGGACACAATAAGGGAAGAGACTCAAAATACATGGTCATATACAGGGAGGAGACTCAAAATACATGATCATATAAAGGAAGGAGAATCAGTATGCATAGTCACATACAGGAATCAGACCCAATACATATGGTCACATACAGGGAGGATACTCAATACATATTGTCACATACAGAAGGGAGACTGAATACACATGGTCACATACACGGAGGAGATCCAATATACCTAGTCAAATACATGGAGGAGACTCAATAAGCATGGTCAAATACAGGAAGGAGACCCAATACACATGGTCACATACAAGGAAGAGACTCTATACACATGGTCACATACAGAGAGCAGCCTCAATACGCATAGTCACATATAGGGAAGAGACCCAATACACATGGTCACATACAGGGAGGAGACTCAATAAGCATAGTAACATACCGGGAGGAGACTCAATGCACATGGTCAAATACAAGGAGGAGACTCAATACACATGGTCACATACAGGGAGGAGCTTCAATACACATGGTCACATATAGGGAGGAGACTCAATACGCATGGTCAAATAGAGACAGGAGACCCAAAACACCTGGTCACATATAGGGAGGGTACTCAATACGCATAGTCTCTTACAGAGAAGAGAATCAATACACATGTTTACATACAGGGAGGAGCCTCAATACATATGGTCACATACACGAAGGAGAACCAATACACCTTGTCACATACAGGGAAGAGACTCAAGAAACATGGTCACATACAGGGAGGAGACTCAATACGCATGGTCAGATACAGGGAAAACACTCAATACATATGATCATATACAGGAAGGAGAATCAATACACATGGTCACATAGAGGGAGAAGACTCAATACACATTATTAGTTACACGGTTAGTTAGTGACCTGATATGGAAAAATACATGGTGTGAAAAGATAACCCGTATCGGGCGAGGCGAAAGCCGAGCCCGATACAGGTTTTCTATTAACATCATGTATTTTTCCGTATCAGGTCACTAACTAACCGTATAACGAATTTATCACGTCGAAGACCTGTTACTGTATGTGTGGGGGTCTCTGTTTCATACAATTCACGACGTCATAATACTCGCCCGATACGGATTTACAAGCCTGATACGGCTTTTTTCACAGCGTCATGTGACCATGATCTGACCAATCAGATTCCAACATTTTTGTCTAAGGCGTGATAAAGTCATATACAGGGAGGTGACTCCATACATTACTCCTCCCGGGCAATTGGTCCCACCTCTAGCTTGCTAGGGGTCCGTCGATGCTTAATTTTGTGCTCTATTGTGAGTGCTGTTGAGATTATCGTCAGGATCTTCTTTAACTCATATGGTCACATACAGGGATGAGACTCAATACACATGGATACATACAGGGAGGGCAATCAACACGCATAGTCACATACAGGGAGGAGACTCAATACACATGGTCATATACAGGGAGGAGACAGAATACACATGGTCACAAACGGGGAAGAGACAGAATATTCATGGTCACATACAGGGAGGAGACTCAATACACATTGTCACATAGAGGGAGGGTACCCAATATACATGGTCACATACAGCGAGGAGACTCAATACACATGGTCACATACAGGGAGGGTACCCAATATACATGGTCATATTCAGTGAGGAGACTCAATACACATGGTCACATACAACGAGGAGACTCAATACACATGGTCACATACAGGGAGGGTACTCAATATACATGTTCACATACAGGGAGGAGATTCAATACACATGGTCACATACAGGGAGGAGACCCAATACACATGGACACAATAAGGGAGGAGACTCAAAATACATGGTCATATACAGGGAGGAGACTCAAAATACATGATCATATACAGGAAGGAGAATGAGTATGCATAGTCACATACAGGAATCAGACCCAATACATATGGTCACATACAGGGAGGATACTCAATACATATTGTCACATACAGAAGGGAGACTGAATACACATGGTCACATACACGGAGGAGATCCAAAATACCTAGTCAAATACATGGAGGAGACTCAATAAGCATGGTCAAATTCAGGAAGGAGACCCAATACACATGGTCACATACAAGGAAGAGACTCTATACACATGGTCACATACAGAGAGCAGCCTCAATACGCATAGTCACATATAGGGAAGAGACCCAATACACATGGTCACATACAGGGAGGAGACTCAATAAGCATAGTAACATACCGGGAGGAGACTCAATACACATGGTCAAATACAAGGAGGAGACTCAATACGCATGGTCAAATACAGACAGGAGACTCAAAACACCTGGTCACATATAGGGAGGGTACTCAATACGCATAGTCTCATACAGAGAGGAGACTCAATACACATGTTTACATACAGGGAGGAGCCTCAATACATATGGTCACATACACGAAGGAGAACCAATACACCTTGTCACATACAGGGAAGAGACTCAAGAAACATGGTCACATACAGGGAGGAGACTCAATACGCATGGTCAGATACAGGGAAAACACTCAATACATATGATCATATACAGGAAGGAGAATCAATACACATGGTCACATAGAGGGAGAAGACTCAATACACATTATTAGTTACACGGTTAGTTAGTGACCTGATATGGAAAAATACATGGTGTGAAAAGAAAACCCGTATCGGGCGAGGCGAAAGCCGAGCCCGATACAGGTTTTCTTTTTACATCATGTATATTTCCGTATCAGGTCACTAACTAACCGTGTAACGAATATATCACGTCGAAGACCTGTTACTGTATGTGTGGGGGTCTCTGTTTCATACAATTCACGACGTCATAATACTCGCCCGATACGGATTTACAAGCCTGATACGGCTTTTTTCACGGCGTCATGTGACCATGATCTGACCAATCAGATTCCAACATTTTTGTCTAAGGCGTGATAAAGTCATATACAGGGAGGTGACTCCATACATTACTCCTCCCGGGCAATTGGTCCCACCTCTAGCTTGCTAGGGGTCCGTCGATGCTTAATTTTGTGCTCTATTGTGAGTGCTGTTGAGATTATCGTCAGGATCTTCCTTAACTCATATGGTCACATACAGGGATGGGACTCAATACACATGGTCACATATAGCGAGGAGACTCAATACACATGGTCATATACAGGGAGGAGACAGAATACACATGGTCACAAACGGGGAGGAGACAGAATATTCATGGTCACATACAGGGAGGAGACTGAATACACATGGTCACATACAAGGTGGAGACTCAATACACATGGTCACATACAGGGAGGAGACTTAATACAAGTCACATTCCGGGAGGAGAATCAATACACATGGTCATATACAGGGAGGAGATCCAATACACATGGTCACATACAGGGAAGATATTGAATACACATGGTCACAAACGGGGAGGAGACAGAATATTCATGGTCACATACAGGAAGGAGACTCAATACACATGGTCTAATACACGGAGGAGACTCAACCCACATGGTCATATACAGAGAAGAGACTCAATATACATTGTCACACACGGGGAGGAGACTTAATATACATGGTAACATACAGGGAGGAGACTCAATACACATGGTCATATACAGAGAGGAGACTCAATATACATGGTCACACACGGGGAGGAGACTCAATACACATGGTCATACACAGAGAGGAGACTCAATATACATGTTCACACACGGGGAGGAGACTCAATACACATGGTCACATATAGCGAGGAGACTCAATACACATGGTCATATACAGAGAGGACACTCAATATACATGGTCACACACGGGGAGGAGACTCAATACATATGGTCACATACAGCGAGGAGACTCAATACACATGGTCATATACAGGGAGGGTACTCAATATACATGGTCACACACGGGGAGGAGACTCAATACACATGGTCACATACAGCGAGGAGACTCAATACACATGGTCACATACAGCGAGGAGACTCAATACACATGGTCATATACAGGGACTGTACTCAATATACATGGTCACACACGGGGAGGAGACTCAACACACATGGTCACATACAGCGAGGAGACTCAATACACATGGTCATATACAGGGAGGGTAATCAATATACATGGTCACACACGGGGAGGAGACTCAATACACATGGTCACATACACCGAGGAGACTCAATACACATGGTCATATACAGGGAGGGTACTCAATATACATGGTCATATACAGTGAGGAGACTCAAAACACATGGTCACATACAGCGAGGAGACTCAATACACATGGTCATATACAGGGAAGGTACTCAATATACATGGTCATATAGAGTGAGGAGACTCAATACACATGGTCACATACAGGGAGGAGTCTCAATACACATGGTCGCATACAGCGAGGAGACTCAACACACATGGTCACATACAGCGAGGAGACTCAATACACTTGGTCACATACAGGGAGGGTACTCAATATACATGGTCACATACAGCGAGGAGACTCAATACACATGGTCACATACAGGGAGGGTACTCAATACACATGGTCACATACAGGGAGGAGACTCAATACACATGGTCACATACAGGGAGGAGACTCAATACACATGGTCACATACAGGGAGGAGACTCAATATACATGGTCACATAGAGGGAGGGTACCCAATATACATGGTCACATACAGCGAGGAGACTCAATACACATGGTCACATACAGGGAGGGTACGCAATATACATGGTCATATTCAGTGAGGAGATTCAATGCACATGGTCACATACAACGAGGAGACTCAATACACATTGTCACATACAGGGAAGGTACTCAATATACATGTTCACATACAGGGAGGAGATTCAATACACATGGTCACATACAGGGAGGAGACCCAATACACATGGACACAATAAGGGAGGAGACTCAAAATACATGGTCATGTACAGGGAGGAGACTCAAAATACATGATCATATACAGGGAGGTGAATGAGTATGCATAGTCACATATAGGAATCAGACCAAATACATATGGTCACATACAGGGAGGATACTCAATACATATTGTCACATACAGAAGGGAGACTGAATACACATGGTCACATACACGGAGGAGATCCAATATACCTAGTCAAATACATGGAGGAGACTCAATAAGCATGGTCAAATACAGGATGGAGACCCAATACACATGGTCACATACAAGGAAGAGACTCTATACACATGGTCACATACAGAGAGCAGCCTCAATACGCATAGTCACATATAGGGAAGAGACCCAATACACATGGTCACATACAGGGAGGAGACTCAATAAGCATAGTAATATACCTGGAGGAGACTCAATACACATGGTCAAATACAAGGAGGAGACTCAATACACATGGTCACATACAGGGAGGAGCTTCAATACACATGGTCACATATAGGGAGGAGCCTCAATACACATGGTCACATACATGGAGGAGACTCAATACGCATGGTCAAATACAGACAGGAGACCCAAAACACCTGGTCACATATAGGGAGGGTACTCAATACGCATAGTCTCATACAGAGAGGAGACTCAATACACATGTTTACATACAGGGAGGAGCCTCAATACATATGGTCACATACACGAAGGAGAACCAATACACCTTGTCACATACAGGGAAGAGACTCAAGAAACATGGTCACATACAGGGAGGAGACTCAATACGCATGGTCAGATACAGGGAAAACACTCAATACATATGATCATATACAGGAAGGAGAATCAATACACATGGTCACATAGAGGGAGAAGACTCAAAACACATTATTAGTTACACGGTTAGTTAGTGACCTGATATGGAAAAATACATGGTGTGAAAAGAAAACCCGTATCGGGCGAGGCGAAAGCCGAGCCCGACACAGGTTTTCTTTTTACATCATGTATTTTTCCGTATCAGGTCACTAACTAACCGTGTAACGAATTTATCACGTCGAAGACCTGTTACTGTATGTGTGGGGGTCTCTGTTTCATACAATTCACGACGTCATAATACTCGCCCGATACGCATTTACAAGCCTGATACGGCTTTTTTCACGGCGTCATGTGACCATGATCTGACCAATCAGATTCCAACATTTTTGTCTAAGGCGTGATAAAGTCATATACAGGGAGGTGACTCCATACATTACTCCTCCCGGGCAATTGGTCCCACCTCTAGCTTGCTAGGGGTCCGTCGATGCTTAATTTTGTGCTCTATTGTGAGTGCTGTTGAGATTATCGTCAGGATCTTCTTTAACTCATATGGTCACATACTGGGATGAGACTCAATACACATGGATACATACAGGGAGGGCAATCAACACGCATAGTCACATACAGGGAGGAGACTCAATACACATGGTCATATACAGGGAGGAGACAGAATACACATGGTCACAAACGGGGAGGAGACAACATTCATGGTCACATACAGGGAGGAGACTGAATACACATGGTCACATACAAGGTGGAGACTCAATACACATGGTCACATACAGGAAGGAGACTTAATACAAGTCACATTCCGGGAGGAGAATCAATACACATGGTTACATACAGGGAGGAGATCCAATACACATGGTCACATACAGGGAAGATACTCAATACACATGGTCACAAACGGGGAGGAGACAGAATATTCATGGTCACATACAGGGAGGAGACTCAATACACATGGTCTAATACACGGAGGAGACTCAATACACATGGTCATATACAGAGAGGAGACTCAATAAACATGGTAACACACGGGGAGGAGACTTAATATACATGGTAACATACAGGGGGGAGACTCAATACACATGGTCATATAAATAGAGGAGCCTCAATATACATGGTCACACACGGGGAGGAGACTCAATACACATGGTCATATACAGAGAGGACACTCAATATACATGGTCACACACGGGGAGGAGACTCAATACACATGGTCGCATACAGCGAGGAGACTCAATACACATGGTCATATACAGGGAGGGTACTCAATATACATGGTCACACACGGGGAGGAGATTCAATACACATGGTCACATACAGCGAGGAGACTCAATACACATGGTCACATACAACGAGGAGACTCAATACACATGGTCATATACAGGGAGGGTACTCAATATACATGGTCACACACGGGGAGGAGACTCAATACACATGGTCACAAACGGGAAGGAGACAGAATATTCATGGTCACATACAGGGAGGAGACTCAATACACATGGTCTAATACACGGAGGAGACTCAATACACATGATCATATACAGAGAGGAGACTCAATATACATGGTTACACACAGGGAGGAGACTTAATATACATGGTAACATACAGGGAGGACACTCAATAAACATGGTCATATAGATAGAGGAGACTCAATATACATGGTCACACACGGGGAGGAGACTCAATACACATGGTCATATACAGAGAGGACACTCAATATACATGGTCACACACGGGGAGGAGACTCAATACACATGGTCACATATAGCGAGGAGACTCAATACACATGGTCATATACAGGGAGGGTACTCAATATACATGGTCACACACGGGGAGGAGACTCAATACACATGGTCACATACAGCGAGGAGACTCAATACACATGGTCACATACAGCGAGGAGACTCAATACACATGGTCATATACAGGGAGGGTACTCAATATACATGGTCACACACGGGGAGGAGACTCAATACACATGGTCACATACAGCGAGGAGACTCAATACACATGGTCATATACAGGGAGGGTACTCAATATACATGGTCACACACGGGGAGGAGACTCAATACTCATGGTCAATTACAGCGAGGAGACTCAATACACATGGTCATATACAGGGAGGGTACTCAATATACATGGTCACACACGGGGAGGAGACTCAATACACATGGTCACATACAGCGAGGAGACTCAATACACATGGTCATATACAGGGAGGGTACTCAATATACATGGTAACACACGGGGAGGAGACTCAATACACATGGTCACATACAGCGAGGAGACTCAATACACATGGTCATATACAGGGAGGGTACTAAATATACATGGTCATATACAGTGAGGAGACTCAATACACATTGTCACATACAGCGAGGAGACTCAATACAAATGGTCATATACAGGGAGGGTACTCAATATACATGGTCATATACAGTGAGGAGACTCAATACACATGGTCACATAAAGGGTGGAGACTCAATACACATGGTCACATACAGCGAGGAGACTCAATACACATGGTCATATACAGCGAGGAGACTCAATACACATGGTCACATACAGGGAGGGTACTCAATATACATGGTCATATACAGGGAGGAGACTCAATACACATGGTCACATACAGCGAGGAGACTCAATACACATGGTCACATACAGGGAGGGTACTCAATATACATGGTCATATACAGGGAGGAGACTCAATACACATGGTCACATACAGGGAGGAGACTCAATACACATGGTCACATACAGGGAGGAGACTCAATACACATGGTCACATACAGGGAGGGTACCCAATATACATGGTCACATACAGCGAGGTGACTCAATACACATGGTCACATACAGGGAGGGTACTCAATATACATGGTCATATACAGTGAGGAGACTCAATACACATGGTCACATACAACGAGGAGACTCAATACACATGGTCACATACAGGGAGGGTACTCAATATACATGTTCACATACAGGGAGGAGATTCAATACACATGGTCACATACAGGGAGGAGACTCAATACACATGGTCACATACAGGGAGGAGACTCAATACACATGGTCACATACAGGGAGGGTACCCAATATACATGGTCACATACAGCGAGGAGACTCAATACACATGGTCATATACAGTGAGGAGACTCAATATACATGGTCACATACAGCGAGGAGACTCAATACACATGGTCATATACAGGGAGGGTACTCAATATACATGGTCACATACAGTGAGGAGACTCAATACACATGGTCACATACAGGGCGGAGACTCAATACACATGGTCACATACAGGGAGGAGACTCAATACACATCGTCACATACAGGGAGGGTACCCAATATACATGGTCACATAGAGGGAGGAGACTCAATATACATGGTCACATAGAGGGAGGGTACTCAATATACATGGTCACATACAGCGAGGAGAATCAATACACATGGTCATATACAGGGAGGGTACTCAATATACATGGTCACACACGGGGAGGAGACTCAATACACATGGTCACATACAGTGAGGAGACTCAATATACATGGTCACATACAGGGAGGGTACTCAATATACATGGTCACATACAGCGAGGAGACTCAATATACATGGTCACATACAGGGAGGGTACTCAATATACATGGTCACATACAGCGAGGAGACTCAATACACATGGTCACAAACAGCGAGGAGACTCAATACACATGGTCATATACAGGGAGGGTACTCAATATACATGGTCACATACAGGGAGGAGATTCAATACACATGGTCACATACAGGGAGGGTACTCAATACACATGGTCACATACAGGGAGGAGACTCAATACACATGGTCACATACAGGGAGGGTACCCAATATACATGGTCATATACAGGGAGGGTACTCAATACACATGGTCATATACAGGGAGGGTACCCAATATACATGGTCACACACGGGGAGGAGACTCAATACACATTTTCAACTACAGAGAGGAGATCATCAAATCACATTCACCATCATCGTTATTATTATCATCATCATCATCATAATAATTGTTTCATGGTGCTTGCCATCGGGGCAGATTAGCAGAATATTTGTTCGTAAAGGCCTCCTAGTTTCAAAAATATTGTTCATTTTACCTCTTTCTTTTAAATCACTTTAAGGGATGCCAATTTTAAGGAGTGATAATACATTTTCAATTCTGATTAATTTGTATTCCAGTTCCATTTTTTAACAATTTCTGATAAAAGTATAATTTTACCGCCAATTTAAACTACGTTAGTCTGTGCAAAGTAGGAGGAAATTTTTTTTTACATGTTAATACTTTTAGTCGAAATTACGAAATACAATAAGATACGTTTTTTATCATCTTATAATAAACTCTAAGCTCAAGTTATGTATATATTTCTTGGTGTTTTCATAAATTTTCACATTTTTACCACATTTTGCTTAAAATAATATTGGAAAATTAAGATACCAAAGTTTTACAAACTGAAGAAGGGGGAGATATCCAACCAGTACTGAGATTTGTAAAGTATGTCGTTTTACATTTACAAATTGTTTTATGTATATTTTTAGTTATCTTTTACAAGAATAATTCAGTTTTCCAATTTTCTGTGAATTTGATAAAAATTTTGCCACCCAATACCAAAGCGCAACCTAATGTAGAATGAGGGACATCTGTACTGTTAAAAAACACTTCTTTTGACGTGTCAAAATTCCCTGTAGGGTCCCTCTATACCTTGGTTTGTATGCGGTTTTCTGAAATCGTTAGTTCCACGAAGTTGTTAGTTTCGTTCTTGGTTATATTTACACAATACTAGAGACATAATATATGACGTTATGTTTTCTGCATGATTGTCGTTTGGTGGACATTCTTTATTCTGACCTATGAAGCGTGATATTGTTGTGGGACTTGATTTTAACCGCAGAAGTGAAAAATAAATAATGGTAGCACTAAGTAATTTTCTAAGGTAAGTAATGATTGATTATGATTTCACATGTAACATTTTTGTAGGCGAACAAATTGGAGAGGGGGTAGGGGGACTGCAGCGGCGTAGCTGCCTATACGCCAGCACGCCACGGCGTGCACATCGCGGAGTTAGAAAAAAAATGTGCACGAAATTTTCAAACAGAGAGAGATAGATAGAGAAAGAGAGAGAGAGTTTCTGTGAAATTTATGGTAAATAGCCCACAAGAAGATTGTCTCCCGCCATAGTTTTACAATTTGCACTTCAAATATCGCCATTTTCTCTAAACGTACTTATTTTTAGCAAAAATACCAATTCCTTTTGGTAAGTCTGTTTGACATGAATGTTTCGGAAATGAATCCTCATCAGTGACCAGTACTTCAAGTAAATATGATTCAAAGATGACAAAATAATTTTAAAAAATCACAGAGTCCACATGAACAGGTGGGGCACACCCCCTGATTTGCGAGATTGTCTCTATAATGCGGTATAATCCCTGAATTGGGTCATGAAAATATCTCGAAAATGCGAGATGATTGTGATCTTAATGAGAATAAATCTGAATTTTGCGGAAAGAACGCAAAAGCGCATGACGTTTCCTGTTTGGTCCGAATTTCCTCTGCCCAATAAACATAAAAATGTTTACCGTCAACGTATCGGATGCTGCAATGAAGCAGGAACTTGAAAATTAGAGATGCTTCAAGCTGAGAATCTTACCTACCCCCGACTTCAATGTTTATTTTCACCTTGAAATAAAATTTCTTTGATGGAAAAAGCCAACTGAGATGGTTGTGACATCTTTGAAAAACGTTTCTATACACTGACCCGGATATGACATTTGCATAATTAGCCAATGAGCATCAATCTAGTTCACTGCCCTACTTTCGTTATCAGTTCCAGTTATCATGTATGGAGAGCAATACGTAACATAAACTTGTGCATGTAGAATGTTCAGCAACATTGGATTTTTCTTTAATGCTCTATCATATTGTCAATTTGGTATCATTTCAGACTACTGTTAATTGAATTTTATTCATCATTTTTATTTTATATTTTTTTTTCATAGAATAAACGTATTTGTGAAAAAATAAAACTAATTATCAGGAATGAAATATTCAACTATTTCAATCATTTTCTTCTTCTTGAATGTAGAAAAGGCATGTTATGACATAATTATTCAGGTTTATTTATTATTCTATGTCAACATCACTTATTCATTACTAAACATAATGAAATCTGGATAAAACGATCGTTCTTGTGACAAATGTTGACGGTTTGGAAAGACAACTCTTACACGATGCATCTCTGATGAACAACAACATTGAATATCATAACCCTAATGGGCCGCCATAGATTATTGACCATGCACTCTCTTGTGACGATGATTTTGCCTCGATGCGCAATCTAATATGCGCAATAGATTGCTGAAATGAAAGTAGAGAACCTCAGCTCATCACATGTAAGTAAGTTTGTGGGAAAATAACGAAGTTTGCTGGAGAAATTATCAAATTTGTTATGTGAATATGACACGGAAATGCAGAGGAGCTGATTTCAATTTAGCATATTTCAAAGTCGCATCATTATATTGCATAAAACTTGATTTGTCAAGAAGGAATGTGATCTAAATATTCATGCCATGGGCCAACAATGCTGCGCTTTTTTTATTTTTTCAGACGAAATTCACAAAAGTAATAAAACTGAACCAAAAATCTCGAATAAGAGGGATATTTTCGTCTCGATAATGCGACACCATCCCTCATTATAGAGACGATCTCGCAAATCAGGGAGTGTGCCCCACCTGATGAAATCAGACAGTTTTTCCATCAAAAATGAGATGCTTCAAAGTTTTAGTAGTATCTCTTCCGATGCGTTACATGTATCAAATAAAAAATGTGGCTGCTTACCTCCAGGTTTTTTTTCTAATAGTGACCTGTTCAGCGTTTGTGCATTTGACTTTATTTTACTAAACTTTTTCCACGTCTATCTATGAGACGATTTTAATTAAAATTGAAAAATGGATTCAAGTTACAGATTAAATTTTTGCAGTTCCTCAGTAATATTGAGAGTGAAAAAAATAGTCTCAATTTTGTACAGATGTAATCTACAAAGCAAGGATTTGGGTTGAAATTTTGAAAATTTTCTGGGGGGTGACCCCTCCCGCACCCTCGCCCTCTCGGCGCTGTGCGCCTCGGATGAAGCCTTTGGCTTCATATGTTTTATATATTTGGTGTGCACTTCAAATTGCTCTAGCTACGCCCCTGGGGGTGGTAAATTTGTTAAATTTGTTACTTTTTATTAATATCATTGAGTCTTTTTATAAGCTTTTATGGGATATTCTTGACTTTGACCTGAGGTTTACAGTACTCAGTAGGGCACAATCATTTACAGAGTCTAAATTCTGCAAATAAAATGAACTCAAATGAATCATTCATGATCAATTAAAAAAAAAGAAATTAGCTGGATTGGTCCAAGAAATTTATATTTTAAAAATTAAAACATCTTTTTAATGCAGAGAGGAATAAAGGGGGGGAGGGGTTCACTTGTTCCTTAACACTGACTTAAACATCAAATTGAGCGTTCGTCTTAAAACCCTGCAAAGTATACAGTAGTTCTATAATATGAATCAAGGCAAAGCCTTATGTGCGAGCGTAACTGAGAGAAAAAAAGAAGACAAATTATTAAATTTCTTAAATTATGGCAGCCTTAGTATAAAACGATTCATCTAATCATGACCTCGACCCCACTCAGCCCCCCACCTAAAAAACAACCCCGAAACAAACACATAGGGTGTACTCCAATGACCGATATAAGATTTTAAGTTCATCTGCAAGATGCCTGAAAGTTCTTTTTTAATCTTATTGATTTTTACGTTCTATTTAAAGATACTTCACAATGACCTGAACACGAGGATATGTATACTTTATTGAATCACATTCATATTAAAACGGACCCGACCTTAATCCAAAATTCATAAGAAAAAACATACGCGAAATCTAGATGAAGGGATTGAGTCAGGACGCTCTGGATGGAGGGTGGGAGTCAGGACGCTCTGGATGGAGGGTGGGAACCAGGACGCTCTGGATGGAAGGTGGAAGTCAGGACGCTCTGGATGGAGGGTGGAAGTCAGGACGCACTGGATGGAGGGAAGAAGTCAGGACGCACTGGATGGAGGGTGGGAGTCAGGACGTTCTGGATGGAGGGAAGAAGTCAGGACGCACTGGATGGAGGGTGGAAGTCAGGACGCACTGGATGGAGGGTGGGAGTCAGGACGTTCTGGATGGAGGGAAGAAGTCAGGACGCACTGGATGGAGGGTGGAAGTCAGGACGCACTGGATAGAGGATGGGAGTCTGGACGTTCTGGATTGAGGCTGGGAGTCAGGACGCTCTGGATGGAAGGTGGAAGTCAGGACGCACTGGATGGAGGGTGGGAGTCAGGACGTTCTGGATGGAGGCTGGGAGTCAGGACGCACTGGATGGAGGGTGGAAGTCAGGACGCACTGGATAGAGGATGGGAGTCTGGACGTTCTGGATGGAGGCTGGGAGTCAGGACGCTCTGGATGGAAGGTGGAAGTCAGGACGCACTGGATGGAGGGTGGGAGTCAGGACGTTCTTGATGGAGGGTTTGAGTCAGGACGCTCTGGATGAACGGTGGGAGTCAGGACGCTCTGGATGGAGGGTGGTAGTCAGGACGCACTGGATGGAGGGTGGGAGTCAGGACGCTCAGGATGGAGGGTTGGAGTCAGGACGCTCTTGATGAAGGGTGGGAGTCAGGACGCTCTGGATGGAGGGTGGTAGTCAGGACGCACTGGATGGAGGGTGGGAGTCAGGACGCACTGGATGGAGGGTGGGAGTCAGGACGCTCAGGATGGAGGGTTGGAGTCAAGACGCTCTGGATGAAGGGTGGAAGTCAGGACGCACTGGATGGAGGGTGGGAGTCAGGAAGCTCTGGATGGAGGGTGGGTGTCAGGACGCTCCGGATGAAGGGTTGGAGTCAGGACGCTCTGGATGGAGGGTGGGAGTTAGGACGCTCTGGATGGAAGGTTGGAGTCAGGACGCACTGGATGGAGGGTGGGAGTCAGGACGTTCTGGATGGAGGCTGGGAGTCAGGACGCTCTGGATGGAGGGTTGGAGTCAGGACGCTCCGGATGGAGGGTGGGAGTCGGGTCGCACTGGATGGAGGGTGGGAGTCAGGATGGAGGGTTGGAGTCAGGACGCTCTGGATGAAGGGTGGAAGTCAGGACGCACTGGATGAAGGGTGGGAGTCTGGATGGAGGGTGGGGGTCAGGACCCACTGGATGGAGGGTGGGAGTCAGGACGCACTGGATGGAGGGTGGGAGTCAGGACGCTCTGGATGGAGGGTGGTAGTCAGGACGCTCTGGATGGAGGGTGGGAATCAGGACGCTCTGGATGGAGGATGGGTGTCAGGACGCTCTTGATGGAGGGTTGGGTGTCAGGACGCACTGGATGGAGGGTTGGAGTCAGGACGCTCTGGATGGAGGGTTGGAGTCAGGACGCTCTGGATGGAAGGTGGGAGTCAGGACGCTCTGGATGGAAGGTGGGAGTCAGGACGCTTTGGATGGAGGGTTGGAGTCAGGACGCTTTGGATGGAGGGTTGGAGTCCGGACGATCCGGATGGAGGGTAGGAGTCGGGACGCACTGGATGGAGGGTGGGAGTCAGGACGCTCCGGATGGAGGGTTGGAGTCAGGACGCTCTGGATGGAGGGTGGGAGTCAGGACGCTCTAGATGGAAGGTTGGAGTCAGGACGCTCTGGATGATGGGTGGGAGTCCGGACGCACTGGATGGAGGGTGGGAGTCAGGACGCTCTGGATGGAGGGTCGGAGTCAGGACGCTCTGGATGGAGGGTGGGAGTCAGGACGCTCTAGATGGAAGGTTGGAGTCAGGACGTTCTGGATGGAGGGTTGGAGTCAGGACGCTCCGGATGAAGGGTGGGAGTCGGGACGCACTGGAAGGAGGGTGGGAGTCAGGACGCTCTGGATGGAGGGTGGGAGTCAGGACGCTCTGGCTGATATTTGCCAACAGTAGAAGCCATATTTCTTTCGGGGGTTTTTTGTGTATACAGTGTTTTCATTTCAAAATCATACGATGGATTACAGGAACACCCCCTTTCTGGCCTTGGAAAAAAAAGAATATAGAATAAGGGGTCTGCATATCCCTTGTATACACATATAAATCTCTAGGGACAAGGTTTGGACTTCTTAGCTGCCCTTCTGTCCTCTGAACTGAACTTGAAATATATGTTTAAAAAATGCAAGATGGCTGCAACTGCAGTTACGCCCAACAAGAAAGGCGAAATAGGGATTTCAGTCACGTGATCTTTCAAGCTGACAAATCGATCTATCGGTTACCGCACTAAACTTACCTCACAATTTCTACAGGAATTTTTGATCAAAATATATGATTCTATATTTAAATTTTCAAGTGATATTTATTCTTTTTATATATATTGTATTTTTTATGACCTCTCGCTGTAAATATCTATGACACGAGGAATGGCTCATGGTGAATTTGAGGGTCGTTCTGTATGGCGGCTATTTCAGCTTATTTATAAATATTTATAACATAAAACTCATGTATGGTTAGACAGATTGGACTCTCCGATTGATAACCGAAGTTGCGCAAAAGTTGAAAAGTTGAGACATTTTTCAGGGGAATATGTATTACTTTTGATGCCATATTTTCTATTTTGCGCACTTTTCCGATTATTTTGATATAAAGAACATCAAATTTCCATATGGTTTAACTAGCTGCATTTTGATTTTTCCGCCTTGACCCCCTTGATTATTACTGCGCAATAATGTCTGCCATGCCGATTTCACGCAAGTTATCAAGAAAGTGTTCGATTTCTTTTATATTTACTTTAAAAGGGAAGTGTAAAAAGAACAGGGAAATGTGTATACATTAAACTTTCATTTACGATGATATGAAATGATCAACATTTTTTTTTCAGAACTATCGTACGTACTTTGAAATTTCGCTTGTTTTTCTTTTTGTGGTTTTTAGGGGGGGGGGGGGGTTATAAATTTACGCAAAAGCTCTGCTACTGGTAGACTCGTTAGATCGCATGTTGGTATTTTTTTTCCTTCCTCCTTCATATTTATTTTCAAATTAGGCTTAATTTCACCGAAAAAAACAAAGGAATATCTTTATCGACATTTAGATACATGAAAAATCATTTATCTTTTGCCATGGCAACCGAAAACAAGTGCTTTAAAAGCAATAATCACACAGTTTTAGGATTTCTTAAAATATTCTTTCGATTATCTTTCAAGTCAAACACGTGAAAATGATGTTTGTAAATCTAAGATTTTCAAAATTTGTATATTTAAATCGATGGTGGTCATTTTGCTTTAAAATGGTTACCATGGCAACGCAACTAAATTATCATTGTAATATAAAATGAATAACTGAAGTCTTTACAAAGATTTGTACAGATCATTCAAATAGCAGTAGGATTTTTCAAGTTATAGGTATATCAGTACGCTGACTGACCACTTCAAGTTAAATTGAATGGTGCCACATCATGAGAAGTTTTATATTGAATACTATAGTAAATTGTGTCGCAAAAATGACACCAATCATCAAGCTTTCAACTTCATTAGGCCTAAAATAAAATTTTGTTTGTTTGTCGTTAACCGACCAACCCACGAAAATTGCCGCGACTCGGAGAATTTTATTGCTATTTTCATTCTGATATTTTTTTATTAGCTCACCTGAGCCAAAGGCTCAAGTGAGCTATTGTCATAGTGTGGCGTCCGGCGTCCGTCGTCCGTCGTCCGTCGTCCGTCCGTCGTAAACTTTTAACATTTTCAACTTCTTCTCAAGAACGGCTGAAGGGATTTTGATGAAACTTGGTATGCATGAAGTACTAAAGGTCCTCTACCAAGTTTGTTCATTTCGGCTCGATCCCTTCAGGGGTGGATCCAGGGCGGGGTCAAATAGGCCCCGGAGGGTACCCCTCTTCAAAAATCTTCTTCTCCAGTTCCACTGAATGGATTGAAAAACTAATTGTATCTATGTGATCTAGAAGGATGTATGATTCAAGTTTGTTCATTTCGTTAAAATCCGACAACTAATTTTTGACGCGTTTTTGACGTCTTTTCGGACTTAGTCAGAAATGCACATTTTTGCACTTTTTCTTTAAATAACTCAATAAGTGTATGATTTTACACACTCATTTACTACATATTTATCATATTTAACTTACTTAATGCTTTGATATGTATTTTATGCTTAAATTTTATTTTTTTGATTTTTTATGAATTTTTTTCTTATGTAAAAAGGAAGGGGGGGGGGGGTGATTTTCATACATTTTCTGCTTCTTTTCTATAACCACTCTTCAGATTGTCATGACAATTTGTAGGTATGAGGTACTCATGCATGGTACCCTACAAGTGAAAGAATTTTGTCCAGATATCCACTTTTGGATTTTTAAGGAATATTTTTTAAGATTGTACATAGGTATAATGTATGTTTTCTTACCAAAAAAGAAAAGAAATTCTCAAATCGCACCGGGTTATACACATTGATACTACTTTTAAATGAAGAAATTTTATTTGAATCACAAAAAAAAAAAAAAAAATGCCGTAATGATTAAAAGTACACAACTTTTTAAATATTTTTCAAAGCCATGCACCTGGTTCCGGACCGGAATTATTCGAATTTTATGATCTGAGGACCCATTTTCACACGTATTCTTCCACACATGTAGATGTCTCACACACTTTAAAACTATATTCAAAATTTTATTTCATCTGTCTAGTAAACAATCACGGAGAAGACAATTCAAGATAAACATTGTGTGTATTTTCCACCAATTGTTGAAAATAATAAGAAAATAATCGGAACTATTTGACAGGACAATGACCTAGATACGCATTCATTCATCTTCGTCCCCAAGGCGCATCGTATTCCGCTAGGCGCTTCATTGCAATACAAACCGCAAAGCAGTACTGCGATATATTTCAGGAGATACAGTGCAAACGGAATAGATTTTTATAATTGGAACACTTTCATAATCTGTATCTGTATCTGTATGGGTACGTTGAATTACCAATACTGGCTTGTGATCAACGGAATGAGAGAGCGCATAAACTTACTTAATCGCGCTTCAGGCTGAATCTAAAGCCTTCCACAGTCCTTGACAGCACTTGATGGTTATCCAGTTCGTTCCACTCTGTGACTGTACGTATGAAGAATGAGTTCTTCCTGATGACGGAATTACATGTAGGTATGTTAAAGGAGCGAGTATGGTTTGAGCTATGAACAACGTTCATAATGGTTATCATTCATGTACTTGGAACACTTGCATATACTTGTTATTATGTATAAAGTTTGCTCGAATTTCCTCTGTCTTAGACTCTCTTAGATGAAGTAATTTACGGACTGATTTCTTGAAGAAACGTCTAATGAGTAATCTCTTCCTCTGGATTTTGAGAATGCATAGGACATTTAATATCTGAAATTCTTGAAAATAAATAATTCCGTTCAGAGTTCCTGAAATCTTCCAATGAAATGTTGGACCACAGAAGCTGTTGTTTTAATAGAGAAAATAAATTATTATTCACAACCTTAAGCCACTGTGTTCGTCATCTTGTATGTATAATATTTCTAAGAGGAATACAGAGGCCTGAGGTTGTGAATAATAAAACATTTTCTCTCATAAAGCGACAGGATCCTGTGTTAAGACATTTGGGAATTTTTATCTGTTCAAATAATAGATACATAATGAGTTTTTATCAGACCAAATAACTTCTTGTCGGAAAATCCAATGCAACCGATACATTTCATGAACTCTCTCCGCTAACAACTTGCCCGTGTAACAGACCTATGATGAGGTAAAACAATTAGTTAACAGTAA
Source organism: Pinctada fucata (assembly GCA_028142955.1). Taxonomy (NCBI): domain Eukaryota; kingdom Metazoa; phylum Mollusca; class Bivalvia; order Pterioida; family Pteriidae; genus Pinctada; species Pinctada fucata. Next base: position 12,397,956 of record AP027110.1, on the reverse strand, counting down.
ATAACGATGTCGTAGGTCTGCTAGTTGGACAAGCTTAACAATTTCATGGGCCTTTTAATTTGTTTCAAACTGCGAAACCTTAGAGAAACCACTTGAGTTGTTGAACAGCGTATGCTGAAATGCGACGCTCCTTCTCGCCTGTTGAAATATGCATAGGCAAGAAGCGTCGCATTTCAGCATATTTACTGAAAATTATTTGTTCAAGTGGCTTCACTGGGTCATGAGGTTTGATACAACATACACTGCTTTTTTGGAAAACAAACTGGCACAATTTCTGCACAACTCACTTGAATTGTTGAATATTGGATCAAAACGATTTTAACTGTACGTTTCATGTATTTGAGATGAAATCAATACTATTCAAAAGCATAATTCATAGATTTTAGTGAATAAAGGCAAAACCGATAAATCTTTGTTTTTTATGCCCCTGGAATAAAAGATTCGGGAGCATAAAGTTTTTGGCCTGTCCGTCTGTCTGTTTGTCTGTCTGTTTTCCAAAAAACTTTAACATTGGGCATAACTTTTGAATGGAAGCTGGTGATAGAGGTTTCATATTTCACATGTGTATTTACCAAAATTTTTGACCTCATGACCATAACCTTGACGTTTCACGTACTTCTCAGAAACTTTAACATTGGGCATAACTATTGAATGGTTATAGTGATAGGGCTTTCATATTGTACATGTGTATTCCTTGTGACAAGATCTTTCCATTGATACCAATATTACGCTGACCCTGACCTCTCACATACTTAACAGAAAATGGTGTTTATACTAACAAAGATGCCGCCGGGGGCATTCTCGTTTCACAAACACAGGCTTTATAATTTCTGGCATGCTAGCTATCAATAATGAAAGGTTTTGTGTTCAATTTTAAATAAACTTAATTTGTGAAATCATTTCATTGTTTTATTCTTTTTCTGCTGCACATTTATGTGGAATTTTACAATATGATTTTATTTTTGATGTTGCATAATTGAACTATACTAGCTGGGCATATGACGTTGGACCACTTTATCCGTTTTTTTTTCAAATCAGTAAAAAAGTTATTGTTTTGAAATTTTTTTCTTTTTTTTCTTTTTTGTACCTTTAAAGGTTGTCTGAAAAAAAAACACTTCTCTGCATCCGGCAAAAATCTTTTTAGAAAGGTTGTGGGCTAAAATCCTGGTACTGGCACTATCAGTATTCAATGTCAGTATGTCAGTTAGAGCGTGCATGGGTATCAGGTGAGCGTTGTGCCCCCTGGGGCTCTTGTTGATTATTTCTTCCCGAGATTTTGGAATGTCCAGTTTGGATATAAGATTATTCAAAATGAAAAAAAAAAAAAATAGATTTAACAGGGCGCAATTTCAGTGAAGAGACAGTTAAGTATTATGTCCATGTAAATGATGTTTGATAGTCGTATTTTATGTACATGTACGACCGCGAAAAATCAATAACTACTCACCACATTTCAATGACAAGAAATTAAATGCCCACAAGGCAGATGGTCCTATTTAAATCATATTGATTTTAACATGTGAAAAAGTTGATTTATATACCCGGTTCCGATCAACAATGGCAACGTATTATCTGTAGCCCCCCCCCTCCCCCATTATTAGCTCGCGTAACTGACGTGGTTGTAACAAATGCAAAATGAAACTTCTTTCAGGGATGCTAACACTGGACACTTAGATTGTGCTTGAAATAATATTTACTGCGTGCTTTTGTATAAGTTTTGGTAAGATGAGCAAGGAAATTCCGTGAGACTTCAGCGCCAGAGTGCACGGTTTGCTTCAATGATCCATAATTTTTTTTTTTTTTTGGGGGGGGTCTCCAAACTCCCCCACTTCATACTCGCAGAATAGCAGTTGAAATAGCTAGGTTTTCAGGATCTGTTCCTGAACGAATACATATATTGAAAAATTAGATATCGTGTGTTGAACCAAACGGACAATAATAATAATGACAACGCTCCAACTCTCCCCTCGTTCAACTTCTAGTGGGTTTGTGCAATCACGTGGACACCTTTAGACAGTGGCGAGAGGATTTATTGTCAAAATCGCAATGCAGTAGACGTTAAAGTTCCTCAATTCCATGTACATGTTCTCACAATTCATATATAATTACCTGGTAAAACTATATCAATTGATAGAAAAATACCGGTAGCTTTTTCCTCACAGCGATGACACGTGACCACTGATCTTCATTGATAAATACATATCAGAGCTGATTAATATGCAAGTTTAAGCGTATTTGGTTCTCGAGCACAGAAGTTGTGCTATATAACATGTTCATATATTTATTCATTATCTGATAATAAATTCATCTAAATATAAACTTGAAAATAATGACCGAATGCGAAGGAAAAGCAGCTCTCTTTATTTCGTAGACTTCACAAATGTACAAATAAAAACAAAAACAGTATTGAAGTGTTTGTGTTTTTATTTGTATCACGCCTTCCCTCTGGAAGAAATTTTCAATCTACTAGTATACGAAATAAAGAGAGCTAAATTTTAATTAGATTGGAGGGGCTTAATTTGATGTCAAGTTTCGAAAATGGAAGACGAGTTTCACAATTTTAATTTTCACATTTCACATCTTTTGAATGGATAAGATGAACGATCAAATGATTGATAAGGCAATACTTTGTTGATTTCTTGTTTTACATCTGCGGCATCTTCTCGAGACAGGTGTACGAAATAGATTACGTACACTTGTCTCGAGAAGATGCATCTTCGGGAGTCTTTGAGTTGTACAAGAATATAAGCATTAATTCATCATAATTTTTCATTAGTCATTTAATTTATTTTTGTTTGTTGATAAGGATTATTCTTCAAAATTGAATCGATAAATCTCTAAATCGCAGGGATTTATCACGCTTCCCGGTTGCTAAATTGTGTATGGATTGTCTATAATAAATAGAGCAACCGAGAAGCGTGATAAATCCCTGTGCTCTATATCCTACAAAAATGCGCCATGCAAGACACTTAAGATGGGTGTATAATTCTGGTTGGGCACGTGCAAATTCCGTGAATCGCGAAGCAATTCACGTCTTCGCGATTCACGGAATTTGCACGTGCCCAACCAGAATTATACACCCATGAACACCAAAAGTAAGACAGTCATTTCTTATAAAAAAAAAATAAGTAGACAAGACGGACGAACAGAAATAGCTTCACGAGCAAATTATAAATGGTGTTTTGCGTATATGCTAGTATCTTTTTAAATCGTGCATGCATGAATTCAATCTGGGTTATTTGGACCGCCTTCTTTTATTTTATATATCATTCAATTGAACATAAACACCGTTTGCAGTTTTACTAACGAAAATCATTTGATCAGAGTCATAGAAAATATATTTCAAAATTTAGACTTTCATCGCATAACTTAGCCATTGAAACAGGAAGATTTTTGAAAAAGAGAGAAAAATAAAGAATTCGTTTTATTTGCTCGGATACAGTTGAAGACGATTTTCACTTCATTTTGCAATGTCCTGTATATGTAGATCTAAGAAAGAAATCTATTCAACCATATTTTTGGTAGAGAGCTTCTTTTTTTAAAATTAGTTCAATTACTTTCATTAACAAATGTGAAAACACTTAGGATTTTAGGAAAATATTTAGCAAGTGCCTATAAACTCCGATTCTCATTGTTGTAGACTTGTACATGTATGTTATGTTTGTATATGTCCGCTATCCATGTACTCATGTGTATGTTATGTTTGTATATGTCCGTTATCCGTGTACTCATGTGTATGTTATGTTTGTATATGTCCGTTATCCGTGTACTCATGTGTATGTTATGTTTGTATATGTCCGTTATCCGTGTACTCATGTGTATGTTATGTTTGTATATGTCCGCTATCCATGTACTCATGTGTATGAAATGTTTGTATATGTCCGTTATCCGTGTACTCATGTGTATGTTATGTTTGTATATGTCCGTTATTCGTGTACTCATGTGTATGATATGTTTGTATATGTCCGTTATCCGTGCACTCATGTGTATGTTATGTTTGTATATGTCCGCTATCCGTGTACTCATGTGTATGTTATGTTTGTATATGTCCGTTATCCGTGTACTCATGTGTATGTTATGTTTGTATATGTCCGCTATCCATGTACTCATGTGTATGAAATGTTTGTATATGTCCGTTATCCGTGTACTCATGTGTATGTTATGTTTGTATATGTCCGTTATCCGTGTACTCATGTGTATGATATGTTTGTATATGTCCGTTATCTGTGTACTCATGTGTATGTTATGTTTGTATATGTCCGTTATCCGTGTACTCATGTGTATGATATGTTTGTATATGTCCGTTATCCGTGTACTCATGTGTATGTTATGTTTGTATATGTCCGTTATCCGTGTACTCATGTGTATGTTATGTTTGTATATGTCCGTTATCCGTGTACTCATGTGTATGATATGTTTGTATATGTCCGATATCTGTGTACTCATGTGTATGTTATGTTTGTATATGTCCGTTATCCGTGTACTCATGTGTATGATATGTTTGTATATGTCCGTTATCCGTGTACTCATGTGTATGTTATGTTTGTATATGTCCGTTATCCGTGTACTCATGTGTATGATATGTTTGTATATGTCCGTTATCCGTGTACTCATGTGTATGTTATGTTTGTATATGTCCGCTATCCGTGTACTCATGTGTATGATATGTTTGTATATGTCCGTTATCCGTGTACTCATGTGTATGTTATGTTTGTATATGTCCGCTATCCGTGTACTCATGTGTATGATATGTTTGTATATGTCCGTTATCCGTGTACTCATGTGTATGATATGTTTGTATATGTCCGTTATCCGTGTACTCATTTGTATGATATGTTTGTATATGTCCGTTATCCGTGTACTCATGTGTATATTATGTTTGTATATGTCCGCTATCCGTGTACTCATGTGTATGTTATGTTTGTATATGTCCGTTATCCGTGTACTCATGTGTATGATATGTTTGTATATGTCCGTTATCCGTGTACTCATGTGTATGTTATGTTTGTATATGTCCGCTATCCGTGTACTCATGTGTATGATATGTTTGTATATGTCCGTTATCCGTGTACTCATGTGTATATTATGTTTTTATATGTCCGTTATCCGTGTACTCATGTGTATGTTATGTTTGTATATGTCCGTTATCCGTGTACTCATTTGTATGATATGTTTGTATATGTCCGTTATCCGTGTACTCATGTGTATGTTATGTTTGTATATGTCCGCTATCCGTGTACTCATGTGTATGTTATGTTTGTATATGTCCGCTATCCGTGTACTCATGTGTATGTTATGTTTGTATATGTCCGCTATCCGTGTACTCATGTGTATGTTATGTTTGTATATGTCCGCTATCCGTGTACTCATGTGTATGTTATGTTTGTATATGTCCGCTATCCGTGTACTCATGTGTATGTTATGTTTGTATATGTCCGTTATCCGTGTACTCATGTGTATGTTATGTTTGTATATGTCCGCTATCCGTGTACTCATGTGTATGTTATGTTTGTATATGTCCGTTATCCGTGTACTCATGTGTATGTTATGTTTGTATATGTCCGTTATCCGTGTACTCATGTGTATGTTATGTTTGTATATGTCCGTTATCCGTGTACTCATGTGTATGATATGTTTGTATATGTCCGCTATCCGTGTACTCATGTGTATGATATGTTTGTATATGTCCGCTATCCGTGTACTCATGTGTATGATATGTTTGTATATGTCCGTTATCCGTGTACTCATGTGTATGTTATGTTTGTATATGTCCGCTATCCGTGTACTCATGTGTATGATATGTATTGCCGAAAAAAGTATTTTGGCATCGATATTCGCTTCAATAATACAGACATTTTTTTTTCAATATTAACGTACTTAAAATCATGATGTCAATAAAAAATTCCGCGAAGGATTGGATTTTGATAAGGATATACATCAACTTATATAAATGTCCTTGATGAAATTACACGAAAACTCAAGCTTTGAAATAGGCTTAAAACAATTTTTTCTTTGTTTTGGCGATGTCTTATTTGATCTTAAAGAAGTAGCCATATTCTTTTTGCCTTGCTTTACGGTACAGAAATGTATGAAATCTACTCAGATTACTACGCACGATTGGTCAAGTGTTGTAACCGCAAGGAAAAAGTTAGCGGTACTATTTACCAATTGATAAAGAAGTACGAGGTAATTTTGAAGGAATTCACCCTTCCACGAAACTCCGTCAAAAACTCCGTCAAATACTCCGTCAAGCTGAGTTATTTCATTGTTTACTTATCATGTAACAATGGTGAGGTACTCAGAGTTGGCGCTTTTTTGGAGCAAGAACAATAAAATAGCGGGAATTGTGGAAGGGTGAATTGTGAGAACATGTTGGAGGAATTCAGGTATAAATTCGTCTACCGATTAACGAGTTTTGCAATAACCTATAATTGATTTTCAAGGTAAGGAGTCAAAAGTCGGGATCACTATTGGTAATGTACAGAGCCAGAGGACGATACCTATTGAGTCTCAAGGTCAGGGGTCAAAGTTCACATTAGGCAATAATAGATCAACTCTAGGGATTGCAATTTAATAAGGTGTTCATCAAACTTTGCATGCGAGTTGCCAATTGTGCAGGGGAGGGGGCCGCCCATTGGTTTCAAGGTTCACAATAGGCAATAATGCAGATGTATATGATGTACTTTTGATGCTTTTCAAAATTCAATGTGAGTTGCCCATGGGTCAAGGATTATGTACGAGTACACCTTGTGATTTTCAAGGTCAGGGCTCAAAGGTCAAGGTCACAATGTACAGAAATAGATAAACCTTATCGACAGCCTTTAGATAACAAATGAAATTGAAAAAAAAGATGATAAAAATCTTCGATTACGGGGGCATAAAAAAGAGCTTTCATTGACCATCAGTCTGTTGGATTAAGTAAGTTTAAATTCTTCCAGCATGAAGACTGATGTATAGATTATGTAAAGAAACTGATTTTAAAAATGTCTCAACGCAATACATACAATGATGAATTTAAGGTCATGTCTACTCATATACCATAAAGTTTCTAGACTTCACAATGCCATGCTTCAGTATGCTATAATAAGCTTCCTTTAATTTTAGTTCAAAGATCATTAAAAATAAGCAATATGCCTATATGTTGAATGTAGGAAGTTTTGTGTGGCTAAGTATTTATAAAGTTATTTTCAAATAAAATAAAATATTTTCCCTACCTACCTACCCATAGGTAAAAGGGTAGAGTCGGTTAACAGCAAACATAAAATATTTTATGTCTGGCCTTATCTCTGTACTCGATTAGCCGATTTTGATACTTTTTCTGTGAACAATTTCTATTACACAGAGCAATGTAATGATATAATAATAATACATGGGTCTTAATAATTAATGAATTTTATGGTAAAATCCCTACCCTAAAAACGTGTTTATACCGAACATAAGAAACGTAAGGAAGAAACGGTCCACTTGAAATTATAATATTTCTTTAGCAACAGAATTTTGTTTAATTACACGTACATATTGCAAATAACCCATTGAACAGAACCATTCCGGATCAGGATATGAAAAACGCGTATATTAGACATCTCTTATAAGCTTTTAATCTGGAGATAATAGTGACATTTCTGGAAAATCATCCACCTCACTTGAAGAAAGATATTTTTCTTTTATGTTTTCAGGCTTCAATTTCAAATTCCTTTATATTTATCATGTGTTCGCGGGATATTTATGTCTTGGTGGGAGGGTAGCTTTATCATTGTTTATAATATAAAGTCTATCCTTCTTTGATACAGAATATATTTGACTTACAATTTCAAAACAATTGAGTTGAAATATCAAAGTCCCCTTTATAAGTCTTTGTAGAAGTTTATCAATAAAACTGATACTCTTATATTTGTAGATTTGGAGTCTGACGTGAGCATATTAAAGCAGAAACTGATTAAGATGAATAACGAGCAGGCACGAGAGATCCCCCTGTCACCGGTAACTACGGACGGCGATAAGTTACCAATAGAACACCTGTTCTCGTCTGTGGTTATCAGGGAGGATGTCAGGGAGAACCGTAAGGGAAAAAAGTCAGCGCAGCGCGAGGAACCGCAAGAGGGAAAAGAAGTGAAAAGTCCCGAGGATATGCTGACTAAAGACGGTAAGCCGGTCCCCCGTGTGTTTATGTTAGGGAAAGCCGCTCACGGCAAAACTACGTACTGTAAATGGTTTCTTAAAACGTGGTGCAATACTCAACAGCCAGGTATGAGTGGCAGACCGCTTAACAAATGGGAAAGAGCTCTCAGTCAGTTTGATTTCGTCTTCCATATACCATTACGTCATGTAGATCCGTCACGAGCTGACGTCATAGAGATGATTTGTCAGGACATTCTAGGATCTGACACTGATCTCCAAGCAACAGCCAAACACGTGTTATCTAGCAAGGAATACCGGTGTTTTATTATGATGGACGGCTTAGACGAGTGGAAGTCCGTCATAGATCGTCTCAAGTATAAAGGAATGCCTAACATAGATAACATGTCAAACTGTGTTATCTTCACCACCATGCGGCCTTGGAAGTTTTCTGAAGTACAGGGAGTAAAGAACGAAGATAGAGTGATTGAAATACTGGGACTGGACGACGCAGGTATCGAATCTGTGATAGAAAAAGTACTTGTACATTATCATCAAATGAAACCAGGTACTGCTGAATTTGAGGCAAAATGTAAAGAAATCAAAAGTCGATTGAAAAACGAAACTGTAAAATCCTTTATAAAGATACCTTTATTAGCTGTAGTTTGTGTACAGATATGGTATGATGGAGAACAGGTAGGGGACAGTATGACCAGTTTCTATATAGCCATGGTCAATATGTTGATAAAAAGAGCTCATCTTAAACATGACACTCAAAAATTGATTTTTGAATCAATTAATGTTAGTTTACCAAAACTAATGTCTGCAAAGAAAAATATCAAAAATTATTCAAATGTACTGTTAAAACTGGGAAAAGTAGCATATGAAGGTCTTTTGTCTAAAGAAATGAAGTTAGTTTTTCAGAAAGATGACTTGGAGACAGAAATAGGTGAGGGAGAATTACAGTTTGCCCTTGATGTAGGTTTAATCAGTCAGAGAGATGTACATAGCGTTATGGAGGAAAAGGTGAGTGTTCATTTCTTCCACAAATCTGTACAGGAATTCCTGGCTGCTATTTACATCGTCACCAACAAAGAGGTGAGTGATTTATTCTGTAAACATCTGTGTGATATCAAGGTCATTATGGAGTTATCTAATGTTATTATGTTTATATGTGGTATGTGTCCGTGTTTGGGTAGTGTTATATCACAGCGTGTTGTAAGTGTGGCAGACAGTGACACAGAGATCTGTAAATACAGAGAATCACCTGGAGGTAACGATACAGTGGAGGAACTGTACAAACTACAGGTAAGTTGGCTCAGGGAGTTAGAGTACGGACAGACAGACAGCCCAGTGACAGAGAGCCCAGTGACATTCCATGTATCAGATGTTTATGTTCAGTATAACAGTGACATAGAGACAGTGAGGGTGACTAGGGAACTACTGTCTGATCACCATATATACATAAGGTCACTGTACTTATTTCACGTACCTACTGACGGAGAGCGTGGTATAACCAACACAGTAGTTAATAACTTACTCAGTGATCCACACCGTACAAGGTCACTGACCATGGTCTATATTGATGGTGTGTACACAGATAGAACTATAAACAAGGTCTGTGGACCGTCACTGAGGACATTAGAACTGAGGTATGTTAAAGTAGCTAACACTGACACGGTACCTGGTCCTGTACTGTGTCAGTGTGACAGGTTACAGGAGTTAGAGCTGTATAAGGTGACACTGGGTGACAGGGACCTGGGCCTTACACCAAATATGACATTGTTACAGGAGGTAAGGTTACGTACAGTAAATATGACATCATCGGGGTGGGGTAGGTGGCTACAGTCTGTTATTGATAACCACCATCAGTTTGTTGTTAGACTGTTGGACACTAACATAGACAGACATACTGTGTCTACTATTCACTCCTCACCACATTTATCTGTAACATGGGATGTTGTTATCATGTTAGAGTTTACCAGAGTATGGCCACTGACACAGGACACACAATAAATATTATATTGTTATAACTTAAATCTGACTGGTTAAATAGGTAAGTTTACAATAAATCAACTCCTCTGTGTATCACAGATTTATAATAAGGTAAGTTTGTAGTTTTGTTTTAGTATAAATACAATATTATAACTATCATATGTTAACACAGTATCAAGGTCAATATGGCTGATTATGTAGTTAATATTACTTATTTTTTCTTCAGTTTGTGTTTCGATTTGTTTCTCACAAGGTAAGAATTTATTATTTCTTTTTTTATTATTCAGTTTAATTTCAAATGTTTAATTAAAATAAAATCCTGAGTGAAACAAGAAAGCAAAGGTTAGTACTTATTAATCAATATCTAAGATCTTGTTAAATATATAATTTATTTTCCAATCAGTATTTCTTACGATAAGTTATGCTACTTTTCCCAGTAAACATGGTAAAACAAAAAATATTTGTGTTTGTAAATGAAGGTTTCTTTATCTGTTATTTCCCAGCACCATATCTGTACACTGTGTTAGGCTACATAATGTTTTGTACGCGATGTTTATTTCCAGGTTGACGAGTTTTCAGAAATCTGAGGAAACGGACATTTTATGTTTTCTGAAAATCGATGAACTTAATGTACTGTGTATTAATGTTGTATTGATCATGGGCGGATCTAGTGGTGGGGTTGTTACCATGTTTAAAAAGTATACGTAAGATTATGAAAATATGACAAAATTACAGGAAGTTACCCTTCAAAGTCCTCATTAAGGATAATTATAATAGATTAATGAAGTTTGTCTGCTACCTTCCAAATATACATATTAAATAAAGTCTGTTATAGCGCAATATTATAGACAGGCGACATGTTACAAATATACAGATATGTCTTGTATTATTTATTTCTTTTCATTCAATATGTTTCTTTTTTGGGGTTATTTTTTCTCGGGGGGGAGGGGTCTGTTACATGTAAGTGAGGTTCGTGGGGGCAGAGAGGGGGAAGGGGGGCTGTTTTATGTAGGTGAGGTTCTTTGGGGCGGAGAGGGGGAAGGGGGGGCTGTTACATGTAGGTGAAGTTCGTGGGGGGGGGGGGGGTCTGTTACATATAGGTGAGGTTCGTGGGGGCGGAAAGGGGGGTATGTTACATGTATGCGAGATTCTTGGGGGCGGAGAGGGGAGGGGGTCTGTTACATGTATGTGAGTTTCTTGGCGGCAGAGAGGGGGAGGGGGTCTGTTACATGTATGTTAGATTCTTGGGGGCGGGGAGGGGGAGGGGGACTGTTCCATGAAGGTGAGGTTCTTAGGGGCGGAGGGGGGGTTGTTACATGTATGTGAGGTTCTTGGGGCAGAGAGGGGAATGGGTCTGTTACATCTTGGTGAGGTTCTTGTGGGCGGAGAGGGGGAGGGGGTCGGTTACATGTAGGTGAGGTTCTTGGGGGGGGGGGGGGGGGGGGCGGAGAGGGGGAGGGGGACTGTTACATGTAGGTGAAAAGACAAGGTTCTTAATTCTAGCGCATTTGACATCATTACTTAAAAGAGCTAGTTAACTGGGGAGGCCGGCAATTCATGATTTTATGTCGTAGCTCGGAATTCGTTATAGTTTCAATATATGAGTTTGAAAAAAATCGATAAATATATACGTAAAACATGAGAAAAGGAAAAAAGAAATTGTGTAACAACCTCTATATGTAACGGAACTGGGAGCTGATATTTTACATCCGTTTTAGTGCATTGCATTATAATTATGTATTGTATATATAATGTATTTTGAGTCCTTTGTATATAATAAAGAAAAATGAAGTAAATTTTGAATTAAATTACTCTTCACAAATATTTGTTGTTCATAGACAAAGAGAGGTAACTCTAGCAGAATGTGATCACAATTAATGAGAAAGGCGTCATTACATGTACATGTGTATGAAGAAAGGGATATTTGTCGACAAAAATATACCCGAGTGATGACACATGAACTTAGATTTTTATGCATTCAAAAGCCATGAAAAGCTGCCGAAAAAGTAACAATTAAATTATGGCACTTGGACTTGAACTGGTGAAGAAATTGGTTGATTTCAATGAAACTTTATACAGTGGATATAACGAAATGCAGAGATTAAAGGTGCAAGAGTCACAAAGGGGATTTGTGTCCAAAAATACTTATTGGAGCTGTGACCAAAAGAGTTATGTTTTTATGCATTCTTAATGTAAAATCCAAATCAGGAAATAAGCATGTTATAGTTAATATAACATTCTGATTTGCTAACAAACATGAAAACTTGTGGTGCAGTCTTACTTGACCTTGACCTAATTCTTCTAGTGATTTTGCGATTAAATGCTACAATGAAACAAAAACTACAATTTGTAGATGTATCAAACTTGCACATAAAATACATATGTACACAAAGTTACATGAAGTGACCTTGACCTAGTTTAACTATTGTCTGAGCAATCTTTAAAAGTTCGTTTTAGACGATTTAGTAGAAAATTAAGGTTAAACCCATGCCTATAATTTGTCGCTATAGGCCTAGGTTAGATCTTATCGATCTGATGTCTTTATCGGATACAATCTGACATGAAAAAAGGATTAGAGTTCAGCAAAGTCATTTATCTCTGTCATCATTATCCGCTGCAGTTTGGACTCTGTGACAGTTTCCTGTAGTTGTATCGGACTTAAATTACAGTTTCCATGAGTTAAATCGGAGTTAACCTGGACTTGGTGGCATCTTTCGATCTTTACACAGATCCTCATGGTTGATATAAGTCTCTAGGTCAGGTTACTGTTGTTATAATGGAGCAACTATAATTTGATTTTAGAGGACGGCATATGAAAAAAAATCCCGCTTCAAAAATATCCCGGCCACAAGAATACTTTATATACAATAAGTAGAATTAATGCAAACTGTCATTAAAGTAAGATACAGGAACGGGAAACTGTGATTAAAGTCAGATACAACAACAGGAAATTGTCAATAAAATCAGGTACAACAACAGGAAATTGTCATTATAGTCAGATACAATAACAGGAAACAGTCATTAAAGTCAGATACAGGAACGGGAAACTGTCATAAGAATCACATGAAAATATCATTGCAGTCAGATACAATCACATGAAATTGTCATTGAAGTCAGATACAACCACAGGAAATTGTCATTATAGTCAGATACAAGAACAGGAAACTGACATTACGATCACAGGAAAATATCATTACAGTAAGATACAATCATTTCAAACTGTCATTAAAGTCCGATATAACAACAGGAAATTGTCATTTTAGTCAGATACAACAACAGGAGAATATCATTAAAGTCAGATACAATCAAAGGAAACAGTAATAAAAGTCAGATACAGAAACGGGAAAATATCGTTACAATCAGAAACAACGACATGAAACTGTCATTAAAGTCAGATACAACAAAAGGAAATTGTCAATAAAATTAGGTACAACAACGGGAAATTTTCAATAAAATCTGGTACAACAACAGGAAATTGTCATTATAGTCAGATACAATCACAGGAAACAGTCATTAAAATCAGATACAGGAATGGGAAACTGTCATTAAAATCACAGGAAAATATCATTACAGTCAGATACAATCATATGAAATTGTCAATAAAGTCAGATACAACAACAAGAAATTATCAATAAAATTAAGTACAACAACAGGAAATTGTCGTCATAGTCAGATACAACAACAGGAAACTATCATAAAAAGTTAGATATTATCACTTATACACAGTCATTATAGTAAGATACAAGAACAGGAAATTTTCATTGAAGTCAGATACAACAAGAGGAAATTGTTATTAAAGTCAGATACAACAACAGGAAAGTGTCGTTATAGTCAGATACAACAACAGGAAATTGTCATTAAAAACAGATACAATCACCAGAAAGAGTAATTAAAGTCAGATACAACCACAGGAAATTGTCATTATAGTCAGATACAGGAACGGGAAACTGTCATTACAATCACAGGAAAATATCATTACAGTCAGGTACAATCACATGAAACTGTCATTCATGTCGGATACAAAAAACAAGAAATTGTCATTATAGTCAGATACAATAACAGGAAACAGTCATTAAAGTCAGATACAGGAACGGGAATTTGTCATTATAATCACATGAAAATATCATCACAGTCAGATACAATCATAAAAAACTGTCATTAAAGTTTGATACAACATCAGGAAATTGTCATTATAGTTAGATACAACAACAGGACATTATCATTAAAGTCAGATACAATCACAGGAAACAGTAATAAAAGTCAGATACAGGAACGGAAAACTATCGTTACAATCTGATGCAAACACATGAAACTGGCATTAAAGTCAGATACAACAACAGAAAATGATCAATGAAATTAGGTACAACAACAGGAAATTGTCATTGCAGTCAGATACAATCACATGAAATTGTCAATAAAGTCAGATACAACAACAAGAAATTGTCATTATAGCCAGATACAACAACAGGAAACTATCATTAATGTCAGATACTGTCACATGAAACAGTAATAAAAGTCAGATACAGGAACGGGAAACTATCGTTACAATCAGATACAACCACATGAAGCCGTCAATAAAGTCAGATACAACAACAGAAAACTATAATTAGAGTTAGATACAACAACAGGAAACTATCATTAGAGTCAGATACAACAACAGGAAACTATCATTAATGTCAGTTACAACAACAGGAAACTCTCATTGCAGTCAGATACGACCTCAGAAAATTGTGAATAAAGTCAAATATAATCACAGGAAACTGTCATTACAGTCAAATAAAACAACAGGAAACTCATTCAAGTAATATACAATCACAGTCAGAGACAGCCAAAGGACACTATCATTAAAGTCTGACTGAACTACAAGATGTCATATACAATCACAGGAAAATATCATTACAGTCAGATAAAATCACATGAAACTGTCATTAAAGTCAGATAGAACAACAGGAAACTCTCAATAAAATTAGGTACAACAACAGGAAATTTTCAATAAAATCTGGTTCAACAACAGGAAATTGCCATTATAATCAGATACAATCACAGGAAACAGGCATTAAAACCGGATACAGGAACGGATAACTGTCATAAGATCACAGGAAAATATCATTACTGTCAGATACAATCACATGAAAATGTCAATAAAGTCAGATACAACAACAGGAAATTATGAATAAAATTGAGTACAACAACAGGAAATTGTCATTATAGTCAGATACAACAACAGGAAACTATCATTAAAATTAGATATTATCATAAGAAACAGTCATTAAAGTCAGATACAACAACAGGAAATTGTCATTAAAGTCAGATAAAAGAACAGGAAATTATCATTAAAGTCAGATACAACAAGATGAAATAATTATTAAAGTCAGATACAACAACAGGAAATTTTGTTATAGTCAGATACAACAACAGAAAATTGTCATTAAAATCAGATACAATCACAAGAAGGGGTAATTAAAGTCTGAAACAACCACAGGAAATTGTCATTAAAACAGATACAATCACAAGAAGGAGTAATTAAAGTCAGTTATAGGAACGGGAAACTGTCAATTCGATTACAGGAAAATAACATTACAGTCAGGTACAATAACATGAAACTGTCATTAATGTCAGATACAACAACAGGAAATTGTAATTATAGTCAGATACAATAACAGGAAACAGTCACTAAAGTCAGATAAAGGAACGGTAAACTGTCATTACAATCACAGGAAAATATCATTACAGTCAGATATAATCACATGAAACTGCTATTAAAGTCAGATACAACAACAGGAAACTATCATTAAAGTCAGATACAATCACAGGAAACAGTATTAAAAGTCAGATACAGGAACGGGAAACTATCGTTACAATAACATTCAAACACATGAAACTGGCATTGAAGACAGATACAACAACAGGAAATTATCAATAAAATTAGGTACAACAACCGGAAACTGTCATTACAATGATAATGTCCTGTTGTTGTATCTAACTATAATGACAATTTCCAGATGTTGTATCAAACTTTAATGATAGTTTCATGTAATTGTAATGACAGTTTCCCGTTCCTGTATCTGAATATAATGACAATTTCCTGTTGTTGTATCTGACTTTAATTACCCCTTTTTGTGATTGTATCTGTTTTTAATGACAATATCCTGTTGTTGTATCAGACTATAACGACAATTTCATGTTGTTGTATTTGACTTTAATGATAATTTCCTGTTGTTATATCTGATTTTATTGACTGTTTCTTGTAATTATATCTCACTTTAATGATAGTTTCCTGTTGTTGTATCTGACTATAATGACAATTTCCTGTTGTTGTATCTGACCTTATTGACAATTTTATGTGATTGTATCTGACTGTAATGATATTTTCCTGTGATTGTAATGACAGTTTTCCGTTCCTGTATCTGATTTTAATGACTGTTTCCTATGATTGTATCTGACTATTATGGCAATTTTCTGTTGTTGTACCAGATTTTATTGAAAATTTCCTGTTGTTGTACCTAATTTTATTCACAATTTCTTGTTGTTGTATCTGACTTTAATGAAAGTTTCATGTCATTGAAATGATATTTCAATCACAGGAAAATATCATTACAGTCAGATATAATCACATGAAACTGCTATTAAAGTCAGATACAACAATAGGAAACTATCATTAAAGTCAGATACAATCACAGGAAACAGTAATAAAAGTCAGATACAGGAACGGGAAACTATCGTTACAATCTGAAGCAAACACATAAATCTGGCATTAAAGTCAGATACAACAACAGGAAATCATCAATAAAATTATGTACAACAACCGGAAACTGTCATTACAGTCAGATACAATCACATGAAATTGTCAATTAAGTCAGATACAAGAAATAATCATAAATGTCAGGTACTGTCACATGAAACAGTAATAAAAGTCAGATACAGGAACTGAAAACTATCGTTAAATCGCAGGAAACTATCATTACAGTCAGATTCAATCATATGAAGCCGTCAAAAAAGTCAGATACAACAACAGGAAACTGTCATTAAAGTCAGATACAACCACAGCAAACTGTCATTGCAGTCAGATACAACCACAGTAAATTGTGAATAAAGTCAAAAATTATTACAGTTAACTGTCATTACAGTCAGATACAGGAAACTCAATGAAGTAATATACAATCTCAGTCAGAAACAGCCAAAGGACACTATCATTAATAGTATCTGACTTAATTGACAATTTCATGTGATTGTATCTGACTGTAATGACAGTTTCCTGTACCTCATTTTATTGATAATTTCCTGTTGTTGTATCTCACTTTAATGCCAGATTAATGTGTTTGCTTCAGACTGTAACGATAGTTTCCCGTTCCTGTATCTGACTTTTATTACTGTTTCCTGTGATTGTATCTGACTTTAATGATAAAGTCTGACAGAACTACAGGAAGTCATATACAATCACAGGAAAATATCATTACAGTCAGATACAATGACATGAAACTTTCATGAAAGTCAGATACAACAACAGGAAATTGTCAATAAAATTAGGTACAACAACAGGAAATTTTCAATGAAATCTGATACAACAACAGTAAATTGCCATAATAGTCAGATATAATCACAGGAAACAGTCATTAAAATCAGATACAGGAACGGAAAACTTTCATAACAATTACAGGAAAATATCATTACAGTCAGATACAACAACAGGAAATTATCAATAAAATTAAGTGCAACAACAGGAAATTGTCATTATAGTCAGATACAGGAACGGGAAACTATCATTAAAGTGAGATATAATCACAAGAAACAGTCATTAAAGTCTGATAAAACAACAGGACATTATCATTTAAGTCACATACAACAAGATGAAATTGTCATTAAAGTCAGATACAACAACAGGAAATTGTCGTTATAGTCTGATACAACAACAGGATATTGTCATTAAAAACAGATACAATCACAAGAAGGGGTAATAAAAGTCAGATACAACAACAGGAAATTGTCATTATATTCAGATACAGAAACGGGAAACTGTCATTACAATCACAGGAAAATATCATTGCAGTCAGAAACAATCACATGAAACTGTCATTAATGTCAGATACAACAACAGGAAATTGTCATGATCGTCAGGAAACAGTCACTAAAGTCAGATACAGGAACGGGAAACTGTCATAAGATCACAGGAAAATATCATTACAGTCAGATACAATCACATGAAACAGTCATTAAAGTCAGATACAACAACAGGATACTATCATCAAAGTCAGATACAATCACAGGAAACAGTAATAAAAGTCAGAAACATGAACGGGAAACTATCGTTACAATAAGATGCAAACACATGAAACTGGCATTAACGTCAGATACAACAACAGGAAACTGTCATTAAAGTCAGATACAACCACAGCAAACTGTCATTGCAGTCAGATACAACCACAGAAATATGTGAATAAAGTCAAATATAATCACAGTTAACTGTCATTACAGTCAGATACAACAACAGGAAACTATCATTAAAGTCAGATACTTTCACATGAAACATTAATAAAAGTCAGATACAGGAACGGAAACTATCGTTAAATCACAGGAAACTATCATTACAGTCGGATTCAATCGCTTGAAGCCGTCAAAAAAGTAAGATACAACAACAGAAAACTATCATTAGAGTCAGATACAACAACAGGAAACTATTATTAATGTCAGTTACAACAACAGGAAACTGTCGTTAAAGTCAGATACAACCACAGCAAACTGTCATTGCAGTCAGATACAACCACAGAAAATTATGAATAAAGTCAAATATAATCACAGTTAACTGTCATTACAGTCAGGTACAACAACAGGAAACTCTCATAAAAGTTATATACATGAAAGTCAGATTCAACAACAGGAAACTGTTATTACAGTCAAATAAAACAACAGGAAACTTATTCAAGTAATATACAATCACAATCAGAGACAGCCAAAGGACACTATCTTTAAAGTCTGACAGAACGACAGGAAGTCATATACAATCACAGTAAATTGTCAAAAAATTCAAATACATGCTAAAAAAACTGTTATTAAGGTCATATACAGTCAGATTTTACAACAGGAAACTGTCATTACAGTCAGATACAACCACAGAAAACTGTCATCACAGTCACATGCTACAACAGGGAACTCTAATTAAAGTCTTATACAACCACATGAAACTGGCATTGAAGTCAGATACAAAAACAGTAAACTGTCAATTAAGTCAAATAAAAGCTAAGAAACTGTTATTAACGTCAAATACAGTCACAGGAATCTTTCACTACTGACAGAATGAATAACAGGAAAATGTCATAACAGTCAGATACAGCCACAGGAAATTATCATTACAATCAGATACAACAACAGGAAACTGTCATGAAAGTCAGAAACAGCGACATGAAACTGTCTATCAAGGCAGATACAACCACAGGAAACTGTCATTAAACCCAGGTAGAAAGAAATTGTCATTACAGCCAGATGCAAACACTGGAAACTTTCATTATATGTAAAACGTCAGGAAATGGTCATTTAACCGACATACAAACACACCAAACTATCATTACAGTCAAATATAAATATCGAAAACTTTCATTAAAGTCATTTATAACCACAGAAAACTGTGATTAAATTCAGAAATAACCACAGGAAGCTGTCATTAAAGTCAGATACAATCACAGGAAATTGTCGTTATAGTCTGATACAACAACAGGATATTGTCATTAAAAACAGATACAATCACAAGAAGGGGTAATAAAAGTCAGATACAACAACAGGAAATTGTCATATTCAGATACAGAAACGGGAAACTGTCATTACAATCACAGGAAAATATCATTGCAGTCAGAAACAATCACATGAAACTGTCATTAATGTCAGATACAACAACAGGAAATTGTCATGATCGTCAGATACAATAACAGGAAACAGTCACTAAAGTCAGATACAGGAACGGGAAACTGTCATAAGATCACAGGAAAATATCATTACAGTCAGATACAATCACATGAAACAGTCATTAAAGTCAGATACAACAACAGGAAACTATCATCAAAGTCAGATACAATCACAGGAAACAGTAATAAAAGTCAGAAACATGAACGGGAAACTATCGTTACAATAAGATGCAAACACATGAAACTGGCATTAACGTCAGATACAACAACAGGAAAGTGTCATTAAAGTCAGATACAACCACAGCAAACTGTCATTGCAGTCAGATACAACCACAGAAATATGTGAATAAAGTCAAATATAATCACAGTTAACTGTCATTACAGTCAGATACAACAACAGGAAACTATCATTAAAGTCAGATACTTTCACATGAAACAGTAATAAAAGTCAGATACAGGAACGGAAACTATCGTTAAATCACAGGAAACTATCATTACAGTCGGATTCAATCGCTTGAAGCCGTCAAAAAAGTAAGATACAACAACAGAAAACTATCATTAGAGTCAGATACAACAACAGGAAACTATTATTAATGTCAGTTACAACAACAGGAAACTGTCGTTAAAGTCAGATACAACCACAGCAAACTGTCATTGCAGTCAGATACAACCACAGAAAATTATGAATAAAGTCAAATATAATCACAGTTAACTGTCATTACAGTCAGGTACAACAACAGGAAACTCTCATAAAAGTTATATACATGAAAGTCAGATTCAACAACAGGAAACTGTTATTACAGTCAAATAAAACAACAGGAAACTTATTCAAGTAATATACAATCACAATCAGAGACAGCCAAAGGACACTATCATTAAAGTCTGACAGAACGACAGGAAGTCATATACAATCACAGTAAATTGTCAAAAAAGTCAAATACATGCTAAAAAACTGTTATTAAGGTCATATACAGTCAGATTTTACAACAGGAAACTGTCATTACAGTCAGATACAACCACAGAAAACTGTCATCACAGTCACATGCTACAACAGGGAACTCTCATTAAAGTCTTATACAACCACATGAAACTGGCATTGAAGTCAGATACAAAAACAGTAAACTGTCAATTAAGTCAAATAAAAGCTAAGAAACTGTTATTAACGTCAAATACAGTCACAGGAATCTTTCACTACTGACAGAATGAATAACAGGAAAATGTCATAACAGTCAGATACAGCCACAGGAAATTATCATTACAATCAGATACAACAACAGGAAACTGTCATGAAAGTCAGAAACAGCGACATGAAACTGTCTATCAAGGCAGATACAACCACAGGAAACTGTCATTAAACCCAGGTAGAAAGAAATTGTCATTACAGCCAGATGCAAACACTGGAAACTTTCATTATATGTAAAACGTCTTCAAATTCAATAGCATCATTTAAGAACAGATTAATTTGTAGCATGGTCAGATTCAGAAACTGTCACTACAGTCAGATATAGCCACAGGAAATTGTCATTACAGTCAGATACAATAATAGAAAGCTGTCATTACGGTCAGATAGAGTCACAAGAAAACTATAATATAAGTCATATTCAACCACAGGAAACTGTAATAAAATCAGATACATCAACAGGAAACTGTCATTAAATTCAGATACATACACGAGAAACTGTCATTACAGTCATATACAGCCACAGCAAACTGTCATTACAGTCAGATTCAACCACAGGGAATTCTGATTAAAGTCTGATACAATCACTGTGACAGGAACCTGTCATTAAATCAAGATACACTTACAGGAAATGGTCATTTAACCGACATACAAACACACCAAACTATCATTACAGTCAAATATAAATATCGAAAACTTTCATTAAAGTCATTTATAACCACAGAAAACTGTGATTAAATTCAGAAATAACCACAGGAAGCTGTCATTAAAGTCAGATACAATCACAGGAAACTGTTAATGAAGTCAGATACAATCACAGAAACTGTCATAAAAGGCAGATAGAACATAAGGAAACTCACATTAAAGTCAGATTCAACAAAAGAAACTGTCATTAAAGTCAGATACAACAAGAGGAAATTGTCATAACAGTCAGATACAACAACGAGAAACTGTGATTTTGGTCAGGTACAACCAAAGGCAACTGTCATTTACGTCACACTATAAGAATGAGTTGTGACAAAACGTCGTTTTTGGGGTGATATTATAAAGATACCTAATCTGTATTATTTCTTTAAATTATTACCGAAAGGAAACACCAGAATGGAAAAATTTTTGGTAACTATTTTAATCACCTCATGAAAATTACCTCATCGGTAACTTAAATTTAGTGATATTTAATTTTCGTAGAATTAATATCACCATATCGAAAATTTTAATTTCGTTTGGGTTATTCCCCTTTGATCGTAACGCAGCCTGTATACTAGAACCGTTTGCTAAGAAGTGTAAAATGACTTGGATATTACCCGATCAAATGATATATTTGAAACAAATATATCTATGAAAGAAAATAATAATTTCAAATATTACTTGAGTTAATAGGTTCGAGCATGTACTTATGTCAGAAAATGGCCGTGAGCCCTGTCTAACTCTCGTCGATAGTGGCTCGTCTGACCGACAATTCTTTAAGAAATTAACTTTTGCAAAATGGTTATTTATTGATATTAAACGTCTTCAAATTCAATAGCATCATTTAAAACCTGATAAATTTACAGCATGGACCATACATGCACGTTTCGGGTACTAAACCCTCGTCAGTGATCCTAAGTCTAAACAATGTAATATGGTCAAAAAGTATGAAAATTATTATGGCCAAAAATATACCAAAAGACGTAGCAGAATGGGTGGGATATGATGCTACAGGACCCACGTTTTAGAAATTTCAAGAAATTTTGTAACAGAAAATTTGAAATGCGTTGACGAGACAAACGATCAACCGAAGTTGATCGAACTTGCTAGGGTATCTTCTTTAAATTAGAAAAAAAATCAACATTTATAAACAGTATGATGTCTACAAATTAATTGAAAATAATCGGTACTGTAGTATTTGTTTATTTGTTTGTATTTTGATCTCGGTACAAATCTCGTGCCCGGGGAGATTTCGTTTGAGAGTTGCTATGCGTCGTTGTTTACGAATGCCATTCTGTACGCTGATTGGTTGTTTGATCTCGTACTAAGCTCCGCCTTTTTCTTTTTCTGTCTATCATGAAATAAAGGGTAGCTGTGAGAGCATCAATTATCTATCAATCCACGTTTCTAGAATACAATATCATATAAATGATAAATCTCAAGATAAGGCATGATACATAAATCAAGTTATATTTATTTATTTATTATATTATTTATTTATATATCTATTGATCTTTCTTTATGATGAGGACTTGCATCAACACAAAAGGGATACAAACCGCACAATCTGCCCTTCATTTCACAATTTTAAGACAACCTCGGAAATTGGCTTGTAAGTTTCATAAAATACAAATGTAATATAAAAAATTATTTAAAAAAAACATAAAAGAAATGAAATAAATGAATTGGAGTTCAAGTGAACTGAAATAATTATGAATACGGTGGATTTTTCTTTGCTTTTTGGAAGAATGATAAGAGAATGAAATAGGGAAAATACATGTACTTTCGTCAGGTACTATTTACCGACGTGTCGTACCCGAAAATGGGAATGACATGGCCACATCTTTTAATTCAAACAGTAAATTTTTGTTCATTCATCATGAGATATAGTACGTATACATACATTATGTCTTTAAACAATGAGACAATATTGTTCATCATCCAAAGTTTTGTTTTCTAAACCGGGCAAAATAAAATCTGAAATACATGTGACATGATTTGAAAAAAAATATACGCGTCATTAATCAAATTTCTTGCGATTCCCTCCTTTTTTTGATTTCATTGTAAATGTTTGATACTAAGATGTGATTAATGGCTAAGAAAGTAAAACTCTGCTTTCTCGCATCTTCATTCAAAAAAATCAGTGGACATGTCCGCAGTACAACATGCTAGGCAGTATCGACAAATGAAGTAAATATTATCTTGGACATTAGAGCTACATGTACATAAAAATTTGAATAATGGTGTAAATTAATGAACACATTTATTCTTCAAATCTTTCATACAACAAATAGTATAATATGGGAACATTTTCGTGAATCTGAACCCCGTCAACAACAGATGTCTCTCAGTCCCCTGTTTATGACAATTATAGCACGTTGTACTGTAGGTGTCATCCCGATTGTCCAACATTTATATTAAAAAGGTTATCTTTATATTAGGTTTATTAATTGTGGTGAATGAACAATGAATAAATGTGTCATTTCGTTGATGCTATTTTTTCTTCCCGTCCTGTATCCATACACACACCCCTTTTCATTGGCGGATTAAGAGGGGGCACATCCTCCAAAGGTACAGTATAGATTTAATTTCTGGTAGGTTTGAAGAATTTTGCTGCCAATCTCCAGCTAACTTTATGTGGCCTCAGGATTCACTTGAATCTCTTTTTTACAATAATAAAAAATCCGACGCTAACTAACGTGAACTAATGTATTCCCTTCCATATGATCAAATGAATTTTCTACCATTCTGTTTTTAATCTATACAAAGTAAATTAACATTGCCCTTACATCAAAAGGGATTGGATTTATGATATGCAACCCCCTCCCCTTCGTTTGCCAGATACAATGTACATCATATTTTCACAATTAATGATTCCTTTCCAATCAATTGATAAAATAAAGTCACAGTATACTTACTTCATCAAACATCTCTTTAGAACCCCCTGTCCCCCACTAGGACTATGCCCTGGTTCCACTGGGATAGAGGCCTTTTGATATATTATATGTTCCCTTTCAACTCAAATCCTGTGACCGCCCCTGCTTTTGACATAGGGAATAAAAACGAATAAGGTGAATTGGTGCAAAAATAAAAACATGTGTTTGTGAGACACGAATGCCCCCGATGGCATCTTTGTCGGTAAAACAGCTGAAAGTAGTTCACATTTTGAGGTCAAGGTCACAAGGTCAAATTTGGTATCCATGGAAAGGTCTTGCCACAAGAAAGTCATATATGAAATATGAAAGCCATATCACTTACCATTCAAAAGTCATGGCTAAAGTTTAGTTTGTCAAAAGTAGGTCAAACTCCACGGTCAAGGTCACGAGGTCAAAAATTATGGTATCAATTGAGGTCTTGTCACAAGGAATACATCTGTAAAATATAAAGCCCTATCACTTACCATTCAAAAGTTGTGGTCAAATCTAAAGTTTTTCAAAAGCAGGTCAAACTCCAAGGTCAAGGTCACAAGGTCAAAATTTTTGGTATCCATGGAAAGGTCTTGTAACAAGGAATACATATTTGAAATATAAAAGCCCTATCATTTACCATTCAAAAGTTATGGCCAAGGTTAAAGTTTTTGCGGACAAACAAACAAACAGAGAGACAGACGGACGGACAGACCAAAAACTAAACGCCCCTGAATCTTCGATTACGGGGGCATAAAAAAAGATTACTTGTTTTTTGAAAGTGTTTTGAGTAAATACATTTGTAACACACACCCTCTGCCTTACCCGCTCTTTATTAGGCAGCAACAAGAGGCCTAGGGGCCACATTGCCCACCTGAGGACACTGAAACTCTTGGAGCAATAATGTGATTAATATAAATAAATGCTTATCACAAAAAAATGAAGAAATTAGATTTAAGTATAAAATATTTTAGGAAAACATTAAGTAACTTGAATAGCACAATTTCTCACTTTGAGCCTTTTGCTCAGGTGAGCTAACAAGAGTAAAAGAATCATAATATATTGAAATTCTTTTGAAGAACACATGCAGGATTTCTGAATATAGTAAAAGAGAATACCAGCCTTGTACAGTGTTGCAGGATACAGATCACAATTGATGCATATCTAGGTCATTGTCAAGTGTGGGAGAGATCAACATGTGGTTTTTTTTTCTATGTGACTCAAATAAAATTTTTAATCATTAAATGTAGTGTCAATGTCAGAATGTGTTTGAGCTGGTGCGATTAAAGAATTTATCTCCTATTTTGGTAAGAAAGTACTCGAAAAATAACTGGGATCTGGATTCTAGAAGCGCGGTTTGATATGTAAGTCAAGCTGTTCTAACAATGACTTATAAGTCCTTGATTCTAAGAATGACAGATTTTATCTATATCATAAGAAACTATTGATACTTTGAAAATTCCGGTATTTTAGTGTACATTCTTGGACAAATACGTAAAACGTATCACAGATGAATAGACATACTTTGTATTATAATCGATGTAGTGTTAAGGTATCCGTTGTACAAATAAATATCAAGTATATTTTATAGTTAGAATCATGGCATATTTTTACCTAAATATACCAAATACAACAAAAATAATGGTTTCTATCATCAAAGGTCAACATGCCGTCCGTCACTCAAGCCATGGAAACTATGGAGACACTGCCGAAGATCACCGAGATAATTTTAACACTGTTTAAATGGACGAGACGTCCGCGAGGTCTTCATTTGTACAATCGATAGAGTCTAATATACATTCTGAGCCTGTTTTCTTCACTATGGTTACGGGTTATAGGGGCTCATTATTACCTCCAACTATCGCACCAAGGCCTAGATTATAGATGCAGAGAGAGAGAGAGAGAGAGAGAGAGAGAGGGAGGGAGAGAGAGAGAGAGAGAGACAGAGGACTCTCTAGTGGCTTCCAAGGTCTCTACTTGGAATATTATTTTTTTCCTCTAATTTTTTATAAAAACACCATTAATTCCGCTCTAATTTATATCTTATCTATATTTATCTGCCTGTACTTTTAGCGAGTTTTACCAATTTTAATTTGAAAAAAAAAGGATGTCAACTCATGGATATCTTATTTGAATCTGTAGTTTAGAGGTGACAAAAATTCCCCCTCTTTTTTCATAAGGGGGGGGGGGGGTAGCATTCCAAATTCTATACATTAACGATTATTTTTTCTAATCAGGAATATAGAAATTGACTATCTAATAATTTATGGGTGATGGGGAGTAACACCCCTCCAGGGTCCTGGTATCTTTTTTTTTTTTTTTATTAATTTATCTATTTCTTTTACCAAAAAAAATTATTTTTCTCCATTGAATGCATAATGTGTTTTCAAACACCCCCTTTCCCCGTCTTGACAGACTGAATCTCCCCTAGAAAAGTTTCTAGATTCCGCCACATGTTAAATCGCCCCTCGAGTTCTCCTGGCTTATATCGCTTTTAACCTTGGCTTGAGCTGTCTCGTCGAAACTTGGAATAAACATCGCGGGTGACCAACACTTTCACGGTTCGCTGCCTTCGTCACTACGGTTACGGTTCAACTCCAGCTATCATGGATACCCTACATTCGGAGAGGAGGGGGAAGCAGTTTCTATGATTTGGGAGTAACCATTTGACTTAGGGGGTGTGAAGAATTTGCGCAAAATATTTTGGATCGTATTCCCACCTCCCTTTTTTGATTCTGGACCAGGCTACACTGTAGATTAAAATATATTATCATGATAAAAAACTACTTATCCGGCCCGGTAGACCGCGCACAAAACTTCTGGCTTTGAAAAACGCGAAAAAGAGTACCCCCCCCCCCCCCCTCTTACAATCAAATGGTTGCACTCTTTCCTAGATAGATTTTACCGGTAATGTATTTATCTATGCTTATAAGTATCCGACATTCGGGTTTATTACTAAGAAGGAGAAAGGGGCGATGTATTTTAAGCTTATAGCTATTATCAGAACGTATTATTAACGTCCCTGTTATCATGATTAATATTTTGGAATTATACCCAGTATTGGTCTTAACCAAAATATAAATAAAGTCATGACTGAAAATCGGATAATTCGAGATGTATTTAGCAAGTATTGAGATATATCCCATTTTGATAAAGCAAATAACAAATTTTCAAATAATATGTATGGCTCTATAAAAAGCCGTTTCGAACAGTGTTGGAGTGGTGCACTGCCGGGGGAGTTGAATCGAGGCTCGAAGCCCTACCCCCGGGGAGGGTTTAGGTGCGGGAGGGCGATAACCCCTCCCGCAGGGGGATCCGGGGACCTTCCCTGGAAAATCTTGTGAAAAGTAGATGCAAATTGTGCAATCGAAACCGTTTGGTCTTTCTTTCCCCACTTTTATTTCCTTCATGAAACTAATGAATCAATGTAAAGAGGATTTGCGGGAACCCCCCCCCCCCTCTGGAATTTGCACACAAAAAATCCTTGTCTCTCCCGTTTTTGCATGTTTATTTTCCCAAAACTTATAAACAGGCTAAACTATTTAATTTCAAAGATTTTTTTTTAAATCGAGATGGTATTACGAAATACATGTAGTGTATGATGAAAGTAAATTCAGATGTTGCCAAATTTCCAAGGAATTCATCATTGACATCATTTTTAAAGATTTCCTTTTCTGCCTTCCTGTTTCTCACAGTTAGTGTAATATATCAATTTGCTCCAAAAAATGTTTTAGTTGTAAAATGGAGAAGCAAAATCGTAGAGCGAAATGTTAGGTCAAAATCGTAAAACTAGGTAGGTCTGTAATAATTACATCTGAAGAATGGTAAATACGGCACGGTCCGTATGATTTTTAGGAGGGGAAGCTTTGGTTTTTTGTCGGAGCAGGATTATTTTTTTTCTCTCGGGATCAGCGCAATTTTTTTCAGGCAAAATTTGAGCCGGAATTTTTTTTCGACCAAGAGATGACTTTGTGCATGTACAAAAAATCTGTATCAATTATTACAGACGTACTTTATTTTTATTCAAAATTAAAAATGTCTATTTTTCTGCCAATTTCCTTTTATTCATTTCTTAAGAGAGTGATAAACGAGTTTTACAAATTTAATCTGTACATCAAGCTCATTTAACAGTATCAGGAAAGAGGAAGGGGGTGGCGCTCAAGACAATACATTTGTATTTGTAAATTAGTTGATACTAAACTTTTTTCTGTGAAGCTTGTACTCTGTATATCTACTTATTATTATAGCCCTTGAGAAAGCCATGTCACGTTCATGTATACATATAAGCATCTACAAAAGTATTGACATTTCAACTGTGGACTTTACAATGAAAGAAATTACAAATAGCTTTGACGAGCGAAGCGATCCGAAAAATTTTCAAGTATTTAAAGCTGAATTGTGAGGCTTCAAATTCATGTCATATGCAAAGAATCATAAGAGCAAGATAATTATTCTGTCACACCATAGGCAAATTAATTTTTTTCCGAAAAAAAAAACCATGCCCCCCCCCTTCCCCCAAACATCAATTGGACCGTGTCTATATAAAAATATATTGGAGGAGGGTGTCGTCATCTCCGGACCCCTGCAACCGCTGCACAGAATTTCATGAAACCTTACAGCAAGCAAGCACTCAAGGTCCTCAACCAAGTTTGTGTTTTTCGTGCCGATCGTTTAAAAATATGCATGGCCACCGAGGGCTCTGATTGGCTGACACTCTTTTGACTTCTCCTCTGCAACCGCTGCACAGAATTTTATAAAACCTTCCAGGAAGCAAGTACTCAAGGTCATCTACTATGTATGTGTTTTTCGTGCCAATCGGTCAACAAATATGCATGGCCACCGAGGGCTCTGATTGGATGAAACTTTTTCGACATCTTCTATGGAACTTCAACATAGAATTTATTCAATTTAACGAAACCTTACTGGAAGCAAGTACTCAAGGTCCTCTACCAAATTGTCCACTATCATTCTTATGTGTGCAAATCAGGTAAGCTATGTGGCCTCATTGGGCCTCTTGTTTAAAATCGTTTTCACTTTGAGGTCTTGGACTGCAAAAACAATACTAACAGCATCAGACAATGTCGAAAATTTAGCCTGTTTATAAGTTTTGGGAAAACACTGACTGAATCATGCACGTCTAGTCCTTTTTAAATTCAGTTCTCTCAGATGCTACCAAATTCCTTCATTTGTTTTCAAAATTTTCCCGGGGGAGGCACCCAGATCCCGAAACTCGTGGGAGGGAAAAAACCCCTATACCCCCCCCCCCCCCCCCCCTTCGACCCTTTAAAGTGATTCCTATCAAAAGATGTACGTGACCAACCGGCAGTTCGGATTCTGGATTCGCACGTGACACATCATGGAGAGCGGGAAAGGGTGGAGATTGCCAAGGGAGATTCATGATGAATAAGGGGGAGGGGCGCAAACTGTAGATTGTTACGTTTCTTATATTGTAATCGAATACTACTGTAGTAACCAAAATCCGGAAGATGAGACCATATGATGTCTTCCGAAAAAAAAAACAAACAAAAAAAAAACAAAAAAACAAAACAAAACAAAAAAAACACGCATTTATGCATCATTTGTAAATAGTCAAGAAATCCAAATCAATAACAGATTCATACAATTCAATAATTCAGATATTAAGAAAAATAGGTGTATTTTAACATAATTAATATCTAGTCCCTTGATATATACATGCAAATAGAAGCAGAATGGATTTGAATTGAACAATTTATTGACGCGAGGAATTTTAAAGAACTCGGTCAGAAAATCGCCAAAGAAATACAGTCACAAAGGCAAACTACATTCGTTACACGGAAAAAAATATTTGATTTCGATTATGTGTGTGTGATACATAGTCATAATCCGTTTACAGTAATAAACTGTTTACCATGGCAACTGAAAAAAAAAACGGAATTTCGTTTCGATCTTAGTGTATCATCATGATCATATACACCTTTTACATAATAACAAATTTACATTTCATTTTGCTTCATCACTGACACCCATAAACATTGAGGACTTTTTAAAAGTACAAACATCATTGAACTATTCGCACATAACTTCCTGTGACGATCAAGCGTTGCATGTGACCTACTTTGTTAGTGATAATTGTTTTGGATGATTTTTTTTTCATGTTCATGGTCAGGGGCCAAAGATCAAGGATCTCACTTGGAAAGAATTATTGTTGACAAGTGGAGGGATGCTTAGATTTGTATACCTTGAAAATTAATATAATTTCCTATTTGATTTATTTTTCATTATTCAAAAGAAAAACATACGTACAAATGCAATCTTCGAGTGTTCTATTTTCACCTCTTATTTATGCAGGAACTGTCTCTCACTATTTATTAGTAACATAGAACGTTTAGTTTAAGAAAACATGTATACTTCGCACTTTATATGGTCCTCTGTTCTTAAAATAGCTTTTTATAATTGATTTTCTCATAAAAATAAATTGATTTTTTTTCAAAGCATAAAGCCTTGTGAATATTGTTTTTTTTTATATATATATTTTACCCCATCAACCTGTAACCGAATAAACAGCTAAAGGGAACGTGTCAGCTCCTGGGAGAAAAATTAATCACTGTGTCACCTTTGTTTCCGAAAATAACATTAGGGTGTGTCGGTAGAACAAACCGATCAATGTACATGACTACAATAATTGTACGTATTCAAAGATGTAACGTTGACGAATACAATAAATTCACTTTCTACCTGGTTGTTAATAAATATCTTAGTTTTCTACACAATGTAAAAACCATGACAACTGGGGGAAATACAGCTTGATAAAGCAATCCAAACTCAATGATAAAAGATAATGTTCTGCTTTTTTTCTGGGTCGTGAATTTTTTTACGGATTTTTCATTTTGGTAACATTTTCCACCAGAAAATTCTGGACGTTTTCGGTCTGTCCATTTGTACATTTGTATTAGAAATCTTTCATTTTGATATTTTGCCGTAAGCATTTAAAAAATTTTCTCTGGCTCGCTGTCGCTCGCAAGAGTTTATTACATACATGTACGTTGTATTTTCAAATCCTATAAACAAGGGCACGAAGAGGACGAAAAGAAACTGAAAAGACACGAATAGTGGATTTTATTCCAATTCTCGAAAAATAAAAATCGCTCGCGCGCTATCTCTCGCCATTTGTTGTAATCTCATAATAGAACTGACAATCAATAATCAAGAATTCAAGACATTAAGCTTTCTGCTCCCCGTTACTTTCCAGTCACCTGTTTTACAGCCAATCCGGCATAAAACCATGCAAATTGATCCAAATGAACTAGTAACCAAAGGAGCAGATTCGGTAACATGGAAAATCGGCCCTAATTTTAGAATGTTTTAGATTTCGATTGTATTTCGAATCCAGGAAGTTAAATGTATGGTTGTTTTAAATATCAAATAAATATTTTAATTTACGCGCAATACACCGAAAGATATGGCTTCAAAGTCGGCTTTAAGTCGTAAAATTCTGAAAAATCGTAAGAAATGGGCATAATTCTGGTCAAAATCTATGAAAATAAGTAGGGCGTCAGCCCTCACCCAAAATTATTTTCATATAAAATGTTAGATTTGCAATTTATCTTTCGATCTACATAAAATTTATGTTGGGTCAGGGTTGGCGCCTATACTAATTTTAAAGATTTATGCAGAAAATATGGCGATTTTCCTTCATTTTCCGTCATGCAGAGCAAATGACGTCACAATGTGACGTCATAACTAACGCACGTGACGTTTTGACTATGAAAAATATTTAATTTCTATTTCGGCAGGTGTTTGAGATAAATATAAGAAATGCTGAATCATAATTTTCATAAAATTATTTTTCGCAAAAAATTAGGGCCGATTTTGGTAGTTAGTGAACCTACCCCTTTACTGATTTTAAGTTATTCTAATGGATAAATGACTAGGAGTAATTCTGTCAAATGTTTTCGTTCAAATGTCCATGGTTACAGAGATATGCCACCCCATCATTTTTCCCGCCAAATGTACAAAAAGGACGTAGAAATATCCCTATTTTCGCTGATATACTTCTCTAAAATTTAAAGTATAAATTGAATTGGACTAAATATTGTTATTGATATATAACATTTCATTCTATCTTAGGATAATATTATGTGTGAAAAATAAATTTCCAAAGACAGCCAAAACGTCAAAACGTAACTTGAAAAGAGGTAAAAATCAGCTCAGTGAGAAAACGACGTTTCAGACGTTTTTCATGCACCAATATCTTCTGTAAGAGAAGTTTGATTTTTTTCAAATTTAATCTTTAAACTCCTTGCTTTAATCTTAAACAAATATCAAAAATCCACCGATGCCAAATTAATGCGTATCGAGATATAGACAGTTAAATTATACATTTAAGATCAGCTTAACGAAAAAACGACGTTTTAGACGTTTTTCACGCACCAATATCTTCTGTAAGAGAAGTTTGATTTTTTTCAAATTTCATCTTTAAACTCTTTGCTTTAATCTTATAAATATATCAAAAATCCACCGATGCTAGATAAATACGTATCGATATATAGACAGCTAAAATATGCATTAAAATGAGCTTAATGAGAAAACGACGTATACAATAACAAGCCTCCAACAGTTTCATGAAAGATGTTTAATTGTCTCCTCAGGTACAGTTGAGGGTGAAAAACTGCAATGAAAATAACAATGAATTACAGAGTGTTCACAAAATACGGACATAAATGAATAGTAATCAAATAGATCTATTCTGAGTTCATATGTATTACAATGAACCCAATCCCAAAATATCAAATCATTATTTCACATTGTGCCATATAAGAAATCACTGAAAAAAGGTAAGTTCACCAGGTGAAAATTATGTAAAATTATCAAGCCCATACATGCATGACTACACAATAGTATATCAGCATCTGACATGATAAATTATACAGAATGCATCCAAAAATACAATACAATGCAGTACTTCAACATAGGTAAGTATATATGACTGGTAAAATAAATCTTTATTTTACCACTCGAACAAAGGAAAAATACAAAGTCGGTTAATACAGGTAATCGAGAAATGGCACTTTATGAGCAGTTACACAGAGCAGTTTTAACAAATAAAAATGCAATTACTCACTCTTTGGAGCATCTATAAGTGCAGAAATGATTAAAACATGTTCCAGTTTTACAGGAAGTGTAAATCAGCTTACAACGTTTTCATAACTAACAAAACCTGAAACGGATCTCTACTAGTTCCGGCACACTCCCCTACTGATTTCTCTTGGGAATCACAACATAATTATACAAATAAAAATGTTTAGCAAAAATGATGTTATCTTTACTACAATAAGATTAAGAAAAAAGTTTCAAAAATAGAAAATGAATGGTTCAATAGAAGTCCCACTTCTGACACCAAACGAAAAAATGTTACACAATGTAAAATTTGGTCCATATGATTTAACAACACCAGTAATTACACAGTGTAAATGTATTCAATCAAGCTCTAAGAGTTTTACAAGTTGACAAATGGGTCGTACATATGATGAACGACTACCATCATGCACAATTGACACTTTGACTTTTCGCACCTTTGAGTCATCGCTAGCAAAAACTTCATCAATAACCCCTAAGGGCCACAGGTAGCGGTGAACATATTTGTCCTTTACAAGAACTACATCGCCCAGTTTGAAATTGTCACCATCAGATGTCCATTTCGCACGCGTTTGTAGGGAATTCAGATATTCCACACGTCATCCGGTCCAGAAGATGTTTGCGAGATATTGTACGAGCTTCCACTGGCTTTTAAGTGCTTCTTTGGAACCAAACTTCGGAAGTACAAACGAAGGCGTTGACTGCTTTTTGGTAACGTACAGAAACATCAAACATTGTTGACAACACTAAAAAGGAAGGAGACTAATGTGCACACGGCGCCGACTTTGGACGGTCATCTGCTATTAGCAAATGGTGTGGATATCCGGATTTCGTGTGCATAACCCTCAAACGTATCCGGATACACAGAGGTCTACATAGACACACAATTATTGTATAAACATAAAACTTCTCACTGTAAGGCGACCTTGTAACACAAATTCTATGTAAATGAATTCTAAAAAAATTCTATGGCATGCGTATAATAGTCTGTGCTCTGCTGACTGAAGCAATTCAAGATCAATCACCCGAGAAGTCCGACCAACTTTCAGAAAGGACAGAGAATCAAGACCAAGTCTTCTCTGACTAGATTTCAACAAGGCCCATCATGGAGTACCGTCGTCACGGTTTATAAGTGGGCAACGTTGGGAAAGACACTGTTGCAAAATTGCAGATTGGTGCAGTACCATGCCCAGTGTTTTTTATGATGACTTAAGGATCATATCCTTAAGCAGGCAACCGACCATTTCCTTACATTTGTGGTTGAAGTTTGATCTTTCTTTGATCCTTCTGATTTTGTGTATAAGGTAACCGTAAAATGAAGGCTTGACTGATAAGGGTTTTTTTTTGTTATTTGTATATTTTTGTCATGGAAGTCCCGAAGCATGGGAGCAAGCTCTAGCGTACCTGATGAGCTGAGAGATGTTAATCCCGTATGATAGCAATCTTGGAACATCGCCATCAAGCCAAGCAAAATTAACTATATTGAAGCCTAAAGTCTTCTCTTTTGTCGTATATCTTTGTCTGAATTTCTCCGTCATTGATTTTGATATCAAGAACCAATAATGGTGTAGCTATATCATTTGTGTTTGCTTTGTTCAATGTAAATTTGATATTTGTAAAGGTCATAACTTGGGGCCGCGCGCTCTCTATAATGTAAATGTAAAAACATAACTTCAAAAAATTAAAGAGGGCGCCGCTGAAAGCATCACTGATGAGAATTTAATATTCGAAACACGTGTCTGGTGCATGTAAATTGATTTGGAATTTTCTTCAAAAAGGTAGAGAGTTGGAACCCTTCGACATTACTATATATTTAAATACATTTAAATATTTAAAAGAAAATTCAAAATAAAGAAGATCCTGACGATAATGTCAACAGCACACACAATAGATCATAAAATTAAACATCGACGGACCCCTAGCAAGCTAGAGGTGGGACCAGGTGCCTGGGAGGAGAGTAAGCATCCCCTGTTGGCTAGCCGCACCCGCCGTCGATGTTTAAGCATGGAAATGAAAATATATAAAATTCGTGCACTGTCTGACGTTATGTCTATATAGAAAGTGCTATGGCGACAATGTCAGGGAAATATATTCAAGATACCTAGAGGTACCGTTGAAACATTCCATTTCGTAAAAATTCTTGAGTTTTTGCAGATTAAGCATAGATTCTTTTTCGTATGTTCATAAAAATAAATCTGCGACCAGAGGCGCACAATTAGACATTTTTCATGTTCGCGGACTTCGAACTCCGCACTTCGAAGGGACTGTCACACATGTAAATTGTTAATGTTATCCCAATTAACATAGATTAAATTTTGTCAGAATTTATTCATTTTCATTTGTGAATATATTAAAAGCCCTCCATTGTAATTTCGTCTATTGCGCTCTCAGATTTTACATTTCTAATTGCACCTGATTTCTTTAATATGAACCCTGAAGTGCGAAGTACGTGAACTTGAAAAATGTCTATCAGTACCCATAGGAATTCGAATAATTTGCCTATAGATAGTATTTTTGTGCTCCTTCAGATGAAATAAGTTGGAGGTTCCAATTCCTGCTTTTAGCTCTCTCTTTCGGGGTAAAAAGTTTGATTTCTGCAAAACTTCACAGACACTTGATAAATGTTTATTTATTGCTGCTTCTCAGTCCCCCCCGTTAATGAATATGAATTTTTCCTGATAAATTTACAGCATGGACCAGACATGCACGTTTCGGGTACTAAACTCTCG
Organism: Pinctada fucata; assembly: GCA_028142955.1. Classification (NCBI taxonomy): domain Eukaryota; kingdom Metazoa; phylum Mollusca; class Bivalvia; order Pterioida; family Pteriidae; genus Pinctada; species Pinctada fucata. The sequence continues at coordinate 12,361,334 of AP027110.1, read as the reverse complement.
TAAATACCAGTTATGCACTTGAAATCTATCTCGGATGAAGCAGAGGTTGCATTCTTTAGAAACGCTGACTGATTCAGACTTAATATTATTGTCTCGTTCGCACAGTATAAACTTTATCCTATCGTGAAAAACACCTAACCTAAAAGACGATTCATAAAAATCCCGTTTATTAACAAAGGTTTTGATCTTCTAAACATCCCTAATATTTTTCAGGATCATCGCGTACAAAGTACCATTCCTCAATATTTTGAAAATTTAGAGCCACCTCTTATTTGTTATAAGTACAAATGAGTTAAAGTTATAAGTACAAGAAACCTATTCGAAACTTTGTTTTTAACTATAATAAAGTTACATCGGATCCTGACATACTTGAATCGTGTCCTGCTTCTTGAGAATGTGCAACTTCTAAATATCTCTACAAACCAGCTGGCCATGTTGTTACAGGTGCCTTTTCAATTATCCAAGACAGACAGCTCCGCTGTCTTCTTAAAAAAGGAACTAAGTACAGAATCCCATCCAAGATGGATTTTGTCAAATGCCGTGAGGTGCTTACGGAAGCCTTAGATAATCATGATAATTATACGAAAAGATGGTGTAAATCAGAAGGAGTCGAACCGCGCATGTTCTGTGTGAATGGAAAAACCTCATTTTAGATATAACGGATATTCGAATAGATAACTTCCATAAAAATTCTCATCTTTTTCAAAATCCACGTTCCAAATCAGAAAGATATTTCAAATCCAAACTTAGTAAATTACATGAAAAATATGTATTTGAACCAGCTGATAAAGCAGCCAACAACACCATTATCATTTGAAAACGTTTCTACATATCAACTTTGGTTTCGGAACTTTCGTCTACTAATACATATATCAAAAGCAATGGAAGTGCATCTAACATTTTAAGCAAGCATGACAGTGAACTGTCTTCATTCAATATCTCTATTTCTAAATTGGATCTCCCAACACCATATTGCATACCGAAACTGCACAAGCCTCCTTACAAATTTCGATTTATTGCTAATTCTAGTAACTGTTCCACTTCAATGTTGTCTAGAAATCTGACGTCAGCATAAAGAACACATAACTAGATATTGTGAAACGGTTTTATACAGGAACGATGTAAATTTATTTTGGTCTATTAAGACTTCAGGGGATGAGTTTAACAAAATGAAATCTTGACATTTCCAAGCCGATACGATTTATTCATTCGATTTCTCTAATATGTACACCACACTTCCTCATGACAAAATTATTGATCGATTATCTAATCTCATTAAATGGTGTTTTGATCGAGAGCGAAAAAATTACATTTGTACATCTGAATCGAAGGATTTCTTAACCTCGACATACTACAAATCATACAAACCATGCACATGTAGTGACTAGTGTAATGCCTTGTCCTTCCTCTTGAACAATATTTATGTTAAATTTGGTGAGGATCTATACAAGCAGGTTGTAGGAATTCCTATGGGTACTAATTGTGCGCCTCTTGTTGCAGATTTATTTTTATACACTTATGAAAAATAATTTATCTAAAATCTTGAAAAGCAAAAATTTGATGATCTGAAATGTTTCAATAATACTTCTAGGTATCTGGATGATATTCTAACAATTGACAATCCTGCTTTTGAATTATATAAGAATGAAATTTCTCCACAAGAATTAACTTTTGTAAAGGCAAACCTTTCAAATATAGAAACACCGTTTTTGGATCTAAATATCAAAATGTAAACGGAAAGATTCATACAAGTGTATATGTTTAAAGGGATGATTTTGGATTCAATGGATTGACGCTGATGTTCCAAGATTACCGTCATACGGCATTTACATATCACAGCTCATCCGGTACGCTAGAGCATGTACTGCTATTTTGGATTTTCTCAGTAGAAATTTACAAATTACCAAAAAACTTTACAACGTAAATTACTTTGGGTATTACACAACCTCTTTTTATACGCCCGTCATTTGACGGGTCGTACTATGGTATGGCGAAGTCCGTCCGTCTGTCCGTCCGCCTATGGAACGCAATAACTTGAATATGCGTCAACGGATTTTCACCATATTCATACATTATGATTGGACTGTAAAGAGGAAGCCGCCTTTCGATTTTCCAGTTCATCCGATTTGTTGTTACTGAGTAATGGTACTTAGATTTTTAAAATACAGTAAAAATATACTAAATTAGTTAAAAATTATTTAAAAATCTATTTCTGATCGAAATGTTTTGAAATTTTGTATACTTCAAGAAGTAAGGATGTGCTTTGACATATGTAACGGGTTTTTATTTTTTGTCGCATAAATGAGATATTGTGTGTAATGGGAAGGGGGGTTATATGCGCATACATGTTAAGCTAAGGGCAAAATATAGGCGCATGGAACGCAATAACTTGAATATGCGTCAACGGATTTTCACCATATTTATACATTATGATTGGACTGTGGAGAGGAAGCCGCCTTTCGATTTTCAGGTTCATCCGATATGTCGTTACAGAGTTATGGGACTTAGATATTTTAGAATACAGTGAAAATATACTAAAATTGTTAAAAATTATTTAAAAATCTATTTCAAAATGTTTTGAAATTTTGTATACTTCAAGTAGAAAGGTTGTCCTTTAACTTATGAAACGGGTTTTTAATTTTTTTGTCGCATAACCGAGATATTATGTGTAATGGGAGGGGGAGGGGGTATATGCACATACATGTTCAGCTAAGGGCCAAATATAGACACATGGAACGCAATAACTTGAAATGCGTCAACGGATTTACATGATATTTCTACATTGTGATCAGACTTTGAAGAAGAAGCAACCTTTTGATTTTCATGTTCATCCAATTTGTCCTTATGAGGTTATGGGACTTTGATATTTTGGTGTTGTGAAAAAATCCCAACGGGCGTATCTTGCTGCGTGAGCGTACATGTAGGCTTTATTTAAGGTGATATGATAAACACAATAAGAAGGATCAAAGGTAGGCAGCATAACCATCGAAAATGCGTCAGAATCATCAAACTCCTTTTATACCGTGGATATGATTCTAATGTCACCAGACGGACACAAGGCTTGGTACTTGACCAATCTACAGTCTTGTACAAGCGCATCCTTGAGACTTGCACTCTGACTGACTGTGACGGCGGGACTCCATGATGTCCAAACCTCTTTACAGAAGACAGGGCCCCGACCACCTGTCCTCTCTGAATGCCAGTCGGACTCCTCGGACGATTACATACATGAGCTCGCTACAGCCGGCAGAGCACGGACTGTATTACGCATGCCCTCTTTTTATATCCATTTACCTATTCATCTGTGTTCTTGGGCCTCTATGTTTCGCGGTCTTGTTTGTGTAATGTCATCTGACAGTGAGGAGGTTGTTTTACACCACAATTGTACATTCTTCGAGACCTCTTGGTAATTAGAGAAGTGAGAGGGTTGTGCGCACGTAATCCAGAATAACCACACTATTTGCTACTTGCGTGAAAATAGCCGTCCAACGTCGGCACTGGTTGCCCATTGGTCTCCTAAGTTCATGCGTAATCTTTTGTGTTTGATGTTTACATGTCATGTGTCTCTTTTCCGTCTCGTGCTGTACTCGTCTTTTGTGTTTTTGCATCAGGTGTTTTGCTGTTGATGCTTCAACGGGGTCTTGTTGGAGATATCCCTTCTTTTAATGTAAAAAAGCCCTTCCTGCCACATATGATTTTGAAAAATATGTCTGAGAACCGACGTTTTATTTCATGCTTGGGCTTAGTACTAAATTTTCACACCAAAGCGTTTAATCTTGAATGAGAGTTTCAGTTTGAATATAATGGCTGATCAAAATGTCAAGGTCTGGACATGTATGGAAAACAGCATTTAGTATTACTACAAAATTTGATAAATCTGTCTGCATACAACAATGCAAAGCAAAAACTGAAATACAATCCTTAATTATAGGTAAAGTCAATCCTTTTAAGCATTTCATCATCTGTTGTCTGTCTATGAATTCTATTCCCCCGGAATTACAAGATTTGGTGGCATATAGTTTTTCTTATTATTTTTTCACATTGTAAGATTAAAACACATATGTATGTAAAATACACATATACAATTATTTAGTTATTTTCACTCTGTTATAGGCAATAGATTCTAGGCAAAATGGTCAATACCGGGTAAAAATTGCAGACATTATCACCACCATTGATGATGAGAAGAATTTCGCCAGGTGTCAGTAACCTGTATAATTTCAAGTTTGAAGATGATACAGGTCTGAGAGTTTGGAAAGCCTACAATATAGGAGATGGTAATGACTGTTTAAATAAAAAATATGCTCTTACATATTGGTGAAGATAAATGTTTGGTTTTGCTCATGTATACTTTATTGATGTATACCATCATTTTATAAATGATTCACTTATACACTTGTTGGAGTATTTCTAAAGCTTATTTGAAGAATGTCAATTATTTATTTTCTTTTCTTTAAGGAAAATTGCATTCTTGGGAATCCCTTGGTTCACCACCTAAGGGTTATGAATTATTGATCATTGAAGATTGGACAGTTCTTGACAAAGCTTTAAATTCAACAGAAAATCTTTTGACAGCACACAAAATGGTACGAGGAGTCATGTTAAATATATCGTTTCTTTGAATTTAACGTTTTCTGAACATAAAAACAGTGTATTTTTAATTGTTCAGCATACATTTCTTATTCAACAGGAATTAAATGAGGTAAAATGCCATTGTTATTTTCATCTAGTTACATTTACAGGTACTTTTCAACTTTTAGACTTCTTTCTTGTTTACACAAGAACAAGTATTGGAAAACATATTTCCGTTTAGATGCAAATGAGTTAAAGAAGATCCTGACGATAATCTCAACAGCACTCACAATAGAGCACAAAATTAAACATCGACGGACCCCTAGCAAGCTAGAGGTGGGACCAGGTGCCCGGGAGGAGTAAGCATCCCCTGTTGGCTAGCCGCACCCGCCGTCGATGTTTATGAAGCATGGAAATGAAAATGTATAAAATTCATGCACTGTCTGACGTTATGTCTATAAAGAAAGTGCTATGGCGACAATGTCAGTGAAGTATATTCAAAACACTTACTGTCAAACCCCTCGCGGGGAACTTTTTTACGAGCTCCACACGGCAAAGGGCATAAGTGTGACACAAATGAGTTAAAGAAGATCCTGACGATAATCTCAACAGCACTCACAATAGAGCACAAAATTAAACATCGACGGACCCCTAGCAAGCTAGAGGTGGGACCAGGTGCCCGGGAGGAGTAAGCATCCCCTGTTGGCTAGCCGCACCTGCCGTCGATGTTTATGAAGCATGGAAATGAAAATGTATAAAATTCATGCACTGTCTGACGTTATGTATGCAACTTCCCTCCTAGTATAAAAGAAGAGCAACAGCATGGTACATGAATGCCAAAACTTGAAGGAATGGTTGTTTAAGCTCATTTTCTTCAATGAAGGCCTTGGAGGATCATCTTGTAATTGGAAATTGTTATTATCATCAGCAATGCAAAAGAAAGGTTAACTTTTCGTTTGTTAACCAAAAGAAATTATGCCTTCCTGTGAATATTACTGAAGCTGAAAACAAGCTAGAGGAAGGATGGGCTTTGAAAATAAAGAAAAAGATCAGATTGACTATATGAAATTAAAATTTGATGTGGGCAAAGCAAAGGGAAGCAAGGTTGACCCATGCATTGCTTCAGAAGAGATAAGAAGTACAAAAGAAAATGGGCAGTATAGGTTTAAAAGGGAAGAAAATGGGCAGTATAGGTTTAAAAGGAAAGAAAATGGGCAGTATAGGTTTAAAAGGGAAGAAAATAGGTAGTATAGGTTTAAAAGGAAAGAAAATGGGCAGTATAGGTTTAAAAGGAAAGAAAATGGGCAGTATAGGTTTAAAAGGGAAGAAAATGGGCAGTATAGGTTTAAAAGGAAAGAAAATGGGCAGTATAGGTTTAAAAGGGAAGAAAATGGGCAGTATAGGTTTAAAAGAGAAGAATATCTATCAGGACAACAGATTGCTTCCTATTTTTCTCGACTTGCAGCAAAGAAAAAGAACACACTACATGACCGGTACTTATCAGCAAAAGAAGAACTTTGCAAAAATGAATTGAAAATGAAGATTGCAAAACATCTTTCTGTGTAAGATACACATATGTGTATAAATACATAAGAAAATCTAGCAAAATTACAAACATCCCATCTTTTTGCTGACATTTCCATATGTACATCTGAATAATCAATTTTGTGCTGTATACAGGGATATGGTCATTATCCATATTTGTCATTCAAAGATTTCTCACAAAAAATCACAAAAGTTGAAAACAAAAAAATTATTAATTAGTACGGAAGCGTATTAGTGCCAGATTGACACTCTTTTTTATTTATTTTCTACACTTTTTTCTGTAAATTTTACACTTTTTTCTGTAAATTTTACACTTTTTTCTGTAAATTTTACACATTAATATGTAAATTTTACACTTTTTTCTGTAAATTTTACACTTTTTTCTGTAAATTTTACACATTAATGTGTAAATTTTACACTTTTTTCTGTAAATTTTATACTTTTTTCTGTAAATTTTACACTTTTTTCTGTAAATTTTACACTTTTTTCTGTAAATTTTACACATTAATATGTAAATTTTACACTTTTTTCTGTAAATTTTACACATTAATGTGTAAAATTTACACTTTTTTCTGTAAATTTTACACTTTTTTCTGTAAATTTTATACTTTTTTCTGTAAATTTTACACTTTTTTCTGTAAATTTTACACATTAATGTGTAAATTTTACACTTTTTTTCTGTAAATTTTATACTTTTTTTCTGTAAATTTTACACATTAATGTGTAAATTTTACACTTTTTTCTGTAAATTTTACACATTAATGTGTAAATTTTACACTTTTTTCTGTAAATTTTATACTTTTTTCTTTAAATTTTACACATTAATGTGTAAATTTTACACTTTTTTCTGTAAATTTTACACTTTCTTCTGTAAATTTTATACTTTTTTCTGTCAATTTTACACTTTTTTCTGTAAATTTTATACTTTTTTCTGTAAATTTTACACCTTTTTTCTGCAAATTTTACACTTTTTTCTGTAAATTTTACCCTTTTTTGTGTAAATTTTACACTTTTTTGTGTAAATTTTACACTTTTTTCTGTAAATTTTATACTTTTTTCTGTAAATTTTACACTTTTTTATGTAAATTTTACACTTTTTTCTGTAAATTTTATACTTTTTTCTGTAAATTTTACACTTTTTTCTGTAAATTTTACACTTTTTTCTGTAAATTTTACACTTTTTTCTGTAAATTTTATACTTTTTTCTGTAAATTTTACACTTTTTATGTAAATTTTACACTTTTTTATGTAAATTTTACACTTTTTTCTGTAAATTTTACAATTAAATGTGTAAATTTTACACTTTTTTTCTGTAGTCTTTTATCACAAAAAGTATCGCGATGATGCATTCGTAGAACTGTGTAGGGCATTGCCAAGATCCTTAGGTTATATATAAATTCAACTATGTAAGCGAACATTGCTGATTTATGCAAACAGATCGAATGACAGGTGTTAATCTTGTTGAAAATATTAAATTTCTTTCTTTATAAACCAGTGATGATCGCCTTACGATGTGAATTTGGATGTAAAATATCAGGGAAACAACTGAATTTCGGGTTGAAATGTTGAAACGATCCGAAATCAAAGTGGTTGCCAGCAATCTGCGATTGTTGACCGACATTGTTTAATAAGCGAAAGATCAAAACCAGTCAGAACTAGCCATTTTCAGAGCAATACATTTACATCTCTTACATGTCAGTATGTACGTATGCATCAGATACCATCTATGAATAAGGAGCACCCCTATAGAAACAGGGTAGGAGGGCATTCCCAGAAGGGAACATATACTTATGGTTCCAATATAGTTTTCGCGCACTGTTCCGAAGGCGAAAAAAGTCCATGTATGCGCGTCATGCTTATGTTGAAGTCATAAGACTTTTAACGCAGTTTACATAACTTTATGAACCATACCTTAGTACAATCAAAGCATCTAGACCTACAAAAAGATGTGGAAACCAGTACAACCAGATATGCCGTTTAATCGTTAATCAGTATCGAACTATGTGAAAATGGAAGTCGAGCGCATGCGTTCAATGGATGCAGTAGCCCAAGTAGTGAGGTCAATACAGCATAATGTTCTCAAAAAATGATCTACATCATTTAATACTGAATTGAAAGAGAACATCAGTAGCTTTTATCATGAAAAATTATTTGAATTTTCAACATCTGAATTTTCAGATATATCCCGAAGAGTGTGAAGTACCCCTCCGTCACTACCAACGTCATTAGCCCAGGACGCGCGGTACTCGCTTCGCCTTCATCTCCAATGGTTGTTTACTATATGAATCAATGGCTAAAACTGATGTCCAGTTCTCTTCTTCACATCCCTCTAAACTCATATAGACCCCAAAATTCAAAGTTTTTTTCACTAACTATGCCTTCTATACAAAATATTTAAGTCTCAACACATAGAAATACCCTGGCCATTTCTTCGAATACGAAACTAAGTATAGGATAAAGACCGAGTTGAGGTCTGTATGAAGGTTAGATGCCCAAGGAGAGAACAGGGTGGTGTTTAAAGACCAAGGCCGAAGGAGTCGTTGAAGAAGAAAGACAAACTAAGAGAGAGAGACAGACACCTAAACACAAAATAGCAGACTGACTCAAACAAACACCCTTTCACATATACAGACAAGTAAAAAGATAAATACATGCAGAAAGATACAGGCTGAAAAACTCACAGACACACGCACAGACAGACACACACTGGACGATATCCAGACAGAAAGGAAAACAGACACAAAAAGATATACAGAGGCACTCACCCACAGATAGACAGACACTAATAAACATACACAGATAGACCGACAAGACAGACACACATACGACAAACATAAAAACCATCAAACACAAAGCACAGATACACTGTCAGACAGACACACACAGACGGACGGACAAACACACACAATGATACAGACATGTAAATAGACACACGTACAAACAGACAAGTCTTTTTATTGAAAGAAAGGAAAGGACATATATAAAGACAGACACAGACAGATAGACAAACAGACAGATACAAAGACAAATAATTTAAGGCAAACTGAGTGAGCTTTTCGAGTTGGGTCCATATCATTACCCATCATTCATTCAATCAATTCAAAGAAGATCAGACAGCACTCACAATAGAGCACGAAATTGAACAGCAAGCTAGAGGTCTAGCTAGCCGCAATTATTAGGGCAGTTTTCATAAAATTTTCTGGCTCGCTACTGCTCGCCAATTCATATTTTCTTTCAAATAGTATAATTAATCTGAGTTATTTCACATCCATATAAATGCAAATATACAAAGGTATTTAATAGAGTATAAACTCCAAATATGATTATACTAAAAAAGAGGAAATAGACAGCATTTTCTGACAATTCAAGTCCAAATGCTGGCTCGATAGCTTCTGCTCGCCAGTTATTTATTTTAAATCTACGTATATTTTAACTCTACTAGACACACAGACACATGGATATTTATCTAACCCCTCCCCCACCTTTGTGTAAAAAATTCCCAGATGTGCCCTCCCCTTTTCCAATCAGAACTACGCCACTGTAATCTAGTTAATTAAAAGAAAATTCATGCAATTTTCAGAATGCAAGAAATGAAATGTCATTTGAAACTAAGAGTCAGGATACGATTATAATAAGTTGAAATAAACCGCTCTTTAAATTATTCCTATTGTCACGTTATGTTCCAGCGACAAATAAGACATTTTTATTTTCAAATTGATTTTCGTTTCATTCATTTATAATCCTCTATTTATTCTTAATTTTCAAAGGAATGTGACAATTCGGACTATACTCAGACACTTTCCTATAAGTCAAATAAGTCAAAAGTAATTTGTTTGTCTACGTTTTCTTCAAAATGTTTATTTAATCATTTCCTCAAGCAAATCTCTCATTGATGTCATTTTCTTTATAATGCCGCTTGCCTTCATTTACTTTGATATTTGTTACTTTTAATCCTTTAATTGTTTGTATTGACACTTTCTTTGTTCTTGTATGTGTCGGATATAGTGAAAGTGAATCGTGTGAGAGAATGAGAGATCTCGGGAGTTAGTTGACCGCCACGGGGCTGACCGGGCGTGATTTGCAGTTGTTCCGGAATTTCCGACTTCTGAAAATTAACTGTTTTAACGTACTGCGGACTTTCCAAGTACAATCAAAATACATGCATTTTATTTTGGGAGTGTATGTGCGAGTGAATGCGGATATTTTATGTTATTTCATATTTCGGACCATAATAAATTAAATTAACAGTCATTGATTGCATCTTTCATCATTTAACATTTTTGAACGATCACTCGCAAAAATTTCGTTGTGATACTATCATAGAGTTTTATATTTTCCTCTTTGTGTACTTATTCTCTTTTTACTCTTGGGGTGTAGAAGTCAACACCCCATCCCCGCTGGAAAATATATATTTTTTGTAACTTCCATTGAAAAATTCTCTGAACCCCACCCAGATTCTTTGGGTGAAGGGGGGAGGGGGGTTATGAACATTATACCTGCATGACATGTATTCTTTGGAGAAATGTTAATCCCCCTTGAGGATTCCCAAGACTCAAATAGCCATCTTATTATACACGTGGACTTCTGATATGATTAGTTGTTAGATTGTTAGATTGTTTAGACGCGTTCCTGCTTTATTACATCTTTTTTATTCCTCAATTGATCGATTATTGAAATTAAAATTGAGTTAATTTTAATCTTTTATGCATCGGAATCTGTTGTATGTATCGGAATCTGTTGCAGTTCATTTCATAAATCATTGATCTGTTATATTTTTTTCATTTATCTACACAATGTATTTCATCTATATATATTTTCGCAAGTAAGATGGCGAGAATAGGGCGTGCTAGTGGCTGATACCCCTTACGGGATAGGTTGCCCGGTCATTGATATGCGCCTCTTTCTGGGACGTCGCCATTATTCTGTTATTTTTTTTTAACCCAGAAAAATTACGATCTGGAAGAAAAGCCTAAAATTCGACAAGAAAGAAGATTCTTCTCCTATATCGATCTAACCCCCCCCCTAAAAAAAACCCGATTAAACTCGACAATGTTCAACAAGCCCCTATACTCAGGATACAGGGTGCTGGATCCACCACTGAGTTTAATTTTGATGATTAAATTATATCTATAGATTAAAGGGTAAAAGCTACATTACAATTGTTATACAATGATACAAATGTAACCGCTTAATTTCTATGGTCTAGAAAGCGCCATCAATACCGAAAAGTAACCGTGTGGAAGTACTGCGTAATGACTACACCATTTCACATTAACTTTTTTGCACAAATGTACAGATAAAAGTGTAAAATTTACAGAAAAAAGTATAAAATTTACAGAAAAAAGTGTAAAATTTACAGAAAAAAGTGTAAAATTTACAGAAAAAAGTATAAAATTTACACATTAATGTGTAAAATTTACAGAAAAAAATGTAAAATTTACAGAAAAAAGTGTAAAATTGACAGAAAAAAGTGTAAAATTGACAGAAAAAAGTGTAAAATTGACAGAAAAAAGTGTAAAATTTACACATTAATGTGCAAAATTTACATATTAATGTGTAAAATTTACATATTAATGTGTAAAATTTACAGAAAAAAGTGTAAAATTTACAGAAAAAAGTGTAAAATTTACAGAAAAAAGTGTAAAATTTACACATTAATGTGTAAAATTTACAGAAAAAAGTTTAAAATTTACAGAAAAAAGTATAAAATTTACAGAAAAAAGTGTAAAATTTACAGAAAAAAGTGTAAAAATTACAGAAAAAAGTGTAAAATTTACAGAAAAAAGTGTAAAATTTACAGAAAAAAGTATAAAATTTACAGAAAAAAGTGTAAAATTTACAGAAAAAAGTGTAAAATTTTAAGAAAAAAGTGTAAAATTTACACATTAATGTGTAAAATTTACAGAAAAAAGTGTAAAATTTACAGAAAAAAGTGTAAAATTTACACATTAATGTGTAAAATTTACAGAAAAAAGTGTAAAATTTACAGAAAAAAGTATAAAATTTACAGAAAAAAGTGTAAAATTTACAGAAAAAAGTGTAAAATTTAAAGAAAAAAGTGTAAAATTCACACATTAATGTGTAAAATTTACAGAAAAAAGTATAAAATTTACAGAAAAAAGTGTAAAATTTACAGAAAAAAGTGTAGAAAATAAATAAAGAAAGAGTGTCAATCTGGCACTAATACGCTTCCGTAAATTAGGCACAGGGCATATCAGTTATAGAGATATTATTACATAGTACCTTTATTACTCTGAGGACCAAAATCTTCGCGACTTGTTATGCTTACGGTAATAACAGAGTTGATGACGGTTTACAGAAATCTAGACCGCGTGCACATGTCACGATTCACGCACTCTAATTGGTTCGAACTTGTCCAGGGTACTTCCGCGAAGAACTATACACATGGCAGGTAACCACCAAGTACTATAACTATAACTGTTTTTCCCTGACATTGTCGCCATAACACTTTCTATATAGACATAACCTCAGACAGTGCATGTATTTTATATATTGTTTTCATTTTCGTGCGTGAACATCGACGGCGGGTGCGGCTAGCCAACGGGGGATGATTACTCCTCCCGGGCACCTGATCCCTTCTCTAGCTTTCTAGGGGTCCGTCGATGCTCAGTTTAGTGCTCTATTCTGTGTGCTGTTGAGATTATCGTCAGGATCTCCCTTAACTCATTCATATTCGCTTCATGTGGTGGAGGTTTTTGTTTATTTGCTTTGGTTCCTGTTTTTTCCTGATTTTGTATGCTTTCGGTTTCTGATTTTCTGAATTGTCGATTTTGTGCTGTATACAGGGATATGGTCATTATCCATATTTGTCATTCAATATGATTATTTCATCAATGACATTTTCATTATCTTAATGTTAAATTTTAAAATATAAGGTGATGTCCAAATTCGTCCTTCATTTTCATAACCCACTTAGCTCACCGAATTATTTTCATAGCGCTCCGTCTATCGTTAACTTTTAACATTTCGACTTCTGCAGAACCGCTGTATGGATTTTTTAATATGAAACTTGGTATACATGATGTACTCAAGGTATCCTACCAAAGTTGTGTAATCCTTTGTGTTTGATGTTTCTGTGTTGTGCGTTGACCTTCCTTGTCCCTTATGCGTCTCTTTCTGTGCTTGTCTGCTTTGTGTTTTTTCATTGGGTGTTGCAGCTTGGTGTTGTTGGAGATCCCCTCCTTTGTTTTGTGCTTGGGATCTATATGCGTTAAGCGATGGGTCCAGGGCGGTACAAGAAGTCTCAGAATGGATACACCTCTTCACAAATCTTCGCCGGAAAAGCTGCATGAATCAGAAAGCTAATTACATCTAGAAAATCAGTATGAATGGGTTATCATAAATTTTTCTATGACGATTCGATAAATTAACATGTAGACGTTTTCCACAATAACAATATAGAGTGTCTGTCATTCCCCTTATACGGATATCTGGCAAGAAACCCGTTGGCTGTTTTGGACCTGGATTTTCATACCAAGAGAGGCCACAAGGAAAATGCGGATGGATTCCCGGTGTTGCTTATCCAGCACTCTAGAAAAACAAATGAATGGGTTGCATACCAACGACTAAGTGAAAAAGATTACATTTACAGGTATATGATAGATGAATGTCAAGCAAATTTTACTATTATAACATCTATTTGTTTGTGCAATGAATATTATTATGAATAATATCCAACATTATACTAGTATAATATCGAACAATTTTTCATGATATATTAACTCGAGGTTTTCGAATGGGAAGTTTGTACGGCCAGTTACTGCAAGTAAGAGAGTGCTTGAAATATCACGGGATATGGAGGAACCTTCTTCTCAAAACAAAACTATGGAATACAAGAATACCTAGTATAATAAATGATAAACTATGCATTGACTCAGTTACGTACCCGAAACGTGCATGTCTGGTCCATGCTGCCAATTTATCTGTTCTTAAATGATGCTATTCAATTTGAAGACGTTTAATATCACTGCCTTACATTTTACCCCGCAGAGTAAACTTTGACCCTGGAATCGCTCTCTTCTCAAGCAACTCGTTTGTTTCCACAGGATGAGAAAATGTTCGTAGGACTGGCTCTACTTTTTCAGTTCCCTGGCAAAATTTTTCGTCATGCAATGATGTTGACCATAAATGATGAATCTTGACACTTCAATGACAGGATAAGTGGCGTAGCCTTTAGTGGTAAAGGGTTTGATTCCCGGTTAACAGTGTTGAGGGGGGGTTAAAAGAAACAGAACAGTCCCGGTTATTAACAAAATGGCTGAAATATACAAATGGGATGCTGTAAGTTTGATTTTTTTCACTTTAAATATGATTATTCGAAGAATCTAAAGCCTTCACGGAACCCGTAATATATTCATATATTGATACAAAAAGCCCCAAGCACCCCAAATTGCTGCATCATCGAGCAAAGTCGTGCACAGTGTAACTGTTCAACCAACATTCGGTCTTGGACAACACATATTACCAATAATATACTCAATTCCAAATGATGTGTATTTATTGTAAAAGAATACATATAAATATAGAGGACCATAACAATTCTATTCAAATCTTATTCCAATGTTAAAGTTTTCCGGACAAACATACCAAAAACTATATGCCCCCGAATCTTTTATTCCTGGGGCATAAAAAACTTTCTCATGTCACCAAGTTGCCTTTTACCCATTGATTTACTAATGTTTAACGTCTTCAAATTTATTAGCATCATTTTAAAGCAGATAAATTTACAGATATGATGCTACAGACCCAGGTTTAAGAAATTTGAGAATATTTTGTGAACAGGAATTTTCAAATGCGTTTGAAGAAACGACCAACCGAATTTGATCGAACTTGGCTACATGTGCCCTCGGGGACTCCTGGTCCATCAGCAGTGACACTCACCAAACTCAATAGCATCATATAAAAGCAGATTAATTAACAGCACGGACCAGACATGGATACTATGAGACTAGGCTATCACTACGATATTTCTACCAATTAACCGACAATACATGTATTCCCAAATGACAAAGGCATATCAGTATCACATATATAGAATTATCTAAAAGAAAGAAAAGAAATTCGAAAATGTATCTTAATTGTGATTGATATTAATGTGTATTAGCATTTTCTTTAAATAGGAATAACGTACGTTCGATTAGTCTAGAGTAGAAAAAATAGTTCTAAGCTATGTACTCTTCGTTCTCTATTAATTTGGTGTCAATGTTGCCGTCTAAGAAGGTCTCCGTAAATGCCTTCATGAATAGTGAAAAAATCCCTTTCTTGGACCTCCGAGATCAATTAAAACTTCCCCGTAGAAGCAAAATTCAATCGGGAAGTGTATATTTTCCAGATCCTTTACCTCCTCAATAGAATCATTTGGACATCGGTCCTGCTAATGAAAATGGCTGATGTTTCTCCATCCATGACTTTATCTTCGGCGAAGTGAAATATCATAAATTGACTAGATTTTCATTTTAGTCTCAGGCCAATGCTGACCTCAAAATTCTGAATTGGTAATATAAACATAATAATCAGGCACTCAGCTTATGATATACAAAGGCAATTACAACAGCAAATATGAACAAGATAAAGCCTGTGTTTGTGAAACACGAATGCCCCCGGTGGCATCTTTGTTAGTATGAACACTATTTTCTGATAAGTACATGTATGTGAGGTCACTGGGTTAAAAGGTCAAAGGTCAAGGTCACGAGGTCAGAAATTTTGGTATCAATGGAAAGGCCTTGTCACAAGGAATACACATGTGAAATATGAAAGCCCTATCACTTACCATTCAAAAGTTATGCCCAATGTTAATGTTTTTGAAAAGTAGGTCAAATGTCAAGGTCAAGGTCACGAGGTCAAAACTTTTGGTATCAATGGAAAGGTCTTGTCACAAGGAATACACATGTGAAATATGAAAGCCCTATCACTTACCATTCAAAAGTTATGCCCAATGTTAAAGTTTTTGAAAAGTAGGTCATATATCAAGGTCAAGGTCACGAGGTCAAAACTTTTGGTATCAATGGAAAGGTCTTGTCACAAGGAATACACATGTGAAATATGAAAGCCCTATCACTTCCCATGCAAAAGTTATGTCCAATGTTAAAGTTTTTCGGACAAACAAACAGATAAACAGACAAACAGACAAAGAGACGGACAGGCCAAAAACTATAAGCCCTCGAATCTTTGATTCCAGGGGCATAATGAAAGTTATCATTCGTGTTCAACAATTTATGAAAGCCCTATCACTTACCATTCAAAAGTTATGCCCAATGTTAAAGTTTTTGAAAAGTAGGTCAAATGTCAAGGTCAAGGTCACGAGGTTAAAACTGTTGGTATACATGGAAAGTTCTTCTCACAAGGAATACACATGTGAAATATGAAAGCCCTATCACTTACCAATCAAAAGTTATGCCCAATGTTAAAGTTTTTCAAAAGTAGGTCAAAGGTCAAGGTCAAGGTCACGAGGTCAAAACTGTTGGTATCAATGGAAAGTTCTTGTCACAAGGAATACACATGTGAAATATGAAAGCCCTATAACTTACCAATCAAAAGTTATGCCCAATGTTAAAGTTTTTGAAAAGTAGGTCAAAGGTCAAGGTCAAAGTCACGAGGTCAAAACTTTTGGTATCAATGGAAAGGTCTTGTCACAAGGAATACACATCTTAAATATGAAAGCCCTATCACTTCCCATTCAAAAGTTATGCCCAATGTTAAAGTTTTTGAAAAGTAGGTCAAATGTCAAGGTCAAGGTCACGAGGTCAAAACTTTTGGTATCAATGGAAAGGTCTCGTCATAAGGAATACACATGTGAAATATGAAAGCCCTATCACTTCCAATTCAAAAGTTATGCCCGATGTTAAAGTTTTTGAAAAGTAGGTCAAATGTCAAGGTCAAGGTCACGAGGTCAAAACTTTTGGTATCAATGGAAAGGTCTTGTCACAAGGAATACACATGTGAAATATGAAAGCCCTATCACTTCCCATTCAAAAGTTATGCCCAATGTTAAAGTTTTTGAAAAGTAGGTCAAAGGTCAGGGTCAAGGTCACGAGGTCCAAAATTGTGGTATCAATGGAAAGGTCTTGTCACAAGGAATACACATGTGAAATATGAAAGCCCTATCACTTCCCATTCAAAAGTTATGTCCAATGTTAAAGTTTTTCGGACAAACAGACAGACAAACAGACAAACAGATAAACAGACAAACAGATAAACAGACAAACAGACGGACAGGCCAAAAACTATATGCCCCCGAATCTTTGATTCCGGGGGCATAAAAAGTCTGCTTTCGATTAAGGATGGGTGTAGAAGAGGTAGAGGGGAGCATGCGCTGGCCAGTATTGCAATCTGATTGGACGGCGATTCGGAAGCAGTCCGAAAAGATACTGAAACGGACGAAGGAACATAACATTACAACATATATTTCAATGGTTGTACATAGTTCTAAATGAATGCAGTATTTAAAATTGCATTATTTATCCGCAAATGTATATGAATCTTATACTCTTCTCATATCTGTAAATCTTTGCAAACAGGCTCCAAAAGTTCCATCATAGGTACAGTACGTCCATTGCTATATTTGTCTATCGTTATCTATCCTATCAGACATCGCGCATCAGACATCAGACATCGCCCATCAGACATAATACATCAGACATCCTATCGTATCGTATCAGACACTCTATCAGACATCGTATCATACACCCTATCTTATCGTATCAGACATCCTATCAGACAACGTATCCTATCCTATCAGACAACCTATCACGCAACATGCATCGCGCACTTGTTTCATACACTAACTTCACTGTATTTTATGGGACTATTTTTGAAAACGGTGAAGTTGCTGTTTCTATATTTTTATTCATTATCATCAGTATTATTTATTTATTTATTATTTTTTTATCTATTTATTTAATTATTATCAGTATCCGTCAACCGACACCCCACTTTCCAAATGGCGTTCGAGAGAGGAAGGAGGTTGTCGCAAGAAAGTAAATTAAATATTTTGGAGATGGAAAGAAGAAACGTATCCGTGGGAGCGATGCACAATGAACTGTTAAGTAAAGGCATAAGCATCACAAAGCAGGGGATCAGGTCTTTCCTTAAGCACCAAAGTATTACGAGGAGACCCCGTACCATTACTGGAAGTCATAGCCACAAGATAAGGCCAATCCATAAAAAGTTGGTAAATATGTGGATCGCCAGGAACACTGAAATTACAGCAAGGACCATTCAGTTGAAGTTGAAAGACGTCTTTGGAGTAAAAGTGGGACAGTCAGCAGCCTGCAATTTACGCAAAGAATTGGGATGGAAGAGATCACAGGGGAAATATTGTCAACAAATCAGCCATAAAAACAAAGTGGTAAGCGAAATATGAACAGTAGGAAGAAGCCAACTTTACTATCTTTCTTTTATGAAATATTAGTACATATATATTTTAGCCCAGGAAAATTAGCTGTAGTCTCAGGCAATGGGCTAGTAAGATATTTTGTGATGAGTTGGATATTGATCAAGTTGATTACTGCCTCTGCGCAGCTCACTTTAGAAATTGAAAAATTGAAGTTTTCTCTAATTTGTCGACAATTTTTGCGATTTAAATTTACACGGGGGATAGATCTAGAACTTTCGTAACTAACGATGTATGATATATGTCTTTACGACCAATGCTACACTCACAGTGAAAGAAAGTAGTTTTAGATTGTGAGTTTTCAATGTTAATTTTAGTATGACGTTGCTGGTGTTTAATAAGACTGAGAATAATAAGAATGAGTCTATGGAGAATGTCGACTAGTCTTGTATGAGAAATTGTAGGCATCAAAAGTTTATATATTGTCAGATGCGAGTCAAACTTCTTATAATTCGGATTCAGATGACTGAGATGTACATTATCTATACTACTAAATAAATAGAGTTATTGTTTTAGCCAGTTCCACACTGCATCGGCAAAGAGTTAATTTTTAGGCTATTGCCAGAGCTACAAGGCCAATGACTGCTAAGACAAGTTTATCTTTTTATCCTCAATTATGCTTCATTTAATTAATTTTCTCGGTGTTAATTATGGAGGTCCGGATTTCACTGAGTATGAGAATATTCGCACCAAAACTTTTTCGCGCTGGGTAACTTCACACCAGGTATTTTCGCATCACTGGGAATTAAAGCCCAAATTTTCACATAAGGCGTAGTAAGAGACTGTAAAGGACCTTTCTTGGCCAGATAAATCCCTCAAGTTGTTTGGAAGGTCAAGATTTGTATGTGAAGTTGTTAATTATTATGAAATTGCACCAATTGAATAGAAAAAAAATATATCACATCTCATTCTGATCGGCGATATTTAAAAAGGTTTTAAAGAAGGTAAATCTTAATCTCTTTCTTTGTACTAGTTTTATAACCCCACCCCCTTTCCCTACCTACTCTCTGGGTAAATGAATGTAGGACCCCTCCTCTCCCTATTTCTTTTTTGTCTGCATCACAGGGCAGGGAATAGTCGTACCTATTTTCACATAAGGCCATAGAAAATGTAGAAAGTTAATTCTTAGTTTTACGGATCTGCCTACCCTAATTTTTCAACAATAGGTAAAAAAATAATATGAACCGATTGCACATTTTTTCTTCCGCTAATCCGAATTACTGATTATTACTTTTTATTCTCACTTAATCTTTATCGTGCAAGTGTTTTAGAGAATGTGGCTTTGAAAACATGATAAACAAGCTGAATAAAGATCATGGCACAAAACATGAAATGTTGAAATTACTGGGTTTTTTTTATTTTCTATCCTCCTCCTACCCTATTTTGAAAAAAAGAAAATCTGTAAAACTCAAAATAAAATTCTGTTGCCTAAGGCATATATAAGTGACTTAAAGGGTTGTTCCTTGCAAACGTTGGGAGGGGAAATGCAAAGAGGGGGAGGTTTTTTTAAATACATTGTATGTACATGTATACCTACTCTCTTGGTAAATAAATGTTGCCCCCCTCCCTCTCCCCCCCCCAAAAAAAAACCCGAGAGTGCATATCCGCTGAAATATGTACAGCTACTTAATATACGTTAACTGAGATATTGTCTAGTATTTATGAAAAAAATTCTTCCATGGTAAACTTTGCAGGATAATATGAATCAATCAATTTAAATCATTCAATTCACAACTAAGTGTAATAAGTATGTTTTGGAGATAAGCATTTTATTTCTAATATTTTTTTTCCGGTACATAATAATCACGCCAACAGAAAACACGGTAAGCCATTCATATCACTTGTATTTGAGAACTTAAGAAGCCGTGAAAAAAAACTGTTATAGTACTTGGGACCCATAAAATTCTGCTTGGACCCATTGTTTTGGCTCAGGACCCATTGGTCAAATTTCATCGGGTCCATAGGACCCATTTAGATCAAATTGTAGATTAATCTCTGTGTCATTTGAAATGTATTATTTATTTACAATTTATTTAATTTGTAGGTTAGAAAGGAATGGTGCTATAGAGTCTGGAAGGAAAAGGAACAATTTCAGGATGTAATCTTTACAGATGAGAGCTGCATCGAAATGAATGCCAAGGGACGCCTATTTTTCCACAACAAGAAACAGAGTGGTGATTTCCAAAGGCAGACAATCAAGAGGTCAAAGTCAAAGCATGCTTATAAAGTAAGTAACCCCCCCCCCCCCAATTATGTGTAGCCACTGTCCTGGCCGACCCTTTATTTTGCTGCTGACCCAATGACTGTTTTTATAGAAAAAATTGAAAAAGAAATCGAAAAATAGGGTTTGAAATGGTGCAATTTCACAGGCAAAGGAAAGTAGAGGCATCATAAAGAGCTTGGACGATGCAGTAGTGTTGAAATGCAGGAAACTATCAGAAAGGCCACAGTAATTTAATATTTTTTGTTTTACGTTTTTGCGGATATCTTTAACATGTTTAGGAAAAATTATTTTTTTCTGGCAAAGTTGGAGTAAGGATTTTTTTTTTAACTTGAACCAAGCGATGTGCAAGTTAAAAAACTTAGACTTTGTTTATTAATAGAAGCAAAGGGTGGTTATAAGTACATGTTATACTGATTATCATGATTATATATCAATGATTATATGTCTCAGCCTTTTAGGAAGCCCTTTCATGTACATGCTACATTTATATACAAGACTTTTGATTGGTTAAATATGAACTTAAGAATTGAAGAAATTAATTATGTTTGTATTGAAAACTATGACGAGTGAAGCAAGCCAAAAACTTGAAGTAGATTGAAAGCTTTTTTTTTGTCAGCGCAAGTAATCGTTAGATTGTTGGATCGAGCCTTGCTAGTACCATGGGTCGGCCCACATATACGTCCTTGTCTACTTATTGTTTACATCATACATGTATGTGGTGTTTTATTAAAAAAGAAAAAAAAAAGTCCGAGACTTTTTCATGTATATGTATGAACATGTCAGATTAAAATTTTTTATTGAATGATGCATAAATTGTATGTATTGATTTTTTAAGGTGAATGTTTGGGGTGGAATTTCGTACAAAGGAAGGACACCAATTTGCATATTTACTGGAATTATGGATTCCATCATTTACCAAGGCATCCTTCAAGAGAATCTGATTCCCTTCGTTCAGGAGAAGTTCCCAGATGGCTTTAGATTGTATCAGGTACTGTATTGCATGTACTGATATATTATTATTAGGTTCCTGGCCCCACACAATAATGCAGTTCCATAGGAATCCAATTTTCTCTGTCAACACATCACCTTGAACTTATTACATTCCGTAGTTTAATTGTACAACTTGTACCACTTTCATAATTCATACATGTAGACAGACAAATCAAGCTCTAAATGCCCATTGTCAGTACATGTTGAGGGAGCATAAGAGATTCAATCGTGCAAATCCATGCTCGGTCACACAAGGTCACCTCCCGTGGGTCATAACTACAGAATTTTCGCTGGGTAGCAATACAAAAGTCTAATGCAAGTACTTGTCATCGATAACAAATGCATGACCTATTTTATATATTGTATTATAAAATAACATTTTCATTAATGATGGCAGTCAGTGGCTCATATTGTAAATTTTAAGAATGTCGAAGGGTTCCAACTCTCTACTGTTTTGAAGAAAATTCCAAACCAATTTACATGCACCAGACACGTGTTTCGAATATTAAATTCTCATCAGTGATGCTTTCAGCGGAGCCACCAAAAATAATTTCAGTAGCGCCCTTTTTAATTTTTTGAGTTACAACACAATGCGACTTATATGGGATTAAATTCGCTCATTCAATGAAATGTACTCCCATTAAAATTTTCATGCTATCCAGCGAAATTCTGCTGTTATGACCCGGGGGAGGTGAGTTTGCTTGACCGAGCGTTTGTTTCCAATTATGATGAGATTCTAAATAGCACTTCCTGGCTTGGCCTTGGATCATGAAGATTCAGACATTGTTCATCTCAGAGTTGATTATATTGATTTGATCATTTTTTATAAAAGAAATTGTTAAGAAAACATTTCCTCAATGTTTTGCATTAATTCATTTAATATCTCTTTTTGTGTCCTTTTAAGTCAGTTGATCTTATGTATGGATATTACATTGCAGGATAACGACAGCAAACATACAAGTAGGTCGACTCAGCAGTGGATGATGTCTAAAGGTATTGCGGACAGTGTCATGAAGACTCCTGCATCATCCCCAGATCTGAATCCAATCGAGAATGTTTGGGCTACTATGAAACATTATCTACAGACCCATGTAAAGCCAACAAAGAAGGAGGAACTTATTAGAGGGATACAAGAGTTTTGGGAGACACTCACACCTGCTAAGTGTGGCAGATATGTTGACCATATACATCGAGTGATTCCCCATGTCATTTTGAATGACGGAGCGCCTACAGAATTTTAAATACCTTTAGCGCCATGGAAGGGTTCAAGTGATGTGTCCAATATGACCATGACAAGTCTCTCCTTTATGTGCCAACATATGTGTATTATTTCATAGGAAGTTTACCGAATGAGTTAAAGAAGATCCTGACGATAATCTTAACAGCACTCACAATAGAGCACCAAATGGAGCATCGACGGACCCCTAGCAAGCTAGAGGTGGGACAAGGTGCCCGGGAGGAGTAAGCATACCCTGTTGGCTAGCCGCACCCGCCGTCGATGTTCACGCACGAAAATGAAAATATATTAAAAACATGCACTGTCTATGGTTCTGTCTATATAGAAAGTGCTATGGCGACAATGTCAGGGAAATATATTCAAAACACTTACTGTCAAACCCCTCGCGGGGAACTTTTTTACGAGCTTCACATGGCAAAGGGCATAAGTGTGACACAAATGAGTTAAAGAAGTTTCAACTGTTTGACATACTATTAATCCAATGATTTATGGATAATCATGATAATGGTACACACAAATGTCCTTTAGAGGGCTCGAAATTTGCGGTCGTCCGATCGTCAAAAACAACCTACTTACCTGTGGGACTACCTAGAATTGAGACCAATTCGTTCGACTGACGATCTCTTCTCAGGCATTCAATGTATGCTTACCTCGATGAAATAATGAATAAAAAGTTTAAATCATCTTTGATTTAAGTCAGAATCAGAAAAACTAGGAGTTTTCAGATAACAGACTTCACGATCGGTTTAAAGTTTCCGTACAACGGTCCGTTACCAGCCCGAATTTAATAATCCAGTTGTTAATTTCCTGCACGATAAATCGTTTTTTAAACAGTGTTTTAGAAATTTATAAAAGGTGTTGATACACCTAAAAAGAAAGCAAAAAAGGGGCTATGAAAGTCATAGGAAACCAAGGTCGCTCAAAGAGTCCTGGAAAACGACTCAGCCTTGCCTGAAGTTTCGCGGGTATGTTAAGGCGTCCCATGGAAATACCATCACCTTTATCGCACCTTTGTAATGGACACCTCTTTCCCTCAATAAAGTATACTTTAATCAAAAGTATGATTATGTACTTTACAGAAGGAAAGTCAAGGGTCATTGGCGAATTCTACAGGTGTGATGAAAGTCACGTGATCGCTATTTATAGCACATGTACACAGTACGAAAAAGAAGCGTCGAGCGCAAGTTGTTCCACTAACTTCTCAGTGAACTTATGGTTTATGTTGTGTAGAGAAATGTTCAAACTTCATATATCTTGCTACGACAAGTCGTGAATTCCATATATTTATGGATTAAATTAAAGAATTCTACGGCGCACCCTGGGTTTTGCGTTACACCTTTAGTGACTACGTCCCTGTATAGTTTTAATATGAAAAAAATCAAGTTGTCGTAGCAAGAACTATACCGATAAATCATGGAAGATTCGATTTACACCAAACTTCTTTCAATTTATTTTGAGGAACAACTTGCGCTAATCTATTTTCTATGAGTACCCCTGAAAGTTCTCCTCCCGAGTACCATTTCAAACGTTCAAGTGATGCGCGATTGACAGGGGGAGATAATTTCTCAAAAATGTTTCAGTACAGGTACATTTCAACGAAAATTCATATTCTTCTGTCTCAAAATCGGCATGATCAAGTGATTTCGGCAAGAATTTTATTTTTCTTGAAGAATTTGAAGTGTTGAGTGTCAATATTTATTATAATATGTTGATGAAGACATAAAGCATATGTGCAAATCCAATGGAAGTCATGATCCAATGCAGTAGATTCTACTCTTCATTCAAGAACCCTTTGTGCGCCCCTCTGCTTTATTTATCTGTGACAATGTTTTCAAGTTTCTATTGAATTTCAAACAAATTCATAATTTTATTATTTTATCACTATATTTATAGCTTTTATCACTATATAGCCATGTCTTTCTGTTACATTTGTCCTTTCCATTCATTTCAATTTTTTTCTTTCTGCTAGTCAGAATGCTTGGAGGAGGGGTCAGATTAAGCGTCGAGTCTTCTGAAATTATTTTTCGTCATCCAGGAAACCTTTCGATTATTTTTTTTCATTTACACTTTTAAATTATGCTGGTGCCATAATTGTTCACGAGAGAGAGAGAGAGAGAGAGAGAGAGAGAGAGAGAGAGAGAGAGAGAGAGAGAGATCAGCCAGAGTAGAAAGGATGTGTACTCAAATCAATCTAGGCACGGGTTCGGGGGGGGGGTTCGCATTAAGCCCCCTCCCAAGTGGGTTCAGGACGAACCCCTGATAGGGGTCAAGGGGCGAAAAAACCCCGGAAGCTCGTAAAATATGTCATCTAAATGTCGTATAACGTATTAGTAAAACTTTTAGTATAGATGCATACGAAACATTTTTCCTTTTTTCTTTCTACTTTGATTATTTTCTTAACATTTTATTTTTATTCATTCATTTATTTATTCATTTTTGGCAAAATGATGTGTACGCAATTGTGTACTTGCGTATGGGCAGCTACGCGCCTGGAGATAGAGAGAGAGGGGGGAGGGGTATTACTAGCTTATATATTTGTAGGTGGCGGGGGCGGTGCTGTAGCAAATATACGTTTTTTTACAAGTTGTAAATGAAGCATATTCATTTCGCAATTCCTTCATTAAATTACATGTTACATACGATAGAAATACAACAAGGGTTGGAAGGATCCTTATCGTGGGAGGGGGAGGGGGCAAGCCTGCCCATGCAGGGTGATATAGCTTATCTAATTCTCCCTCCAGAAGACATATTTCAATCTACTGCTTATCGGGAAGATTAACAACGACAACAAAAAAAAACAAAAAACAAAAACAAAAATTTAAAAAAAAAAACAAAAAAAAAAAAAACAACGCATCCAGATTCGAGGAAAAGGATATGATCAGTACTACATGTACTATAATTATGTACCAATCTCGCATAATCATGACCGGCCATGCCTGACAATGGATGTAAGTGACGTGAAACTGCAATTACCTCTCCTCTCAGGAAAAAGCCGGAAAATACAATTTTATGCAAATGTGCAATGTTCAACTTCAGGGGCACCGAAAGGAGAAACCTCTACTCTGTCGAGATAAATCTATATATTTACATGTTTACTTGATTGAAACCTGTATCTCTATATATTTACATGTATACTTGATTGAAACCTTTATCTCGCCATCATCGACAAAATTTTTACTTTGTCTGCCAATAATATTCTTTATTTTCTCACCTCGTTTTTCGAATTCGTGAGAGGGGGGGGGGTTCCATCTGTCAGCTTTGTATAAAATCACTCGGTCATTGTTTTTCCATGGTCATATTTAGACCAACAACCCAGTATTATATACATGTATAATAGGCTATATCATTCTGCATGGGCAGGCTTGAACCCCCCCCCCCCCTCATTATTTAAATTTAGATCTGTACATTATTTAGATACAAAGGACGGAAGATTTGCTATGATCAATTTCATTATATTTTAAAATTAATAAATAAACAAAATATATAACTCAGCAGCTCTGTATTTATCAGGTGATAGACGTGAATTCCTTTGTACAGGTACATTTAGAACGGCATCCTTTATCACAATAATTGAATATCTCTGTGAAAACCATAATGCGTTAGGACCTTGTACAACAAAGTATCTTTGAGACAGTGGCATAGCTACAATGTATGCTAAAGCATCCACTTTTTCCTCTAAAATTCCTCAATTCAGTAAAAATGTTCCTCCCTCTGGACGGTTTTTTTGTGAGCTGCTGGAGGTAAATCTTTATTTGCATTCGACCTCCTTCATTGCCATTCGAAAGTCCTCAGCTTCTGAACTCTAGAGCCCATGTTTAAAATAAAACACCATGAGTACTACCATGATATCCCTATGTTTATAGACATCAGAAAGACTCCAAATGTAGGCTTTTATAGTTTAGGATTAAATATATCACAAATACATGTACTTCTTTACAATAAAAGATCTTTATTGACACATTTTTAACATTTGACAGACACTTGACCTGACATCTTCTTGCTGGCATTCGGGTAAAGTTATATTTTCTTCCAAAGGCAAATCGCTGAAATTAGAATAAAATTCAAATTTAGGTGAATAAATAAGTTTTTTTTTGTATCAAAATGTAATTTCTTACAGAACCGTTCAGGGTTTTTAGTGTACTGTTAATTTAACTTCTTCAGAACTTAAAAGAAAATAAAATGACACAAATATTGTTAACAGTTAATGAGTTATAGATTTGTTCTGACAATATTCATAGATAGATCTAGATTTATATCAAATTTCAACTATGTATATAGATATATGGGAAGATATTTTTTCACTCAAGTCTCTAAGAAAATTAAATATCATATATATACCTGGTCATTGAAAAGTTCTTTCAATTATGATTCTGGGCTAATGCAGCATCCAACAGTGCCAAAATATTTCTGTTTTGTTTTTTTAATGAGATGATTAAATATGTAATTTTCATCAGTCTGAAATACAAATGAATAAAAAATAAGTGTTATTAAGTGTATAATACAAAGTAGTTTCATTGTTACATACTTAAACAGTATACACATGCATGTCCCACATTCACCCCATCCCACCCCACCCATTTTTTTTCTCCTCGTAAAGTTAACATTTGTCATGAATATGCTTGTATCTAAATTAATAATAATTATATCGTAGCAGACACTGATGATATGAAAAATGAAGTAATAACAATAGCGCTACAACCATACTTTTTTCACAGCACTGCTGCAATAATTCCTACACGACACATGCATCATATGACACACGTGTACTCCGCCAGTACTGTAAACAAGGTACATAAAAAGAATGATTTCGTAACTTTTTAAATAGTTTTGTCTTTGATTACATATATGATTGAGTATATTAGGATATGTTCTTTGTGCAGCATCTCTGTTTTCATGTAATTTTAACAAATACCTACCGTTTTCTCAATTTTTCTTATCACCCGCCCTGTAAACTGTCTGATCGCACCTTCCATCGCTTCTCAAGCTTCTCAGTAACGCAGAGATCCCTAACAACACAAGGGGGTCACAAAGTGCACTCAATAGATTGGGGGTCTTCTCAAAGGTATATTGAATAGACGGAGTGTCAGCGATAGATTATGTACATGACTTTTTATAACTGATAACTTTCATCCTTTGAATTTACAAAATATCACAAAAATTAATTGAAATACTGTGTTGCTAACGTACTTGACGACATGGAGTCCATGACGTCAAATGATGTTACGTTATTTCGCGGCAAATTTTTGACGTAATATTCCATGGGACGCCTTAACATACCTGCGTTAGGGACAATGAAAGTGATGCACCCTCAATGATTTGTAAATTATGCACAGAGAGTGGCAGAGTCAACGAGTTTGCCAAAGCCAAAGGATGTAAATCATTGAGATTGGAATCTGTTTAGATGCACAAGTCCTCTGAGGCACACAAGCATGATGAGTTAACTGAGGAATTTGTTGAAAAAGAAAGTGAAAAAGAAATGGAATTTATGTAAAATGTTCAAATTAGCGGAAATAAAGAATGACAGCTCAGTTTTTCAGTTCAATGATTTCGGGCAAGTAAAAATGGTTTCGGGCAACCTGATATTCAAAGCAGGTTGCCCGAATGACAACCAAAGATTTTCACGAGTTTCAAGGCCTGCCTTTAGAACCTTAGGTTTTGACCAACATGTCCAAGTGACCTTGCAGTTTTTGTTCTTGTTCACAAGTTGATTAGTCATTATTAGGACACTTGCATTACATGTAATTATCTGTATACTTCATACATGAATCTTATATATATGGATGGAAATAATTCCAATTTCCATTGAACCTGTACAATAAAACACAAGTTTAAAGAACTTCAAGGTACTTATTATTGTTCTTCCATATAAACAATATTTGTAAAATTCATAGGGCTTCATTATAAGAACTTGGTCCTTTTGTAAATGTACTAGATGCATATCCATACTGTACAAGTTTGATTACAAAGTTTGCTAATATTGTTGGTATGAACAATAAGAAACTGTAAGATCTTTTCATCCACTATTTTATTGGTTACCATTTCAAATAAAATTATGTAAAGCATTGTGGATTAGTTACATGTTTGATTGAAATATTTCATTTGTTTGTTTATACATTTATTTAAGAATAGTTGTACATATTGAAATTTCAAGATATTTATATTAATATCATATACATTTTGAAACAGGTAAACATGGCAAATCAACAAAATGAGGAATAAATATTATAATTTGAGAGTTTATTTAACTTTCTTTTGACATCAGATAACAAAGGAAAGTGCAATCTCATTGATCTATTCTACACAATCCCTTCATGATAATTTAAAAATAAATAAAATAGAAAAATATTTAATGGTCAGTCCTTAAAGCACTACACATATTATAGATACGATGCTCTTGTCATTGTGCTCCCTCACTTCAACCGAAGAATTCCACTGTTGGTGGCACAGACAGCTTTGTTGAAGTTTGATCTGCTTCGGTGAAAGTACTTAACATACAAGTGTTCAAGTGTGTGCTTTCTCCTTGGTGAGATGGCACTCTTTCCTTTCTTCCCATTGAAATTCCTTCCTCTAATCTCGTCATCTTTGTACAGACGCATGGTCATCATCCACAGAAAATTCCAAGCAGTGCAACTTTTGCTAAATAATCGATCTGAAAGGTCTGAAGGTATAAAGAACTCAAAGTTTCCCAGGTGTAACATCATATGTATTTATGGGTTGCATCCGCCTTACAATAAAGGATCAACTGGTCACTATTATTGTCTCTCTGTGTAAGTGGAGGTCTGTTACTTCTTTCTTCATCCTGTGGTGAAAGAGGAGGAAGGGCTCGCACCTGCATATCAGGAGACGAAGGAAACAGCTGACGAGGACTGATGCTTCCTCTGTCTTCAGGTATCTCTGATGGAACTGGAACATCCTGACAGTTCTCTTCAGTAATCGAGTTCTCTTCAGTATTCAAATTCTATTTATCCTCTGTCAACAATGTCTCTAAAAAAGGCGTTGAAATCGATATTTGAGAAAGACTGTTGTCAGCATTGTATGAATTAACTTTCTCAAAATACTCCATCATGGTATTGAGCTGTTGTTTCATCTCAAGCTGACCAGCCACCAGCTGTTGAATGAGGAAATCATTGTTAGGAACTTCTGCTGGAAAGGACCAAAAGTCGTAGTTGGTTTGAGTTGTCTTGCTCTCATTTAAAGGGCGAAGTAAACATAAAATCCCATCATTGTTTGGTACAGTGATAATGGCGCCTGGATCTGACTGGATTGTCCCCCTAGATCTGTCCTTCTCAGTCTGGCAATCGTTGTCCCTAGTAGCAGGAAGTGATCTGTCCTTCTCAGTCTGGCAATCGTTGTCCCTAGTAGCAGGAAGTGATCTGTCCTTCTCAGTCTGGCAATCGTTGTCCCTAGTAGCAGGAAGTGATCTGTCCACCTCAGTCTGGCAATTGTTGTCCCTAGAAGCAGGAAGTGATCTGTCCGTCTCAGTCTGGCAATAATTGTTCCTAGAAGCAGGAAGTGATCTGTCCACCTCAGTCTGGCAATCGTTGTCCCTAGAAGCAGGAAGTGATCTGTCCGTCTCAGTCTGGCAATCGTTGTCCCTAGTAGCAGGAAGTGATCTGTCCTTCTCAGTCTGGCAATCGTTGTACCTAGAAGCAGGAAGTGAATTTAAATGAAAACTAAGAAATGAAAGCGTAAAATCCCCACATACGCCACAAGTTTACAAAATAGGGCCAAGGGCAAGATCACATCCATATCAAAACAATTTGGTAGCAAGTATTGATGTTGTATTATTTGGGTATTCACACTGAATTAGCCAGAATTGCAGCATACAATGTATCAAAAAATATTTTCATTGCAAGCTAGTCTTAAATTTTGATGTTCATTTTTTGGATGACCTTGGAAATCAATAGGGTTTATCCTCCTGTTATAAGCAAATTGTTTGAAATTTAAGCATGTTCCAATAAAAAAGACCTGTCCTCTAGGCAGTGAGCGTTTACAAGGATTTTATCCAATTCCCATCCGTGACCTTTACCTATGATATTTGGCCTTGAAAAACTATAGGATTCTTTCTTTAGTAATATGCAATGCGTGTATGAAATTTGGTCAGCTCCAATCAAAACTGTGATGTTAACGCTTCCAACCTATGAATTAATAGGGTTCCTCCCTTTGTCATAAAGTGTGTGAAGTTGCAATAAATGCTGCAGCCTCTACATGCTCTAAGCTGTACATTAGGATTATAACCATTTTTATTCTATGACCTTGCTTTTTGAACTATGACCTTGAAAATCAATAGGCTTTATCTTCCTGTTATAAGCAATATGTTTATGAAGTATGGTCAAGCTCCAATAAAAACTGTGCCCTCTAGGCTGTATAAAACTTGAATCATTTCCATTCTTCGACCTCTGATCTATTGTCCTGAGCAATTAGCATATCAAGTTTGGTGATGTCACTAAACATTACCATTACAGGAACTTTTAAGATATTTGACATTGACGAAGTTTAACCATTAATGATCAAAGTTCTTGAAATCTTGTCATTTGTACAGAAACATAACCAAAACTATGACAAACACACACCTATGCGAAAGAGCAATCAAAGTGATAAACATAGGATAATCAAAGTTTACATAGCTCGTCCTAGCAGGTTTTGTCAAGAATCAAATAACTTAGGGGTCTAGAATTTTTTTCAAAATCTACTTGCCACGGGCAACTCAAGGCCTAAAATTTACTTGCCCGACTCAAAAATCACTTGCCCCAAGAATGGGTCTCATTGTAAACGTCTTCAAATTGAATAGCATCATTTAAAACCTGATAAATTTACAGCATGGACCAGACATGCACGTTTTGGGTACTTAACCCTCATCAGTGATCCTTAATCCTAAATCTAAACATTGTAATATGCCAAAAAGTATGAAAGTTACTATGTCGAAAAAGGGTACCGAAAGACGTAGCAGGATGGGTGGGATATGATGCTACAGGACCCACTTTTAGAAATTTCAAGAAATTTTGATAACAGAAATTTTGATTGCGTTGAAGAAACGATCAACCGAAATTGATCGAACTTGGCTACATGTGCCCCCTGGGACTCCTGGTCATACTGAATCTTGTTAAAATGTGGCATATGTTTAGGAAATCAAGTGCTTGATTCCTCACAATATTAAAATCAAAATTTCTATGTTCAAGCACCATAACTCTGCTATAAGTAGGTCAATTTTTCCGAAACTCAAACTGGATCTTACACCGCTTGATATAAAATCATGTGTGAAGTTTCAATCTATAATCTTGAAAGGCCTTAGAAAAAAGTCTGGAAAAACCTAACCTTGGATGGACGGACGGACGGACTCACGGGCAGCACCATAATATAATACGTCCCATCTTAAAACAGGCATATAAAAATAAATGCCAAGGTCACTAAGTCAAAAGTCATAGTATCAAATGACGGCTCTAGTCATAAGACTGGTATGGAATCTATGTGAAATATCAAAGCCTTTACCCTTATAGTTCAAAAGAAGGTCAAGATCACTAGGCCAAAAGTCTCGATATCAAAAGAAAGGTCTGGCCATGATGAATGTGTATGTGAAGAATCAATGTCTTGTCCATTTAAGTTCAAATGTAGGTCAAAGCCCTACCCCATATAGTTAAAAAGTAGGCCAGAGGTCAAAATCAAGGTCTCTAGGTCAAATGTCAGGGTATCAAATGAAACCTCTGGTCATGAGGAAATTACATGAGAAATATCAAAGTCATACCCCTTATAAATTAAAGTAGTTCAAATGAGTTAAAGAAGATCCTGACGATAATCCCAACAACACTCACAACAGAGCACAAAATCAAACATCGACGGACCCCCAGCAAGCCAGAGGTGGGACCAGGTGCCCGGGAGGAGCAAGCATCCCCCGTTGGTCAGCCGCACCCGCCGTCGATGTCCATGAAGCATGGTAATAAAATATATAAAATTCATGCACTGACTGACGTTATGTCTATATAGAAAGTGCTATGGCGACAATGTCAGGGAAGTATATTCAAAACACTTACTGTCAAACCCCTCGCGGGGAACTTTTATTACGAGCTCCGCACGGCAAAGGCCATAAGTGTGACACAAATAAGTTAAAGAAGATCCTGACGATAATCCCAACAGCACTCACAACAGAGCACAAAATCAAACATCGACGGACCCCCAGCAAGCCAGAGGTTGGACTAGGTGCCCGGGAGGAGCAAGCATCCCCCGTTGGCCAGCCGCACCCGCCTTCGATGTCCATGAAGCATGGAAATGGAAATATATAAAATTCATGCACTGACTGACGTTATGTCTATATAGAAAGTGCTATGGCGACAATGTCAGGGAAGTATATTCAAAACACTTACTGTCAAAGTCACTAGGTCAAATGTCTTGGAGTAATACTTGTAATGATGAATGTTGAGTATGATATATCTAAAACATAGGGTAGTCAGAGATTACATAGCTTGTCATAGTAGGTTTTTGTCAAGAATAAAATAACTTCCAAAATACAAAAAGTATTGTCAAGGAGATTATATGCATCTAATGAACGAGTAATTAAATAGTAGTTTAATGGTTAAGGTCAAAGTCCAAGGTAAACATCACTGGGTCAAAGGTCGTGTTCTCAAATGAGAGATCATATCGCAAGGTGCGAGATTGCAATTAATTTTAAATTGCTACTTTTCAGTGACAATGAGGAGGTTGTTTTACACCGCAATTGTACGTTATTCCATACCTCTGGGAAATCGGAAAAGTGGGAGGGTTGTGTGCACTTAATCCAGGATATTTACACCATTTGTTACCTGCAGTAGCAGATGGTCGACCTAAGTCGGGAATGGTTGCCCATTGGTCGCGTTGGTTTATGTGTAGTCTTTTTGTGTTTGTTTCTATGTCATAAGTCTTTCTAACTTACATGTATAATGTTTGGTTTTAACACCAAAATTTTCATTTTCTGAATTTTCATCAAGTAATTAATAAATATCATACACAACTTTAACAAAAAGTAATGTTCACTAATAGATCACAATAAAAATAAAGCCTGTGTTTGTGAAACACGAATTCCTCCGGTGGCATCTTTGTTAGTATAAGCACTTTTTTATGTTAAGTACATGTATGTGAATGGTCAAGGTCAGGGTCACTTGCTTAAAATTTTTTGGTATCGATGGAAAAATCTTGTGACAAGGAATACACATGTGAAATATCAAAGCCCTATCACTTACCATTTAAAAGTAATGCCCAATGTTTAAGTTTTTGAAAAGAAGGTCAAAGGTCAAGGTCAGGAGGTCAAAAAGTTTGGCATCATGGGAAAGGTCTTGTCACGACGAATACACATGAGAAACATCAAAGCCCAATTACCTACCATTCAAAAGTTATGCCCAATGATAAAGTTTTTGAAAAGTAGGTCAAAGGTCAAGGTCACGAGGATAAAAATTTTGGTCTCCATGGAAAGGTCTTGTCACAGGGAATACACATGTGAGATATCATAGCTCTATCACTTTCCATTCAAAAGTTTTGCCCAATGTTAAAGTTTTTGAAAAGTAGGTCAAAGGTAAAGGTCAAGATCACGAGGTCAAACATTTTGGCATCAATGGAAAGGTCTTGTCACAAAGAATACACATGTGAAATATGAAAGCCATATCCCCCCCCCCCCCCCCATTCAAAAGTTATGTCCAATGTTAACGTTTTTCGGAGGCAAGTATTTTTACTTTTTATCAAAGAAATTACAGAAATTGATTTTTTTTTTCATTTTGAAAACAAAGAAAAGGCTTTAAACAACCATTCAATCGACGCTAAAATGCACCAGAGATAAAATTTAGTTTACTTTTGATCATTTTTAGAGTCGGTAAACTCCATACATATTTCACAGTACTTCCATTTTTCTACTTGTGAATGCACACACATCCTCCGACGTAACCGAACCGTAAGATAATGTTTCCACTTCAATGTCACGTGATCCCGGTTGAACGTCAATTGACTTTATAATGACTGATGATTCGGTCTTCTGTTCTTTCATAAATGTTTTCATTCTGATGTCATTTTTCTTCATTCGTTTCGCCTTTAAAAATTCCCCGTGTCTGAAAATCCCAAGAACAGAGGCACATCCTACCACTAACGATGCTAATGAAATAAGACGGTAATGGTAGCGAAGAAATCCCTTACGCCTGCACCTTATAAAAAAGAAAAGAAAAGAAGAATTATTGTAAACATACCTATACTCAATTGAAATCATAACAGTACAAAATGATAATAAAATGAAGGTCACTTAACTAAGAAACATTTCAATAAAATAATCAAACTAGACAAATAAATAAATGAAAAATAATATAAATAAAAGTGAGTTAAAGAAGATCCTGACGATAATCTCAACAGCACTCACAATAGGACACAGACGGACCCCTAGCAAGCTAGAGGTGGGATCAGGTGCCCGGGAGGAGTAAGCATCCCCTGTTGGCTAGCCACACCCGCCGTCGATGTTCATGCACAAAAAATGAAAACAATATCTAAAATGCGTGCATTTTCTGAGGTAATGTCTATATAGAAAGTGTTATGGCGACCATGTCATGGAAAATATTCAAAACACTTACTGTCAAAGTAAAAGAGACATTTGAAATTACCTGTAGTTAAAGATAGTGTCTCCTTAGTTTTCGCAAGGCATTCCATTCCTTTGAATGATTATGTCACTTCTTATGTTTCTCTGTATTTCCGTACACGAAAGTAATGTGACCTTTATTACAATCTGTTAAAGTCCAGGCAAGCAACATTTTCTCAAATCTTTGTAGCGTACAGTCCCAGGGAGAAATATACTTGCGTCCATATAGTGGTCATTCACCTGGCAAAATCGAAGAATCTAACATATTGTTATCATAATGGCACATACTGTGATGTATTTAAACGTCATCATTGTCAAACTTACGTCTAGACTGACGGAGTATATAACGCCGCACAGCGGTGATCACGTGACCATTAGGGTATTGTAAGGGTATAGCGCTATCCTTTGTCAGCTAGATAAAGAAACGACTGTACGTTTTATGTGCAATACTAACGGTTTAACTTAAAAAAAAACAGCATGAAAAATCAGTTTTAGCTCACCTCGACGAAGTTGAGATGAGCTTATGCTATAACCTTGGTGTCCGCGTCCGGTTAAAGTCTTTTGGGGAAACTCAGTATCTGACAAAGAACTGATGCTACAGGAACCAAACTTGCACAAGTGATTCGTCTTTGGATGCTGAGGTGAACCCATGCATCAGATGCTGCATCTGACCTAAATTTTCCGTTTGAATGACTTTTTCAATGTCTGGTTAAAGTTTTTGGGGTAACTCAGTACCTGACAAAGTACTGATGCTACAGTAACCAAACTTGCACAAGTGATTCATCTTGGGATGTTTAGATGAACCCATGCATCAGATGCTGCATCTGACCTTCATTTTCCGGTTGAATGACTTTGTCAATGTCTTGTTAAAGTTTTTCGGATAGCTCAGTATCTGACAGAGTACTGATACTACAGTAACCAAACTTGCAATAGTGATTCATCTCTGGATGCTGAGGTGAACTCATTCATCGGATGCTGCATCTGACCTACATTTTCCGGTTGAATGACTTTCTCAATGTCTGATTAAAGTTTTTGGGGTAGCTCAGTATCTGACAGAGTACTGATGCTACAGTAACCAAACTTGCACCAGTGGTTCATCTTGGGATGCTGAGGTGAACCCATGCATCGGATGCAGCATCTGACCTACTTTTTACGCTTGAGTGATTTTGCTTTTAAAGGCCAATATTGAGCAAGGTATAAGTGCTCCATGTACCAAACTTGCATATTGGATGTATCTTTGATTAAACTTTCATAAAATGACCTTGACCTACTTTTTCCGCTTTGGCGATTTGGCCTTTAAAGGCCAATATTGAGCAAAGTATAAGTGATGCATGTACCAAACTTGCATATTGGATGTATCTTTGATCAAACTTTCATAAAATGACTTTGACCTACTTTTTTCTGCTTGAGTGATTTCCTTTATATACACGTACTTAGAGATATGTTTAAATTGAACTTTGCTGCCACGAGGTGAGCTTCGTAATATTTGATTACACTATGTTTAAACGATATTTTTCTTTTGTAATTAAAATGAAAGAACTGACGGTGACAGTGCTCAACTTTCTCTGTCAGTCCAATGACCATCTAGAGGCGACCGACGAGAAAGACGTTCATCAAGAAGTATAATATCAATTCATATCTATTACAATGATATTTGCTTTTTATAGATATGAAGAAGAAAAGAAATAATTAAAACAAAACATAAAAATATAATATATATGTAATGTATATATATAAATATTTAATTGAAACGAACTGTGCAAGAAGCAAAATAAGAGGAAAAAAGGGGGGGAAATTAGATTAAAAAATTTTTACTCTTATTTCAGCCAACGGTAAATTAACAAAGAGTACCCTAAGTAAGAACTCTTTTATTTCCTAAATCACTATATACCAAAATTGATAAAGAAAAAAAAACCCGAAATAAAGAAAGGGCTTTCATCGATATCATAATAATTATCATTTTTCATTTTATCTAGAGACGGAGTGATGAGGAAATAAGAGTGAATAAACCAAGAGCTATTGAAAGGAGACAAATGTCTCTCTGAAAAGACATTGAGCAGAAAAGGCAATGGGCCATTCAAAGAAGAATGAGACTACAGAGAGAACGGGCAGCAAGAATTCACCTTTTAGCCATACATTTCACGCGAATATTTTAACCTATGAATAGGTAATCTGTTAGACATGTAATTTTATCTATTGCAGAATAGAATACAGTTCACTACCAAATGGAGGACAAGAAGTGAAAGGAAGAGAAGGACATGCATTAGGAGCAATGGGGAGAGGACGAACAATGGGGAGAGTAGGACTGACAGGAGCAATTGTGAGAGGAGAAGTAGGGAGAGGAGGACTAACAGGAGCAATTGGGAGAGGAAAGTTGATGAGGAAAGGGGAGAGAAGGACTGACAGGAGCAATTGGTAGAGAAGTAGGGAGAGAAGGACTAAGAGGAGCAACGGGGGTAGGAGCCATGGGCAGAGGAGGACTGACAGGAGCAATGGAGAGAGGAGCAACGAGGAGAGGAGGGGTAAGGCATTAGGAGCAACGGGGAGAGGAAGGAGTAAAGGTAAATACATAATTTATTCCATATAAATCCTTATGTCAATCTAAGAAGATATATACATGTAATTTATATGTTTATATTTAAATATGAATAGGTACTATGACAAATATGGATAATGACCATATCCCTGTATACAGCACAAAATCGACAACTCAGAAAATCAGAAACCGAAGGCATACAAAATCAGGATAAAACAGAAACCAAAGCAAATAAACAATAACCTCCACCGCATGAAAAGAAGAGGACTCCCGATATGAGAGTGAGATCAGGTGCCCAGGAAGAGTAAGCATCTCCTGCTTGCATGAAACACCCACCGCTTCAATTCGGTAGAACTGTCACATCCGGTAATTTCCATTTTGGAAGACATAGAGTACAATCTTTGGTTGGATGGTTCAAATGGTCTATGACAGAATATCATCCACCATTCCGGAGAGTGGGGCATGATAGTGTATGACGAGT
Source organism: Pinctada fucata (assembly GCA_028142955.1). Taxonomy (NCBI): domain Eukaryota; kingdom Metazoa; phylum Mollusca; class Bivalvia; order Pterioida; family Pteriidae; genus Pinctada; species Pinctada fucata. Next base: position 12,322,757 of record AP027110.1, on the reverse strand, counting down.
TCCCCATATCGGACTTCCTCAGTGACGATGTTCTTTGATATATACAACGGATTCTTAATTTTTTTGTCACATAATCCAGAAATTATGTGTAAGGGGGGGGGGGGGGTGTATATGCACATACATGTTAAGCTAAGGGCAAAAAATAGGTGCATGGAACACAATAACTTGATTATGCGTCAACAGATTTTCATGATATTTGTACACTGTGATCAGACTTTGAAGGGGAAGCAGCCTTTTCAGGCTCATCCGATTTGTCCTTATGGGTAGAGCTGCAACGAGTCGGGAACTTCCCGATTCGGTTCGATTTTAATGTCTCGATTCGTTTTTTTCCGATTCGAGTCATTATAGCAGAATAATCAATGAATATTTAATTTTTTCTCTCTTTTTGATAAGAATATAACATAAAAACCTTAACATTAATATCAGTTTTAATTTCTCAAACAGCAGATGTCACTGAGTTGTGTTTCTTACACATCAGTAATAATTATTTTATTATCAGGAAAAGGCTTCTGGAAATTTAATGATTCACTGTTATCTGACAGGCTATATGTTGAAAAAGTTTAAAGTGTGATACGACACACAAAGTATGAATACGCGAATATTTTATATAGGCCAATGGCAATAGATAACATTGATGAACTTTTGTTGCAGATAAATATTTCTTACCAATTGTTTTTCGATACTCTGCTCATGAAAATAAGGACAATGAATATTTCTTACTCAGCAGAACTAAAAAGACATAAGAATAAAACTAAATTAGATTTAGAAAAAGAATTGAAAGGTAAGTAAGATGCAAAATATGAGGTATCTTTAAATGATAGATTAACAGAAGTAAGTACTGAACTTGAGAATATAAGAAAGCATGAACTTCAAGGAATGCTACTAAGATCTAGATGTAAGTGGATTGATGAAGGGGAAAAGCCCACAAAATAACTCTGCGCATTAGAGAAAAGAAATTTTATTAATAAGAATATTGTTAAGCTAGAAACAGAAAAAGGTCTAATTACTAAACAGGAAGACATTCTAAACGAAGTAAAAATGTTTTAAATGAATGTCTAAAGCAACAAAGATAATGAATTAGTCAATGTAAACTTAGATGAAAAGCTAAGAGAATTCTCTGTACCTTTACTAAGGGAAAAAGATAGAGAAAATTTAGAAAAACAAATCAGTTTTAAAGAAGTAGGATACGCAGTACATGCTCTCAAGAATGATAAAAGTCCAGGTCCAGATGGATTTTCAGCAAGGTTTTACAAGTTCTTTTGGCCAGACTTGAGGTTTTTTTATTTATAGATCAATCAGAGAGGGGTTTTCAAGGGGGGAGCTTTCCATTTCACAAAAAATGGGGATAATTTCTATTTTGCCAAAAGGGGACAAACCGAGGGATCAACTTAAGAATTGGCGACCTATTTCCTTATTAAAAATTTCATATAAAATAATCTCATACCGCAAAATAATTATTCTTGATTCATTACATTTCTGGCAAATTTCATGATGATTGGTGCAATTTACTTTGAAATGTTCAATTACCAGAGTCCTATCTGTGACCTTGACCTTTGACCCCAAAATTAATAGAGGTCATCCTTGATGCATTAGGGAGCCATTTGATAATAGGTACAATACACTCTCTATTAATTATGATCTGAAAACCATTTACAATCATCAGAGTCCTATGACCTTGACTTTTAATCTATTGCCCCTAAAACAATAGGAGTACGTCATCCTTGAATCGTGCAAAACATTTCTGGTAAGTTTTATGACAATTTGTGAAATACATGCACTCTTTAATATGAGCAACATATACATACCATACATACATAAATGAATATCAAGGTGGACAATAGAGTATGGCAAATCAAAATGCATATAAAAAGATGATGTCAATAAATACATGTACATGTATATATTATCGACAGCAACAGTTATCAATATATATATAATAGATTTTATTACATGAATGGTTATTTTCCCCTTTTCTGATTGGCTAAAACAGCCGTTCGGTGAAACGCTCAAACGTTGTCTACCTAGGATGAATCATATAGATAATTTTGAGACTTCATACATGTAATAAAATTATTACTTTACTTTTACCTCGGTAAATACAATGGTTTAGCTCCCCTCGAAAACAATATTAAACTTGCCCTTCGGGCTTGGTGAATTTGGTCTTCTCGAGGAGCTAAACCATTTATTTACCTCAGTAAAAGTAAATAATTTTATAATAATAGGCAACACCATCATGATGATATGCCTTATCCGTCCAGGGATCCAACCACACAATCACAATAAGTACGACTGTATTCACGGTTCGATCCCTGTCAGAACAAATAAGCCATATAATCAAAATAATAACATCAATATCAGTACATATAAATTTCAATCGTCAAATACATTCTTATACATTACTAGTAAATGAAATATATTTTTTCTCTTTATTATTATTTGTTTTCCTCTTTTTCAGTGCTGTTTCAAAAATATTACTTCCCTAAATTAGTTCCTTTAGATTTTTTGTACTCAGTAACTGAATCATTCTAAAAACACTAGGTGGTCTATAATAATAAAGTTTTATTTATTTCTCTCATAAATCGGAGCACAAGGGGCATTTGTATAAAAAGTAAAATTCATCCTTTAAATCTTTGTGGTTTCACTTTACGCATATTCTGTTATTTCTTACTGAGCTTCATTAGTATATCTACCGGACTTCATATTCAAATTATGTGATGATAGTCCAAATTTCACATTGTATTTCAATAGATTTCATAACATATTATTGGATTTCGAAGTTATCAATTACGTACTGATATATCTGACCGCGTGAAAAAGTACTCAAGAATGACCAATGACATATATGATTTAACATGACTATAAAGTGAATGAATGATCCTAAGCATTTTCCCTTGAATAATTTACACTATAAATTTGATCTATCAATTAAAGATCAAAAGCCTTCATGTAATCTATAAAACAGCAATATCATCTCCCCCCTTGGTGGACTAATTTCATTTCACATATCAACTCAGATATCCATATGCATGTATCACAGTTCATTTAATTACAAGACATGAAGATACATGTACAAAAAGAAGATGCAGCATGATCATTGTTCTGGACAAGATTTTTTCAAGTAGCTACAAACAGATTCTATGATTTTTTTTTTGACTTTGAAACTCTAACTCTTCTTTCTCCTTCTGTGAAAAGGCTGCAGATGCCATCAGTGCCATTTCTAAGATACGCAATGTGTAAATGCTTTAAGTTCAGACCGCTTCCTGCAATCTTCCTTGCCATACATTCACTTAGAACTTTCTCAAATACAAGCTTCTCAAGACTAGGGAAGTTAGTTGCTACAGTGTTTGAGTAAGCAAGAGCATCCAAAGCAGATGTCAAGGAGAAGCTGCTTTCCTTCAAACTGACATCATCGAAGTTGCACGACTCAAACAGCTGTTTTAAGGACGAGGCATCTTGAAGTGCATCATGGGCCTGATACTGCTGATTACAGAAGCTCTGAACTAAGCTCTCCTGAGAATATGATTTCCGGTCAGGATATGTCAACTGAAACAACTTTCTTGTGTCCAAAAATCCATTTACACAGGTTTCAAAATGAGCAGTACTGGAACAGTTCTTAGTTGCATTTAGTAGTATCGGACAGTCATAACTTTTGCTGTTGTGTCCAACAAGGACGACCTTTCCCGCCCCGCTGTAATTGTACAGAATTGCATGAATTTATTGATAGCCTCATTTATAGAAAGTGATGGAACAGGTTTTCCAAAATGGAACATCCGTCCTTCATTGGTAGTTATACCCGTGACCTTTGATGCTTTGTAATTTATTTTCTTCTCTGGCAATATATAACAAGACATCTCCTCAGAGCCTCTAGTGGCAGCAATCTGAGTGATATGCGAATCTCTTTCTGAAATTACAAAAAGGATACATTAATGTAAAGAGTCTGTTTAGAGATATTGATAGCCATTGGGTTATGTCACTAATTTCCAACTTGCACTCAGGGATATAGGCCGTTTCAATTGGTCCTTACAGGGATTCAATCTGGAAGAAGTTCTAGTTGACTAATTTTATGAATTGCTCAAGTGGTTGTACATCTATTTTTGAAAGTTCAAACATCTCAGCTTTAATTTAGCATACTTAAGTACATAAGTTTTAATTCAATATATTCAATCTAATATGTTAGTCATAAAGATTGTAGTTTACTTAACACAGAATAAATATATGAGTATCACATGAAATTAACACTTATAATTACTCGGTATATATATTACTATTTTACGTAAATTGCACACTGCAAGGGAAAGTACCATCTAAACAGTATACAAAATTTAAACAAGGTCAAGATCGTTAGGTCATTGGTCATTGCAATAAAAAACTATACAAATGTTGTTTTTAAAACATATGCCCCCACTGAACAGATTGACTCTAACAACAACAATAAATTAAAGCAAAAAATAACCTTGACCTATTGACCCTAAAATCAATAATAATTTTAATCCTAACTTTGACCTTGATCTTTGACCTTAAAATGAATAGGGTCATCTTCCCCTCTTGTTGGTTGGTATATGTGAAAAGGTTCTAGAGGTATCGTTTTGGAACTGAAAGTGTAGCAGAATGATGGAATATGACAGAATTCCATATAAAGCAGACTTTAAATGCCATTAAACATTACATGGAGGGGGCAGAAAAATTGTCACTATAAATTAGCATGACTCATACATAATGAAAAAGATATTGTATTGCATCTTTCTACAAGTATATGTAGTTCAAACTCAATTTTAAAGAAAGCTTAGAAAAGAATGTACAAATACCCACCTAGTCCTGTTGCTTCCAAGTCAAAGAAAGTAAGATTTTCAAATGTGTCTAGGGAAACACTCTCTGGTTTCCATACTGGCGGCGGAATAGGAGTAATTGAAAGGTCAATACTCTCTTGGATGTTCATTTTCATATCAACTCCTGATTCATAACTGACACCTTCTCTGATTTCAGTTGATGAAATTGTCTGTGACCTGAATGAAACAGAAGTAAAATATTTAGATTATTTTTTTCAGTGATATATGGTTATCAAATTGTGGAATATGGAACATTTAACATAATATATTAGTCACCAAAGAAGACTGAGAACAATGTGTTGTTCATCAAATGACACATCATATGCCATTCATTGATGTTTAATACCTTGACCTACCTTCTTTCACATAAATATATAATCATTATGCTTCTGAGTTGGTTTTTGTTTTAAGTATAAGTTACTTAATATATTATGACACAGACAGACCAAGAGAGAGACTGTGTCAGTGTACATCATAACATCCAAATCTGAAACTAGGAACAAGAGGTCCAATGGGACATAATGCTCATCTGATACTTAAGTACACTCTTAGCTGACTTACAGCTGGTTATATAAAGCATTATGATATTTGTACTTGTCCAAACTTGTCGAAGCTTTTGAACTGTTAATATGGGCTTCAGTTCTGAAGAAGATTGGTACACCCTATGACTTAATTTTGCCCAATAACACTTAGTCTAATAGGAAACCATGAATACTTCATTCCTAATAGATTTCATCAAAATCCCTTTAGTGGCTCAGTTGAGAAGAAGTTGAAAATGCGACTATAGATAACAAACACTTCACAGACAGAACGCTAGGACACTTCAGATTCGCTTAGGTTAGCAAATAAAATCAAATAATTAAAATTTCCATGCCTCAACTCTAAGCTTGCGTCGCCTTTTCTTCGCTCCATGTGTCTCAGATATTGCTTTTCTTTTTCTCGATTGGACATCCTTCAGAATAGCATGTCTCCTAGTAATTTCACCCGGTGAAAGTCCTAATCTGGTATGTACCTACAGCAAAATGGAGAAAATTAAGACCACTTGGCAAATCATTAAATTGTGCGTAAATGCAAATGATGGGATAAATCAAAAGCTCACATAATTATTTTTCCATTTGTCTTGTAAAATATTGAAAATATACATTTAGATGTAAATTATTACGAATTATTAACTAGTTATGTGCTACTGGTATTTTATATTATTTGGTGAATCATGAATGGAAATATGGAACTCAAAAGAGATAAAATCTTGGCAACAATAATTAATGAACATGCATGACATGTAAAAGAAATTGCAATCCAAAGAATGCTTGTGTCGCCTGTGAAGCATTTTCTTAATGGAAAATATCTAGGTCAAGGTCACTAGGTCAAAAATTTTGGTATCTGTAGCAAGCATGTGTAAAATCAAAGCTGAGGCTATCACCTTACCCATAAAAAGTTTAATGGGGTGTTACACCGAAAGTTTGACAGGCAGATGGACAACATACAAAGTTATCTATAAGTGTCGCTATGCTTCGAAGGCGACATAAAAATGCAAAATGGAACAAACAAATAGTCACAAAAAGTTAGTATCCATGATAGCAATAACTCAAAGTGATGAAACTGTAAATTCAATTTGATTCATATAATTGATGGAAATTCACAAATTCATTAATTTTAATCATATTCATGGTCTTGAGAACCAAAATGCTCCAAAGGCCACACGAGTTATTCATTTTACCTGTAGCCATGTATTACTTGCCACAAGGAATACATTATATGTGAAATATGAAAGCCTAGTACTTCTTTTAATTAGGTAGTTTTGATTTTTTGAGATATTAGCATAAGATGAAGGTCAAAAGTCAAGTAATCTACCACTGAAAATGTCTTCCACTAAATATAAAAGTCTTATTGTCCAGCATATAATTCATGGACCCGTAAGTTCAAACTCAATGGTAAAGATCACAAGTTAAAGATTTTGATTTTGGCACACTCCTTAACTAGTGCATGTCTGGTCCTTGCTGTAAATTTATCAGGTTTTAAATGATGCTATTGAATTTAAAGACGTTTAACATTTCATTCTGAGGGCATGTTTATCATGATGATTGAATTCAATACAACAAATACAACGAATGACAGAAAAGAACTCAAAAGTCATGCATTTCGTACTGCCATCACATATTTCTGGCAAATATTATTTTGAGCAACACAGGCAGCAACCCTATTATTCAAATTTGCTGATCCAGAAAAATGATACGCCTTTGGAGCTTTTGATGCGACAAGCTTATTAAAGCTCTCATTCCCTTGAGTTGATCCTAAGTGGGCCAGTTTGTCACACTGTTGGATATATCCATCCATTAACGTTTTCAAGCGTTCCTGCAGAGTTGGGTCATTCAAAGGCTTCCCCAAAGGCAGAGTTTTGTGTTTACTCTCCTTACCATCTTTAAAAGTACACCATGAGTTGATTGGGCATTCACTATGGTCACCAAAAGGATGTTTAGCCATAACAGCAAGGGATGAAGCCATACCTTCAGGGTTCCCTTTGTTCTGGGCAAGGGCATAGTTGAAATTCTGCTGTATGTATTTTATAACCTTTTTTGTTAAGGTTTTCTCTGTTTTCGCTAAATCATGTAACCGATTTCCAAAATTCCGCTGCACATGGCTCTTGTCAGAAATTTTCTGTATATTTGGGTCAATTTGCGATTTGATTCTAGCAATAGTTGTTGTATCATCATATGCAACAAGCTTTTTTATATGCATTCCTTTTTCATTGTCTGCTCTTACATTTCTATAACCATTTCAGATTCCATACCTTTTGAACTTCCATCGTAATTCCATCTGCAATCATGTAATTGAGCCTTTTTCCCCTCTTTTTGCTGCCTCGCATATTCGGCATGATTTTGAACGTACTGCATAATCAATAACCTTTCCTGTCTTTGTTCCAATCATCGAACAATGTCCTAAAATATGTATAATGCTAAATATAAACTCTAAAAAAAACCCAAAAAATTGTGAAACATGAAGTTGGTATTAAAATGTTTACTAAGTAGGTTAAATACAAGGTCAGGGTTACAGTCAAAATGTTACTGTTCATTATTGGTCATAGAGAGTATGCATAAGAAAAATATAAAAGTCCTTGCCTTTGATCTTTAATAGATGAGAATTAACTCAAAAGTGATCAAGAAATATGAAACCCATTCTGATGATAACAATAATTACAAGGAAAAAGTAATGTTTGAAATATTATAAAGAATATTTTCTTACATTTTTTAAAACAGTTACTGACTTTTAATTTTCGACTACTCATGGCTATTAGGACAGGTTGTTTAGCATTGGATGACCCTGGCATTTGCTACATCTACCAATACCTGACTATGAGTCTTTATATAGTTACCAGTAGACTTCATCAAAAGTCAAATTAATCGTATACTGATGATGTGAAATATATATAAATATTGAAGAACCTAATAGACTATTATAAGCACGTCCACTTCCGCGTTTCTGCCTTCCAGCATCTATACTAGGCTCCATGTCTTCTCCACTTTTGGAACATTCATTTTGTCTAAACAGATATACATTGTAATATCAGAAAGCAACTTTAGATATTTTCAAATTGTAATGATTTCTTTTCCTTAATATTCCAAAATAAGACAATAAGGCTCACTATATGTCTATATGATAATTCTTACTGGTTATGTCTAAAAGTTCAAGGAGAAGGAATGTATCACATCAATATATATGTATATATAATTAAGAATTCTTATTTCAGTATATATAAGTACCCTATCCCTAGCTGACAAATTAGCTGAGGAATCCTGTATGTGCCCCTAATTGTATTACCTTGACCTGCAGACTCTGACTTTAAATTTTGATGTAGTAATGCCTATGTAAATATGACTAAAATTGGTATAGTCTTTGAATATATTTGGTTCTTACTCTTTTCTCGTGAAGTGAGAAGCAGTATCTTTGGCTACAGACTCGACTTGGCTCCCTGCTTCATTCATTCTATGTTGCAAAATATTCTTGCTAACAGGAGGAATATTGAGTGTTGCGAGAATGCTGTTAATCTGTGTTCCTGTTGCTCCTGAATGTACCATAGCTAAGATAAAACAAATCAAACATAAATTAAAACAAATTAATAAACCATAAACTGCTGAAGGCAGTAAGGTCGAATTGCAAAGTGTTTGTATTAGATGACATATGCTTTTTTTGTGCAGAGAGAAAGATCAGAGGTCATTAATACTATTGCTAGATGAAAAAAGTATGGTCATGAGGATTCTACATGTGAAATATCAAAGTCCTTTCCCTTATATTTCAAAAGAAGGTCAGGTCAAAGGTCAAGGTAACATGGTCAAAAGTTATGATATCAAATGAAAGATCTGGTCATTAGGAATTAATCTATATGTGAAATATGAAAACCTTACCTCTTATAGCTTAAAAGTAGGTCAAAAGTCAATGTCAAGGTCAATGGGTCAAAAGTCATGATATCAAATGAAAGTTCTGGTCATAAGGATTCTATATGTGAAATATCAAAAGTCTACCATTTACACTTTAAAAGTAGGTCAAATGTCAATGTCAAGGTTAATTGACCAAAAGTTATGATATCAAATGACAGATCTGGTCATGAGGTGTCTGCTTGTTGCCATCTTCACGAGACAAAACAGTGACTACTGTGTATTCTTGTCACAATAAGATGAATATTGCAAACAGATGAATACATGTATATTGGATATAATAAATAAACCATTCATCACTAAAGATGGCACATAATGTTCAAAAGCATGAAGTATGTTGTCTGTTGCAAGTTTACCCTAAAAATGTGGCCTTTACCTTGATAGACTCATTTTGACCTTGACCTATCTAATTGGAAGGTGAGTCTCATTATGCTTTACCATTCCTGCAAGTTCGAAAGATATCTGATGTACACTGCTCAAAAAATTTAAGGGAGCAAAGTTTCTATTTTCATATCACACACGTTTGCAGCTGCTTATTCTATATAATGAACATAAATGTATTAAGACATATTTAATAGTCATTTCTTTATTACCAATGTCTGTATTGAACGGATTAACCATATACACATGCTAAAACTTGATGATGTAGCCTTGCTTATCCCAAAAGATTTTACAAGATATGTACCATTATATTACAATGGGAAAATCGTTCCTTTAATTTCTTTGAGCAGTGTATATAAAATTAGTATAAGTAGCCAAACATGTGAAAGTGTGACTACCAAACAGACAGACAGACACTCTAACAGACAGATGGAAGCCGGGCAAAGTGATCCTGCATTGCAAGTGATATGAAAATTTAAAATGCCTACCTACATATACTAGTACATGTATATACTATTTCTAACATGATCCCGTAGTAGGTGAGAAGAAACAGGCAACAATTTTTGGCCAACTATAGAATCCATTATACAGTCATAAATAGTACATGTATTTAGGGGTTACCATGCATGTGTTTTACAAAAACTGACAGGGTATCGGCGAATCCCCTGTCAGAAATTGAGTTTTACCGCGAGGCGTTAGCCGAGCGGTAAAACGGATATTTCTGACAGGGGATTCGCCGATACCCTGTCAGTTTTTGTAAAACATCAGTATGGTAACCCTATTCTAATGCAAATGGTCTGTAATGCGCTAGAAAACGTCTGCTTTTGACGACGTCGCCATGGGAACGTATGACGTCATAGCGGAAACTACAGTGAAACGTGAATCCCCTTGCAGTTTTTTCATCGCTCAACCAATCAAAATGCGCGTTAAAAACAGAGTGCATTAGAATCTTATTTACTGACCTAAAGCTAATTTTGTATTGGCATCCCATATCTTTCTGTGCCTTTTTCCCGTTGGAACATCATTAACTTGGTGACAGTTAGTGTTGCTACATTTGCTACAAAGAAATTTCCTTTATAATCACTTCGTTAAATACAATCATTCCATTTCGGATATAACTATTACACCGGTTCAGTCTTTTTCTAAACTTAAAAATCTTAGTAAAACGGAAATTAAAAAACGCCGACTACAAGCTGAACTTGCCTGGATCACAAAACTCCAAACTGCGTACCCCCTTGGTCTAAACGATCAAATTTATGGACAAGGAAATATTTCCTCGACGTCAACTAATATTAATGTATTTTCAATCCGCCCAAACACTAAACGGAAGCATAGGTCTCACGAAAGACGACGAAACCGAAAACTCAGAATAAGATCTAGATTACACCGTACCCTCAACGATCTTCTGATCATTGCTCGCAACGGCGGCAGACATGAACTGCTTCATGCTCTCTCATCAGTTCCAGCAGTTCAATTGAAATCTATCTTGGATGAAGCACTGGTTGCATTCTTAAGAAATACGGATTGATTCAGACTTAATATCATTGTTGCATTCGCACAGAATAAACTTTATCCAGTTGTTAAAAACATCCCACCTAAAAAACGATTCTTAAAAATTCCATTTATTAACAAAGGATTCGATCTTCTTAACATCTCTAATATTTTTCGGGATCATCGTGTACAAAGTGCTATTCCTCAATATTTTGAAAATTTAGAACCTCCTCTTATTGGTTACAAATATAAGAGACCTATTCGAAATTTCGTTTTTAACTACAACAAAGTTACATCAGATCCTAAAATACTTGAATCATGTCCTGCTTCTTGAGAATGTGCAACATCTGAATATCTATATAAACCAGCTGGTCATATTATTACAGGTGACTTTTCAATTATCCAAGACAGGCAGCTCCGTGGTCTTCTCAAAAAAGGACCTAAGTATAGAATCCCGTCCAAGATAGATTTTATTAAATGTCGCGAAGTACTAAAGGAAGCCTTAGATAACTATACCAAACGATGGTGTAAATCGGAAGAAGTCGAATCGCATTCTCTGAATGACTGGAAAAACCTCATTTTGGACATTACTGACATTCGAATAGACAACTTCCACAAAAATCCTCATCTTTTTGAAAATCCAAGTTCTAGATCTGAAAGATATTTTAAATCCAAATTACGTAATTTACATGAAAAATTTGTCTTTGCTCCTGCAGATAAAGCAGCCAACAACACCATAATCATATGAAAACTTTACTATATATCAACTTTAGTTTCGGAACTTTCGTCTACAAATACTTATTTCAAAAGCAATGAAAGTGTCCCTAACATTTTGAGCAAACATAGCAGTGAAATTTCTTCATTCAACATCCCTATTTCTAAATTGGATCTTCCTACAATATACTGCATACCAAAACTGCACAAATCTCCTTACAAATTTAGATACATTGCTAATTCTAGCAACTGCTCAACTACAAATTTGTCTAGACATCTGACGTCAGCCCTCACGGCGGTAAAGGAACACGTTGCAAAATATTGTGAAACTGTTCTTAACAGGAATGATGTAAATTTATTTTGGTCTATAAAAAATTCCGGGGATGTGATTGACAAGATAAAATCTAGAAATTTTCAAGCCAATACGATTGCTTCATACGATTTTTCAAATATGTACACCACGCTTCCTCACGACAAGATCAATGATCAATTGTCCAAACTCATTAAATGGTGCTATAACCGAGAGGGGAAAATTTATATTTGTACATCTGAATCAAAGGGTTTCTTTTCCGCTACAGAATACAAATCATACAAATCATGGACATGTAGCGACCTGTGTAGTGCCTTGTCCTTCCTCTTGGACAACATTTATGTAAGATTTGGTGAGAATCTCTACAAGCAGGTTGTAGGGATTCCTATGGGTACAAATTGTGCGCCTCTTGTTGCAGATTTATTTTTATACACATATGAAAAGGAATTTATTCAAAATCTTCAAAAGCAAAGAAAACATGATGATGTGAAATGCTTCATTAGTACTTCTAGGTACCTGGATGATATTCTTACTATCGATAATCCTGTTTTTGAAAAGTATAAAGATGTTATTTATCCACAAGAATTAACTCTTAACAAGGCAAACTTTACAGACACTGAAACACCATTTTTGGACCTAAATATCAAAATTGTCAATGGAGAAATTCATACAAGTGTATATGACAAACGAGATGATTTTGGATTCAACATAGTAAATTTCCCCTGGCTTGACGGTGATGTCCCTAGATTACCGTCATACGGTATCTATATTTCACAGCTCATCCGGTATGCTAGAGGATGTACTGATGTTTTGGATTTTCATAATAGAAATCTACAAATTACAAAGAAACTTTTAGGTCAAGGTTTTCGCTTTCACAAACTAGTAAAGACTTTCTGGAAATTTAACAAAAATTATGATCAACTTCTTTTGAAATTCGGACCCATAAAAGCAACGGAGTATATTACTTTAGGTATTTCACAACCTGCATTTTATGGTGACATAATTAACAAAATAAGAAGGATCAAAGGTAGACACCATATGTATCGAAAATGTGTCAGAGTCATCAAACGCCTTTTATACCGTGGATATGATCCTAATGTCACCAGACGGACACTAAGCTTGGTACTTGACCAATATACAGTCTTGTACGAGCGCATTCTTAAGACTTGCACTCTGACTGACTGTGACGACGGGACTCCATGACGGGCCCTGTCCAAACCTCTTTAGAGAAGACAGGGCCCCGACCACCTGTCCTCTCTGAATGTCAGTCGGACTCCTCGGGTGATTACATACATGAGCTCGCTACAGCCGGCAGAGCACGGACTGTATTACGCATGCCCTCTTTTTATATCCATTTACATATTCATCTGTGTCTCTGGGGCCTCTGCGTTTCGCGGTCTTGTTTGTGTGACGTCATCTTACAGTGAGGAGGTTGTTTTACACCACATTTGTTGTACGTTCTTCGAGACCTCTAGGTAACTGGAGAAGTGAGAGGGTTGTGCGCACGTAATCCAGGATAACCACACCGTCTGCTATTTACTTGGCAGATGGCCGTCCTAAGTCGGCACCGGTTGCCCATTGGTCTCGTTGGTTTATGTGTAGTCTTTTATGTTTCTATGTTGTGAGTTGGTGTTCCTTGTCCCTTTTGCGTCTCTTTCTGTGGGTATCTGTTCTGTGTTTTTTGCATGGGTGTTTTGGGATTTTGCTGTGGGTGCTGCAACCTAGTGTTGTTGGAGATCCCCTCCTTTCTATTTGACTGTAAAAGAGATACATACAATTAGACATTATTATACAGTCAGTCGAGCATGCATAATGTAACGTAACAGTAACATAGTCAGCAATATGATATTTTTATTTCATGTTTTTATTTAATTTGTTCACAATATTCTTAACATACGTAAAATTAATCTATGGTTCAACTGGTTGTAAATGCAAAACATGTACATATAAAATTTTAAACATTCTATTTCATATACTAAGGCTCCATATAGGGGATAAGGTACTTTAAGTGTTCAATATTATTAATAACATCTTGATAATAACATCTTGAATCCTTGAATTATTAGTTACCTAGTCATCTGGTGACCAGATACGGGATGATACCAGGTCACTTGGTTTTATACCGGGCGAGGAGAAGTCCGGTATAAAACCTAGTGACCTGGTATCATCCCATATCTGGTCACCAGATGACTATAGGTGACGAATTTACCCCACTGCGCTGACGACCTATTTTAATAATTTCTGTAGAGTGATTGGACGTCATGGTCTGTTTACGCTATGACGTCAACATGAAGGATAACATTGTGACGTCACAAGGGGTCTTGTATAAAAGGCTAGGCACCTGGTATAAGATATACCACGTCTTCACGTGACTGTTATAAGCCAATCACTATTTGGGATTTTCAGGCAAACTTATCAGAGGTGGGGTAAACTCTAGTACCACGTACAGGCCGTAAAAGTGCTTGGTTGGTATGTGTGCATCCTGTACACACATTTACACATGCATACCAGGCGCATTTAAGGCCTGTGACTAGTACGACTTGTCATACCCAAAATAATACACAACAGTAACTAACAATCGTCTTAATGTGTCAGCTTGTTGGATTATGAATACACATGTCTACAAAACATCAGGATCTGTAAGCATGTATATTTGATATAATAAATAAGATCAAACATGGATTGATCAAAACCCTTACCTTTTAATACCGCACGAACAAAAAGGTATGTATTGATTGAATTTAACAACATATGAAAGATGTATGATAGTTTTATTGTTTATGTCATTTGTATATTTATGTTGAAGTTTAATAAAGATCAACAGCCATGCAACCTTGCCTTTTGAAAACATTGTTTGATTTAAACATACAAAGGAGGGGATTGAAAACTAATATATTAAAACTTTTGCTACATCATTTGATCCATAAGGGCATTATTTTTTACTTGTAGATTTCTTAATACAAGACCATTCATGTAAGGCCATGACCTTTGGCCTTGTGATTCCAGATGTTGTCAGAACTGTGTGTCATTCACAGATTGTAAACCTGTATACATCGTACTGTGAGTAGTCAGATTTTCTACCTCTCTCTAAGTCATCTCTATACAAAATTATAAGCATTGTGCTGCATCCATGCGAACCTGTCTGCAAGGACTTGATAATATTGCCTCAGATGGAAGTGAAGCTTATAAAACTTCTAAGCTACTGATCTGCATAAAGAAGGGTACATAGACAGACAATCATTTGATGAGATAACTGAGAAGCTGTCTGCATCTAAGAATTACTTGAGAACTGATTACAAACTTCATGTTTCTAGCAAGAATAAATGTGCTGACCGCTGTATTTTATGGCTTTTAAGTGACAGTAGCAAACCTGAATTTCAAGAAATATGTGACCATGCACATGACGTTAATTGTACCTGTTGTGACCTTTTTATTGATATTGAGAATTTCTTCAGTGCTGCTCTTGAAATAGACATCAGAAACAAAGATGAGATGACGTTTAATGTAGCATCAGCTGTGGATCAAATCAAGGAATGGAAGCGTCATATCATCCGTACAATTAACCAGGATCAATCAAGGATTGATCTTCTTCAGAACCTCAAAAGCCACCAAGCTCTCCTAGTGGTGGACTGGGCTATGAAATTTCTCCCTAGAAAGGTAAAACTTTTTTCTCTTCAAATATAACGCCCCCCCCCCCCCCCAAAAAAAGGAAAAGATCTCCAACGAGACCCCATGGCAAGGCCAGCAAGACACACAAACATTGATGTAAAACGCTGACCATGGAACAAGTCAAGCACAAAACAGGACAAACGTGACGCATAAATGCTTTGATGAAACATGAAACCCAGAAGGAGGTCAATGATGTTGAATTAGGACGACCATCTGTTAGGCAAGTAGCAAATGGTGTGGTTATCCAGATAATGTGCACACAACAAGTCACTGTTATATTGGCACATCATTCTGTATAAGTCACTGATAAGCAAAAGAGCATTCAATTCAAAATGGAAATTCATTCATTCTAGATCATCTATCAATCTCCTGTCGAGAATTGCACAAAATCTTAGTATTACAATTGGAATGGAAGGAGTTGATATGATTGATCTACAAGTGATATTTGTCTCAAAGTTAAAGTCTGATCCTAAAACATGTGTATAACATACATGTACATTGTGACTCATTTCCATTTTACTTTGCAGTTTCGAGAAAAGCAATCGGACTGGTTTGGCCAGAGAGGGAGAAATTGGCATGCTACTGTTTGTATATATAAAGATTCAAATTCTGAACTTTGTGTAAGTATATTGAGTGTAGATATATTTCCAATACGGTAAAGATCAGATGCAGAGTCTACTTATGCCCATCGAAAAAAAGGGGCAATATAGTTGTTATCCTGTTTGTTTTTCTGTTTGCTGTTGAATTTATTTGGAAAGGAAAGGGGGGAGAGGGGCATAGACATCAGCTAATCCAAAAACTTACCCCATTTAAATGATTAACGTCACATACACCAATAACTTTCATCATATATATTGTCAAATAAAACAAATTTAACTCTATCTAGATAATATATTCATACCATTTGTTTTGCAGGAGGAATAACTTACCTTAAAAATAAGCATAATGGCAATGGAAACTCAGACAACTTTGATATTGCAACTCTATATTTGCATCAGAGAAAAAGCAACTTTCAATCCAGAATGATGAAAATGATCAGAATATGAATGTAAAAGTACCAAGAGGCTGGGCATTGAAGCAGACCAAAACTAAAGCAAGGTTTGAAAGACATGTGATTGATTATCTCCGATCAAAATACCAAGAAGGAGAATTAACAGGCCGAAAAATAACACCCCAAGAAGTAGAGAGAGAGATGAAAAACATAAGACATGAAAATTGGGAGAAGGTATTCAGCCTGTCAGAATGTTTATCATCATCTTAGATAGCCTCATATTTTGCAAGGTACGGAAAACATTCTTCAAAAGAAAATCAAGACAATCCAGTAATCAATGATGAGGATCTTACATCTGTACTGTCTGCTATCGAGGAAAACAACCTGATGGATTTATTCAGCTGAATCAGTATCAGCTCTATAGATTGAAGTGTTACAACAAATTGACAAGTTAGAATTTTATATATTTTCATTTCCATGCTTTATTAATATCGACGGCGGGTGCGGCTAGCCAACAGGGGATGCTTACTCCTCCCGGGCACCTGGTCCCACCTCTGGCTTGCTAGGGGTCCGTCGATGTTTAATTGTGCTCTATTGTGAGTGCTGTTGAGATTATCGTCAGGATCTTCTTTAACTCATTTGTGTCACACTTATGCCCTTTGCCGTGTGGAGCTCGTAAAAAAGTTCCCCGCGAGGGGGTTGACAGTAAGTGTTTTGAATACACTTCCCTGACATTGTCGCCATAGCACTTTCTATATAGACATAGCGTCAGACAGTGCATGAATTTTATATATTTTCATTTCCATGCTTTATTAACATCGACGGCGGGTGCGGCTAGCCAACAGGGGATGCTTACTCCTCCCGGGCACCTGGTCCCACCTCTAGCTTGCTAGGGGTCCGTTGATGTTTAATTTTGTGCTCTATTGTGAGTGCTGTTGAGATTATCGTCAAGATTTTCTTTAACTCATTTGTGTCACACTTATGCCCTTTGCCGTGTGGAGCTCGTAAAAAAGTTCCCCGCGAGGGGTTAACAGTAAGTGTTTTGAATATACTTCCCTGACATTGTCGCCATAGCACCTTCTATATAGACATAACGTCAGACAGTGCATGAATTTTATATATTTTTATTTCCATGCTTTATTAACATCGACGGCGGGTGCGGCTAGCCAAAAGGGGATGCTTACTCCTCCCGGGCACCTGGTCCCACCTCTAGCTCGTTAGGGGTCCGTCGATGTTTGATTTTGTGCTCTATTGTGAGTGCTGTTGAGATTATCGTCAGGATCTTCTTTAACTCATTTGCATTTATTATATTGCATGGATGAGACTCTTTCATGGTCCTCTATGGAAGATACATTGGTTTCATTAAAGGGGTCTCAAAGTCATGTTAAACACAAGGCTTGCCGAGTGTTTTGCAAAATTTTGAGACAACGAGGGGGAATTGATGCATCTTCCATAGAAGACCATGAACAAGTATTTTCTTTCATGTTAAGGACTAAAGTTTTCTTATTGCCATATAGCCACTAGTTTGTTTTGCAGGCTGAAATTCTTATGCCACAATAACGTAAACGATTGAAACAATAGCATATGTTATGTGATACAGTTGTCACGTGATATATGATACACTTGTATATCATATAGCTGTATTTCATTGGCCTGCTCTGTAACATATACGCAAATATGAGAGAAATACTTATTTTAATTTTACATTTGTTCATCTGTCGGGTGCAATTCCAGTATGGGTTTTATCTCCTGAACAATATTTCCAATTGCTTTCATATTTTAGAATTTTTTTGTTTATGAATCATAGGTTTCACTTCATATTGTCCCAAGGTCATGTTACCAAAGTCAAGGTCAAATTGAACTTGATGATAAAAAGTAAGTGTGGGGGTGTACATAAAATTGTTTTCATCATATGACCTTGGCCTTTGACTTCATCATATGACCTTGGCCTTTGACCCACATCTGAAAGCATTTAACAGTGGCGAAAACTATGGTATTTTCAGAGCAAGGATTCTCATATTCTACGCAAGTGTGTTCCTTGTAAAAAGACCATTTCTATTGAAATCAAACTTGCTACCTTGACCTTTGACCGACGTTTGATAACTTTCAATACTGTGGCATATCACTTTTCAATTAACATTATTACCTTTAACTTAAGATGATGATCAATCAAATTGTATATGATTGTACCTAAAAGCCAGAGCATCTTCATAATAGTTTACTGAGTATGAACCACATTAAACTTAACTTCATGTACAAATATTATGGTGCTTTTTCTGACTTTACCTGTGTTCTTGTCTTTGTTTGGAGAGCTGTTTCATGTGAATTTAAATTCATATTTATGATTCTTTGTCATAATGACACTAAATCACTTTGTATGCAACATGTGCTTTCATTTGCGGACTGCTATCAATTTGAGATTTTAAATCCTAATTTTATGCCTTGAAATCAATGACAATGTTACATTCTTATCGACGTATCATCCACTGTGTGATTTTTTATGACTCTTCTGCTTAAAAGCATTTTCTAAAAATAGAGCAAATGAGAATGGGGGTGAAATTGTTTTTGTTAGAATGATACGCTGGGTACAAATGTCTTATTTAGCACTTTGCTAGCATGTCATGTGAAAATTGATTTGCTATTATGAAATCACACTATCTATGCCTGAAAATCATTCAAAAAGGACATGCCCTTTATATTGTACTCTCTTGCTTAAATTGAGTATTTGAATGATAAATTAAAGCAAAGCAAATGGTCATGACATTTATAACCAGAAGTCTCTGATGAGACTGAAGCTCTCCTGGTAGATTTGTACATATACACTCAAGAGAATGAATGCTGGACTTCACCTTGCCTAATACCACTTTTTTCATTGACCCAATATATTTCTGTATCCCCCCTGTAAAACACTCTATAACGAATTTATTCTGCTGAATCGCTTTTGGTTTGTGTATGTTACGTCAACATATTCTAAAGCATTTTGGTGACGTCAAAAGCATAAAGCATCTTAGTAGAAGCAGGATATCAAAATAATATTCTGTTAGTAAAATAATACAACATAATATTTGGTTCTTCTCGACCAATCAGATTGCAAGAAATTTGCCAGAGGCGGGATAAATGTGTATCAAGTTTTTTTTTATTAGAACCAACAACCACATGCCAATGCATATCCATCAATTCCTAATTTTTCTCATCAAAATTCAGAGCAAAAATTTTTTTTTTTTTTGAAAAAAACGGAGTCCCCCCCAAGAATATCAAATGGACCGTGCCTTAGATTTCTCTAGAATGTGAGAGAATTACTAAAAACGTGTATATACAACATGTATAACATACCATATGTATCAAAACTAAAATAACAGATGTTTTTATTTTTCAAAAAATGTGGGTCAAAGGTCAGTGATGGGGTCAAAGGTTAAAAATTTGGCTCCAAAAGATGAGCCTTCTCAAGGTTCATAGACATGCAATATATGACAGCTCTATTATCTTATACCCTTTCATCAGAATTTAGTTGAATGGAATGATATACTGACAGTCGGATGGATAGACAAACAGATGAACAGACAGACCTACCACTATATGCCCTTTTATAAAATTAAGACTAAAGGCATAACCTCTCATTTGAGCTGAAATAGTATTGCATAGGATACTTTATTATAAGAGATATTTCCTTCTTTCTTATACTGACCCGTGAAAATACTTAGATCAAGTAATCTGAGGCAGTTTCAGATTGAAATTAAATATAATAGGACATGTGGCCTACCGAGTGAAATTTTAAAAGAATCGGCCATTTTGTTCTAAAACCTAAAAAGGTTTTAGGCTATTTATTCAGTAAATGTAAAACAATGTAAATAGAATATTGAATGAAGAACATGAACTTTTAGGGCAAATGTGGTATTAATGTAGACAGAAGCTAATTATTAAAATATAATACAAAATATTTTTACATACCGGTATGAAATATTTGATCCTCTATAGAAAACATTTCTACCATATATCCCGGTTCAGAAAAATATTTCAAAATCTGCATGAGGTTGAAATGATGTTTTTGATTGGTCAAATTTTAAAAGGACAAAATGACTCGAGGTCCAATTGACAAAAAGGCCTGAAACATTAGTTTATTACCATTAATTTATGGCAGGAACTGGTATCGTACCCAGATAGCTCAGTTGGTAAGAGCGTCTGCCCAGATAGCAGAAGGTCTCGGGTTCAATTCACGGTTCGGTCACATCTTTTCCTCTCCTGTTACAGAATTGGCACCAAACTATTAAATGACTCAAGGTGAAGTGGAGTTTTGTGTGAGGTTTCCAGTGCATGGAAACCTGAAAAATTGGTAGAGAGGAGTGTGGCAGGCATTGTGCCCAGATAGCTCAGTTGGTAAGAGCGTCTGCCTTGATAGCAGAAGATCTCGGGTTCGATTCCCGGTACAGTCACATCTCTCCCTCTCCTGTTACAAATTCAACTTCTATAACTTACACAAGCACCTATCATTTGGCAATGTGAAGGATGCATTATTGCTATTTTATTTGATAAAATGATCAATCTTTGTGATTCTGGTGTTTCCATTTATCAGAAAGCACAGCTCAAGTCCGTGATCACTTAGGACAATTCTACTCTTACAACAAAAAGTCTCACTACTCTCTCTAAAAATCTTACACCTTAAACAATTAAAAAATAAGAAAGAAATACATGCATTTTGATTGTTTGTTATCTTTCTTGCACTGTATAAACATAATAGAAAAGATTTTGAAGTTGATTGATTGATCAGAGGAAATTCCGAAACTATCCCCTAGCGTTTCTATAGAATTGAAGATAAAATCCTGGGTCAGGCCCCAAATAAAATATGAGAAAAACTAAATTTCAGACTCATCTATGATAATATTGTCAAATGGCAATAAAGGAAAATTTTGGTAGAAGTTTTCCTGGGTTGAAATATTTTTGTATGAGTCGGCTTTTACAAATGATTTTTTTTAGTATTTTATTTTAAATTTTTTTTAAATTTGATTAACACATAGTAGATATGGCAATAAGGCATCTCTTGTTATATTATCTTCTATTAAAACATGTGTTACTTGCTTTAATGTAAACATTATGAAAAATTTTATCAAACCACACAGTTTTACATCCCATTGGGGGTGGTACTCCAAGCAGTGGAGGAATTTATAAGAAGAAAGAAAGATGTAAGAGTTACCTCCCCCCTCCCCCCCCCAAAAAAAAAGCTTACACAAGCACAATATTCCTTTCATTTGGCAATGTGAAGGATGCATTATTGCTATTTTATTTGATAAAATGATCAATCTTTGTGATTCTGGTGTTCCCATTTAACAGAAAGCACAGCTCAAGTCTGTGATCACTTAGGACATTCTAGTTACCTCCCCCCTCTCCCCCCCCCCCCCAAAAAAAGCTTACACAAGCACAATATTCCTTTCATTTGGCAATGTGAAGGATGTATTATTGCTATTTTATTTGATAAAATGATCAATCTTTGTGATTCTGGTGTTCCCATTTAACAGAAAGCACAGCTCAAGTCTGTGATCACTTAAGACATTCTAGTTACCTCCCCCCTCTCCCCCCCTCAAAAAAAACTTACACAAGCACAATATTCCTTTCATTTGGCAATGTGAAGGATGCATTATTGCTATTTTATTTGATAAAATGATCAATCTTTGTGATTCTGGTGTTCCCATTTAACAGAAAGCACAGCTCAAGTCTGTGATCACTTCGGACATTCTACTCTTGCAACAAAAATTCTCACTACTCTCCCCAAAAATCTTACACCTTAAACATGTTAAACAAATAAAAAATAAGTGAGAAATACATGCATTTTGACTATTTGATATCTTTCTTGCACTGTATAAACACTATAGAAAAGATTTTCATGTTGATTGATTGATCAGAGGAAATTCCGAAACTATCCCCTAGCGTTTCTATAGAATTGAAGATAAAATCCTGGGTCAGGTCCCAAATAAAATATGAGAAAAACTAAATTACAGACTCATCTATGATAATATTGTAAAATTGCAATATCTTTGTTTATTTATAGTTTCTGTCACTTATGTACTCTAAATGCATGTAGATAGGGTAAGAGAAAATAGCCATATACCCATTTTCCAGAATCCTAGGGAACAGGGACTGAAGTAAAATACTGTAATGACATCTAAACTGCAAACCGATAATATTTTGGAATAAATCAATTAACTATTATCCATAAATTCTGGGAAATTAGCTATCATGAGATCACATGTAGTTTAATAGAGAGAAAACAACCACACCCATTTTCTAAGACCCTTGGGGTCAGAGACTCAAACAAAATATGAGGTGGACAACGAGATTACAGACCCATAATATTGCATAAAGAATTTAGTCTCCATTATTTATAGTGTCAGCGCTGTAAGCATAAGATTATATGGAATAATATAAAAGAAAGTGGCCACACCCTTTTCTAAGACCCTGGGGGTCATTGGCTCAAACAAAATATCAGGTGCACAACTAGACTACAGACCCATCATATTGCAAAAAGAATTATGTCTCTATCATTTATAGTGATAGAAGAGCTATCCGGACAAAATTACATAGAATTTAATGACCACGCCCATTTTCTAAGACCCTGGGAGTCAGGGACTGAAACTGAATGTCAGGTGCACAACTAGACCATGGACCAAGTAAAATACAAAAAGAATTAAGTTTCTATCTCTAACAGTTTCAGAGGAGTTGTCCGGACAAGAATTGTTTACGGACAGACGGACAGACAGACAGACGGACAGACGCCGGACGAAGGGTGATCGCATAAGCTCGACTGGTCTGAGACCAGTAGAGCTAAAAATCTAATTTTCATTTCCTGAATTTTGACTTACTGGTTAATTAGAGATATTAGTGAAGGGGATTGTTGTTGCTATGGTAACCGTTTTGTAAAAGTATTGATTTTTTTTCAAAATTCAAATTTTCTGATGTGATACTAGTTTTGATTTAAACTATGGGAAATTGTGGAATCAATTTTAGTTTATTAAAGCGACTTTGAAACTCATCTTGAAATAAAGTATTTTTTCCAATTTTTTTAGAAAAATGCAATTTTTGTATTTGATTTGTAGAAAAACGAGAAAAAAGTTACAACAATTTTATGGCAGATTTGAATTTAGAAAGATGTCTCTAATAAGTACATGCTATATTAATTTTAATCTAACAATGCCTTTTTTGTTATATTTTGATGAAATCTGCTGAATTTTGTCAATTTTGCCAATTGTACAAATTCTTGAAATAAGGCATGTTCATATGCTTGAAGAAACACCAAGTTGTCATGTATGAATGAAAAATCATATTGAATGTGTTATTTCTAACTTGTTTTACATTAATAGTCAAATTTTGAACAGATTTCTTCAGGTTGCAAATAAATATATTTATTTGATATATTGTAATTTTTGAGTTGGCAAAGCCAACTCTCATTGCTATCACTTTCAACTTCGCACTTGATAACCCTGCACGGACCAAACAATGCACAATGTTACTGGCGCAGTAAGAAATAGGACCACTATGATTTGACAAAAGAACATATTAGACGACAGACGTTTAAGTTCAAGTTGTAAATAATGGGTTAAATGCATTATGAGAATGCAAAAAAATGCTACAAGGAACGATGCTTCAGGAATAGTGATCACTTAAAATAAACCTAAGATGTTGGTTTTAAGTTGGTTAAGGAATTTCAAAAGCAAATATCTCCTAAAGTAAATGTGATAGGACTTAATACTTCACACATACACCCATAACAATTGCAACAAATTTGACATGATCATATTTGACATGACCTTGAACTCTGACCTTAAAAGCAGTTATTTGGTTAAGAAGTTCTATCATTTTATATATTTCCAGACTTTTTTTTTTAGATTTGAGGCAACTCTCGGATTGTGAGAATCACTCATTCAAGCATTTGAGACATAGATTTGGAGTTTGATTTGTGCCAGTTTTATACTTGTCTTCTGTATGTTCTTCTCAATGTTACTTTTTGCCAACTCGCAGGACTTTCAGTCCTTTGATTGTTATTTATGCCACAAGATTAAGATGAGGTACCATTTTTAGCCTCATACCTCGTTTCCATGGCAACGGTTATGGAATCATGACTTTTTTTGTCATGTTTACTGTCATATGATGATATGAAACACTTATGAAGAAAAAAAAGAGAAATTCAAAATTTTGCTGTACCAAGCTATTTTGATCCTTATGTGGAATGGTACTTAATTTTTAAATTTTTGTTTTTCTCTTTCTATTTTTCCCATAAAGTTGATGTTTGTAAGTACATAGACATCAAACACCTACACCAAGCTTCCTTTCATAAGGAAGTTATAGATTCATTGTTACAAAATTTTTTTTTTATTCATCAAAGTTCATTTTCGTTATAACATTTTTATTTATCATCCGATCTTTCTCATTTTTGTTGCAATGTAATTGTTTTTCACCAGATTTTCAATCAGTTTATGACAATTAAATTATCGATCTCTCTGGTTCTACGGACGTCTTGACCTGATGTCAATCAATTTCAGTGTGCGGTGAGAATATCGGTCTTTTGGTTGTTGATACCAACGTGTATATTTCATGCCCGGTATGCCCAATGTCCTTTGACTCGCTCTATGTTTATGTTTGCAACAAACATGCAAACGTAACAGATAAAACGGTTAGGGTGTAGATGACCCAAGTCATTAATATCTAAATAACAACAAACAAGGTAATCAGTTCAAGATTATGTACTTTGTGGTGGATAGATATTTTATATTTTGAGAAAAAATAATGTCTCACTAAGTTTATATCAACCTGACTAATCCGATAACCTGTCTAACCTTTTTTATTACAAAATGTAGGTCCGGATGAATATTGGTTTAGACAGGTTTCACTGTAAATGAATTTTGAGGTAAAGAAGCCTGGAAAAGGTTTTCAATCACTTATTATACCGGTATATACAAATTTCAACACAATACATGTATACTGCATTGAAAATTCCCAATTTTGAGCGAAAAGTCACATAAATCCCCAATTAGAACGACATACATTTTGTAGCCATGTTCCAAAGACACTGAAGAAAAGCCCTGTGTGAGATTCATTCAACTTAGAAGTAACAGGACATAAACTCGGACTCCCTCCAGCAACTTTTTACAATGTGTTCACTGTACATGTAACCTTAACCTAGAACTTTGTGAAGTTGGCTGACGATTCATGGCAGATCCTTTGGTCATGTGCAACTGTGCAAAGTGCAAAGGTCTCCTCTTTCTTTGGTAATGAACAACAATACGAAAGCCGGGACAAGAGGCCTAAGTGGGCCTATATCGTTCAACTGAGTACACCAGCAAATGTCATGTGCTTCTGAACTTTAATTTAATAAGTGACCGTTCGAAATGTTGTAGCCAATCAGAGGCCTGAGTGGCCAGGTTTGTTGATGGATAAGTTTGAAAAATACAAGCTTGTTAAAGTACGCTGAGTAACTGTCAAGTTTCATCAAAATCTGTTTAGCGGTTGCAAAGGAGAAGTCGAAAATGTCTCAGCCAATCAGAGTAGCCATGTTTGTGGAGGCATTGGCTCGAAAAACACAAACTTGGCGGAGGGTGTTGAGTACTTGCTTCCTGTAAAGTTTCTTCAAACTCCATTCAGCGATCATTGTTGTGGAGAAGATGAAAATGTGTCAGCCTGTCAAAGGCCAGGGCAGCCATCATGGATTGGCCGCAAAAACACAAACTTGGTAAGGTTCTCTCTCAAGTTTGTTCATTTCGGCCCGATCCCCCCATCCAGGGGTGGATACGGGGCGTGCAGATAAGTTTCGTCAAAATCCATTCAGCGGTTGCAGAGTAGAACAATGTTTTAACCTTCAGCTAATCAGAGGCCATGGCAGCCATCTTGGATGACAGATTGGCAAGAAAACAATTGGCCCAAATGCGCCTAATATCGCGCACAGGAGACCAATTAGAAATGCCCCACCCTTGATCCACGGCACCCATGGCCCAAAACAGCAGTACTAGAGCAAGGTTGTAAGAACTTTATCCCTACCTATCCCTACCAAGTATCATAAACATCCACCAAGCGGTTCTAGAGAAAAAGCTGAATACATGTTCTCATACATTGTACATGTGCATGCATGTACGGTACGTGTGCGTCCCCCATCCTTTTGAACTAAATAAATGCCTTAAAATTATACATACGCCTTAATAGGGAATATAAACCCTGCTTATAAACCATGTTAACTTAAACACATCTTAACTACATGAAATATATGCATATTTAGCAATAAACCACATGCATGATATTTGAAAATTATCATGGACTCTTGTGAGGAATATGCAAGACGTTGGGCAAGGAAAGAGGATGTACAGCTCGACACTCTTTCCGAATGGATAAAATCAATCAGAGGGTTACTTTTATCTAGAATTAACCGATTAAAATCAAATGTGAACACCAGATTTGAGTCTATATTTAAAGACCCTGATGTTATCACAGAGCTCACCTACCTCCAAGAACATTATGTCATCACACCAGCGGACAAAGCCTCAAATAATTACACATTTACTTGCAAAAAGTACTATTTCGACAGTCTAGTTAAAGAGTTGGGTTTAAATTCGACACCTGGAAATCCCACTTACACCCCTACAAACCTTTCTGCCTCTGAAATAATTGATAACCACAAATCAGCTCTTGCTTCCTTTGGCTTCCAAACTAACAATTTAGATTTAGATTTACCATACTTATACTGCATACCTAAAATGCATAAGAATCCGTACAAACAACGTTTCATCGCTGGTTCCTCAAAATGTTCTACCAAATCTGTATCGATCTTACTCACCAAAGTTTTATCTGAAATCAAATCTGGGCTTCAAAAATATTGTTCGACAGTATATTCTCGCAGTGGTATCAACCAGATGTGGATTTTAAAGAATTCGAAGGAACTTTTAGAACATCTGAAATCCACTCATTTTAGTAAAGTTCATTCGATCAAAGCCTTTGATTTTTCGACACTTTACACTACAATTCCACATTCTAAATTGAAAGAAAGACTCGCAAAAATTATAAGTAATGCGTTTACAAGTAAGAACGGTAATCGCAAATACAAATTTATTGTTGTGAACTATGACAAAACCTACTTTGTAAAAGAAAAGTCCGATTCTGAAAATAAGTACACTGAAACAGATATTATTCAGATGTTAAACTTTTTGATCGACAACATTTTTGTGGTGTTTGGAGGAAAGGTCTTCCAGCAAATTGTCGGAATTCCAATGGGGACCAATTGTGCCCCACTCCTTGTCGACATTTTTCTTTACTCGTACGAAGCTGAATTCATTCAATCTCTGGTCTCTGAAGGGAAAAGATACTTAGCTTCTGACTTCAACTTCACTTACAGATACATAGACGATGTGTTGTCCATCAATAATCCAAAATTCGCGGATTTCCTGAGCAGTATCTATCCTTCAGAGCTTGAAGTCAAAGAAACTAGAGACAAATAATTCAGCATCCTATTTGGACATAATGTTGTCCTACGACACTGATGGTCACATGAACACCTCACTCTATGACAAACGTGACGACTTCAATTTCAGTATTACAAACTTTCCTTTTCTGAGTAGCAACATTCCTTCATCGCCTGCTTATGGCGTGTTTATATCTCAGTTGATACGCTATGCCAGAGCAAGTACGAAATATACGGATTTTGTTCTGAGAGCTAGGCGTCTTTCAGATAAGCTTCTCAGTCAGGGATATGCTTGTGACCGACTAACATCGTCACTGAGGAAGTTCTACGGTCGATATGGGGAACTCGTCATACACTATGATGTCCCACTCTCCACAATGACGGGTGATATTCTGTCGTAGACCATTTGAACCATCCATCCCAAGATTGTACTCTATGTCTTCCGAAATGGAAGTTACCAAATGTGACAGTTCTACCGAATTGAAGCGGCGGTAGTTGCATGCAAGCAGGAGATGCTTTCTCTTCCTGGGCACCTGGTCTCACTCTCATATCGGGAGTTCGCTTCTTTTCATATGGTGGAGGTTTTTGTTTGTTTGCTTTTGTTCCTGTTTTATCCTGATTTCGTATGCCTCGGTTTCTGATTTTCTGAATTATCGATTTTGTGCTGTAAACAGGGATATGGTCATTATCCATATTTGTCATTCCATAGAAATTGCATGAAAATGTGCCATATTGACCACAAAAAGAAGTAAAAAATGTGTCAAAAATTTGACTTCAGAATAGAACCAAAAACAACAACTTCCCACGTTTCTACATCATTTCTGTGCATTCGGTTTACCGCTGTTGCCATCTGGTCTGAAGAAGAATTTGCCAAACGCAGGTACCTCTGCGACCTATTTTTGCCCCGCCCCTTGGCTGGTCTTGCCGAAAAAAAAAACACTTGTGCGGGGCTATGAGTACTTCATCCCTACCAAGTTTCATTAAAATCCATAAAGCGGCTCTTGAGAAGAAGTTGAAAAATGTGAAAAGTTTACGCCGGGCGACGACGGACGAAGACAGACGACGGATGACGTTCAAAGCGCTATGACTATTATATAAATAGAATCTACCTCTATTGTCCAGTGGTGACTGAGAAATCAACCAACCCGAGTGTCAAATTACGAAGTCCATGCCGAGACTTGCCAAGGCATGGACAAGATAATTTGACACGAGGGTCAGTTGATTTCTCGGTCACCGTCGGCCGTCGGACAATAGAGTTTGATTATTTTTCTCCCATATTTGTCCCAAAATGTATTTTTACGGGCAAAATTTTAGTTACAAAAAGAACAGAATTTAGGGCGCCCGACGTCGACGTTTCGGCGTGTTCGCTTGTGACGTCACAATGACGTTACGCGCGAAATAGGTCGTGCAGCTTGTCGTTCACCCCCCTGTGGCGGCTGACAGGCTGATCATTCTGGCAATTTGGCTGGATAACTCTGTGAATATGGGAGAAAATACATGTAGCTCACTTGAGCCTCTATGCCTGAAAATAAATAATCCAGCCCATGTCATGCTGAAAATAATCTGTCCCCAAAATATTGCCAGCCAACACCCCCCCTCTTCCCCTGGTTTCAAAAACTCGTGATTTTCATCCACCACCACCGGAACCAGTACCGGTATCCGACCATGCATTATATCATTATTTACCTGGATGGAGAATTAAAAAGATCATGAACAGTACTGAGCTGCGCGACATTTGCATTTGTCCTGCGTATGTATACATGTGTCTCATGCAACTCGCTGTGCTTGAAGGAACGTCCTCTTGATATATTTGCACACGTGCAACTGTAGCGGAAGTCTGTGCAAGTATAGTCCTCCTCTCGATAGGAGCACCGGAGAACATCCATGCCGGGAATAGAAATTTCCCATGTGTCCAACGCAAAAATTACAATTTTATTTATTCATAATAAATAAATAAATAGATAACTAACAGAAAACAAAAACCCAGCGCCCCCCCCCCCCCCCAACAGTAATTACTGACGTGTACGCTTGTCCAACTCTGCACCAGTCCTATATATAGTCCGTGACTGAAACTTTGAAGCAAATGAGCACTCACCTTTTCTTTCTCCATCTTCAAAGCACCTTCCTCTGAAATCTCCTTCACAATTTTTAAAAAGTCCTTAGCAGCAGCCATTTTGATGATGGTCGATATAGCCCTAAAAGAAAGAATACGGACTTCTTCCTCGTGACAATGACGTAGATCTATCGTTATATAACTTAAAACAATGTCGTAATAACGTGATAATTATCTCGTAATAACGAGATTTTTTCTCGTAATAACGATATCTTTTCTCATAATAACGAGATATTTTCTCGTAATTGACCTATCGCCAACTCCTCCCCTGCTGCCGCAATACCAATGATATTATCTCATATCGTTACAGGCATGCTAATAATAGCCTCTGCCCTGCACGTGCTTGGAGTTCAGACAAACTAACGCGTTATCCTCATAACTTTAGTATATAAATGCAAGATAACATGAGCATTTAGCACATAGATTTCCATCATTTTCTTGATTTATTAAAATGGTTGAAAGATGTGCACATAATACAAGTAGTAGTGATGATGACAGATATCGGGGTAATATTTTTTCTCAGATCAAATACATACAAAGTGCTTAAAATCTATTAGACAAAAATCGGCACGGTCATCAACGGATAACACGAAATACATAATTTGCGTATACAGCTGATCAAATATATTATATGCACATCTAATAAAAACCCGATTTTGAGAAGTTCAAACATACATGAATATCCAAATTAAAACCCATAACAAGCTGTATGAAAGTCGATCTTGCCGGCGAAAGAGTAAAGAATAGGCAAAAGAGGGGGGGGGGGGGTGAATGAATGTTACCATTTGATTTGCCTTAGATGAAATCATATTGATATTATCTTGACATTAATTCATTTCATACTATTATTCTTAAGTACTTTTATTGTAAAATCAAAAAGAATCATTTATATAGCATAAAGCCCATATAGGAGAATCCAGCTAGATGGATAGAGGGTTGCCGCCCACTCCTTTGGTTGTACCCTAAAAAGATCAATGATAGTATAAGCACAAAATGATGTTAAGGCAAAGGGAATAAAAAAAGAAATGAATTAAGGCCTAGAAGTAAAGAAAAAAGTTACGGTTTTAAATTATGCTCAAAATATTTGAACATGTCATTCCCTAGAAATTTAGAAAAAATGAATATTAAAAAAAATCCGGTTCGCATCACTCCGTTTTTCTTCTTCTTCTTTTTTAAATGAAAAAATAAAATTTTGATTTTATGTTATCAGTGATCCTATACATTTATGCATTAATTTCCTGAATTGTCAGGCTTATTACACTCGCAATTTAAATCTTAGTTAATATCAAATATTATAAATGACCCCCCCCCGAAATCAATAAAATCAATTATCGTAATAATATATATTCACGTGTTATAAAAAAAAATGCTCACACCCCCGGGCTGTACCTGCCGACGGTGTTTCATATTTAACCCCTACCAGACCCGACTTTTCATTTCGCATCCTGAAACAATGTGTTGGACGCCCTCGAAATAACTTTCACAAAAAAATATTATACTCTTAGAGATAAAGTACATTACACATAATATTTCATGCAAAAATGATTACGAAAATCAGTTGAAATTGCATATTTTGTTGCCGATTTTCCTATAGAACATGTACTGTTTACATCCGCCTTAGCTGGTTTTTGTCTGAGCAAGCGGGATCCAGCGTATTTGGTAATATGGGCGGAGCTTATCTGGGAATTTGCGATAGGCGAATTACGAGATACATTTAATTTTTTGTTTGACACTATTCGGCTTTCGTACTTTGGCGTGCGGAAATCGTAACATTATAGAAATGGTATAGCATGAATTGATAGATAATGGATGTATTATTCACAGCTACCCTTTATTTCTTGATTGACAGAAAAAATATGTTTGAGCCCCTGACCCCCAAAGTCTAAGAAAACTTAGTCTAAGAAGTCTTGGGTGTGGTCATTTTCTCCTATGAGTTAAGAAGATCCTGACGATAATCTCAACAGCATTTACAATAGAGCACCAAATTGACCATAGACGGACCCCTAGCAAGCTAGAGGCGGGACCAGGTGCCCGGGAGGAGTAAGCATCCCCTGTTGGCTAGCCGCACCCGCCGTCGATGATCATGCACGAAAATGAAAATATATAAAAAAAATGTACTGCACTGTCTGATGTCATTTCCATATAGAAAGGGCTATGGCGACCATGTCAGGGAAAATATTCAAAACGTTTTGCTACGTTTTGTTTTACTGTCAAACCCCTATGTAACTTCATTTAATTTTGTGCTTGCAGCTCCTCTGAAATAACAAATAATGGGTACTTAATGTTTTCTCAATTTGATAGGTCTATGGTCTTGTTTTGCTCCTGATATTTTCTTTAAGTCCCTGACATCTTAGTGTATTAGAAAATGGGTGTGGTCATTTTCTCCTATATAATTGTGCTCTCGACTCTTAAAGCTATTAATTATGTAGAATTAATTATTCATGCAATATCATAGATTTGTAGTCTTTTTGTGTCATTCATTTGAGCTATCAGCCCCTGCCCCCTAGGATCTTGGAAAATGGGTATGGCATTCTTTGTTGAAATATCTTGTCTCAGATATTATGAATTGTATGAGTGATATTCCAGTTTAGTTGCAGTCTAATGGATATGTTGTTTTGTTGTGCATTGCTACTTATTGTTAGAGTGCATGCTTCCTATGGTCATTGGTTAAAAAAAAAATGAAAATTGATCTTTTAAAACAAAACAACCAGGAGAGCTACAGTCTCGTCAGATACCTCTGGTTGCTTCTTGTGCTCATACCGTACGTATTTCTACATCCACTTGTGTATATATTATGTATATGTGTGAAATGTTGCGCTGTATGTCACATTATTCTAACTGTATAGCCGTACTGGTAGTCGGTGTGTTTATTTGGCCTATCTGTGCTTTCATGTATCATTTCTCCACACTCCATTATCACCGGTTAACATTTTATTTTTATTTTTGATCAGTTTCTTAACGATAATTCCACTCCTTATTTTGCTTTTTCATTATTACGCTATATCAGTTCTTTTTAGTATATGCTAACTCCAACATTTGTCAAATTTGTGTTGCTAAAGCCCTCTTCAGTTACTAGTACAGACTGGGGGCAGGTATCTCCCAAGACCTATCCCCAGATCTGGCAGACCTCTCATGCTCGTCAGAGTGAGGGAGGCCTGAGAGGGACATGCTTTAGCTGCTTACTTTTATGTGCTTTGTTTTTCTTTTTCAGACCAAGCATCCTCTAGACGTCAAGCTATGGCTTCCAAGCAAACCAAAACCCCTCAGCCCCTCGATCAGGGGGATTCCAAATCTCGGGAAACCGGGAACTCGGTGCAGATGGACCCCGGGTCTCAAGCCCCTCAGGACCCGGACCAATTGGTGCACGGGTCACCACCTAAGCCTCCCTCACCCCCCAAATCCCCTAGCTTAGTATCCGTCCCCCCAGATACAGAGGGGATCCGTCCAAATTGGGACGAACTTTCCCTCCATGATGAGGAGGATGGAATTTTCGACGATGCAGAGGACACTATAAGCTTTGCCCCCCATCACCCTTCCCCTGCACCCTAGGGTTGAGGATCCCAGCACCCCCTTTACCAGTAGGCAGGGGAGAGATTTTTGCACAATTTTTAAGTGGGTTTAGAGGAACACCCATCCCTAGATCCCGGATCCTGTTATACTTTTGGTGTTCATGGGTGTATAATTCTGGTTGGTAACATGCAAATTCCGTTCGCGATTCTCGGTCTTAGAAAATGGGTTTGGTCATTTACTCCTATATATATTGTATTATTGTGCATTCTCAGATTGCGTAATTGATAGAGTATAAATTCTTTTTGCATAATACATATGTAAAGGGTATGTGGTTTGATTGTCCACTTGATAATTAGTTTAAGCTCCTGACCTCCAGGGTCTTGGAAAATGCATGTCATCATTTTCTTGTTTACAACTCTATGTAATCTTCTGAATACCATTACTTAGAAAGTATGACTGATAAAAAGAATTTTGCATAGCCTAACGTTACGCTTTCGCATCTGATATACTTATTAGCCCCTTACTCTAGGGTCTTAGAAAATAGTTGTGTCACTTAGTTGAATTTTACTAAACAACCAAGGGAGCTTCAGTCTCGTCAGAGACTTCTAGTTATAAAGCACATGATAACCTTTGAGGAAGAAATTATATTAAGGTATCAGTTGTACAAATAAATATCAAGTATATTATATAGTTAGAATCATGGCATATTTTTACCTAAATATACCCGATACAACAAAAATAATGGTTTCTATCATCAAAGGTCAACATGCCGTCCGTCACTCAAGCCACGGAAACTACCGAGACACTGCCGAACATTACCGAGATAATTTTAACACAGTTTAAATGGACGAGACGTCCGCGAGATCTTCATTTGTACATTGGATACGTTAAGTGCAATTTTAATATTGTTATTAATCCATTTGATTTTTAGAAGAAGGCAGGGAAAGAAAAAGAACCTACGGTACCTGAAGCAACAACCCAGGCAGAGAGTCCGTCTGATAGTGACTGATCATTAAGACTGAACATTAAATAATAAACTGTTATTGAAGCTAAAAGCTCAAAATACTATGCAGTTCTTTTTATTATGTTTCACGACTTTTTTTCCAAGAAATTAAATATATCTTTTTGTATTGAACATGTTTTACTTATATTTAATAAATACATTCTCAGTTTAAGGCATTAGGGGTATAATACAATTATCATCAAAAAGGATTTATTTTTGTTCTGCCATATCATGTTGCCATTTGAATATTTGGTCGCCACTCGAATGTAACTTAATTAAATTGGTCCTGAACATTGCACAGGTCATGAAAAAGTACATGTACTGATGTACAAAGAAGTATACCTTTAAAACCTTAAGATTTCCCAAAACGTTTTAAACACATACATCGTAACGTTATTGAAACAGTTTTTGAAATGTTGTTGTAACATTTTTGTAACGTTTCATAGAAACATTCTGGAAAAACATTTTTAGAATGTTTCATTGAAATGTTTCATGAAATGTTTTCGAAACGTTTTTAAAATCATACATCGTAATGTTTTTGAAACATTTTCTCGAAATGTTTTTGAAACGTTGTAAAAATATTTGTGTGCTACATGGGAAGCTCCCTATATCTTTGTTATGATATTTCATGGTCATCTTTACATCAGATGTATCATCGTTATATCGTCTTCATGTCATATGACATGTATTATACTGAATAAATGATGATTGGACACAATACGCAGTTTCTTTGAACCAATGTTACAAATTCATAATTGTTCTGGTGCATTACACTCATTACACAACTAAGACAACAACACAAGACAACACTGAGTATCTTGTTTACACCTCCGGTATACTGTTCGTCACATTTCGCATGAAACCGCTCGCAACATTACATAAGATCTAAATGAACATGCCGCGATTTGAGAAAACAAGGATGAAATAGACAACTTAGGTGCATATGTTTGGGAAAATATTATATTTTTATATTTATTATATTTTTTGTTACGGGTATGCAACACACAACCAATGCGTACGATAAATGCGCTGTGTGTTGCAACAATTAATTCTCTATATCCCACATGAGCCTTACCAATAGTCAGAGGCCTCAGACGGGGAGGAATTACAATGCTTCAGTGCTCCCTTTACGTAACGTTGGGTCATGCACATTATTGCACTCAAGTACAACCCGAACTGTTATACTGTATATCTATAAATATCACAGTACAATCTCAACACAATCACATGTAAAACAATTAGTCCATTATAAAGCTCCTAATCTAGTTGCACTAATGTTGGCGAAATAGACTTAAGACGAACCGATTCCGAAGCTGACAATCTGATTTAGGAAGAGTATCCTTCAGGTCAGATTTGCTGATAATTTATTGCCTGGATACCATACTTTTTCTCTTCAGAATATTGTTCAGATTATCAAACTAATATAGTTTTGGGAAAAGCAATTTTTAGCGTTACGATTATACAAATGTATAAACTTGTTATTATTACGCCAATATGTATATGATTCCGGATGTAGCTTTTATCCGTTATGGGTTTTCGCTGCTGTTCATATGTTTGCATTTTCCTTCAGTAAAGGTTAGACAAAAGTGTTCGAAAATCAAGTACACATGTGAAATAGGGGTATGTATTTAAATTGACAAAAAATATAATATTGCCAAAGATTTTCCCAAATTAGAAGTCAACTTGCCCTCGGAAAGGAATTAAAGAAGGTAATTATGTAAAAATTGTGCCAATTCATATCATTTTCGGATTGCTGTCATTTTTTAAACAGTGGGGGTAATATTCATGCCTGTGTACACAAAATAAAAAAGAAAAAGAATCAAATTTATAGCATATTATATATTGAAATATCATGATATCAATAACTGATATTTCCTTAACAAAACATTTACGCACTTTTAGATTTTTCGAAATTTTTCCCACTCGCAAATATGATATTTAGTCAACCCTTAAGCGAGCTAAAAAGAAACATTTGGTTGTTGATGTCCTTGGTCATAGATTCGATTTAGATTTTCATAAGATCCCTTTGAGACCTCATCAATATCATGAGGCGAATCAAGGGAATACAGTTTAGTTACTACAATAAGCTCTGACTCTCATTGCAGCACATGCAATGACTTCATAAATTTAGGCACGGTCCATTTGATAATCTTGGGGGGGGGGGGGCTTTGGGTTCCCAAAAAAAATGCTATTTATTTTGATGAAAAAAAAAGTTACGATGTGTCAGAAAAAATAATCTTGCTCTTACAATTAATCTGAATTTGAAGAATTGCCATGAAATTCCGCTAAAAATTCGGTAAAATATTTTTGGCTCGCTTCGCTCGCCGTAGTATTCTATCAAAACATTAATTCTTCAATGGCAAAGTTCATATTTGAAAATATAAAATAAATTAATGACAATGGAAAAAAGGCTTCCTTAAAAGATTAAATATGTCATCAATATGATGCATTAATAATCGATGCATGTCACAGGGCCTATCAGTTAAATATAAATTATGTACTAGAGTACTTTTCTTTGCAACTTATTCTAGCTATCTCTGAAAGGCCCTGTGATCTAGAGTGAAAACTGACCTTACAAGCTAAAAAATGAAAATATTTGATATCTTGGTCCTGCCTCTCCCTGACAATATCATGTTTTAATAAATAATCCTTATAAATAATGAAAACTGTTGTATTCCTACCCGATTTTCTAACCAGTTAAGCTGTTATATACTTGAGAAATAAAAATTGAAAGTTTGGCAACAGAAACATATGTTTTAATACTAGTACATGCGGTATTTGAAATTGCGCGCTAATTTGTACAGTTCTGAATGGTGGTCGTTTGTATCTTACTATGAGGTCGCAATATTTAGTTTGCCGAGTAGCCAATTTCATATCCATTTAATGCATGCTCTAAGGGTGACAGCGCATATTTTTTAAAAGATTTAAGAAACCCGAATATTTTCTTGAATATGTTGTATCTGTTTATTTCTAGCCATTTTAATGTACTATTTCAAATGTATAATTTCGGTCTTCCCTGTTGGATCAACGAATTTGTACGTTTGAGAAACTGATATAAACGTTAATAAAACAGTTTCTTACGTCCGTAGGCATAATAGAAATTGCTATATCTTTTTTTACAAAAGCACATAGAATGGATTATATAAAGAGTTTTGTCGTCATTATATCGAACTACTTTTCGTTGGAAGCATTTGTCCCTTTGAGTTCGAAGGTCTGCAGTTTGGCACGAAAGAGAAAATAAAGAATCGAGTGAAAATCTGTTTTGTTCAGACGTAAGACAGGTACCGTAAACACTATTTGTTGGACATAAGAATCCATTGACGCACGTCTGAAAGAGATCGCACAAGATTTGCCCATCTAAAACTTAAATTCACTCTATCAATTTTCCTAAAAGTCATGACGTGACATGGTGAAAACATTAAAAGAAATTTTTATTAATTTGTAATATTAATACAAAATAATAACGACGTTTTCAATAAAATTTATTTTCAGTGACACTGTTTCTTTTAGAGCAAATGAATTTGCAGCATGGACCAGACATGCACGTTTTGGATAATAAACCCTCGTCAGTGATCCTTAATCTAAACAATGTAATATGGCCAAAGGGTATGAGAATTATGATACTCAAAACTTTACCGAAAGACGTAGCAGGATTGATGGAATATGATGCTACAAGACCCACGATCAGATTTATGGACAAGGAAACATTTCTTCGACCTCTTATAATATTAATGTATTTTCAATCCGCCCTAACACTATAAGGAAGCATAGGTCTCACGGTAAAAGGAGAAACAAAAAACTCAGAAAAAGTGCTAGAGTACATCGTACCCTCAAAGATCTACTGATCATTGCACGCAACGGCGGCAGACATGAACTGCTACATGATCTCTCTTCAGTTCCAGCAGTTCAATTAAAATCTATCTTGGATGAAGCACTGGTTGCATTCTTAAGAAACACTGATTGATTCAGGCTAAATATCATTGTTGCATTCGCACAAAATAAACTATATCCTTTGGTTAAAAACACCTCCCCTAAAAGACGATTCATAAAAATTCCATTTATTAACAAAGGATTTGATCTTCTGAACATCTCTAATATTTTTCGGGATCATCGCGTACAAAGTGCCATTCCTCAATTTTTTTGAAAATTTAGAACCTCCTCTTATTTGTTACAAATATAAGAGACCTATTCGAAAATTCGTTTTTAACTACAACAAAGTTACACAAGATCCTAAAATACTTGAATCATGTCCTGCTTCTTGAGAATGTGCAACGTCTACATATCTAATATATATAAACCAGCTGGTCATATTATTACAGGTGACTTTTCAATTATCAAAGACAGGCAGCTCCGTGGTCTTCTTTAGACAAGACCTAAGTATAGAATCCCATCCAAGATAGATTTTATTAAATGTCGCGAAGTGCAAAAGGAAGCTTTAGATACCTATACCGAACGACTGTGTAAATCGGAAGGAGTCGAATCGCATGCTCTGAATGACTGGAAAAACCTCATTTTGGATATTACCGATATTCGAATAGATAGCTACCACAAAATTCCTCAATTTTAATCCAGGATAACCATACCTTCTGCTATTTCCGTGGCAGATGGCCGTCCTAAGTCGGCATCGGTTGCCCATTGGTCTCGTTGGTTTATGTGTAGTCTTTGTGTTTGATGTTTCTGTGTTGTGCGTTGACGTTCCTTGTCCCTTACGCGTCTCTTTTTGTGCTTTGTGTTTTTGCATTAGGTGTTTTGGGGTTTTGCTGTGGATGCTACAACCTGGTGTTGTTGGAGATCCCCTCCTTTGTTTTAACTCATTTGTGTCACACTTATGCCCTTTGCCGCGTGGAGCTCTTAAAAAAAAGTTCCCCGCGAGGGGTTTGATAGTAAGTGTTTTGAATATTTTCCCTGACGTGGTCACCATAGCATTTTCTATATAACATATAACCTCAGACAGTGCAATGCATGTATTTTATATATTGTTTTAATTTTTGTGCATGAACATCAACGACGGGTGCGGCTAGCAAACAGGGGATACTTCCTCCTCCCGGGCACCTGGTCCCACCTCTAGCTTGCAAGGGTTCGGCGATGCTCAATTTGGTGCTCTATTGGATGTGCTGTTGAGATTATCGTCAGGATCATCAGGCAATTTTGATTATCTTAAATGAAAATGATTTTTGGGGGCGTATTTTGCAGCATTACCTTGGCCATTTTTAATATATTGCACATTAAACTAGTGAACTTGACCTTGGAGTTTGATCAACCCCTTTTAGGGTATTATTACATAACTTTCACTCTTTGGCCATATTATATTGTTTGGAAAGGGGATCACTGACGAGGGTCAGTAACAAATAACAAATAACCTTTGAGTAAATTAATACTAAAATGATGCAAAATCCGGAAAGTTACTCCGTTACGTTGGAAATGTTAGACACGCTACGTTTCTTGATACGATACGGATACTGATATATTCAAAGTGGTATATACAAATTGTACGCGTTTTGTGTATTCAATTTTCGAGAAGTTCTGGAGGGATTTAATCGCTGAGTTAGGTCGTAGCATATTGTGGAAAAATTGTCCAACTCCCCTTATGTTAATAAGAAAGGATTTCTTGAGCCTTCCCTTTTCACCTTGGCCTTCTTCGTCTGTATTTATTCGGAGTAGTCTGATTCTGAACTGCCCTGAGTAGTATATTCAATTTCCTGTATAAGATATACAAGCACGATGTATATATTTTCACATCATCTCTTTGAGACCTCATCAATACCATGAGGCGAATCAAGGGAGTACAGTTAACTTTCTACAATAAGCTCACTGGCTCTTATTGCAGCACAAGCGATGACTTCATAAATTTAGGCACGGTCCATTTGATATTGGGGGGGGGGGGGCGATCTCATTTCCTTCATAAAGGAATCAAGTAAGAATAAATCTGAACATCAAAACATATATTTTATCACCTATGATTCATAAAAAGTAACATGAAGTTGAACATGTATCCCAGTAGGTTTCATATCAAAATTGAATCAGAAAAAAGCTTTGAATACCTTGAAATGCGATAAATTAAACTAATATTTGTTTTGAGACTTTTACCTGAATAGTTGATATGAACGAGGAATATGCAATTCCTATCAATTTTTAAATAAATCATTGTTTTAT
The DNA here is from genome assembly GCA_028142955.1 of Pinctada fucata. Taxonomy (NCBI): domain Eukaryota; kingdom Metazoa; phylum Mollusca; class Bivalvia; order Pterioida; family Pteriidae; genus Pinctada; species Pinctada fucata. Next base: position 12,281,732 of record AP027110.1, on the reverse strand, counting down.
TCATTTATTGCCCAGTTGGGAGGGCGACATGGAGATTAGTTCAACCCAGAAAGATCATGTCTCCATCAGGCTATGCCTTTGGGTGACATGATTTTTCTGGGTTGAACCAATCTTCATGTCGCCCTCCCAACTGGGCAATAAATTGTTTATTACATCAAAAGCCGATGAAAAATGTTTTGGGATGTTTTGTTTGGTCTTCCTAAGTGAGTGAGACTTATCGTGCAAAACTTGTGTTTTGACGTCATAGTTATCACGGCACAAAGCAAAGCCGTAAGACATGAAGTTCTGTCTCTTGCCCACGTGACTCTCTAACCAATTGCTCTTTATTTGTCTAATATGTGAGGAATAATGATATTCTTTACAGGTGGTGTTAAATCAATGCCGACTCTGGGCTTGTCTTGCCAAAACGTAAGCAAAATGATATAGATAAACTTGAATTATGAATTGTGGAAAATGAAAAATCTACTTTTCAATATTAATGTGCACAATAAGATGGTAGCTGGACTGAATAGAAACTTGATATGATAATAATTACTTTGAGAAAACAAGATGTGTTTGTAAAACATGAATGCCCTCGGCAGCAACAAAGTCCAAATAAGGCAAATTTTGTAATGTCCTATAACTTGGTCCCATGCCACAGAGATGCGAAATACATTCATACTTCAATCTAAGAAAATGAACACCATTAGAAGGTTAACAAAGTCAAAATTATGCATAATTAAATTTGGCCTGGATTTTGACCCACCCCCAACCCTGGGGTCACATGATGTCGTCAAATTTTGGAGATCCCGAAGATACATTTATAGTTTTAAAAAAGTTTGCTATTTTTGAAAGCGGGACGGAATTCCCGACGCACACACTTACGGATGGACAGATGTACAATCCAAACTCTATATGCCCCGAGATCTTTCAGACAGGGGGCATACCAATAACAAGAGACCCAAGGGGGCCACATCGCTCACCTGAGTTGCAGACAAAGGGTTTAAAGTCACAAAAATACTTCTACAGATCCAAGCCCTTGACAGCCATATTTGTTGACCTATCGACAAGAAAAACACAAACTTGGCAAAGGACCATGAGTACTTGCTTGATGCAAGGTTTCGTGAAATTCTGTGCAATGGTTGCAGAGGAGATTTCAAAATGTGTCAGCCAATCAGAGCCCTCAGCGGCCATATTTAATGACCGATCAGCACAAAATACACAATCTTGCTAGAGGACCTTGAGTACTTTCTTCCTGTAAAGTTTCATGAAATTCTGTGCAGTGTTTTTTTTTGCAGAGAAGATGTTGAAAATGTGTTAGCCAATCAGAGCCCTCGGCGGCCATATTTGTTGACCGATTGGCACGAAAAACACAAACTTGGTAGAGGACCTTGAGTACTTCCTTCCTGTAAAGTTTCATGAAATTCTGTGCAGCGGTTGCAGAGGAGATGTCGAAAATGAGTCAGCCAATCAGAGCCCTCAGCAGCCATATTTGTTGACCAATCGGCACAAAAAAACACAATCTTGGTAGAGGACATTGAGTACTTGCTTCCTGTGAAGTTTCTAGAAATTCTGTGCAGCGGTTGCAGAGGAGATGTTGAAAATGTTAAAACTTTACGCCGGACGGACGACGACGACGACGGACGGACGGCGCGCTATGACAATAGCTCACTTGAGCTTTGCTCGAGTTAGCATGGTATTACAAATCTGTTGTTATTGTAGGGTCTTAAGAAGCACTGTCTGATGAAATGTTGAAGGTAATTTAACATGAGGGTTATGAATTGATATACATGTGTAATTATAAGAAGTTTCATATTTAAACATTATGACAAATTTCAGAGCACATATGCAGTTGTATTCTATAGCGACAGCCTATAGTGTTTACGATGAAATTGATTGATTTCCTTGCAGAATCGAGGTACTACTTTTCCCAATTTCATTGAAATGTACTAAAAGTTCCCGTTATGTCACTGTGGCCATAATGCATTGAAATATTTAATATGGCTTTATGGACCAGGTTCGCAAGTCTTGATTGCTCCTCTATTGAATAAATAATTAGGGCCCCGCAAAATGCGGGTGCCCTATAGTGATCGGTCTGTCCGTGCGTGCGTGCGTCTGTCCGGTTAGAAAGAAATGGTTAAGTCCATTTTGCAGTACCTATTGGTGCTACATTCATCAAACTTGCACCATTTGTTCATCTTGGCATGATCAGTTGATACCACGTGGCGGTTTGTGTCCTTGACCTACATTTCACGCTTGAGTGACCATGGTTAGGAAGAACTGGTCAAGTCTATATTACAGTACCTATTGGTGCTACATTCACCAACGTTACACCAACTGTTCATACTGATGCCACGTGGTGGTTTGTGTTCTTGACCTACATTTTACGCTTCAGTGACCAAGACACAAAATGGCAATAGCGGAGCCCCTGTGATGGTTTCCATCACAATAATGTCTAGTTGTAGAATGTTGACAAACATAAAATATGCTCTAAATGGCCATTACATGTTACTTTATAACTCAGCTGACAACATCTGGCCTCATGAAATCTTCAAGTTACATGGTGACAAGAAACAAAAATGTAAGATACAGCGTGTGCAAGGAAGTTTTGGAGGGAAAGGATCTGAAAACCTTACAAGGAAGCAATTGGTTGAATGACAAGGTATACTAATAAAAGTTAAAGATTAAATTATTTATAAATTTAATCCAATTGTGATTTCAAATTAAAGTGGTTATTATATCTTTCATACACCCTTAAGTTGTTTTAATAACTAACACAAAAAATATAATTTTGATGTATCAATTTCTCTGTGTAAATAATTCATTATGACGTCATTGTTTTATACGCCTGAGGATAGTCGGGACGTATTATGTTATGGTGTTGTCTGTCTGTCCATTTACTAGTCTTGACCTTATTTTTATTATACCCCCCCCCTCCCTTCGTTTGTGGGGGGTATATAGGAATCACCCTCTCTGTCCATGAAAGCAAGGGGACATTAAAACTCGTCCCTCCATCTGTCTGTCACAAAAGCTATAACCTGGGATATATCTTCTAAAGTATTAATGATAGAGCATTTATATTTGGCATGCATGATCCGTGTGACAAAATCTTTTCAACGGCATCATGCCTTGACCTTGAGCTTTGACCTATTTCATGGTCTCCGGGGACCACAATTCTCTGAATTTGCTTGTTTAGCTTAGAAAGAAAAGGGAAAGTTAAAAAAAAACCTGACATACTTTTGTTGCATGTGTGTATTTTAATGAAACATTAAATCAAAACTTTTGAGCAACATGCTATCATATTTTATTTGCACATAGAAAGTTGTGCAATCATCAGAAAGTACTTACCAAATAATTCATTGGAGAAATCAATTTACTTGACTTTACTGGTGTTTTCGTCATAAAAAGTATGAAAACTTGTTCCTTTCTTTTAGGTGATCAACACTTTTATGTCGATACTACAACAGGAGCAAAATGTCAATAAGTTTGATCATATATATGTGATTCCTTCCTATATGGCAGTTTTATGGGAAAACAATGAAGGAGCTGTTAAGATAAGGCGTAAAATCAGCCCTGAAAAGTGGAATTTTGAAAATTGAAATTTCAAGAACTTTTTTATATAAAATGTATACTTATACTGCATACCATCAGAATATGAAGTAAATTTTTATCTGTTTTGCATATTATTGCTAATTTTGGGGTCAAAACTTCTCTTTTTCTCATAGAAATCAATAGAAAACGGAAAAGTTTTTTTGAACATTGTTCCCCCCGGATATACAGAAAGTCACTTTCACTGGAGATGTATATCAATGATACAATTTTTTTGGCAAAGTGGGGTTCTGTATCTCAGGAGGGAACACAACCCCATAGACGAAAAACCAAAAAGGGAAAGGGGGTGCATTTTTTTAAGAATCGAACTTTTCGACCATAAAATATAGCATATTTGACTATTTTTCCTCTTTAATCCACCACAAAATGTAACCTAAATATGACTGAATGAAATGTACAAGAATTAGGAATGAAATCAGCAAGAATGATGTTCCACCAATGTGTATTTCGCGCTAATAGGCTTACATTGTAGTCATTGAATACAAAATGAGACCGTATTATAAGTTCCGGATTGCATTATTTACCGATTAAAGGAGATGGAACGTTCGTAATCTATTCCTGATACACAATGTAGACATATTTGATGTCTTTTAATTTATATTTATCAATTTTTGGTAAAATATTCTAAAATTTCTACGTTTTTTGTCGATATTATCGGTTTTTCTATGCGTGTACCCCTACCTTTTTCGACCTTAATTTTAGAATCTTAAGGTTTCTTTAACGAAATGTAAAACATGTAAAAGGTCTGCTTATACATTATATTTCAATAATGATTAATGTTTTTCTGTATACGATTCGCCATGAAGAAGAAATAAGTCACGAGATTTAGGGCTAAATAGGGCCGTTATCTTAACAGGTCCTTTGAAACCTGGTTTTACAAAAAGGTAATTACATTTCTGTTAAAGTTGACATGTCTACGAAATTATCAAATTGTTGAAAATAAGGAGTTTTGTAATCAGTTTGGAATGACAAATTTTTGCATAAAAAGAAGAAAAATAATCACCATGAATTGGAAAGTTGTCCAGGTGTACTGAGGTCTATTGCTGTGCAAACTTTTGATTCAATAAATTGTGTTTCAATCAGAAATCCTATAAGTGTGTTATTGTTGCTAAAACTTTTGCAAAGTATTGCTTTTGGTTGCTATTATTGTGAAGATGAAAGGAGATAATCTATGCAAGAATGACGTTTTTTAGCTTACTAAGATTTATCAACAATTGTAAAAATATATCAATGTGTACAATTTTGTTTCAATTAAGTTGGCAACATATGCTAGTTGAGCCTTTCAGGTTCTGGAGAGACTCTTTTTATGCTCCGGCCTGAAAGGTCCACCGGGAGCATCTAGTAATCGGATTGTCTGTCTGTCCGTAATTCCGTCCTGCTTACATGTAAAGTGCAATATTTAAAGTTTAGATTGTGATACAGTAACCAAACTTGGACTATAAGTTCATCTAAGGATTCCTCACAATTCATTGACATCACATGCCCCTGGGGGTGGGGCGGGGTCAAAAGATAGATAATTCACATAAGTGGACCTCCACTTGTTTTCCAATCTTATGTTGTTTATATTTAGTCATATGTATTATGTTTTTTTCAAATAAATACAGTTTAAACCAAAAGATAGGACATTGAGATTTTTGCCATAGTTGGACTTTGTTGCCGCGGGGGCACCCGTGTTTCACAAACACATCTTGTTCTCCATATGTAGCAAAATATCACTGCATGAATATCACTTCAATGTCAAGTGAAAATTCTTTTTATGTCATTATTAGGTTCTTTAACTACAAGTGGATATTCATGCCTATCAACAAAAACGGAAACCACTGGATTCTGTTGGTAGCAAATGTGCCAGAAAAAACTGTATCAATATTGATTTACCTGGTAACAACGCCCGATATATACAGTATTGGAGGTAGAGTATTTAGAATTTGTTATACTCTCATTCTTTTACCTTAAAGAGAGTATAATTTTCGACCATAGTGTGATTGACCAAGTATCACTGCCAAACTTTGGTCATGCATGTTTTCTCTGTAACACTCACCATTGCGGTGACAGCCTCTTGGTATATTTCCACACATTCCATGCTCCTATCATGACATTGGGCCTATATATATCTAACTATTGTAGTCCAGATGTCTGTTTGTCTATGACCCAATTTTCAGTGAAGAAAGTTTCAAATTAATATCATGCATACTTATGTCCCTGCAGTCATGTTTACTATTTAGATGCAAAATCATTACGCTCAACATACATGTATCTCTGTGTTACAGTTCACTGACTTACAAAAAGGTCAAGATTGTACACTAGAGTACTGATACAGTAACTCCATTTTTGGAACCTTTTTATCAATTAAAGAATTAAATCATGTAATGTACATGTATTCACAACATGGATAGAAAACTGCTTACGTTTCCCTCCATTTTTTTGTGTGGATACAATGCAGTCACATTTATGTCAGTGTCCCTTGATTTTATGTTGTTTAATTAAACTTCATTTTTTTTCTACCTTATCCATTATTGTACCCAAAGGCTCATTACACCTATGCGAAAGCAGGTCCTTGCTCTTTTCTGCACAAATTTATAACTTTAATATTCAGAAAGTATATGAAAAAAAGATATGAAGCAGTTGGGGATGTTAACTTCTCTTGGAAAACAGGAACTATGGCATCAAGTTATCAGAAGGATGGCCATAGCTGTGGACCATTTGTTTTGATGGTAAATCTCAATTTCTACTATTGTCCTATTCCATGCTTTTTATTAAGCATTGTGTTTAATATTTATTCAGAATGGCAAACCATTTAAATTTTACTAATCAGTTGGTCTACAATGAATATGCTTGAATCCCCATTAAATAAAAAAATATCTGTGTTTATGGTCATAAAGCTCATAAAAAACTTTAGGGTTGGGGCCGAAAAATAGGTTCGGTCAGAGGACCATTAACACGCAATATTTTTTTTTTGCCTTAGCTTCTGTCTATCTGACCGTCAAACTGTCTGGCAACTTGCACTATTTACTCATACAGTTTTAGACGGATCTTTAAAAGGTATCTGTAGATGCACAATTAGGTTTAGGAATTTTGATTTTGTCATTGGTTTTTGGCGCCAAAAAAGTTATATAACATTGATATCCAAAAGTTTACATAACTATTGAAATGATTATTAATTTCATTTACATTCACTTCAAATGTTTGATATCTAGAGGTCTCCTTGGTGTTCATGTATCATTCATTGCTAACTTTATTTTTATTGTTAACCATCGCAAAATTACCACTCATAATAATGTAATATATATAAATACATTAATTGTTTCAGAATGCCATGGCACTCGCCAAAGGGATAGTCCAATCTATGTTGACACAAAGGGTAGCCCCAATAATGCGCCAGTATGTAACAAATAAAATAATACTTTGTGCAACAAAACCAGCAGCCCAACTTACAGTGTGTGACATGGTTGGCTGCAAGAAGCCAGGGGGGAGTTGGGTACAGTTTGTGGGAGATGGCTGCATTTTGAACGCATTAATCTCCAGAAGAAACCAGAGGGAGACTTTGTTTGCATGATTTGCCATGCCCAATAGGAGTAGAACAGTGAATTGATGTTTATACTCCCCGCATACAAAGTTTTGTATCATACTGCAATTAGTGAAAGAGAACGGACGGTAAGCCCGAAGGCATTGAAAATGTGCACCGAAAATATAAATTTACAATATAAAAAGAATTTTCACTTGTTTTGATCAGAATACTGTTGAATTTTATGATTATCACATTCTTTTAACCATGATCTGTATATTTTGGCCAGTATTTGGGTTGAAACCACGCTATGTTGCATTACATGTAACGTAAAACAGAAAAGTTTTCTAAAACATTGTTGTCCCCTTTCATGTTGATTGCACGTTAGGATATAAAGCTACAGTAGGAAGATCTTGTATGAAAGGGGAGGGGGGAAAACTGTTTTTAAAAACTTTTCCGTAAGATGTAATGCAAAATAGCGAGGTTTCAACCCAAACTGTTGCAAAAAATACAAACCATGGCTAAAAGAATGTGCTTAAATAATTCAGCAATATTATGACCAAATTAGTGGAAATTGTTTTTATATTGTTAATTTATATTCTCCGTGACATATTGTCAATGGCTTTGGGCTGGCTGTCCTATCTTACCGTCTGTCTTCCTTTCATTGTTTACAACATGTAGTGTATGGTTTATGTTGGATAGGATTTGTATCATACTTGATTACAACATGTAGTATATGATTTATGATGGATAGCATTTGTATCATACTTGATTACAACGTGTAGTATATGATTTGTGATGGATAGCATTTGTATCATACTTGATTACATCGTGTAGTATATGATTTGTGATGGATAGCATTTGTATCATACTTCATTACATCGTGTAGTATATGATTTGTGATGGATAGCATTTGTATCATACTTCATTACATCGTGTAGTATATGATTTGTGATGGATAGCATTTGTATCATACTTCATTACATCGTGTAGTATATGATTTGTGATGGATAGCATTTGTATCATACTTCATTACAACGTGTAGTGTATGAGTTGTGATGGATAGCATTTGTATCATACTTCATTACAACGTGTAGTGTATGAGTTGTGATGGATAGCATTTGTATCATACTTCATTACAACGTACAGTGTATGATTTGTGATGGATAGCATTTGTATCATACTTGATTACAACGTGCAGTATATGATTTGTGATGGATAGCATTTGTATCATACTTCATTACAACGTGTAGTATATGATTTGTGATGGATAGCATTTGTATCATACTTCATTACAACGTGTAGTTTATGATTTGTGATGGATAGCATTTGTATCATACTTGATTACAATGTGAAGTATATGATTTGTGATGGATAGCATTTGTATCATACTTCATTACAACGTGTAGTTTATGATTTGTGATGGATAGCATTTGTATCATACTTGATTACAACGTACAGTGTATGATTTGTGATGGATAGCATTTGTATCATACTTCATTACATCGTGTAGTATATGATTTGTGATGGATAGCATTTGTATCATACTTCATTACATCGTGTAGTATATGATTTGTGATGGATATAATTTGTATCATACTTCATTACAACGTGTAGTTTATGATTTGTGATGGATAGCATTTGTATCATACTTGATCACAACGTACAGTATATGATTTGTGATGGATAGCATTTGTATCATACTTGATTACAACGTACAGTATATGATTTGTGATGGATATAATTTGTATCATACTTCATTACAACGTGTAGTTTATGATTTGTGATGGATAGCATTTGTATCATACTTGATTACAATGTGTAGTTTATGATTTGTGATGGATAGCATTTGTATCATACTTGATCACAACGTGTAGTATATGATTTGTGATGGATAGCATTTGTATCATACTTGATTACAACCTACAGTGTATGATTTGTGATGGATAGCATTTGTATCATACTTGATTACAATGTGTAGTTTATGATTTGTGATGGATAGCATTTGTATCATACTTGATTACAAAGTGTAGTATATGATTTGTGATGGATAGCATTTGTATCATACTTGATCACAACGTGTAGTATATGATTTATGATGGATAGCATTTGTATCATACTTGATCACAACGTGTAGTATATGATTTGTGATGGATAGCATTTGTATCATACTTGATCACAACGTACAGTATATGATTTGTGATGGATAGCATTTGTATCATACTTGATTACAATGTGTAGTTTATGATTTGTGATGGATAGCATTTGTATCATACTTCATTACAACGTGTAGTTTATGATTTGTGATGGATAGCATTTGTATCATACTTGATTACAACGTACAGTATATGATTTGTGATGGATATAATTTGTATCATACTTCATTACAACCTACAGTGTATGATTTGTGATGGATAGCATTTGTATCATACTTGATCACAACGTGTAGTATATGATTTGTGATGGATAGCATTTGTATCATACTTGATCACAACGTACAGTATATGATTTGTGATGGATAGCATTTGTATCATACTTGATCACAACGTGTAGTATATGATTTGTGATGGATAGCATTTGTATCATACTTGATCACAACGTACAGTGTATGATTTGTGATGGATAGCATTTGTATCATACTTGATTACAACGTGTAGGTTATGATTTGTGATGGATAGCATTTGTATCATACTTGATCACAACGTACAGTGTATGATTTGTGATGGATAGCATTTGTATCATACTTCATTACAACGTGTAGTTTATGATTTGTGATGGATAGCATTTGTATCATACTTCATTACAACGTGTAGTTTATGTTTTGTGATGGATAGCATTTTTATCATACTTGATTACAACCTACAGGTATCAGACCCCAATTATTTTTTCCTATATATTCCTTTGTAAATTATACTAATATGACGATTAAATACTCGAATCGCACCACCATTTTTTGCTTGAAACTTTTATATCTGCTAGATAGTTTCAAAATAAGTTCAGAAATGGATTCATGCAAAAATCTGTCGCTTAGTAGACTTTTAATATCTTTTTAAACCCGAAAGGGGGTATCTGTGGCTCTAATGTTCTACAATCTATCAATTCTAGAGCCTCATAACACATCTGTCATTCCGCGATTAGGATGATGCAGTATCATTCAACATGCTAGAATATTTTTTTTCAACTCATCTGCGACTCATTGACGTAAAAAACGAATCATCTAGTGTAAAAAGAGTCGTAGAAATTAAATGTAAGAAGACGAGGGGTTGAAATAATCAGGAACTATTTGCGTGATCAACGAACTTTCAAAATTAATTGTGATCTGTAATCTAAAACTCTCAAAAATTTTAATTGAAAGTCAAACTTTTGCATCAGAACCCTTCCTTGGTATCTTCTGATGCTATCTATCAAGTTTCAGCTCAATACTTTCATTATTATTCAAATAGTAGCATTTTACAGGTAGTCTATTGATGTCCCCAGAATCAAGTTTTTGATAAGAATTATTTTCAATTACGCTAATTTCAAATTTCTGTTATTTCCGGAATTCTACAGATATGTAAAATAATAAAATGTGACTCTTTCAAATGGCTGAATTCTCATAACTTATGGTGCTAAAAACTGCATATGTACCGTTTTCGAAATTATATGATTTTTCGTTAGGCTCTCTTAGTCTATCGACAAAAAAATGAAAATTAACGTTTAAAACATCAGAAAACTTATTCTTTTACGATTTCAATTATATTTTTAGTGCAGACCGTATGAGATGGCATATAAAAACATTATTCCAGCAAATAAAGTTCAGCTGTACATGTGAACTACGAGCGGAGATAAAAAAACGGAACCCCCCCCCCCCGGTTTCTTGTTTTTTTAGGGGGGGGGGGAGGGGGGAGCCAGGCAATGCTTGGCTATTGGATGAGATCAAATATATTTATGGTAAAAGTAACAGCATGACACACAGCTAATGCAAGCATGTCGCAGTAATGAAAAAAAAATCACACTATGTCCTTACCTCGGACTCCTTTCCCATTTAAGCACATGTTCGCTCGCCCTGGAAACCTTCCCCCCCATTTTCGCCAGATCAGCCCTGATAACCCACGAATTGTCATCTAGCAGTATCATGAAAATTATATTTTCATCCTACATGTATCATATTTTCTCCATTTCCCCTCGTCTGGTCTTTATTTAGTTACACACGTGATATCACTGCGCGCGCTTATAGGTATCAGACCCCAATTATTTTTTCCTATATATTCCTTTGTAAATTATACTAATATGACGATTAAATACTCGAATCGCACCACCATTTTTTGCTTGAAACTTTTATATCTGCTAGATAGTATCAAAATAAGCTCAGAAATGGATTCATGCAAAAATCTGTCGCTTAGTAGACTTTTAATATCTTTTTAAACCCGAAAGGGGGTATCTGTGGCTCTAATGTTCTACAATCTATCAATTCTAGAGCCTCATAACACATCTGTCATTCCCCGATTAGGATGATGCAGTATCATTCAACATGCTAGAATATTTTTTTTCAACTCATCTGCGACTCATTGACGTAAAAAACGAATCATCTAGTGTAAAAAGAGTCGTAGAAATTAAATGTAAGAAGACGAGGGGTTGAAATAATCAGGAACTATTTGCATGATCAACGAACTTTCAAAATTAATTGTGATCTGTAATCTACAGTGTATGATTTGTGTTGGATAGCATTTGTATCATACTTGATTACAACGTGTAGTATATGATTTGTGATGGATAGCATTTGTATCATACTTCATTACATCGTGTAGTATATGATTTGTGATGGATAGCATTTGTATCATACTTGATTACAACGTGTAGTATATGATTTGTGATGGATAGCATTTGTATCATACTTGATTACAACCTACAGTGTATGAGTTGTGATGGATAGCATTTGTATCATACTTGATTACAACCTACAGTGTATGATTTGTGATAGATAGCATTTGTATCATACTTGATTACATCGTGTAGTATATGATTTGTGATGGATAGCATTTGTATCATACTTGATTACAACCTACAGTGTATGATTTGTGATGGATAGCATTTGTATCATACTTGATTACAACCTACAGTGTATGATTTGTGATGGATAGCATTTGTATCATACTTGATTACATCGTGTAGTATATGATTTGTGATGGATAGCATTTGTATCATACTTCATTACAACGTGTAGTTTATGATTTGTGATGGATAGCATTTGTATCATACTTCATTACAACGTGTAGTATATGATTTGTGATGGATAGCATTTGTATCATACTTGATTACATCGTGTAGTGTATGATTTGTGATGGATAGCATTTGTATCATACTTCATTACAACGTGTAGTGTATGAGTTGTGATGGATAGCATTTGTATCATACTTGATTAAATCGTGTAGTGTATGATTTGTGATGGATAGCATTTGTATCATACTTGATCACAACGTACAGTATATGATTTGTGATGGATAGCATTTGTATCATACTTGATCACAACGTACAGTATATGATTTGTGATGGATAGCATTTGTATCATACTTGATTACATCGTGTAGTATATGATTTGTGATGGATAGCATTTGTATCATACTTCATTACAACGTGTAGTTTATGATTTGTGATGGATAGCATTTGTATCATACTTCATTACATCGTGTAGTATATGATTTGTGATGGATAGCATTTGTATCATACTTGATTACATCGTGTAGTGTATGATTTGTGATGGATAGCATTTGTATCATACTTGATTACATCGTGTAGTATATGATTTGTGATGGATAGCATTTGTATCATACTTCATTACAACGTGTAGTATATGATTTGTGATGGATAGCATTTGTATAATACTCTTCTCAGTAAATTCTATAGATTAAAACATGAAGTTTATGATATAAATAGAGACTTCTACTAAGATGTATACACCATTTTAAATCGGATAGAATTAACAATATGGACCATATGTGCATTTCGGATATTGAACCCTCGTCAGTGATCCTTAGCCAAAGAATGTAGTTATAAAAGTTGAAAAATGATGTTAGATGACTATGATTTGTATCATACTTGATTACAACATGCGGTATCTGATTTGTGACGAGTAGGATTAGTATCATACTTAATTACAGCATTTAGTGAGTTGTGATGTATAGGGTTTTATCTCTACCCAGCTTATTTTATTGATCACAACATGATGTCTATGATATGTGATGTATAGGATCTGTATCATACTTGATTACATCATGCAGTCTATGATTTGTGATGTATTTGGCTTGTGTTGGACCATATTGATGTATTGTATGATCTGTAAAGAGGTGATGTAGCCATGTGTAGTTGTATGTCTGACAACAACACATAGAACCAGATTGATGAGTTGTATGATATGTATAGACGTGATTTGTTGCTATTTATTGTTCTATGCCTGGTAACAACACAAAATACCAGATTGATGTATTGTATGATATGTATAGAGGTTAAATGTAGCTACATGTTTGCTATGATGATAAGTCACCATCAAACACTAACTTGTACAACCTGATGGGTCAAAAACGGTCTACAGGGGTCCACAGGGTCCAATTATCTGTCCATAGAGATGTCAGTCAGTGTCTACTTTAGTATCAGGTTATGGAGGTTAGTCTCCATGAGATACTAACTTGTACAACCTGACTGGTCCATAGAGGTCTACAGGGGTCCATCTATCAGTCCATAGAGATGTCAGTCAGTGTCTACTATAGTATCAGGTTATGGAGGGTAGTCGCCATCAGATACTAACTTGTACAACCTGGTTGGTCCATAGAGGTCTACAGGGGTCCATCTATCAGTCCATAGAGATGTCAGTCAGTGTCTACTATAGTATCAGGTTATGGGGGTTAGTCTCCATAAGATACTAACAACCTGGTTAGTCCATAGAGGTCTACAGGGTCCATAGGGTCCAATTATCTGTCCATAAAGATGCCAGTTAGTATCTAATATTTAGTATCAGATTATGGAGGTAAGTCCCTATCAGATACTAACTGGTACAACCTGATTCGTCCATATAAATATACAATCAGTCCATAGAGATGCCAGTTAGTGTCTGACATAGTATCAGATTATGGAGGCTAATCACCATAAGCTACTTACTATTACAACCTGATTTGTCCGTGTACAGTTTACCACATGGTTGTTGAGTTTAGTCACCATCTTCTGTATAGTGTGATTAAATAGTAATAAGCCACAACAAATAATTTTTGCCTGTTTTCTTTTTATGCCCCCGTCCTGAAAGGTCCGCCGGGGGCATCCAATAATTAGATCATCCGTCTGTCTGTTTGTTGTCCGTAATTTCGTCCCGTTTACAAAGTGCTATATTTAAAGTTTGGCTGATGATAAAGTAACCAAAATGTGGACTGTAAGTTCATCTATTGGTTCCTCACACTTACTGACATCTCATGCGCCTGGGGGTGGGGCGGGGTCAAAATGTAGGACCGGGGGCATCCGTGTTTCACAAACACATGTCTTGTTTATATTTTATTATAATACATGTATATGATAAAGTGCATTTTCATTCCGTTATTGTTTTTACAGGTACTTTGGGCATTTTGGTCTGTTTGTCGATTGTAAATCAACTGTAGGTGTACGATTTATAAGCGATCTCCATATATTGATTTGAGTTTCATTAAAATTAAAATTGTCATTCAGCATTAGGGTCTTCATACCCATTTCCTGATTTTATGATACATTTTTGTTGTTACTAATGATACTGATGAGTGATATGAATAAAATAAAATATAAACTCTGTGAAATTAAAGTCTAAAGTTAAATTGAAAATGTGTTGTCGTTTTTTATATCTTTCAAAAAGTGATACAAATTATAAGTATTCCACAACCAACTGCATACATATAGTTTTGGTTAATTAGGGCCCGCCATCTATCTGTCTGTCCGTCCACACTTTCCTTGTGACACGATAACTCAAAAACCCTTCAAGTTACAGACTTTATACACAGGTCAAAGATACTTAAAGGAAGACACCTATAGATTTTAGGGTCAAAAAGTCAAGGTCATAGTGACAAATTTATTGGCAGCCGTTTTAACATAAACCTATTTAAAAAGACATATCTCTATTTAAATAGAAATATCTCTATTTAAAAAGAGATATCTCTATTTAAAAAAATGAGCAAAAAAATATATATTTCTAAAATAGAGATATCTCTAATTTTAATAGAGATATCTCTAATTTTAATAGAGATATCTCTAATTTTAATAGAGATATCTCTATTTAAATAGGTTTATGTTAAAACGGCTGCCCATACAAATTTCCCCAGCGGGGCCCTCTCTGACGGTGTCAGTTATCCAGTTGTGAACATATATTCAGTTATATTTCAGCTATATACCCCGGTAGTGACGGGAGAGTGTAACCATATGGCCTCTCCCCCACAATAATTAAGCTAATTAATTATTCATATAAATAAGTTACATGTATATGGAAATTGCTAACTTGAGTTTGCTATAGTAAAAGGGGAATCATTGTAACTTATTACCTTGACTATAAGATCAAACTTGACATTTTTGTGGTGTTTGGAGGAAAGGTCTTCCAGCAAATTGTCGGAATTCCAATGGGGACCAATTGTGCCCCACTCCTTGCCGACATTTTCCTTTACTCGTACGAAGCTGAATTCATTCAATCTCTGGTCTCTGAAGGGAAAAGATACTTAGCTTCTGACTTCAACTTCACTTACAGATACATAGACGATGTGTTGTCCATCAATAATCCAAAATTCGCGGATTACCTGAGCAGTATCTATCCTTCGGAGCTTGAAGTCAAAGAAACTACAGAGACAAATAATTCAGCATCCTATTTGGACATAATGTTGCCCTACGACACTGATGGTCACATGAACACCTCACTCTATGACAAACGTGACGACTTCAATTTCAGCATTACGAACTTTCCTTTTCTGAGTAGCAACATCCCTTCATCGCCTGCTTATGGCGTGTTCATATCTCAGTTGATACGCTATGCCAGAGCAAGTACCAAATATACGGATTTTGTTCTGAGAGCTAGGCGTCTTTCAGATAAGCTTCTCAGTCAGGGATATGTTTGTGACCGACTAACATCGTCACTGAGGAAGTTCTACGGTCGATATGGGGAACTCGTCATACACTATGATGTCCCACTATCCAGAATGGTGGATAATAATCTGTAATAGACCATTTGAACCATCCAACCAAAGATTGTACTCTATATCTTCCAAAATGGAAGTAACCGGAAGTGACAGTTCTACCGAATTGAAGCGACGGGTGTTGCATGCAAGCAGGAGATGCTTACTCTTCCTGGGCACCTGGTCTCACTCTCATATCGGGAGTTCGCTTCTTTTCATATGGTGGAGGTTTTTGTTTTGGTTTGCTTTGGTTCCTGTTTTATCCTGATTTTGTATGCCTTCGGTTTCTGATTTTCTGAATTATCGATTTTGTACTGTAGACAGGGATATGGTCATTATCCATATTTGTCATTGAGACAATTAATTCAAGTTTGTAAATTGTAAATTCGGTAATCTCTTTAATTTGATTCCCACGATGCTGAGAACACTGCAGTAATTAGCACACCTGCAAGTACTTTAGCCTTTGTTTTCCGTATGAGTTAATTGAAAGCTAATTGGAAATCTCCCCGTAAAAGCCATTATTGTTCTGTATTTGGAAGAATCTAATTTCCAAAATGTCCTTTTAATCAAAAACCAATTACTTATTATTTTGTGCAGGTGTTAGCAATTTCCAATCGTCCACATATATACTCGGCGCATCGCTTTGCATATCACTCCAGTTTCGGTTTAGTTTAAATCCAGTTTCAGTAGTGTTTAAGTTTAGGTTTAGACTCCGCTCTCGTACTGTCAGCATGAAACGTTTTTAATAAAGTTAGAACTTATATTCGGACTTCTGTTTATAGTTTATAGGCACCGGTTGCCCATTGGCCTCGTTGGTTTATGTGTAGTCCTTTGTGTTTGATGTTTCTGTGTTGTGCGTTGACGTTCCTTGTCCCGTATGCGTCTCTTTCCGTGCTTGTCTGCTTTGTGTTTTTGCATTGGATGTTTTGGGGTTTTGCTGTGGGTGCTACAACCTGGTATTGTTGGAGATCCCCTCCTTTGTATTTTCAAAATGACTATTTAATACACAACGCGATCTACACACCTAACCTGTAGGCTATAGGTTTACAAGGTGTATTTTGATGCCGTGACCTAAACGAATCAGGGAAAAATATGATTACTGCCGTGTCCTTAACGAACCATTGAAAATTGCCGTAAATGCAGACGATGCACGCCGCGGAACCAGGGTATAACGACCAGAGGATCAACACTACGGTTTAAACGAGTGATAAAGGTAGGGCACATTTACTTTCTCAAAGTACTCTCAGAATGATTGACCATGTATTTTTTTAATGTTTTTTTTTTTTATTTTTGAAAGTTTTAAGCGAAAAAAGTTTTGAAGAAATCGGATCAAAGTTTTTTTCTCAGATATTTTCGATAAGAAATGACGGACAAAGACAACGAACTAACGTTTCGTATTATTGGAATCGGTCGAGGTTCACGTAATTTTGAGTTGATTAAAGATTTAGGTTTCGGTCGTTTTGAGAATTTCGGTTTTACTCAGCCGTTGAGTAAGGGTCTAGATCAGGGTCCCGTCATGTAAGTAGAACGCCGGGGAATAGGCGTGGAACCGTAGAAAGAGACAGTAGAGTATTTGTCTCTGTAAGAATTTTCAAGATGATGGTACATTACAATTAAGAGGATACTTCGATGCAACCCACATATTTCAGTTTGTTAGGTGATGAGCTGTTGAATTTGCTCGGTATATGGCGATGAAACGCCGAAAATGGCACCACGCAGCACATTTAAGGCCTTCCATGACGTCATTGACAAAATTTGATGTCAGTTTTGATAGCTATTTTCAAGGAAGTATTAAATTGTCCAAATAAGATGGAATGAAATAGTTTATGTATCAGTATAGATGCTATATCATACTTTATCTGTTAATTACTGATATATGCTCCCCGAACGTCGGGTTGTCACGTGACACGTATATTTTCGTAGATCAACATTGGTCATACAAAAACAGATGGCGCAAGCTGAAAACTTATCATTCAAAGAAAATATTGATACCATACTACAAAGGGGGGTTTCATTTACCTACTTCTTGCTGGGGAAATCTTTGATAAAGAACGACTACTTGAAAAATCGAGAAAAATATACCCATTTCGTTAAATATTATCGACACTGGCTCGAATGGCAGAAAATTTAAAAGAAAATATAGAATGTAAACGTTTCCCCCAGTTGAATTATTGAAGAACACCTATCACTTAAAATGTGTGCCAAATTTCACTTTAATTTATGTACAGTAACATCTTGCGCCGTTGCAGTTTTTCTGACAGGTGCTAATCGGTAGTTCGTTCGTTTACCAAATAAACGTTCTGTGGAATCAGATTTATTCAAGGGACGTAATCGCGCTCTCTGTAAATTCCGTTTTAATTTTTTAAATAAATGTTAATTTGAATAAAATTTTCATTTCAACTTATGAAAAAATATCAAGCAATATTTATTCAATTCTGTTCAAAAGTTTCATTTCACTTTTTGTATATTGAGGGGTGAATCGCGGAAAAAAGGGGGGGGGGCGGAGGGCGCCACGCCGGGGTGTCGGTCTTGCCGGTTACCGTACTAACCCATGAACCCAATATACATGCATTGAGATTAACATGATGCTGTATAATATCGGACATGCATTAGAATTGCATGGATTGATTATATTAATTCGTAATATTTACTTACATACATTATACGTCCCTTTAATAATCATTACCATGACAGAAAAAAACCTTGTTTGACTTATGACGCCTTTGACCGCAATGGGATCGATAACATACATAAATTCTTCACTGTTTATACCAAAATTTCTTTATGTTATGGATTCTCTGGTTTCTTATGTTAAGAAAGGAGACCTTATAGTCCTATGGTCTCTGGACAACAGTTAATTCTAGATCCAATATTATTTTTTCTAGACATCGGGAAAAAAATAAGGGTAAAAAAAATAAATCTGATGTTTGTTTCCCAGCAGAAAAAAAAACAAAACTGAATTTGATCAAGATTGGAAATAGAGGAATCGGCAAATTCCGTGGATGATTTCCGTTGTCATATTAATATTAAAATTTAGGTATACTTTCATACTGATTTAAAATTTAATTTCAATGTGTCAGAAGACGCATAGGCACTGTACGTTTCTTTTCTTTTCTTTTTTTTTAGAAAAAAAACACTGTCAGTGTATATTTTCTATAACAAAAATAAATAAATAAAAACACCACCCATGTAAAAGCGTAGCTGACATTGACATTGAAAAGCACTTATAATTGACAACTTGCAATTGCATGCAAAAGTTGATGAAAATTGAAAGTAAAGTGTGACCTCGAGTTTCTATTCATCGCCCACGCTGCACTGACATTGGGAATCTTCTGCTCGATTTTATTTAATTAGACTTCATATGTTTTATTTGAATTCCATGTCCCCTGAAAGTGAATTTGTACTTATAAATTCTTCATGAGATCGACGAAATACATGGTAGTGTGTTTGACAATTTAAAGAGCGGTCCTTGATTTATGGGGCCGGGAAAGGGGGTGGATCGGGCTAGAGGACTTTTCAGTGTATGTATAACGGCTTTGTTTTGGGTGGGTTTTTTCTCTCCTTTCGTTTGCATTTTCAGATCATGAATTTATTTGATAGTCGTCCAGACAGGATTATTATTTACAGCAGATGAAAAATTCAGAGATTTTTTTGGGTCAAATCAATAGCCGGATTTTATGCAGCAATCATGTTTCCCTTCGCCCTTCAAAATATTTGAAAGGTTACTTCTTTATTATAATATCGGATCCTTGTCGTAACAAACATTTGTATGTATATGATCAATAAATGTGCCTCGGAATGGTTGAGCAGCAATCCTACCTTGTTTCATTACTCCCGATATTTTCGTGACAACATGATGGGGGGGGGAGACGGACAAAGTGATCCACCAAAATTTAGATAAACGACTGTCCTATGACAAATTTGATGTAAGCATTAAGCAAATTTGTTGAATATTTTCAGTATTTCAAATTTTTTATTTGACCGATGACCCAATCGTATTTTTTTCTGCATTGCAGATATCAAATAAAATAATTGTAAAGCTGGAACAAATTAATGGTGCGTGAATAACTCTTGCCAGGAGCTTGAGATCATTTGTCATTTTTTTTCCTAACACCATATTAAGAGTGACCGACATTTTAATAACTGGTATTATGGGACCTTTCCTTAACAGCCACCTTGTACGAGATGTTCTGCAAGTACAACAATAATTTATTTAAGTGTCTTTGTTACAAACCATGCAGGTGTCAGTAGCTACATGTATCTTTTGAAAGCAAAGTCAAGCTTAAATTTCAAATCTTCGTATCTGCTCTTGCCATGCACATAGAGATTTGTGTACATGTTGACCTTGAAAGCCCTCTCATGCTCGGCTAAATGCTTCAGGCAGACAAACTATCAAAACAAAAGCAATTTTACCCCCCCCCTCCCCGCTCTTGGAGATTTGAGCATGAAGTCTAGTACAGATCAATTTAAGGAGATATTCATCTTCTTTATTATATATTCAAAGTAACATTTCTTCATCTGTAATGTGTGTGGTTGTTCAAAGTTATTATTCAAGCATTCACTCTTCAAGGCAAGGACCTGAAATAGAAAAAAAATATTGACTATATAAATCGAGCTTTTAAAATCCAAAGTGTATGGTACAGCTTGGACTCAAAATTCATAATTTTACAAGTTTAGTTATGTAGTTATGTAATATACATGTATGTCCTAGCGACATAAATTACAAAGAATTCGCAGTGATATGTTATTATTTCATGAATAGCTAAATAAGCCTGGTATGGCTATAGTTTTAGATTATTAGTTATTAGGTTTGTTACTGACCTTACACGGAAATCTGTCGGGTTGATAAAGCCCATAGAAGGCGAGGCGCTTGCGCCGAGCCTTCTATGGGCTTTATCAACCCGACAGATTTCCGTGTAAGGTCAGTAACAAACCTAATAACTGATTTGTTTTGTCGAGGACCATTTTGACATGGTGATTCCTACTGTCCTCCTGCTTTACCAAGCAATAGTGCTGTAAAGTTTTACCCAGTTTTGCTAATTGTCGGCCATTGCCTTACAAATTTTTGAAACTGACTTTCCACAAGAATTTGTCGGGCAGTCACATGACCAAATTCAAGCATTCCCATTGGGTCAAACTAGTCCGAGGCAAAACAATATTCACTATAGATAGTAAATGCATTTATTTTATTTGACTTCTTTTTTAAATCATTATAATATTCCTAAATAGGCAAAACAAATGTTACTCTACACATAAATTTAAAAATTCTGTACCTGCAAAAATATCCAAAACGAACAGTATTGTATGGCTAAGATACATGCATGTGTTTCTGAAACTTTTACAGTGTGTGACAATATTTCTTTTCATGCAGCAACTGGTGTGAAATCCATTCTAAGTTAACATTCTGAAGGAAAAAAATAATAATTGGTATTTGAATATTTCGATATTTCGGTGCACATACTACTGCAAGTATAACTTACTGTACAACTACAAGTGTACTCAGATGTAAACATTTTTATAGGCACATGTTATGAAAACAACATATACATGGGCATGGGCACATAAGTATTACATTCACCCTTTTTTCCTCATCATTCAACTTTCGTACGAACTGATATCATAATCTACAAGTGTCTAAACTATTTACATAAAGTTTAGCTACTACTCAGCTTTGCAGTAACAGTGTAACTTAAGTAAAACGCGTTGAAATTCTGTCATTTACACATACATTTCACACATGTCTCTTGATAATCCAAGGAATTTCCTTTTATTTCTATGAATAAATTGATTTCATGATGTAATTGTACTAATTCTAAGATATTTCCTTCATACAGCACCAGTTATTGAAGTTTGATATCGATTATACGTACCAAAATCTGCCTTTTTATTCGTTTTACCCGCTCTGTAAACTGTTGATTCGCACCTGTTCGTCACCTCAAGCTTCTAAGTAACGCAGATCGCATTCTTCGGTGTACGGGGTCACAGAGTACAGATATAGATTAGGGGTTTTCTCAAAAGTATATTGACCCGGCGATGTGTCAGTGATGAAGTAATATGTTTTGTTTTTTGTATAAATGCAATTTTATCTAGTAAATAAAGGTATCAATGATAACGAAAGCTAATAAATGAGTTGCTACCTAGCCTGACGACACGGGGTCCATGACGTCATATGACGTTACGTTATTTGGCGGAAAAAACTTCTACGTCATTTCTATGGAAGGCCTTAAATGTGCTGCGCAGTAGAAATTTCTGGGAACGTAGAAAGTTCGTTCGGGTTTGTTGTATATACAACCCTGTTATTTCTAATTTGTGCTATGTGAGAGCACGTAATTCTTGTCGGATTATATGACACCATCGTAGTATTCATCATCTTATGTATGTTTTGTGCTGTCATTTTGGAGGTCTTGAATTTTTTTTTTATTTCAAGAAAGGGAGGAAATGGTAAATATCTTAAATTAAAAAAAAATCGGTCAAAGTTTATTGGAATTTCATGTCAAAGTTAATCTGGAGTCTATCGCGATCGCGATGTATATAGTAGCAACAGTATACCCTTAGTTTGCATGCTTTTGTGTTTGATTATTCATTTAAGCCCAATAGTACTCTGCTTTTTGCACTTTGTAGTTTTAACTGGCCTTCATTTTGGGTATTCATGTTACATTTCTCACTCGTCAGTCAATGAGCGCTAATAAGTTTGACCTTTGTTGCCACTTTTCCAAGTGTTGGAGTTTCATTGACGGTCTCTAATTTCTTATCGGCTACAGATGTGTAGTATCAACGAGTAATCACTACGCCGAGACATTAATGTTTGACAAGCGACATGCATAGACATATAGACATTGTATTTCATTTCAGAAAGTTTTTTTCAGAATTTATAATAAAAAGTTTTAATCGCTACAGATATTTTTTCTCTATGTAATTAGATTTTTATATTCGTCTAAAATAAATACAGAAGACCTGTTTTTCGTATAAAGTCAGTGAATATACAAAGTTTTCAAAATTAACATTATCCAAGTATTGATAAAAAATCTCATTTTGGAAATCTTTCACTTAGTTTTGGTACAGGCATCTAAATTATTTTTGTAAATTCAAAATTGTGGTCAATTAGAGGTACAGAGAAAATCCGGTGTCATAAACTACCTGTAACCAGAGACAATGATATGAAACTTATCAGTGTAATAATGATGCAGACTCTACGACGAGAGAAACAGTGAAGTTCTTTATTATTTAGCTCCATGGTTATTGGAATCGCCTGTTGTGATACGAGAGACAAATTAGCGTACAGGTTTATCACCAAGGCATTAAATCAAATCAGACGGTAGGAGAAAATAAGTCCGAAGCAGTGACGTCAGGTATCTCTGTGCACGATGTTATCCGTGTAGCCGGATGTCAAACCAGCCCGTCACTATTAACATTATTTCGCAGATTATATGACAGGGTGAAATCTGTTATAGCGAAATTGAAGACAGCAGAATCAGATTGGACATTTTGCACTTAATGACCTGCTTGATCGACGCTTTGAATGAGAGCATTGAATACCCCGTCGCTTTTCTGGGTGCAGGGCGTCATCCAGATTACGGGAAGATCTTGGTAACGTCACTAATACCAAGATGCGTCAAAGCAGGGTCCAGATGGAAGATAAACTCCAAATTCAGTGTGGAGGAAGAAGACGAAACAGATGACGATTCGATGATTATTGGTTTACCAAACCAAGAAGACGACAAAAAGGTCCGAATCATTCGTTATACTCCTCGGAGGTTACAAATGAGTTAAAGAAGAAAGTTCACGAAGAGGGACCGTAGACAAAACCTAACTAAGAAGTACGGAACTAAACCAAAGACGGCCGTAAGAAGAGAAGATAAAGAAGTGAATTAAACCGGTGTTGTGTTTTAGTGAAAAAAAAGCAGAGTAAATGTTTTCTACTTAATATGTTTTATACATCTTAATTATTCATGATTATTATGGATAATTGCTTTTGTGTATTGCTTATTATATATAATCTAATTTAAGGTACATGTTGGCCTTGGGTAAAGGTATTTCTTTTGTAGGTCATGGACAGTGGACATTGATAATAAGATGAAAATCGGGTCACTTTATAAGAACAGTGAAAAAAGAACTTGAGATGAAAATGACTTTAATTTCCATTTGCTTTAGTTTGATATAATTTCAATTACGGTACTTAGAGTGAACCCTGATGATATTTCATTGAGTTATGCATTAATGTGGTGTCAAGGCCATGCGTTTAGAAATAACCAAGTATTATAACAGATTCACAAGGTTTTGGATGATAATTGAAAGTTGTCTTATATTTCATGATTGGTTGAAATCCAAACAATTTGAATCTTGGTTATTTTCTTAAGTGGGGGAGTATTGTAACCATATGGCCTCTCCCCCACAATAATTAAGCTAATTAATTATCCATATTAATTAGTTACGTGTATATGGAAATTGCTAACTTGAGTTTGCTATAGTAAAAGGGGAATCATTGTAACTTATTACCTTGACTATAAGATCAAACTTCACATTGAGACAATTAATTCAAGTTTGTAAATTCTGTAATCTCTTTAATTTGATTCCCACGATGCTGAGAACACTGCAGTAATTAGCACACCTGCAAGTACTTTAGCCTTTGTTTTCCGTACGAGTTAATTGAAAGCTAATTGGAAAGCCATTATTGTTCTGTATTTGGAAGAATCTAATTTCCAAAATGACCTTTTAATCAAAAACCAATTACTTATTATTTTGTGCAGGTGTTAGCAATTTCCAATCGTCCACATATATCCTCGGCGCATCGTTTTGCAGATCACTCCAGTTTCGGTTTAGTTTAACTCCAGTTTCAGTAGTGTTTAAGTTTAGGTTTAGACTCCGCTCTCGTACTGTCAGCATGAAACGTTTTTAATAAAGATCGAATTTTTTTTCGGACTTCTGTTTATAGTTTTCAAAATGACTATTTAATACACAACGCGAACTACACACGTAACCTGTGAGCCATAGGCTTACAAGAGTCGTCCAAATTTAGACCTGATGCAGGGCACCCACGCCATGGGCAACTACTCTGTGTTCTTTTACGTGCTGACACCCCCCTCCTTTCCCGATGTCCGAAGAGGGACAGTCCAGACCTGCTGCAGGGCAACTAAACTACGTTCTTTTACGTGCTGACCCCCCCTCCCCCCGATGCCCGCAGAAGTACGCCGAGTGAGAGTGGGATTCTAACCAGCAACCCCCCAGTCACAAGTCCAACACGCTAACCACTAAAAAAAGGTTGTTTTTTTCACATTATAAAATTGATTCTATAAAATCGATAATCCTGAAAATTAATTTACACTAATCCATACCGACTGTAATCCGCCTATTATTTTTACCAAGGAATTACCATGCTAAAAATAGAAACTGGCTTGCGTACGCAGAACCTAGCTAGCGAGGTTGATATCTATGTCACATGAATACGTTATATTCAAGTCTATTCAATGATTAATATTTTCTGCATTCATGTGTTGTGCGTTGACGTTCCTTGTCCCTTATGCGTCTCTTTCTGTGCTTGTTTTGGGGTTTTGCTGTTGGTGCTGCAAACTTGTGTAATATAATTGTGTAGTATAATTAAAAAAATATATATATGTATCAGGCATGAGAAAATAGATGATCAGCAAAATATGCTAAAGGAATTTTGTATTGATCACAAATGAGATTTTCGTTTACCTTTGATGGGATCAGCAATGTCTGTCTCAAGTGGGGGTTTTGCAGATTTCACCCCTGTAGCCGAGTGCGAGGCCAAATAGAAAGGCGGGAAATAGTAGTCCATCATCGACTTGCATTCTTTTTACATTTTCTTCTTATTATAGCTAATTTGGTAACATCCATTAACAGCATGTGTCATTCAATTAGCTGGATCTGATTTATGGAAAATTCATTTTTAACCCATATAATACATGTATATTATATATAACGAAAATTTTAAACTGCCTTTTTCGTATGAATCATATAAGCCATTGGCACTTACACTAAACTGAGAATATAATTGTAAATAATTGCAGCTTAATGTTCTAAGTTGAATTTTTAAAAGTCATTCTCTGTAAGCACCAAAGTATTTATATAGGGGGCCAGAAACGCATGACCTCAGATTTTGGTCAAACAAAGTCAAAATAGTAGTTATATGATACAAACATGATTTTGATAAAAAATAATAAAATATTATCGGCGGTTGCCATGGTAACGGCATTAGCTCTGTATGTCCCCTTTAGAACTAAAATATTATGGAATTTGACATTTCTTGAGAGTGTATTTCTCTGTACTGGTGATTTTTTTCATATTTTTCTACCGTGCATGACAAGCGTCATGATTCAATGAGTTTGTTCAGCATGTAAAATAATTTTCCTCAATTTCGGTTTTTTGGGGAATTTTGATCAAAATACGCGTAAAAACACATTTTTTTTTCTATATATGAAAAACCATGATTTCAGCTTGTTTATGACTACATTTGCACTATGTTACCACTTGAATTATAGAAAAATTGATATTGGCACTTAACGTTTATACATAGATAAGGAAATAGAAAAAATAAAAAAGGTGGGTATTTCATGATTTCATACAAAAATTTAAAGCTAAAAATAGATAATTTTTGCATATTTAGCAAATAAATTCCTTCTAACTTTATTGGAATATGAGATAAAATGACTGCAAAATAATGTTTATAGTTATTTTTTTAAAACATATTGAGTATTTTCACCAAGCACCAAGATATGTAGATATCTAAAGTTTTATCATGCAAAAGAAAATGCGTTTCCATTGTAACCATACTTAAATATGTAAAACAAAGACTTTAAAAGAAAAATTAACTTTGTTTTAATTGATTTCGGCATTTTGTTCATTCCCTTCTTTTTTTTTTACTATTTCATGATAAGTAATTCATTAATTCAGATCGAAGAAATCAAATATGTTACCATAGCAACAGTCTTACATCATAGCAACATCATAGCAACCACGTCTATTTTATCCGAATTTTATATGAATCAAGTCAAATATCCTTCATTAAATCTTCCACAGTTTTTATACATATGAATTTTAAATTTATTTCATTTTTAACTAAAAGTTTCTATCAAGACTAACATTTGAAGTATAATTATTCTTTTTAACCTCATCTTTTCACTCCAATGGATCAGGCAGGTGTGCGCACCTTGAAATCTGTTAATGGCACTTGTATCTGAAAAGTGCTCATGTATCTATAGCTTATCAAACAAATAGATATTAGTTTAATGCTAGTCCCCTCTGGCCGCCTTCTCATATTTTGCCAGCACCCTTTCTCCATAGGCAATATAAAAATCTACAATTCTAAATCAAAAAGATACGTAGAATTATTTATTTTTTCAATTTCCGTTTCATAGACATGGGCGATTCCGGGATTTTTTTCAGGATGGTCCTAAAGTCTGATTTTTTTTTTGAAGAGCAACACACACACACACACCAGAAAAAAAAGTCCATGAATACTGATGGTCAGTTCTGTTTCTAATCATAAATAAAATGTCTGGCGAGCAAAAAGTTTCAAACATTGAATTTTCACATCTTAGTACTTGGTTAATGATTATCAGGTCTAATATTTAAACACAACAAATGCCTATTAATAGCGATTGCCGAACCAGTAAAAAAAAAAATTCAGAATTGGACCTCCCCCCCCCCCCCCCTCCTCTGGATCCACGTGCATAGATACGGTAATTCATCTTTGTCTCAACATGATAAATGTACATCTCTATTTTAAATATCATTTCGATCAATCTCCATTGAGAAAATGCTTGGAACTAAATGTCGGACATAAGGACACAGTGACGACGGAATTCAACACTATAATAGAGCATGTATACAAAAATGCATTCTTTGTTACAAATACATGGGAATCTCTTAATTCGAAGATAAAATGTTTGTCTAAACTTTGTAACCAAGAGGAACCACTAGCAGCAATATTATTTCGATAAAACAATCAGGTGGAGAGAAAAAAATGAAAACTGCCCTAACGGGACGAACCCCCCCCCCCCCCAACACACAGCAATATTCTTTGAAAAATTATATTGGATGAAGGTCAAGCGTCTTTTGTGACATTGGCCTTAGACCTTTGTCCAAGGTCATGACATACCCTTTGAAGTTAGATATTGTTGGGCTCGAACTTTTATGTGAAGACTAAATTTCTGGTAATTTGAAGTCGAATTTCAGGAAATATTTGCTGATTCGCTACCTACGGTACATATACTTATATTACTAAATTTGTACTTCATCTTTATGTCCCCGTAATTGAAGATTCGGAGGCATATAGTTTTTGTCCTGTCCGTTTGTCTGTCTGCTTATCCGCAAAAACTTTAACCTTGGCCATAACTTTTGAATGGTAAGGGATCAGGCTTTTATATTCCACATGTGTATTCATCGTGACAAGACCTTTCCATGGATACCAAAAATTTTTACCTTGTGACCTTGACCTTGGAGTTTGACCTACTTTTGAAAAACTTTAACCTTGACCATAACTTGTGAATAGTAAGGAATAGGGCTCTGATATTTCAAATGTGTATTCCTTGTGAAAAGACCTTCCCATGGATACCAAAATGTTTGACCTTGTGATCTTGACCTTGGAGTTCGACCATTTTACAACTTTTTACTGTCAAACATGCCGACAGGGGCATTCGTGTTTCACAAACACATGTTTTTTTTTTTAATCAAAAGCTAAGCATATTACCCGTTTCATGCACAAGAAAATAAAGCATTCCTTACGACACTTCTACTTAATATTTCCGATATACCAAGAACGTGTTGATATTTTACAGAAAAGAAAATTGGATTCGTGGTATGTGTACCCCAAACCCTCCACGTACACTTAATGATTCCTTTCCAATCAAGAATTTAAATTACTTTCAGTAATTTCTTTGTCAAACAAAACGGTCATTCAGCATATGATATTCCATCGAGCAGGGTTTCTCCCTCGGAGTCATCCCTCTCCCCCGCCCGCCTCAACAGCATTTTTCCCTGGTCCCCACTGGCCCTTAGACCCCTGTTTTTTTGATATCCACCACACCCAACCCTTTAAACTCAAATCCTGCATACGTCCCTGAATGCTTTCAGTTTGTCTAGTCAGGTTTCTGTTCTGAGGGTTGTCAAAACAGGGTGCTCCAAAATGACCTAATTTTGCCCGTTGACGGATTTACAACAACACAATGGTACACTTCATACCTACC
Source organism: Pinctada fucata (assembly GCA_028142955.1). Lineage (NCBI taxonomy): Eukaryota > Metazoa > Mollusca > Bivalvia > Pterioida > Pteriidae > Pinctada > Pinctada fucata. Next base: position 12,252,291 of record AP027110.1, on the reverse strand, counting down.
AAGTTTCACCAAAAGTCAAAATTCGGACAGACTGACAGATGGACGCCTTTGTGTCTCAGGTGAGCTAAAAATGAAAATACTACATTATGGAACACAGACTTGTTATTCAAGTCTCCTATCAAAATATATGCTAGAGGAATGAGTGCTTATTTATGTGTATTTGTCTAAGAAAGCGACATTATCATGAACAGATCCCCCCAAAAAAAAGAAAAAAATCTGGGGGGGTCCATCCCCTCAAGAATGGGATCGCGCCTTTTGTGTGTAAAAAAAATTACTTATAAAACTGAAGGGTGATATAGGCATTTTTGAAATATTCGAGTGGGGGGTCCTCTTCTTTTTCCTTGGGTGCTGTCATTTCACAACTCAACGTAGAAATAATTATCGAAATCTGGAGTCCTGAATGTTTCTAATATCTCAAACTTTATAAAGAATATTTGACCGAGAAAATACTGTACCCTTTTTTTGGTCGGATTGCGAAGCAAAATATGAAATGGCGATGTCCGTCCGTCTGCATTAACAATTTGACTAGCTGGATATATGTAATTTTCAAACTTAATACAAAGATTAAGCATTGTGAGAGGATCTGAACACAAGTATTGTTTTTTACCTTGACCTAGAAAAATGTAATTTTGTGTTAAATTTACTTGTGAAAGAACTATAATGGAAGTTGGTATTGATGTAAAGCAGAGTGAAAGGATCTGAACGCAGGTATTGTTTTTGACCTTAAGCTTTGACCCTGACATTGACAAGTGTAATTTTGTGTTTAGGTTAGTTGTGAAGGAAGCATAGTGAGGGAATCTGAGTTGAGTTTATTTCAGGTACATGTAATGATGTAATGACCTTGACATGGCCATTTGACGCTACAATTTTGAATTTGACTTTGCCATATAGTAAGCTACCATATAACATAGATCTAAGCAAGTTGACCTGATTTCATGTATTGACCTTGACCTTAAAAATGAGATTTTGAATTAGACTATGCTGTACTTGCATTACATGTATATGAAACCATGAGCAAGACTTTACTTTACTACATTTAAAAGTATATTAAAATTTTACATGGAGGTAGAGCATGATGACTGGACTTGATTTCAGGTAGTGTCCCTGCCCTTGACAGTTACTCTATGAAGTATCAATTTAAAACTTGCAATATGGTTAGTGGAACTGACTTCTGGTACTGAAGTGAACCTTGATGATATGATTTTGAATTAGACTGAGTTGTGTCTAGAATCTCACATTTAAACTTTGAATGGAGATTTTAGATTTCACTCTGTTGTTTCAATGGACATTGTGTTTCCAAAAACAATCTGCTGCCAGCAATTTGCCCATTAATACTGTCTTTCTTGGTGTCTTGTTTCACTATAGCTTTGACCTTGTACACATGTATCTGACCTTGGCTGAGGTCACGAAACACCTTTTGATGCTGGATAACAATTCAAGGTCACTCCATACTTTAGTAATGAAATTGATGATGCTAATCATATCCAAACTATATCTCTTGAACCGTGCATCCAATCACTTTCATTATCTTGTTGCTTAGGACATAAAGATTTCACATAACTTTCATATGACCCAAGGAAAGGTCACTCTGTACTTTAGTAATGAAATTGTGTATTCTAATCATATTCATACTGTTCAAGTTGTAGTATATTGTTGCTCATTATCCAAAGGTTTCAAATAACCATAACCTAAGGTCATGTGATCAAGGTCAAGATCACTGAATGCCTTTTATAATGGAATTGTCTATTAAAATCATGTCTGGTCTATTTCTCTCAAAATACTATTATGTACCCAATCTCTTTCACACTTCAGTATGTTGTTGCTCAAGACTGAATCAAAGGTTTCACATCACCTTGACCCAAGGTCATGCGACCAAAATCAAAATTACACAGATGTTGATATCAATTTTTTAAACAATTTTTTTTTACTTAAAACATATGCACATAGAATATTTTGATGTATTAGAAAAATCCAATAAATATTATAATTTCAATCCATTTAGATCTTAAGTCAGCTAATTAAGTAACGTACATTCAGAGGATAGAAAGTTAAGGAACAGACAACATATTATGTCTTTTTGTCTTATTGTAGATTTGACATTGAATCATTGTCATGACAGCTCCTATTGAATATGATTCTAATCCATGACGGGATTGCAAGTTAAAGGCTAGGTATGATTTAAGCAGAATCGGATAGAGTCATAGACATACATGTACTGGACATACAGATAATTCATATATACACTTCTTAACTTTGTTTGCAGGAGTTTAGCAATATGCAACCTCCCCCCCCCCCCCCCCTTAAACTTCCATTCTTAAAATGGGTCATAAAAAATATCTTAATTGATCCTTGATAAAATCATACAAGAGTTATATTAGAGATCCATTCCATGTGAAAATTGATACTGATTATTAAATCATGCATGATTTGTCTTGTAAACATTCTTACTGACTTTATTATTCAGTCATTCTACATGATTGTATACATGAACACATTTATTGCACACTCTTTCAATTTCTCTTCCTATGGATTAACACATGAAGAAAGATCTGCAGTGTTATTGTACAAATAAACATTCTTCTGGCTTCCTTCTTCATGTTCTTGCTGTACATTCAATATGTTAACCTGTCCCATTAATTATCTGCTGTAAGTGTAAGGTACATTCTACAGATGACCCTGCAAAATAAATTTGTGTTCAAAATTTAGTAAATCAGACATCATTGTTTTGTACATACAATTCAAATAGTATAATTGATTCACTTCAAACCCAGGATTAGTAATCCTGCAGTAAAGACTGTAAAACACATTAACAACTCAGTTAAATACTGTATCCATGCTGAGACTTGGCACACCCAGTTCTGACAAACTTGTTAAAAAGAAGTTGTTTGAAATGTCAAACTGTTTATGTAGTAACAGTGTTGGCACGTCACATTATTTAAGCTGCTGGTATTATATACTGTATTTGCAGGTCATGAATAATTCCAGTGTGTAACCAACGGGAAAACTTGTACCTAATGGTACGATCTACCCTAATCTCATTCGAGATTCATGCATGCGTCTATTAGCTATGCTGCTGTTTACTATTACGCTCGCATTGATCAATGTGAGCGTATCAATGCGAGCGTAATAGCAAACAGCAGCATAGCTTATAGCCACGTGCATGAATCTCAAACGAGATAAGATCTTATCATGATCTACCCTAGTGGTTCACACGATTGAATAATTCTAAAGGTTGTAAAACATTAAATGCAAGTGTAAGTCCATGAAAATTTCTATACTTACATCCCATAACATACATCCTACATCCATAGAAAAGGAAAAGCAGGGACAACAGACACCTAGCTCTGTGCTGCTGCTCTGCATTGTTCACCTCTTTTCATGATTTCTGTTGTTTGGACAAACACCTGGCTGTATCATCTCTTTTTCGGAATTTATTTTTGAATATTGTCTTTTTAAATTTTCATTGCTTTTTCGTAAATTTGCAACTCGACACAAACGAAAATTTTCTGGGTATCCCTCGGCCCTCACAACTCATGCTCATTACGCTGGAAAACGACTTGTGACTGTGCGAGATGACATTAATTGTCACATTATTATCCTTCCTTTCAACATCAAGCTTTATAAATTCGTTTCTTTGTCAAAATCACTCGTATTCATCTATAATCGTCTATTCTAAATATCATAGCGACTGATAGCGAGTAAATTCGAGCTAAAAATACGCTTTTCCTGCTTTCCACACAGAAGAGCGCTTCCAAGGGAGGTTATAAAATCCGCTATTTTGTCGTTTTTTTCTTTCCGTATTTCCATTCATAGAGTTGAATACCCACCTTTTTTTTATTTTTTGAATATTTGTAGCACTATCAGAGCTTCTTGAAATAATGTCTTTCATTGTTTGTACTACATGGCAAGTTTGTGATTTTTGTTACCAAAAAATACGGCTTTGGGGCGAAAATCCCCTTCAAATTACAGGTTTATACACCCATATATGACATATGAAAAATGTGAACCTTCTATTATGCATTGATATATATTTCATAGGCAAAACCTGAAGCAATCATTATGAAAATAAGTATATCCTACTAGAGAAACGAGAGGAAACAATGTTCAAAAGCAATCTGCTGACTTTTTTCATAAATTGACAATACAGATGCCGTTTCCATGGATACATGAGAAATATTTGAATTATCCTTTATGTTTTTAATATTGTTTTATCATAATGATTTATGTTATATTTGTTTTTTTCTAATTTGAAAACATGCGTTTCCAACAAATTTTGGCCCTTACAGAGAATGGCTTTTAAATATGATAAGATTGATACCCATTACATATGTTAACACTTTCATTAGTTTAATACATACATGACTAATATGGATAATGACCATATCCCTGTCTACAGTACAAAATCGATAATTCAGAAAATCAGAAACCGAAGGCATAGAAAATCAGGATAAAACAGGAACCAAAGCAAACAAAAACAAAAACCTCCACCATATGAAAAGAAGCGAACTCCCGATATGAGAGTGAGACCAGGTGCCCAGGAAGAGTAAGCATCTCCTGCTTGCATGCAACACCCGTCGCTTCAATTCGGTAGAACTGTCACATCCGGTTACTTCCATTTCGGAAGACATAGAGTACAATCTTTGGTTGGATGGTTCAAATGGTCTATGACAGAATATCATCCACCATTCTGGATAGTGGGACATCATAGTGTATGACGAGTTCCCCATATCGACCGTAGAACTTCCTCAGTGACGATGTTCGTCGGTCACAAACATATCCCTGACTGAGAAGCTTATCTGAAAGACGCCTAGCTCTCAGAACAAAATCCGTATATTTGGTACTTGCTCTAGCATAGCGTATCAACTGAGATATGAACACGCCATAAGCAGGCGATGAAGGGATGTTGCTAGTCAGAAAAGGAAAGTTCGTAATGCTGAAATTGAAGTCGTCACGTTTGTCATAGAGTGAGGTGTTCATGTGACCATCAGTGTCGTAGTACAACATTATGTCCAAATAGGATGCTGAATTATTTGTCTCTGTAGTTTCTTTGACTTCAAGCTCCGAAGGATAGATACTGCTCAGGTAATCCGCGAATTTTGGATTATTGATGGACAACACATCGTCTATGTATCTGTAAGTGAAGTTAAAGTCAGAAGCTAAGTATCTTTTCCCTTCAGAGACCAACGATTGAATGAATTCAGCTTCGTACGAGTAAAGGAAAATGTCGGCAAGGAGTGGGGCACAATTGGTCCCCATTGGAATTCCGACAATTTGCTGGAAGACCTTTCCTCCAAACACCACAAAAATGTTGTCGATCAGAAAGTTTATGTCTATCCTTCTTCTCAAAGTGAGCTCGGAATTTCTCATCATCATGATCATGTTCACATACATCACCTTCATCAGTAACTGTTGATTTGGAATCTTTTAGTACTCAGCATGCTATGATGCAGTATATCATCTGCATCAAGTCCGTCTTCCATAATTTGGCTATGTTCTTTGTAGATCACTTTAATTATGCAAGCCCTTCTTCTGTTAAACAAAAGCAAATTATGCCAAACGTCTTCAACTTCAATAGCATCATTTCAGAACAGACAAATTTTCAGCATGGACCAGACATGTAGGTACCTAACCTTCATTGCATGTTATCATTACTCATGTATTAATTTTGATGGAGAATTCAATGACAAATATGGATAATGACCATATCCCTGTATACAGCACAAAATCGATAATTCAAAAATCAGAAACCGAAGGCATACAAAATCAGGACAAAACAGGAACCAAAGCAAACAAACAAAAACCTCCACCATATGAAAAGAAGCGAACTCCCGATATGGGAGTGAGACCAGGTGCCCAGGAAGAGTAAGCATCTCCTGCTTGCATGCAACACCCGTCGCTTCAATTCGGTAGAACTGTCACATCCGGTTACTTCCATTTTGGAAGATATAGAGTACAATCTTTGGTTTGATGGTTCAAATGGTCTATGACAGAATATCATCCACCATTCTTGAGAGTGGAACATCATAGTGTATGACTAGTTCCCCATATCGACCGTAGAACTTCCTCAGTGACGATGTTAGTCGGTCACAAACATATCCCTGACTAAGAAGCTTATCTGAAAGACGCCTAGCTCTCAGAACAAAATCCGTATATTTGGTACTTGCTCTGGCATAGCGTATCAACTGAGATATGAACACGCCATAAGCAGGCGATGAAGGGATGTTGCTACTCAGAAAAGGAAAGTTTGTAATGCTGAAATTGAAGTCGTCACGTTTGTCATAGAGTGAGGTGTTCATGTGACCATCAGTGTCGTAGGACAACATTATGTCCAAATAGGATGCTGAATTATTTGTCTCTGTGGTTTCTTTGACTTCAAGCTCCGAAGGATAGATACTGCTCAGGTAATCCGCGAATTTTGGATTATTGATGGACAACACATCGTCTATGTATCTGTAAGTGAAGTTAAAGTCAGAAGCTAAGTATCTTTTCCCTTCAGAGACCAAAGATTGAATGAATTCAGCTTCGTACGAGTAAAGGAAAATGTCGACAAGGAGTGGGGCACAATTGGTCCCCATTGGAATTCCGACAATTTGCTGGAAGACCTTTCCTCCAAACACCACAAAAATGTTGTCGATCAGAAAGTTTAACATCTGAATAATGTCTGTTTCAGTGTACTTATTTTCAGAATCGGACTTTTCTTTTACAAAGTAGGTTTTGTCATAGTTAACAACAATAAATTTGTATTTGCGATTACCGTTCTTACTTGTAAACGCATTACTTATAATTTTTGCGAGTCTTTCTTTCAATTTAGAATGTGGAATTGTAGTGTAAAGTGTCGAAAAATCAAAGGCTTTGATCGAATGGACTCTACTAAAATGAGTGGATTTCAGATGTTCTAAAAGTTCCTTCGAATTCTTTAAAATCCACATCTGGTTGATACCACTGCGAGAATACACTGTCGAACAATATTTTTGAAGCCCAGATTTGATTTCAGATAAAACTTTGGTGAGTAAGATCGATACAGATTTGGTAGAACATTTTGAGGAACCAGCGATGAAACGTTGTTTGTACGGATTCTTATGCATTTTAGGTATGCAGTACAAGTATGGTAAATCTAAATCTAATTTGGTAGTGTCGAAGCCAAAGGAAGTAAGAGCTGATTTGTGGTTATCTATTATTTCAGAGGCAGAAAGGTTTGTTAACATTAGATGTTAACATTAATGTTAACATTAGAAGTAAATAGACAGACAAAACTAAAGTAATTTTCTCATGCATGCGTATTATTTACTGAAATTCTGAAACTATAATATATTCTGAAATATTGTTCTATCTAATTGACAACTCATGGAATTCAGGGAGTCTAAGTGTGGTTGCTGAGTGACAGTGAATGTCCGTAAGAGTTAGAATATGGTAGATGAGTCCTTGACTCGTGGAATGAGGAGCGTCTAAGTGTGACTCGATGTGGTTGATTCGGAGGATCATTACAGGAAAGTCTGAGTATCCTTGACAAAGCACTCCCATCGAAAATGCGTCAGAAACAAAGGCCCGGACGATAATCTCAAAAGCACTCACAATAGAGAACTAGTTTGCAACATTTAGAGGTTGAGACAGGAATGCAAACCATCACTTTTTCCATGGACAGTTCCCATTACGGCAAGAAAAGTGAATAATATAAACTTTAATGAATTATCATCCAGGTACCTAGAACAACCTCATCATGTTTTCTGTACTTTTGAAGATTTTGGATAAACTCTTTTTCATACGTATATGAAAATAAATCTGCAACAAGAGGCACACAATTAGTACCCATAGGAATCCCTACAACCTGCTTGTAGAGTTTCTCACCAAATCTGACTTAAATGTTGTCCACAAGGAAGGACAAGGCAATACATAGGCCAACACTTGTCTATGATTTGTATGATTTTTTCTGTGACGGAAGAGAAACCCTTTGATTCAGATGTACAAATTTAGGTTTTCTTCTCTATCAAAACACGATTGATTGAGTTTTCACAATCAATCATTTATTTTGTCGTGCGGAAGCGTGGTGTACATATTAGAAAAGGTATATGTAAACAATAATGTTTAGCCTGAATCAATCAGTTTTGCAGCTAGTGCATCACCCAAGATAAATTTCAATTTTGGAACTGATAAGAGAGCATGAAGCAGTTCGTGTCTGTTGTCGTTGCGTGCGATGATCAGTAGAGTACAAATCAGTATAATTCAATATTTTTCCTTGCATCCTTACATTAACCAGAAGTATCTGATGGGACTGAAGCTCTTTTGGTTGATTTGTACAATATAAACTCAAATGAATGTATACATGTATATATCAAGTTTTTTTATGAGGAGCAACAAGCACATGCCCATGCATATCCATTAATTTCTAGCGGATTCAATTTTTCAGGAACTGCCTTAAAGTGACAAATTACTGCCTGTCGACCAATCTTGTTTCTAAATACATGTAGATCCACATATGACATACTATTCAGCTGTTCACTTTGAAAACTCTCATACAAGTTTACATTTATGATTCAATGTCAAATGCTTCGAAATGAAGTGAATACTTATATATTAAGCTCAGAGTTCAAGGTGACTATGATAAAAAAAGTTGAAATACTTCATAAGATCGCTGCAAATTTCGTCAAATTTGCATGGTGAGTCTACTGACTTTTGGATTATCTGAGCTGAAGCCATTCTTGCGAGTACAGTGTACTACGCTGCAGCATGATAAATACTCAATGAGATGTATAAACGAATATTAAACAATTTTCCAAAGTTTACTTGTTTTGCCTTATTTCTATGAAGAAAGAGCATTATAATTTTGCCCATCCCCCTCCCCAATATCTAGCAGTGGATCTCCGCCTTGAATGTATAGCTGAAATTGAAAATGGGGTGGGACTTGGGTAGTATGAAGGAGATTGATAGGGGTTTTTGCTGCCTATAATATCACCCATCTTTTGGGGTTGAAATGTATATATGAACTCCAACTCCCACCCACCCCCTGCCTTCCTATTTTTTTTAAATTAGGAATTGTCTGAACAAAAAAGAACCGTGGCCATCCCTTCAATAGTTTCTACATTTCTTGATTACTCCAAGTCATTTACTACAGTACTCTAAATTATAGCTATTATGAACAAGAAATTGACGACATGTTATTGTGGTTTTGAAAGTATAATAACCTGAGGTATCCTATAAAAATAAAAATCTGGGATAGGGAGGCCGAGGGGGTTCGATTCTGTGATGTCAAAATAAGAATTATGTACAAAAAAAAACAAGGAAAGAAGAATCTTTTGGCAAATTCTAGCCCCCCCCCCCCCCACAAGAAATCCACGCTTGTCCGGGTATGATTTTAAAAACGGCTAATCTTCCTGACGAACAAATTGCATGACGTCTTTAACTCAAATTACAAACCCTCAAATGTGATTTCATCGGTAATCTTATTTCATAAAGACCGCGGACGATTCTAAATATACGAGGTGTTATGAACGTTCAATGAAGTGTGGAGGTCAATAAAAAACAATGAGGGACGGAGAAAAGAAAATTATTTCATTCACGAGTGTGAATTGTTTTGATTGTTTTGAAATTTTGGCCATAGCGTAGAAAAGACCATATACCAAGTAAAATGCAAAAAGAATTGACTTTCTATCTCTAATGGTTTCAGTGGAGTTGCAGGCACAAGAATTGTTGACGGACAGATGGACGCCGGACGAAGGGTTATCGCATTTAAGCTCGACTGGTCTGAGACCAGTAGAGCTAATAAAAAACCAAATAGGTCAAATACCTGATTGCAACAATAAAAAGATGATTTTACAAAACTTACGTATCTACGTATTTAAATTTTCCTCATTTGAGGGCATCTTAAAAATTTTTTCATAAATAACACCACATTATGCGGCTTTAGTCGTAGATACCATCCTGCAAGCATCCTGTTTGCAGAAATTTTCAAATGCGTTTGAAGAAACGGCCAACGGAAATTGAAATTGGCTACATGTACCCTCGGGGACTCTTGGTCGACCAGCAGTGACACTCACCAAGTAGTAAAAATGTTTAGCGTTTTCAAATTGATTAGCATCATTAGCCATTAGCAATGTCAGGGAAAAAATAAAATTTTTCAAATAAAATTATTCTTTTAAATAATATATTAAAAATTAAAATTGCTCAAAACGGCAAAGGGCATTAGTGTGACACAAATAAGTTAAAGAAGATTCTGACGATAATCTCAACAGCACTCACAATAGAGCACAAAATTAAGTATCTACGGACACCTAGAAAGCGAGAGGTGGGACCAGGTGCCCGGGAGGAGACACAGGTAATGTATTCATCAAGATGCCCGATTCATGAAAAGACAGATATCTGAACTGTAAATGTTTATCCAAGATATCGTTGGTCTAGCACGACTCTGGCCCTATGAAGATAATTCTGAACGAAAAACATCAAACATTTTGACAGAGAATAGGTAACTGCTTTTGCCTTTGTAAATTGAATGAGTCCCTCCTTGTTGCTGGAATGGGTCGGCCTAATGGGACTAGCCAGAGATAGGGCTGATTGGAACCAATTAAACGCTTTTATCCGGTATGTTTTTTGTCATTATGTTTAATTCTTCTCTTTATATTTTTTGATCGATGCGCGAGTGTATTAAACTTCCAAAGGGCGCGTCTTAAGGGTCTTAAGGGGAAAAAACACCCCCCCCTTAAACATTCAATTTTATTTTGTGTCGATAATTGGAGGAGTTCGGATTTTTTAAAGATTCTTTCTCTCAAAAAAGTGTATTCCATTACAGCTTGATTAAGAACGGAAGAAACAACCTGTCCGGGTACAATGTTTGTACTGTGATTGAACCAGGAAGTAAAGGAAACATGAAATATTTTTCAATAGAGCCGATTTTGTGTTAATATATTGTTCAAAAACGATGTTCGACTCGCTGGTGGTAAATTTTAGAGAAAGAATACTATGCGACTACATGTTCGCCGAAATGATGGAGCCTGATGGAATTCTGTATGAACGGTGCCGTAATAATGGTCTTCTCACCATGTCCTTGAATTGCTATGTCAAGGGATGTGGAGGCGATATGCAGATCCGTCAGATGGCAGACAATAGGGGGGGGGGGGGCAGATTGTACCACTTGGTGAGTGTCACTGCTGGTGGACCAAGAGTCCTCGAGGGCACGGTTGGTCGTTTCTTCAAACGCATTTGAAAATTTCTAAAACCTGGGTCCTGTAGCATCATTTCCCAGTCAGTTTGCTACGTCTTTTGGTATATTTAGAATATAATTTTCACAGATTTTGGTCATATGACATTCTTTAGGATTGATGATCACTGACGAGGGTTAAACACCCGAAACGTGCATATCTGGTCCATGCTATAAATTTATCTGCTCTAAAATGATGCTAATGAATTTGAAGACGCCAATCATTTCGATGCATGAAAAATAGGAATCACCGGAAACTAAGATGCAGTTCATTTTTTAAAAAGAAAAATTTGCCTTTACAAGACATCCTTCATTTTATAAATGACAAATATGGATAATGACCATATCCCTGTCTACAGTACAAAATCGATAATTCAGAAAATCAGAAACCGAAGGCATACAAAATCAGGATAAAACAGAAACCAAAGCAAACAAAAACAAAAACCTCCACCATATGAAAAGAAGCGAACTCCCGATATGAGAGTGAGACCAGGTGCCCAGGAAGAGTAAGCATCTCCTGCTTGCATGCAACACCCGTCGCTTCAATTCGGTAGAACTGTCACATCCGGTTACTTCCATTTTGGAAGATATAGAGTATAATCTTTGGTTGGATGGTTCAAATGGTCTATGACAGAATATCATCCACCATTCTGGATAGTGGGACATCATAGTGTATGACGAGTTCCCCATATCGACCGTAGAACTTCCTCAGTGACGATGTTAGTCGGTCGGTCACAAACACATCCCTGACTGAGAAGCTTATCTGAAAGACGCCTAGCTCTCATAACAAAATCCGTATATTTGGTGCTTGCTCTGGCATAGCGTATCAACTGAGATATGAACACGCCATAAGCAGGCGATGAAGGGATGTTGCTACTCAGAAAAGGAAAGTTCGTAATGCTGAAATTGAAGTCGTCACGTTTGTCATAGAGTGAGGTGTTCATGTGACCATAAGTGCTATTTGGACGAGATGTCTCTAAGGCAATGTACATCCTTCTGTGGTTTAAGTTATAGGACCACGGCTATAACATGGGCGTCGTTTGTACCAGTACTATCTAAGGAGCACTTGCATAGGAACACGAGAAACACCAAACTGTCTGGAACCGTGGAAATCCCTTTTCGGCAGGAGAGTGAAACCCAATAGGAGAAATCGTCACGGTGGTCTATAAGTACAATTTTTGTGCGAATAGCACATAGCGATTGCCTGATTTCTTCACTCATGGGAGCCCCGTCTAATGAGTATGTATAAACGATGTTACTCTGTTTACATGTACCTTCGGTGCGGCTAGCCAACAGGGGATGCTTACTCCTCCCGGGCACCTGGTCCCACCTCTAGCTTGCTAGGGGTCTGTTGATGTTTAATTTTGCGCTCTATTGTGAGTGCTGTTGAGATGATCGTCAGGATCTTCTTTAACTCATTTCTGTCACACTTATGCCCTTTGCCATGTGGAGCTCGTAAAAAAGTTCCCCGCGAGGGGTTTGACAATAAGTGTTTTGGATATACTTCCCTGACATTGTCGCCATAGCACTTTCTATATAGACATAATGTCAGACAGTGCATGAATTATATATACTTTCATTCCTATGCTTCATAAACATCGACGGCGGGTGCGGCTAGCCAACAGGGGATGTTTACTCCTCCCGGGCACCTGGTCCCACCTCTAGCTTGCTAGGGGTCTGTCCATGTTTAATTTTGCGCTCTATTATGAGTGCTGTTGAGATGATCGTCAGGATCTTCTTTAACTCATTTGGGACTGCGTCAGCGTCATGATCGGTAAAAAGTCTGATCACTGTCTGAATCAATGAATAATATCTATATGAATGGAGCTGTCGTGTTATGTACATACATGACCTAATGAAAACTTGCATTTGTATGTATTGAGATGAACACAGGCTGTATGTTGGAAACCCCTTTCCACTACCAGATGATTATCTGTTTTAGTGGACAATATATAAATGAAACGGTGCTATCGATAAAGATATTAAAATGAATCATTGAAACGTAAAACTAACTTCAAGATGGCTTATTTTGCCCTGCTTCACAAAATAAGATCTGTATACGACGGAAAAATTATTAGGAACTTCCATCATGAAATATGATATTAACAATTATGAAAAATAAAAGATCAAAACATTCCCGTTTAGGATGTATCATGTTTTTATATATTAAAAAAGAAGTGAATTTTCCTTCAAATTCTTAGCACACACCTAATATTGAACGTGAAAGGTTAAAGAGAGAGTGGGGATCAAATTAGAAAATAAGATTCGTCTTCTTACCTTGTATATGGAATCATCAATCGATAGTCATATTGGATTTTTTAGGGGGGGGGGGGGATAGATTTAATGTGATGTCATTTAATTTTCATGTTCACTGTCAGACATCATCTTTCAATTCATTACGACAACATTATGAATTTGCATTTTAGTTCTGTCTTTATACGTCCATAAACGGGCCTACGAAGGTGTTCAGGAACAAATATAACTTTGAAAACACAATATTTTGTCATACATTATAAATGATATTATTCTGGCTATTCGCACTCAGTACCTTTAGTGCTTTGGTTTTTTAATTTGAAAGAATTTAATAAAAACGGGAACAATAAATTCAGAAAAAAAATATAGCCATTTCAGGAATTGTTTGTTACTGAAAAATCTTGTTTTTGGTGCTGGTGATGGAGTGTGTGTGTGGGGGGGGGGGGGGGGCTAAACAATATGAAAACTTTCGTTTCGAAATGTAATTTACTTACTATTAAATAATGATTAAATTCAATTTTCAATCGGGGGGGAGGAGGTTACATTTACCCCATTGTTACCTGTTAAGGATCAAAGGTAGACAGCATATTTATCGAAAATGCGTCAGAGTCATCAAACGCCTTTTATACCGTGGATATGATCCTAATGGCACCAGACGGACACCAGGCTTGGTACTTGACCAATCTACAGTCTTGTACGAGCGCATTCTTAAGACTTGCACTCTGACTGACTGTGACGACGGGACTCCATGACATGCCCTGTCGAAACCTCTTTAGAGAAGACAGGGCCCCGACCACTTGTCCTCTCTGAAAGTCAGTCGGACTCCTCGGGTGATACCATACATGAGCTCGCTACAGACGGCAGAGCACGGACTGTTTTACGCACGTCCTCTTTTTATATCCATTTACATATTCATCTGTGTTGCTTGGACCCCTGTGTTTTATGGTCTTGTTTGTGTCATCTAACAGTGAGGAGGTTGGTTTACACCATAATTGTTCGTTCTTCGTGACCTCTGGGAAATCGGAATAGTGGGAGGGTTGTGTGCACGTAATCGAGGATAACCACACCGTCTGCTATTTACGTGGCAGATGGCCGTCCTAAGCCGGCACTGGTTGCCCATTGGTCTCGTTGGTTTATGTGTAGTCTTTTGCTTCATATTTCTATGGTGTGAGTTGGTGTTCCTTGTCCCTTTTGCATCTCTTTCTGTGGGTGTCTGTTCTGTGTTTTTACATGGGTGTTTGGGGATTTTGCTGTGGGTGCTGCAACCTAGTGTTGTTGGAGAGATTCCCTCCTTTCTTCTGTACTTACAATAGAAATCTCCACTTTTCAGATCTGGATATTCGGATTAGTTGAACGTGAGTCGAATAAGCTGATTCTTTATCCTGTTAGTGACAGAGCAGAGGAGTCCTTGCTCCCAATCATCCTGCGCCATGTTGAAAAAGGCTTAACAATATATCGTGATAGATGGTCAGCCTTAGATGGTCAGCCTTCTGTGCCTTCACAAGTCTCCTTACAAGTTTCGATACATTGCTCATTCTAGCAACTGCTCAACAACAGGTTTGTCTAGAAATCTGACGTCAGCACTCACGGCTATAAAGGAACACGTGGCAAAATACTGTGAAATTGTCATGAACAGGAATGGCGTAAACTTCTTTTGGTCCATTAAAAATTCAGGGGGATGTGATTGACAAAATGAAATCAAGAAATTTTAAAGCAATTACGATATCTTCACACGACTTTTCTAATATGTACACCACGCTTCCTCACGACAAAATAAATGATCGACTGTCCAAACTCATTAAATGGTGCTTTGATCGAGAGGGGAAAACTTATATTTGTACTGGTTTCTTTTCCGCCACAGATTAAAAATCATACAAATCATGGACATGTGTTGACCTGTGTATTGCCTTGACCTTCCTTTTGGACAATATTTATATAAGATTTGATGAGAAACTCTACAAGCAGGTTGTAGGCATTCCAATGGGTACTAATTGTGCGCCTCTTGTTGCAGATTTATTTTTATACACGTATGAAAAGGAATTTATCCAAAATCTTCAAAAACAAAGAAAAAATGATGATGTGAAATGTTTCATTGGTACTTCTAGGTACCTGGATGATATTCTTACTATCGACAATCCTGCTTTTGAGAAATATAAAAATGCTATTTATCCACAAGAATTGATTCTAAACAAGGCAAACGTTTCAAACACAGAAACACCATTTTTGGACCTAAATATCAAAATTGTTAATGGAGAGATCCATACAAGTGTGTATGACAAAAGAGATGATTCTGGATTTAACATAGTAAATTTCCCCTGGCTTGACGGTGATGTTCCTAGATTACCGTCCTATGTTATCTATATTTCACAGCTCATCCGGTATGCTACAGCATGTACTGATGTTTTGGATTTTCATAGTAGAAATTTACAAATTACCAAGAAACTTTTAGGACAAGGTTTTCGCTTTCACAAACTAGTAAAGACTTTCTGGAAATTTTCCAAAAATATTGTCAACTTCTTCTGAAATTCGGACCAATACAGGCAACAGAGTATATTACTTTAGGTATTTCACAACTTGCATTTTATGGTGACATAATTAACAAGATAAGAAGGATCAAAGATAGACAACATCACTATCGAAAATGCGTCAGAATCATCAAACGCCTCTCATACCGTGGGTATGCTCCTAATGTCACCAGATTGACACTAGGCTTGGTACTTGACCAATCTACAGTCTTATACAAGCGCATTCTTAAAACTTGCACTCTGACTGACTGTGACGACGGAACTCCATGACGGGCCCTGTCCAAACCTCTTTAGAGAAGACAGGGCCCCGACCACCTGTCCTCTCTGAATGTCAGTCGGACTCCTCGGGTGATAACATACATGAGCTCGCGGCGGCAGAGCCCTCTTTTTATATCCATTTACATATTCATCTGTGTTGCTTGGGCCCCTGCGTTTTGCGGTCTTGTTTGTGTGTGGTCATCTGACAGTGAGGAGGTTGTTTGACACCACAATTGTGCGTTCTTCGAGACCTCTGGGCAATCGGAAAAGTGGGAGGGTTGTGCGCACGTAATCCAGGATAACCACACCTTCTGCTATTTCCGTGACAGATGGCCGTCCTAAGTCGGCACCGGTTGCCCATTGGTCTCGTTGGTTTATGTGTAGTCCTTTGTGTTTGATGTTTCGGTGTTGTGTGTTGACGTTCCTTGTCCCTTACGCGTCTCTTTCTGTGCTTGTCTGCTTTGTGTTTTTGCATTGGGTGTTTTGGGGTTTTACTGTGGATGCTGCAACCAGGTGTTGTTGGAGATCCCCTCCTTTGTTTTAACGATGCCGGTTACCAACACTTCACAGTTATCCATAAACACGCCTTTAAAGACGTGTCTATTGTCCAGAACTCAAAAGAAAATGTTGAATTACATACGAATACGATTGAATGTGCGTGAAGACATAGAAAGTCGCATTTCGAGAAAATATGTTGTACAGAAATAAACAGTTCGAGGGTCATCTTACAGAGGCGATGTGGAGGTCCAAGATGACAAATACTTTCTTTTTTTTATCTTTTAAGGTCAGTTCTCACTCTAGATTGTACATCAGAGTACAAATATACCACTCCTCTCTTTGAAACGAGAATCTGGAAGCACTCCACATATATAGCATGGCAAATAATGCAAGATAAATATATATTTGTATACGATTATTCAATTCAACCCAACTATTTATTGATATCGCCAAACGTGGCATACATAAAAATACAAGTAACAAAGTGAACAAGTCAAAACAAAATTTAACAAATTTATGATAGCATAATTAATGGCATTGAATATTATAAATTTTGTCACGTGATCAGACCCAGGTCTTTTTCATCCGATTGATTGATGATCATGTTATACTAGATGAAAAATCAAAGGAACAATTTGGCATTTCCTTAAATGAGGACGTCTCACTTTTTTCCTGATCTGTTTATCTTGCCCCATCCAGCCATTAAATAAATCACCAATCTGAACAAATTTACTTTCAAAACTGCATTTATCTCGATCAGCAAGAACATCAAAGAAACATCCACATAAAACCACAGGGCCTGTCAGATATAGCGAGAGTATGTTACAAAGAAAAGAGAATTCTTTCTCTCTGTACTCTAGTTCATAATACCTGTATAACTGATAGACCATGTGCATGAAACTTCACACCATACTGCAAATTTTATCTGTGCTTAAATAATGGTATTAGATTTGAAGACCCTTCATTGTATAGTTATTTATGGATGGCAGTGTATTCTTAACAGGACATGTTGTTTCCATAATAAAACAAACGAGAGAGAAATATGATGTTGGGCAGCTGGATCGTATCATTGACTTCATGACATCAATTTGAAGACGTTTACATCTAGTCATATCATCAAAGATCAGCCTTTTTTGGAGAGAAGACTTTGAAATTGAATAGCGGAGAAATGATCAAGATACCAAGTGTGATACGCAGTCTTGCACCATTTCGTTTAATAGCCCAGTTTATAGCTATATGCAAAGAGGAAAACATTAGGTATATGACATTATTACTGACATTAAATGTTATAGTGTTTGTGTTAAAAGACTAAACAAATAGTTTCAATGAAGTGTCATAAACTTAAATATATCCCTGGCTATATTTTCACTTAAATACGCTTCTGAATAAATCCTACACAAAATTTTAGCTGCTCATTTTTGCAAGAGGAAATTAAAATTCTTTATTGTAGATGGCGCATCGGCTTCATTTAAACTGACGAGGATTCAATTCCAAAACACGTGTCTAGTACAACAACATTAGTACTACAGAACATATATCCCAACTGACAATTCGTTTTTTTAAAGTATGTCGCATTATTCTTTTAACAAATGTTAATTCATTGAGAGTGACTTATTTTGAATGTATATATATATATAACCTTGCATACACACATTCATTCCCCATTTATACCACATCTACTGATAGGATTGATTTTGTTTATATTGAATATTTTCATAGAAAGGATCTATAGAAAAAATATATATAAGAGATCCGATTACACATTGTTCCATATGTTATTAAAATACTGTATTTTTTTTTCTTTTGAAAAAAGTCTTTTCAACTTTTTGTTAATAATTTAAATACTCTTTAAAACCATTAAAATTTTGGTATGTCTTTTTTTTTCATCTTCTGTTGATATATATAGAATTTTCCTAATAAAATTATCATATTAACAATATCAGAAATACCCTCAATTCCAAAACTGATATCTGTAGATTTTATATTTCTATTAGTTTGTTGATTAGTCCAATTTTCTAAATCTTTCCAAACAATATTTGTATAATAGCAATCCGAAAATAATT
This sequence comes from Pinctada fucata, assembly GCA_028142955.1. Taxonomy (NCBI): domain Eukaryota; kingdom Metazoa; phylum Mollusca; class Bivalvia; order Pterioida; family Pteriidae; genus Pinctada; species Pinctada fucata. The sequence goes on along the minus strand of AP027110.1, from coordinate 12,233,506 downwards.
GTAGTATAGTCTCTTTTTCTTGACTGCAGAAGGTACAAAGATCAGTGACAAATATGGATAATGACCATATCCCTGTATACAGCACAAAATCGATAATTCAGAAACCGAAAACATCCAGTATAGATAAGTTAATATAATTTTAGCAACCAACTCATATCTCAAGAAAATAAGATATACTGAAACTGTTATGTTTGTGACCGACTAACATCGTCACTGGGGAAAGTTCTAGGGTCGATATTGGGAACTCGTCATACACTTTGATGTCCCACTCTCCAGAATGGTGGATGGTATTCTGTCATAGACCATTTGAACCATCCAACCAAAGATTGTACTCTATGTCTTCCAGAATGGCAGTTACCGGATGTGACAGTTCTACCGAATTGAAGCTGCAGGTGTTGCATGCAAGCATGAAATGCTTACTCTTCCTAGGCACCTGGTCTCACTCCCATATCGGGAGTTCGCTTCTTTTAATGTGGTGGAGGGTTTTGTTTATTTGCTTTTCTTTTATCCTGATTTTGTATGCCTTCGGTTTCTGATTGTCTGAATTGTCGATTTTGTGCTGTATACAGGGATATGGCCATGATCCATATTTGTCATTCTTGCCACTTTAACATGCCCTTATTCTAATTTCCCAATCATTTATTTCTTTTTCAAACATAGTTCTCTCTTAAATTTCAAGACGGCTTTTATTCCATCCATGTGTGGATTCAACCACGGGGCCTTTCAGATAAAGCGAGTGTATGTTGCAAAGAAAAGCGGGAAAGATGAGGGAGGTCACCAAACCTCGAAAAAAATCGCGTTAACCAAGGTTTCCCTATTCTTCAACGTAATAATTACTGTCAACTCTTGTCTTGTAGATAATTATGTATCTCTATATACTCATTTCCTCATACAGCTTATCAAAAGAAATATTGTTCTGTTATACTGTTTCGGCGATGCAGTTGTAAACACTTACAGTGACTTCCGGTTTTATACAAATATATTCAATACTTTTAGCAAATTATAAACATTACGTGCTTTCCAACATGTACATAATTTAAATATTGTGAAATACAGAAAAGTACATTCAAAATTAAAGGCTACCGGGTCAAGGCAGATTTCTTTTAATGAATTGTTTTGCCAGAAATAATTGTCAGAAAATTTGATTCAAATAACGTTACCTACAATCAAATAATTTCAGTTCTATTTATTTATTTCCTTTATTTATACAGGATATCACATTTAGCTACAAAGTGAACTAGTTTACAATGTGGTCCTGTCTTTAAAAAATGTACATATGAAGTAAATTAAGTCCATTTTATCACCTTAATGAAATAAAACCTAAATATCACATTTCATTTACAAAAATACATACATGTAAAACAACATCAATATACATGTAGTAATTTAAGAGTCAATTTATGATTTATTTTCAATCATGTCGAAGGGTTCCAACTCTCTAACTTCTTGAAGAAAATTACAAACAAAATTCCATGCACCAGACACGTGTTTCGAATATTAAATTCTCATTTGTGGTGCTTCCAGCGGAGCCACCACAAATAATTTCAGTAGCGCCGTCCGTTGTGATTGGTCGAAAATAAATGTATACAAATATTTGACAAATCAGAGGTCACCTTGAATTGTCTTTTGAAAATTAAACTGGAAGTCAATCTGAGAGTTTACAACTGCTAGGAAGATTTATGGTGACCTCCCTTTTCTTGCTCTCTGTACTCTGGTACATTATATCTGATATGCCCTGTGGCTTCAACTGAGAAAAAGTCTCCGAAACCTAAATCCTGTAACTTTTCCCTAATCTTAAAACACATATTTCCTTTGATAAGCCTTATTAAAAGACCATTTATAATTTTTGAAATTTAACCTTTCATTATTCATTTTAACACATTGAATTTGAAGACGTTTAACATTTGAACTACTTGGTGAGTGTCACTGCTGGTGGACCAGGAGTCCCCGAGGGCACATGAAGCCAAGTTCGATTAACTTCGGTTAATCGTCTGTCTCTTTAACGCATTTGAAATTTTCTGTTACAAAATTTCTTGAAATTTCTAAAACATGGGTCCTGTAGCATCATATCCCACCCATTCTGCTACGTCCTTTGTTACATTTTTGGACATAATTTTCATACTCTTTGGCCATTTTACATTGTTTAGACTGAAGATCACGGACGAGTGTTTATTACCCGAAACGTGCATGTCTGGTCCATGCTGTAAATTTATCAGGTCCTGAATGATGCTATTGAATTTGAAGACGTTTAATATCTGTATGTCTGATAGGACCTGTAGATTCAAATGAGAAAAAGTCTCAAAACCTAAATTCTGTAACTTTTTCTTAATCTTAAAACACATATTTTTTTGTTTTGGCTTTAAAAGACCATTTAAAAATTTTCAAATTTAACCTTTCATCATTCATTTTAACACACCTTGACCATTGACTTAAATACATTGGCTTCCATGCCATATCCCCTTATACAGCATCATTTGGCGTATATTTGTAGTCGCTACTAAATTAACTCTTTGCACGGTTCTGAACCACATTGATACATGAAAATGACCTAAACCCCATATGGTTGTTCCGTAGTCTATAACTGAGCCTACCATTGCATCAAATAGTCTTGTATAATCTGAGAGTTTACAACTGCTAGGAAGATTTATGGTGACCTCCCTTTTCTTGCTCTCTGTACTCTGGTACATTATATCTGATATGCCCTGTGGCTTCAACTGAGAAAAAGTCTCCGAAACCTAAATCCTGTAACTTTTCCCTAATCTTAAAACACATATTTCCTTTGATAAGCCTTATTAAAAGACCATTTAAAATTTTTGAAATTTAACCTTTCATTATTCATTTTAACACATTGAATTTGAAGACGTTTAACATTTGAACTACTTGGTGAGTGTCACTGCTGGTGGACCAGGAGTCCCCGGGGGCACATGAAGCCAAGTTCGATTAACTTCGGTTAATCGTCTGTCTCTTTAACGCATTTGAAATTTTCTGTTACAAAATTTCTTGAAATTTCTAAAACATGGGTCCTGTAGCATCATATCCCACCCATTCTGCTACGTCCTTTGTTACATTTTTGGACATAATAATTTTCATACTCTTTGGCCATTTTACATTGTTTAGACTGAAGATCACGGACGAGTGTTTATTACCCGAAACGTGCATGTCTGGTCCATGCTGTAAATTTATCAGGTCCTGAATGATGCTATTGAATTTGAAGACGTTTAATATCTGTATGTCTGATAGGACCTGTAGATTCAAATGAGAAAAAGTCTCAAAACCTAAATTCTGTAACTTTTTCTTAATCTTAAAACACATATTTTTTTGTTTTGGCAAGCCTTTAAAAGACCATTTAAAATTTTTCAAATTTAACCTTTCATCATTCATTTTAACACACCTTGACCAATGACTTAAATACATTGGCTTCCATGCCATATCCCCTTATACAGCATCATTTGGCGTATATTTGTAGTCGCTACTAAATTAACTCTTTGCACGGTTCTGAACCACATTGATACATGAAAATGACCTAAACCCCATATGGTTGTTCCGTAGTCTATAACTGAGCCTACCATTGCATCAAATAGTCTTGTATAATTATGTATCATAATGAAAACCACCTATGGCCTTGCTCTTAACAATGATCAACCCCAATGCACGCCTTAAAGATTTTGCTACAGTCTTAGCCATACTATCATACTCTAACATTCAGTCAGTAAAAGACCAAGATATGTATAACGTGATACTATGACAATATGGATAATGACCATATCCTTGTATACAGCACAAAATCGATAATTCAGAAAATCAGAAACTGAAGGCATACAAAAGTAGGATAAAACAAAAACCACCACCATATGAAAAGAAGCGAAATCCCGATATAGAATGACAAATATGGATAATGACCATATCCCTGTCTACAGTACAAAATCGATAATTCAGAAACCGAAGGCATGCAAAATCAGGATAAAAACAGGAACCAAAGCAAACAAAAACAAAAATCTCCACCATATGAAAAGAAGCGAACTCCCGATATGAGAGTGAGACCAGGTGCCCAGGCAGAGTAAGCATCTCCTGCTTGCATGCAACACCCGTCGCTTCAATTCGGTAGAACTGTCACATCCGGTTACTTCCATTTTGGAAGATATAGAGTACAATCTTTGGTTGGATGGTTCAAATGGTCTATGACAGTATCATCCACCATTCTGGATAGTGGGACATCATAGTGTACGACGAGTTCCCCATATCGACCGTAGAACTTCCTCAGTGACGATGTTAGTCGGTCACAAACATATCCCTGACTGAGAAGCTTATCTGAAAGACGCCTAGCTCTCAGAACAAAATCCGTATATTTGGTACTTGCTCTGGCATAGCGTATCAACTGAGATATGAACACGCCATAAGCAGGCGATGAAGGGATGTTGCTACTCAGAAAAGGAAAGTTCGTAATGCTGAAGTTGAAGTCGTCACGTTTGTCATAGAGTGAGGTGTTCATGTGACCATCAGTGTCGTAGGACAACATTATGTCCAAATAGGATGCTAAATTATTTGTCTCTGTAGTTTCTTTGACTTCAAGCTCCGAAGGATAGATACTGCTCAGGTAATCCGCGAATTTTGGATTATTGATGGACAACACATCGTCTATGTATCTGTAAGTGAAGTTGAAGTCAGAAGCTAAGTATCTTTTCCCTTCAGAGACCAAAGATTGAATGAATTCAGCTTCGTACGAGTAAAGGAAAATGTCGGCAAGGAGTGGGGCACAATTGGTCATTGGAATTCCGACAATTTGCTGGAAGACCTTCCCTCCAAACACCACAAAAATGTTGTCGATCAGAAAGTTTAACATCTGAATAATGTCTGTGAGACCAGGTGCCCAGAAAGAGTAAGCATATCCTGCTCGCATGCAACACCCGTCGCTTCACCAGGAGTCCCCAAGGGCATATGAAATTAAGTTTGATCAGTATTGGTTGATCCTTTCTTCAAGCGCATTTGAAAATTTTTGTGAACAAAAATTTCTGAAACCTGTTTCCTGTAGCATCATATCCCAGCCATCTTGCTACGTCTTTAAGTATATTTAGGACATAATTTTAACAGGTTTTGGCCAAATTAGTTGTTTAGATTGAGGATCACTGACGAGGGTTAAATACCCGAAACGTGCATGTCTGGTCCATGCTGAGCCTAGAATTAATATTAAACGTCTTTAAATTCAATAGCATCATTTAAAACCTGATAAATTTAAAGCATGGACCAGACATGCACGTTTCGGGTACTAAACCCTCGTCAGTGATCCTTAGTATAAACAATGTAATATGGCCAAAACGTATGAAAATTATTATTTCCAAAAAGACGTAGCAGAATGGATGGGATATGTATAGGATAAAGACCGAGTTGAGGTCTGTATGAAGGTTAGATGCCCGAGGAGAGAACAGGGTGGTGTTTAAAGACCGAGGCCGAAAGCCTCGGTCTTTAAACACCACCCTGTTCTCTCCTCGGGCATCTAACCTTCATACAGACCTCAACTACGTCTTTATCCGACTTACAAACCGCAGATTTTCTTCAATTTTCCGAAAAATAAAAATTTAAATATTTAGTACGCCCCTGCTTTTCAAAATGAAATCGTCCCTGCAAATTATCGGGTGGAAATATGCAACGGTAACGATTATCAGGACATAGAAGTAAAATAATTTGTTATACATCCTGAAAGGTACCATGCATTCGGTCAAAGAAGAAAATAATAGTGTAACAATGAGCTATTTCTATTAAAGTTTTTGAATATGTGATTACATTATGGCAAAGAGATAAGCAGGGTTTATATACGTCCCTGAGATAAGGAAAGATTTACTAATCAAGTAAAGATAATATTTCTTTATTTTGTTCATCAAGTTCCTCAATATACATGTATTTGAAAAGCATTTAGAATAATTGGTCTTCAAGAATCGCTACAGGGATCTAGATTGGTTTTGAAATGGCATTTCGGGGTTTTCGGGATAGAATGATCTATTCTTCTTCTGTTAACATTTCTTATAAAAGGATGTCTTTAGCGGACTTAAACACAATATTTTCTTTACTATGGCCGAATACTCATTATAATCAAAACAATTCACACCCGCGACTGAAATAATTTTCTTATCCCCGCCCCTCATTGTTTTTATTGACCTCTACACTTCACTGAACGTTCATAATACCTCGTATATTTAGAATCGTCCGCGGTCTTTATGAAATAAAATGACCGATGAATAACAAAAGAATCACATTTGAAGGTTTGTAAGATGCTATAAGACCCACGTTTTCGAAATTTCCAGAAATTTTGTACCAGAAAATTTCAAAAGCGTTGAAGAGACAGACGATCAACTTAATGTGATCGAACTTGGTATGTAACAAGTTGCTAAATGCTGATGACAGGGTACGGCTGCTGGCATCAGGAAATCAAAACATCGTCCATATAGTCGTATAAGAAATTTCAACAAGGTTATTTTATGTATATACCTCATTATTTGATAGAAATGTTTGCGAAGGATTGGTACAAAATCACGACCATTGGGTAGACATTCCAGAAACATGGGTGCTTTTCTGCAATACATATGGTAATCATTTTCTAAATTCTATTAAGTATTTATTTTTTTTATTCCGAAAATATCGGTTTTTGATCGTGTCTGTTAACATTTCTTCATTTTCAGTAAGAGTAAACCGTCAATTACAATCGGGGATAATCTTATCATACGATGACCCTATCTCGGACTCGAATGCACAGGAGCTGGTGCGCCGTGTTATTTCCACATTGTACGTATAAAAATATCCAAGTTCATATAATTTGGTACATGCATCTTCTTGCAAAATGTGCTCGTAGAATTTTACATATAAACTTAACAAATATCTGGTAAAATTAACGTCTTCCAGCCAGTGATTATAATTTTGTGTTAAGAATGGTGTTTATTTTAATTATTTTGGTTTCTGATGTAAGCCGCACGGACAGTAATTAAAATCATAATCCCTGAATCTTGTAAAGTGACACAAACCGTTCTATTATGCTGCTATTGACTGATAGTCCTAATCCGAGTATTATACTGTCGTCAACTGATAGACCTTACTCAAGTAAGGTTTATTGATCAACGGTAGCATAATAACCGTTATATTACACTACCGTTGACCAATAGTCCCGAGTAAGGATTATCAGTCAGCAGCAGCATTATAAGACGGTCCGAGCCCGAATCACGAAGCAAAATAAATCATCAGATCATTTTACGTGCACTACGTGCCCTGAGGCGAAATCTGGGCAGACATAGGCAAAAATGCCTTTTTTCTTATTGTTATCGGGCAGGAATAAAATTCCGCCCGTAACTAGATAAAATTTACGGCCGGACAAGTGGAAGGTTCCGTTCGTAAACCAACAGTAAAAAGTACCACTTTTTATCTCTACACGGAAAATCTGCACTTAGAATATTTTGTGGACGGAATTCCTGGTACGACACGGAATTTTTGACTTAGTTTATTTCGCGAGTAGGAATTCATGTCATAAAACTTAGTTTATTTTGCAGACAGGAATTCAACTTATATTATGATTATTCCACAATTATTATGAGACAGAGAGAAATAGGGAGATAGGGTTAGGGTACGAGTGGGATGGCGGGGTGCTCATTGCACATATACGGATAAGGGATGATTTTTTCCGTTACCATCCGTCACCTTGTCATGAGACATTTATAAATAGAGAGATTTCACTAGAATTCACGCCTGGTTATAACCTAAAGAACACATTATCTTTCGATCTGATTCTAATATGGAAACCGGCATACGTATTTCATACAACCTTCATTTACAGATCTAATCTAATTAGTCACTATTTATCTCCGGCAAGTATCATGAACAGCGTGCTATCTTCTATTCTGTCGAACTCTAGAATGACAAAAACTCTTACGTTACCGAATTGCACTTCTACACGATAAAAAAAAAACTATTGTTGATTTGTCTTGTTTTATATGAATCGTCCAACCAAAATTCATTCCATAACTAAAATGTCCTTTTATTTCAAGACAAGCTCAATATTTAAAATGCCTGCTAACTGTACGATACCATATAAATGAGTTAAAGAAGATCCTGACGAGTATCAAATTCCTAGTCTGTAGGCCTTTTCTCCTTTTTGCACTAAATGGGTCCTAAAAAGTTTGAAAATACAGGAGCTTTCGAAATGTCCCACAAAACTCAGTCCTAGACGTGTTGTGGTCCTTATCGCCAATTTTACGCCCTCTTGTTAACGTAAAAGCTGGATCCATCACTGTTACCATTATTCTTAAAGAGCTCTTTAAGAGATATCTTTCTAATGAAATTATGAGCAGTTATAAAATCAAAAATGCATGATTAGCCCCCCTCCCTCCTTTTCGTGCTCTTTCTTGGAAATCAATTTTGCATAAATCCATGTTTTAGTAAAATAAGATGAATTAATTGTATGTAACATACCACGTCGTCGTCAACATCGCAGTGTCTTTTACTTATTTCAAGTTCAACATTATCGTTTTTAAATTCATGTTTGTTGATTCCGTAGTTTTGTTGTTTGAATGCCTCGTTGGTCTGCCTTCAATCTCAAAATCTCTGTCATTTGATTATGCAGGATATGTTTGTTGATGCCCCCGATCTAAACGCTTGTTCATAATGTTAATTTCAGCATACTTTTGGTGTTCATGGGTGTATAATTCTGGTTGGTAACGTGCAAATTCCGTTCGCGATTCTCGGAACATTTGCACGCGTCAACCAGAATTATACACCCATGAACACCAAAAGAAAGACAGTCATTACTTATATTTATACATTTATTTATATGAAAGGTCATTTTTATTATTTGCATGCATATCACACATGTTGCCTGCAACAGCGTCAGTTGTTTTTTGATGTTGGTAATTTCTGCGGAAGTAATTACCGTCTATAGCCATCAGTAAAGTAGGTTAGAAGCCGGCCTTTAATTTGCCCCATTATGTATCACGTCATGCCATAAAGGTACTAAAGGGTTTATATATTTATGTTTATAGTTCTTAGCTGATGAAGATATGTTCTATGACAAGGTCCACTTGAACGACAAAATAGGCTTACCTGCTCTGGTTAAGCATCTGAAGCTCGAACTTGAAATGAGACAGGTCTCCAACAGAAATGAAACAGCAAATGACAGCTTGCTGCGCTCGCCAAAGAATAACAAACCGAATCAAAGTGCTGAGCGTCAAATCCAGAGCCCGCAGCCACCTTGGCCGACATACAATCCACCACCTTACCCTTGGTATCCGCCGCTTCAAAACAGACACCTTCATGCCGTACCGTGGTTTCCCCCACCACCTCCGCCTTTCTGGGGACTTCCTTGGTCCACACCGCAACAAAACTTTGTTAAAGGCTAGGTCTAAGCATATTCCAATTACCATATATCAACCCAATCTGTGTCTGTATTGATGAATTATATTTATACGGTTGTGAAATACCATAATTCTATATATATAATCATAGTTTTTGTTTTTGATTCACTAGTTTGCATTAGTTGACTTGCATGTTAGCATTATCGTTAAAAAGCAATCGTTAATATCATTAAAAGCAAACAATTCATTATGAGGATTAAAGCATTTTTTCATGTGGTACATGATCTAGTAATTCATACATATCATTCTGATTTTAAAGAGTAATTCACTTTTTCATTACTGCACATCTTGTTAATACTTACCTTTTAGTGTTATGAAAAATGTATACATAGATCTATTTACTTTACTTATCTTTCTGAGTATTGAGCATATTCATAGCTTTAGTCATATTTCAGTATTACCGGTATGTAAAACAAATATATAAATCTAGTCATGTTATCTATCTTTCGGTGTTGTGAAAAAGATTTATATAAATCTAGTCATGTTACCCATCTTTCAGTATTATATAAAGCAAATATATAAATCTAGTCATATTAATTATCATTTAGTACTTTAAAAAGCATATATACATTTACATAGATCTAGTCAGGTTGCTAATTTTCCGGTATATATCTTTCGATATGGTAATAAGCATATAAATATATATATACATATATATATGTGTATTGATCTAGCCATTACATACGATCTAGGCAAGGCAGCTATACTTGTTTATGATTAGTAAGTTTGGTCTCGACCTTTAGAACCAATCTGTGCAGTTAATACAGTATTTCCCCATAATATCTAATTCAATGTCCAAATCTCATAAAAAAAAAATACTCAAATTACTTTAGTATTCATATTTTGTTCTATCTGTATCTTAAATCCTTATCTCAAAAATGAATATATAATTTGGTTGTACAATATATAAGGTATCGAATGTGTATATTAAAATGTCTTGATATCAATGTACAACATATTCAAACTACAATATGATTTCACTTCTTAAATATGAAGGTGTCAATTTTCACTACCTACTAAATTAACTAATGTTGATTTATTTATTTACATTCTTTGTGTCAAGTGAATTCAATCAACTAATTATATCATTTTTAATGTGTGAAACCCAAACTTTGATTACTGTACTTTAGTATGCCATAGTCATCTCTGTCATGATTGAAAACTTTTTGAAATTAGGCCATCCATAAAAAATTGTTTGTTTGCTGTAACCCGACTGACTCACTCAAAACCCCCCGACTCAATTTTTTTTATTGCTATTCCCGGAAAAAAAATTTTTTTTCGAGATCGAGATTCGATCCAGGGAGCACCGACGAGAACATCATGGCCGCGGCCGAAAGTTGGGTCACCTTTTCTGTAACTGTTAATTTGAGGCTAGAAAACGACAAGAAATGCGTCAAGAAAAATGAAATTCGTAAATTTAAGAACACCGATTCGTGGTTCGATGTATTTGATATCGTTACTGGGGATATTTCTGACGATATCCCACCGAAAATAGACGAGCAGTTTGAGAAACGCGCAAGGGTCGTCGTTTCATCGAGTCCAGGCACGGACAATACCTACAGTGCCAGCCCCTACGATCAAGTTAAAATATTGACAGACTTTGATAAAAACCTTAAATATGTCACAATTGATATCGATTGTCAAGGACTTGGGTTTACATCGCCAGCAGTCTCCGACTCTGATACCAGGAGGAATGCATTCCAGCTTCTAATGCGGCCAACTACAAGAACTGCACCAAAATTTAGGGTTGACAAACCACGATTCTCAGGTAAATGACAGACAGTTAAACTATATCTGACACCGTACCCTCAAATATCAGAATGATGCAGTCTGACATTAGTCAACAGGTCAGGCACATCTTCCAAACGAGCTCGATTGAACTATATTAAATTTATGTTCTTTAGTCTAGAAAGCTTTTATGAAATACATGTAGATTACAGACATTGAAGATGAGTGAGATCTGACCCACTTGTATGACAAAAACCCCCAAATATACAACACGGTAATAAATAAATGACGTCACAAAAATATTCGATCTGGCACACAACAGTTGCGGACCGACTCAGATGAACCTAAGTAAAATGCATAACATGAAAACCGGAGAGAAACATACGAGTTAAATCTGAAATATTCCAGTGTAAAGGACCTATAAATTATTAAAGTCAAATTTGTTGCGGATATAATATTTAAGAAATCAAATATTTTTAGCAAAGGACAGACTCTACAACGATCTGATTGATGACTTGGGATTGAGCTTTCCGTCTACACTCCCAGAAGATGAAATGAGAAAAAAGTCATGGTCTTGGCTGATGGCCTGTGGTACATAGATGGGAGCCATGACAAAATAAACTCCAGATTCGAGCAAAGTAAAGGAATTCCACATAGGTATAAAAATAATTCTGTATATTCTTCAGTACAGTCAAACCTTGACATGAAAATTGAAATGCAGTAAACTTTAATATACATGTTCAGTGTAGAATTTACTTTGAGTTTCAATAAAGCCGTTTAAAGGATAACTGTATCCTGATGAAACTTTGACACGTGGTAGTCACACTTTCACATAAATGCTTTGCAGACGACACGTGATCTCTGAACATTCTAATTAGTAGTTACACAATATTTACACTCCGACAACATTCAGTTGTCTGCGATAGAGAGTTGGAAAAGAGGCATATACACGATGCAATGAAACTTACAACTGTTATGTGACCGAGTTTTGATACTGTGGATTAAATTAAACAATGAAGAGACTTCTGTATTAATTTCATGGCCAAGCGTAGATGTAGGATAGAAGTACACTTTTTTTGTTTTCACTGGGAAATAAAATGCAACTGGTCACGTGTAAATCTTTTAGCATTGAATGCTTCGAACTTCTCAAGATTTACACTTGACTAGTTGCATGTAATTTCCCAAATTTTAATGTCAGAAAACAAAAAGTGTACTTCAATCCTTAATTGTTTTATATCATTTATAACAGGTTTGCCAAGTACACTGGGTACAACGACTTTCGGAAAAAGCGTAAAGCAGCACCACAGCTGTCATCCGTGGATCTCAAGCGTCACGTGGACCTCCTTTTTAGACTTACAAGCACATCCTATGTTCAAACAACTTGGGGAGATGTTATTCCTGACATAGAATCCCTTGCCTCATGCCTGCAATCGTATAGTTCTCTGTTAAATAAATACAATGATCAACAGAAGCAGAGACAAGCCCAACCATTCCCTGTTCATCCACTTGGGAAATACTCGTCAGTACAGTATAGCCCCCCATGTGTAGATATGGTTAAACCCCGTTACAGTATTATTGACCAGGTTGTAAGAGAGTCTGCTGAATATTTACCTCGACGACACTATTCACATGGAGGAGACATGGAGAAACAGAATGCAGCGTCTTCGTTTCATTGAAGGCTTGTCTCTCAGTCACCCGATAGACATTCTTACCTATGACCCTGGTGCGGGGTTAGGAAAAACTGTATTTCTATGGCGAGTTCCAGAGAGTCGGTCACCAATTGAAATGATGTCTTCTGCAACTGAAGTCTTTAAAAGTCTTGAAAACAGACTTCACGAACATCACACCAGAGAGATGCGAAGGGAGTTTGCACGAAAGTATCAGGGTATAATTGATATCCAACCATATGTACTTAGACAATTATATTCAGACTTGACTATGGATGCCACAAGCCAAAATTCTGGAATTTCGGCTCGGCTAAGACAGGCAATCACAAATGCAGATCCTGACATGGCTATTGACTTGCGTCGTTTAAATGCAGGCAGACCAGATGACACTTTTTCAGTATTTTTTGACGAACTTGAGAGGCAAGTCTCATCTTTAACTGCCGAAGATGAACGGAGGCATGATAATGTGCAGCATTTTAGCAAATACATATCCATAAGAGATTTGATTGACCAAACAGCGAAGACGTGCCCTGAAGGAACACCAATTCCATCCGAGAGTACAGTTTTATTTGCGTTTGTTCCTCGAAATGCTTACATAAACACTGCAAAGCTCTACAAAGGTAGGATCAATTTGCAACACAAGGTGCAAACACGGCAGTTAAGGGCTGCCCATGTTGATGAGCATTACTGTGCGGCAATATTCAGCTACATGAAGAGATATGCCTGTATGCACAAGAACCAGACAACCATGGTATGTTTAGATGACAAGGCAAAAGTCGACTACGGCGAACCTGGGATGGCCATTTCAACAGGTATTCGTGGTAAGAAGTCCCTTGTACCTGTGACATCAAGCCTTGGTGCACTAGACCATGATGTAGGATCTAAAGGATCTCTTACACCATCTGTATGTCTACAAATCGATGTACCAGATGAAGCCACAGACAGCTTTTATAGGGGCCAAGTTTATGTCACACTTAAGGATTCAATCTTTCAGTCCTCCTCCCCATTCCGGCATGCTGCAGAGTTGATGAACATATTGATCAATACGTACGTCAAACCATACTTGTTGGTTTATACGGATGGTAGGCCAGATCATAGAACAACGTTTGCTGCAGTGAAACTGTCACTTATCATCTTATTCAAACTTCTTGACTTGGACATACTTATTGCTGCAAGAACAGCCCCTGGGCACTCCTGGACGAATCCTGCGGAGCGAATCATGAGCCTCCTGAACATTGCGTATCAGAATGTTGCCATATACCGAACAGAAATGACAAGCCATTTTGAGCAGGTAGTCAAGGCATGTGGTTCAATGAATGACATTAGAAAGAAGGCAGAGAAGTCCGATGGTCTGGAAGGAGCATGGCTGCAATCAGTGAAAGAAATTGTCAATCTTCTAAATGATCGGGCTGGCCGAGTAGAATTGAAGGGGAAAAAGTTCAGATGTCCTGACCCTGTATCTAAAGAAGATATACAGTAGTTCGAGTCTGAGGTCCAGCAACGTATTGATCCGACCATCATCCCTGGAAAGTACACGATGAATGACCTGAAGAAGTGCCAGGGATATAAGAGGTACATCGAGAGGCATTGTAAAGAGGGAACTTATATATTTCAGGTATATATTAAAACATTCAATGCATGTTTTACTGTTTCTGACACTTTTTGGAAAGATTGCAAAGCAAGACAGGTCAATCTCTTAAATTTAGAGTAAAGATTCTGGTTGAATTTCAGTGCAGCAATGTTGACTCGGTACATCGTCTATAAAAAGCTATAAATGTTACATTGAACCATTTTAATTTGGTAGCAGTAAGTACCAGGTCAGTATGACCTATTTTTAATCATTGAGGGACTATGGAAAATGCATTGCAGTCTGACCATTCCACCTTTTTGCAGTTAAATACTTGTTCCAGTTTGTGCTGATGTTTCTGGCACAAATGAATTTCTTTGTGTCTGGATGTTAAATTATTTTGACCTTTTGTTTTCGTTATTAAATTTTATAGATTCCAGTTATGCATGCTTTATTTGGCAACAGATGACTGATGGTAAGTGCATGCTGTAACTATACATGTAATCTACACTGTTAATCTTTATATTGCTGACATAGAAGAAGAATTCAAACTTTCTGAATTTTATATTTACAATAGAATATGTTTGCATTTTACTCCAAAGATGTATTACGTTTGCATGATTGTTTCAAGCACAAACATCGAGCGAGTCAACGTAAACCGTCTGCAATGAGACTGTGAAATTTACACGAAAACCGCAAATATTATATCGGCAAGCGAGGACACCGATAGCAGAGTGCGCGCTTTTTCATTGAAATTTCACAGTCTCATTGCAGACGGTTTATTTTGCCTCGCTCGATGTTTTTGTTTTAAACAACCTTGTAAACGTTATAATTAATGTAAAACATTTTTTAAATAATAAAATTGCTTAAAACTTATTATCTCAATCTGACATGTCAATATATATTGAATGTCTGTGGGGCTTTTCATATTCAATAACATAATGTTCAAATAAAAGCTAAAATTAAATATTTCTAAAATATTATCTTTAATATATATATTTTAAATAGAAATTTCCATAATTTTCATTTTTGCATATAGGTGAGAAAGTGTGATGATCCGGATTGCTGTAACCCATTGAGAGGACCACCAGGTTTGCCATCTTTCCTCCCAGATCCAGAGATAAATCCAGACAATCCAGAACACTACAAGCCATTTGAGGACCTAGTTGGTAAAGCTACCACAGAGCGAGACATGCCCTCAGCCAAAAACACCTCTCTGGCCAGAGTGGCCGAAGAACAACAGGTATGTATAACCAACACTTTATACTGTGTCATACATCATATTTAAAAGAAATTGATGTGTAAAGTTTCTTCTGCTTGCTACAGGAAGGGAATACAAAGCTTGATCTGTGTCTGATTTTAAATTGTTCTGTACACATTGTATTATACTCTGGAATATATAACAAAGTATTTGAATCTTTCAGGGATGTCCAAATAGGCTGCTGGTGGCCCAGAACGTGCGGAGCATCGTCAGGTGCTATGAGTGCAACAAACCCCGGTGTATCTACAGCAAGAAAGCACTAACCCTTCGAGAGGAACGGTCCGTTAAAAGACTATTAGAGAGGTTCCACTATTCATGTGGCTCGGTCATCACCCCAGATGGTATGTTAACATATTGCACAGCTTGTAACATTTTGTCAGATATCTTTGCATTATATCTGCATTGAGACACCTACTGTCATTTACTTTTAATATACAGTATAATTAATGAAAACTAATATATTAAAGTAATTTGTTGACACAAGTATTTTTAGTATATTTTATATTCTCATTCTGGGACATCAGCAACTTTCTGGGCATCCCTGAAAGATTCAAATACATGGTTTATCTGACAAGAGTATTGTGTTTACAAAACAAAAAAAATCTGACATTTGAATAAAACTCAGTGTTAATAAGTCAAGCTGATACTTTATCAACCAAACTTGTATATGATACATGTTTCTCAGACACTTTCAACTCTTAGTAGTACATGTATTTGTAGAGTATACTTACTCTAAGAGGATTTGCAGAGGTGTATATCATTCTAATTCAATGATACATTAATGTGCACATATTCTATGATCCACAGGTGATGGATTGCAGGGAGTGGTATTTGTGAGGTTGCAGCTCTGCTGTCAAAGTCCTGTGGAGCTGTCGCACTACTCTGCAACATGCACAGTAACCCGGGAAGATGTATGCTGTTACTGTGCATCAAGAGAGGAAACAAGCAGGGACGAAGCCTCACTGCGCACCCACAGAGTAGTGTTGCCCATATGCAAAACTTGCACAGATCAGGGGAAGGACGTGATAAAGCGTTTACCAAAGAAGAACTAAATATGTCAGAATAATGAGAATATGAATAAAATTGCAGCAGTTTTGAACTACTTTTTATGTCATCTGTGCATCAGAATATACAGGTTCAATTTGTCCGTCTGTCTGTCGAGCATGTCTAGTGCATGAACTCATACTTTGTTTGGTACCAAGTCACACTTTATTACTTATATCAAAGCTACTGCAGGAAGGGTATGTCTTCTGAAAAAAGTTAGTTTATTCTGTGTTTAAAAATGCTGCCCTCTGATGGCAAGATGTTAAAGACATCTTCGGACGTCCCGGGCCCATGTAGGGGTAGGCTTGGCACGTAAAAGACCCCTAGCTGCCCATGGCGTAGGTGCCCAGCAGCAGGACTAAATTTGCAAACTGGACATCTGTCCCATCACTATATAGCTAAAATATTGCTGAATATACCATTAAACGACAACAAACCAAAACCAAACCAAACCAAAATGTGTTTTAAAATGGCAGCATGCTGACCGAAAAGCTTTGTGAAATATTTCGAAGGAGAGTTATAAAATAAAGATCTCGGCATGGTGTAAAGGATATACATTTAACAAGTCTGTCAAATGTACGACAAATCTATTCAAGAGATCGGACTCAGCCATGTGGCACAATCCACCTTGTGAATGTGTTAAAGGCACTAAAGGCACAATTCTCAAGAAAAATCACAGAGGGCTTCTGGTATGTTCACAAATAAGTTTCTTATTATTTTTGTACATTATTGACAATATTATATATGGTTTACAGTTTTCTCAAAAAAAAAAAAAAAAATACCTTTAATACTCCAAACCGATTTATTACACCAGTAAAAAGATTCTCTACAGCGCAGAAAAAATAGGATTATTAAAAATGAATTTCAATTATTTGTTACATTATAACAAAAGTTACACGACCATTTAAAATAAAGTAGGACGTTAGCTCAGTGGCTTATTTTTTTTTTTTTTTTTTGGTCTTGGGAAGTCCCTTAGAGTAGAAGGAAACCGAGGTACCCGGATAAAAACATTTTGAGACCGGATGGGCTACTCCCATTACCGCCCATCCCATTTTATTCAGATTTTGTGAAAACTTCCCTACTTTAAAAAATTTCCCGTTTTGATGGGTCATATTCCAGCGCACTTAGAAAGCACATCGCTTCAAACATTAAGAAACATTAGAATGAAAATTGCATGAGGAATGTAATTCGATTATCTAATCTCATTAAATGGTGTTTTGATCGAGAGCGAAAAACTTACATTTGTACATCTGAATCGAAGGGTTTCTTTTCCTCGACAGACTACAAATCATACAAATCATGGACATGTAGTGACCTGTGTAATGCCTTGTCCTTCCTCTTGGACAATATTTATGTTAGATTTGGTGAGGATCTATACAAGCAGATTGTAGGAATTCCTATGGGTACTAACTGTGCGCCTCTTGTTGCAGATTTATTTTTATACACTTATGAAAAAGAATTTATCCAAAATCTTCAAAAGCAAAGAAAATTTGATGAGCTGAAATGTTTCAATAATACTTCTAGGTATCTGGATGATATTCTAACCATTGACAATCCTGCTTTTGAATTATATAAGAATGAAATTTATCCACAAGAATTAACCCTTAACAAGGCAAACCTTTCAAATACAGAAACACCCTTTTTGGACCTTAATATCAAAATTGTAAACGGAAAGATTCATACAAGTGTATATGACAAAAGGGATGATTTTGGATTCAACATAGTAAATTTCCCTTGGCTTGACGGTGATGTTCCAAGATTACCGTCATACGGCATTTACATATCACAGCTCATCCGGTACGCTAGAGCATGTACTGATATTTTGGATTTTCACAGTAGAAATTTACAAATTACCAAAAAACTTTTAGGTCAAGGTTTCCGCTTTCATAAACTAGTTAAGACTTTCTGGAAATTTTACAAAAATTACAGTCAACTTCTTTTAAAATTCGGATCTATACATGCAACAGAGTACATTACTATGGGTATTACACAACCTGTCTTTTATGATGATATGATAAACAAAATAAAAAAGGATCAAAGGTAGGCAGCATAACCATCGAAAATGCGTCAAAATCATCAAACGCCTTTTATACCGTGGGTATGATCCTAATGTCACCAGACGGACACTAGGCTTGGTACTTGACCAATCTACAGTCTTGTACAAGCGCATCCTTGAGACTTGCACTCTGACTGACTGTGACGACGGGACTCCATGACGGGCCCTGTCCAAACCTCTTTAGAGAAGACAGGGCCCCGACCACCTGTCCTCTCTGAATGTCAGTCGGACTCCTCGGGTGATTACATATATGAGCTCGCTACAGCCGGCAGAGCACGGACTGTATTACGCATGCCCCCTTTTTATATCCATTTACATATTCATCTGTGTCTATGGGGCCTCTGCGTTTCGCGGTCTTGTTTGTGTGATGTCATCTTACAGTGAGGAGGTTGTTTTACACCACAATTGTACGTTCTTCGAGACCTCTGGGTAATTGGAGAAGTGAGAGGGTTGTGCGCACGTAATCCAGGATAACCACACCATTTGCTACTTGCGTGACAGATGGCCGTCCAAAGTCGGCACCGGTTACCCATTGGTCTCGTCGGTTTATGTGTAGTCTTTTGTGTTTGATGTTTACATGTAGTGTGTCTCTTTTCCGTCTCGTGCTGTACTCGTCTTTTGTGTTTTTGCATCGGGTGTTTTGGTGTTTTACTGTTGATTCTGCAACGGGGTCTTGTTGGAGATCTCCTCCCTTCTTTGAATAAAGCAAGAAATCCACGATGACGGCGTGAAAACTGTCCAGGCGTCGTTACAGTATGTATGTCGTCGCCGCATGACGTTCGCAAAAATTGACCAAAAAAAGTGTTAAAATCAAAATTTCTATCGCCTGTAACAAAATATTGGGTCCATGTTTTGATTAATTTTTTGATATAAGTATTTTCAAAACGATTTCAAGAAAAATGTACTGCAATATTATGATTCTTTCTCGACTCGTTTTTTTAATAATAACGATAAAGGATAAAAAAGGAAATTGTTTTCTAACCTTAATGTGACAAAATGAAAGAGAATAATATGCAAAAACATGCAGATTGTCCATGTAATTGACAATATTTTGTGGATTTATGCACAGAATTTATATACTTTCCTTATCAATGTATTATTTTCTTTGAATGACATGATTTTAAGAAAATTAGCTTGCCAAATGTACAAGTGCGTAGTGTATCTGTAGCCAAGTTCGATCAACTTCGGTTGATCGTCTGACTCTTCAACGCATTTGAAATTTTCCGTTACAAAATTTCTTGAAATTTCTAAAACGTGGGTCCTGTAGCATCATATCCCACCCATTCTGCTACTTCTTTTGGTACATTTTTGGACAAACATAATGATTTTCATACTTTTTGGTCAAATTACATTGTTTAGACTGAGGATCACTGACGAGGGTTTAATACCCGAAACGTGCATGTCTGGTCCATGTTGAAAATTTATCAGGTTTTAAATGATGCTATTGAATTTAAAGACGTTTAACATTTGAACTACTTGGTGAGTGTCACTGCTGGTGGACCAAGAGTCCCCGAGGGCACATATAGCCAAGTTCGATCAACTTCGGTTGATCGTCTGTCTCTTCAACGCATTTGAAATTTTCCGTTACAAAATTTCTTTAAATTTCTAAAACGCGGGTCCTGTAGCATCATATCCCACCCATTCTGCTACTTCTTTTGGTACATTTTTGGACAAACATAATAATTTTCATACTTTTTGGCCAAATTACATTGTTTAGACTGAGGATCACTGACGAGGGTTTAATACCCGAAACGTGCATGTCTGGTCCATGTTGAAAATTTATCAGGTTTTAAATGATGCTATTGAATATAATGACGTTAAACATTTATTACTACAACGGCAAGATGAAAGTCCCATTTTCGTTAACGTTTATAGAATCATAGACTTAAATATGAGTGAGAATAGCGGAAAAACTAGGAGATATTTTGGATGATTTTATTATATCAACATGAAGAGTACATCTAGTACAAAGGATTTTAATTTTCATAAGGAGATTTGTCGACTAGATTTTGAATGTTTGTTAAAAGTATATGAAAATAAGAAAAGTCGAAAAAACCATTAAAATGTGAATTGCAACGTTTATTTTACACATTACAAGAAAATGTTATTTTAAACTCACTATTAAAAAGATTAAGCACTCAGAAATCCATTTTAGGGCATTTTGTCAACATTCGTTGTATATTTTGTCTAATATGACGTTGTTAGTATGCAGTTTAGCGCATACGAACGGCGCAAATATATGCCATGTAGATAACGTTCTATACATACTTTGTGACGTTATTACTAAGGAAAACCAACTTCATAAATGGGTTTAATTAGCACAACATAATGTATTTAAAGTTAGCTTTTAGAATATGTATAAATCATATCAAAATGTACTCGTTTTACGGAAAACGTAACGTCGATATGACGCCTGTACCGAACGACCTTAAGAACGGAATAAGCAAGAGTGATGTTCATTTCTCCGTCAATGTGTATTTCGCGCTAAAAGGCTCACATTGTAGCCATTGAATGAAGAAAGAAGGGAGGAGATCTCCAACAAAACCCCGTTGCAGCATCAATAGTAAAACACCAAAACACCCGATGCAAAAACACAAAAGACGAGTACAGCACGAGACGGAAAAGAGACACACGACATGTAAACATCAAACACAAAAGACTACACATAAACCGACGAGACCAATGGGTAACCGGTGCCGACTTTGGACGGCCATCTGTCACGCAAGTAGCAAATGGTGTGGTTATCCTGGATTACGTGCGCACAACCCTCTCACTTCTCCAATTACCCAGAGGTCTCGAAGAACGTACAATTATGGTGTAAAACAACCTCCTCACTGTAAGATGACATCACACAAACAAGACCGCAAAACGCAGAGGCCCCAGAGACACAGATGAATATGTAAATGGATATAAAAAGAGGGCATGCGTAATACAGTCCGTGCTCTGCCGGCTGTAGCGAGCTCATGTATGTAATCACCCGAGGAGTCCGACTGACATTCAGAGAGGACAGGTGGTCGGGGCCCTGTCCTCTCTAAAGAGGTTTAAGAGGTCCCGTCGTCACAGTCAGTCAGAGTGCAAGTCTCAAGGATGCGCTTGTACAAGACTGTAGATTGGTCAAGTACCAAGCCTAGTGTCCGTCTGGTGACATTAGGATCATACCCACGGTATAAAAGGCGTTTGATGATTCTGACGCATTTTCGATGGTTATGAATAAGATCGTATTTTAAGTTCCGGATTTCATTATTTACCGATTAAAGATTAAGACCGTATTTTAAGTTCCGGATTTCATTATTTACCGATTAAAGGAAGTAGACCGTTCGAAATATATTTCTGATACACAATGCAGACATATTTGATGTCTTTTAGCTTATATTTATCCATTTTAGACAAAATATTCAAAAATGTATACGTTTTTGTCGATATTATCGAATTTTCTATCCGAGCACCCCTACCTCTTTCGACCTTAATTTTACAACCTTAAGAGTTCCTTAACA
The DNA here is from genome assembly GCA_028142955.1 of Pinctada fucata. Lineage (NCBI taxonomy): Eukaryota > Metazoa > Mollusca > Bivalvia > Pterioida > Pteriidae > Pinctada > Pinctada fucata. The sequence continues at coordinate 12,211,303 of AP027110.1, read as the reverse complement.
TAATGTAAAACATGTAAAAGTTCTGCAAATACATTATATTTCAATAATGATTCATGTTTTTCTGTATACGATTCGCGATGTGCAAAAAATAAGTCACGAGATTCAGGGCTAAATACGGCCCTTATCTTGACAGCTCCTTCCGTCTGTTCCAAAGGACCTATATTGTAGATTTAAGATTTGCGGGTGCGGCTAGCCAACAGGGGATGCTTACTCCTCCCGGGCACCTGGTCCCACCTCTAGCTTGATAGGGGTCCGTCAATGTTTAATTTTGCGCTCTATTGTGAGTGCTGTTGAGATTATCGTCAGGATCTTCTTTAACTCATTTGTGTCACACTTATGCCCTTTGCCGTGTGGAGCTCGTAAAAAAGTTCCCCGCGAGGGGTTTGACAGTAAGTGTTTTGAATATACTTCCCTGACATTGTCGCCATAGCACTTTCTATATAGACATTACGTCAGACAGTGCATGAATTTTATATATTTTCATTTCCATGCTTCTTAAACATTGACGGCGGGTGCGGCTAGCCAACAGGGGATGCTTACTCCTCCCGGGCACCTGGTCCCACCTCTAGCTTGATAGGGGTCCGTCAATGTTTAATTTTGCGCTCTATTGTGAGTGCTGTTGAGATTATCGTCAGGATCTTCTTTAACTCATTTGTGTCACACTTATGCCCTTTGCCGTGTGGAGCTCGTAAAAAAGTTCCCCGCGAGGGGTTTGACAGTAAGTGTTTTGAATATACTTCCCTGACATTGTCGCCATAGCACTTTCTATATAGACATTACGTCAGACAGTGCATGAATTTTATATATTTTCATTTCCATGCTTCTTAAACATTGACGGCGGGTGCGGCTAGCCAACAGGGGATGCTTACTCCTCCCGGGCACCTGGTCCCACCTCTAGCTTGATAGGGGTCCGTCAATGTTTAATTTTGCGCTCTATTGTGAGTGCTGTTGAGATTATCGTCAGGATCTTCTTTAACTCATTTGTGTCACACTTATGCCCTTTGCCGTGTGGAGCTCGTAAAAAAGTTCCCCGCGAGGGGTTTGACAGTAAGTGTTTTGAATATACTTCCCTGACATTGTCGCCATAGCACTTTCTATATAGACATTACGTCAGACAGTGCATGAATTTTATATATTTTCATTTCCATGCTTCTTAAACATTGACGGCGGGTGCGGCTAGCCAACAGGGGATGCTTACTCCTCTCGGGCACCTGGTCCCACCTCTAGCTTGATAGGGGTCCGTCAATGTTTAATTTTGCGCTCTATTGTGAGTGCTGTTGAGATTATCGTCAGGATCTTCTTTAACTCATTGGAAGCAGATTTCTTTCATACCATCAAAGGAAGGTCTCTCATATTTTATGCACACATTCACATTTTTGGACTATATTGTATTGTGGGTTAAGAGGATTTCTGTCATATAATATATGATAGACCTTTGGTCACATGTCCATTTTAGGGCAGTTTTAGTTGAGATAAAATTAAATTTTGTCAATGAGCTATTTTATAGATAACAAAATTTGATTTTTACTGAATCAATGGGGACTCCAGTTAAGTTGACCAGGGTGAACACAAACCCTTTGATACACGGAATTATCGCAGACTCACGGAATTATGATAGACTTGAATTACACTGAACATTAATAATGACCATATAAACTGCTTAATCATAATTACATGAATTGTTACTTTCTAATTTCTTCAGGCAGGGAAAGTTTCTATTTGTGTACAAATCGAAGTGGCAAACGCGACTCTTGTGTTTTAAATATTTTCCCTAAAGTGGTCGTCATAGCACTTTCTATATAGACATTACCTCGGACAGTGCATGTTTTTAGATATTTTCATTTTTCGTGCACGACTGCGGATGCTTACTCCTCCCGGGCACCTGGTCTCGCCTCTCGCTTGCTAGGGGTCCGTCGATGCTCCATTTGGTGCTCTATTGTAAGTGCTGTTGAGGTTGTCGTCAGGATCTTCTTTATCTCATTTCAATCACACTTATGCCCTTTGCCGTGTGGAGCTTTTGAAAAAAAAACAAAATCCCCGCGAGGGGTTTGATAATAATGTTTTAAATATTTTCCCTGAGGTGGTCGCCATAGCACTTTCTATATGATATTACCTCAGACAATGCACGTTTTTAGATATTGTTTTCATTTTGCGTGCATGAACATCGACAGCGGGTGCGACTAGCCAAACAGGGGATTCTTACTCCTCCCGGGCACCTGATCCCGTCTTTAGCTAGCTAGGGTCCATCGATGCTCCATTTGGTGCTCTATTGTAAATGCTGTTGAGATTATCGTCAGGATCTTCTTTAACTCATTTTTGTCACACTTATGCCCTTTGCCGTGTGAAGCTCGTAAAGAAGTTCCCCGCGAGGTTTGACAGTAAGTGTTTTGAATATTGTTACCTTACCTTCTTCTTACATAGTCGCCATAACACTTTCTATAAAGACTAACCTCAGACAGTGCATGTATTTCAGATATTGTTTTCATTTTCTTGCATGAACATCGACGGCGGTTGCGGCTTGCCAACAGGGGATGCTTACTCCTCCCGGACACCTTGTCCCACATCTGGCTTGTTAGGGGTCCGTCGATGCTCAATTTGGTGCTCTATTTTGAGTGCTGTTAAGATTATCGTCAGTATATTCTTTAACTCGATTGTTAGTGCAGTTGAGATTGTCGTTAGGATCTTCTTTATCTCTTGAACAGATATGGGAATGCTATTTGTTAGCTTGATGCCACATACATAAGACACCGAAGTACAGCTTACCAATTTTCTTCATGTGTATAAATACAAATATACACAATTGTTGGATCATTCATCACGACTGATGAAACAAAAAACACCGGCCAAGAAGGACTACGCTTAATGAAAAATCGGAAAGAAAATTGGCAGCCGAAGTTTTTCATGACGGACTATGCTCTTGTACCCGTACGAACTCTACATCCATTGAAGTCAATTATTCATCATTTTGTATGACAACGTACATCAAACAAATACCACCCTTTTAATTTTTTTTTGTCTTTCAATCACTGATAAGGATATCTAATCCCATGGATGATCATGGGATTTTTTCCACCCTTTCCTTTTGAAATTTTTATCTTATATTATTACACATCAATTACAAGAATTTATTACATCATCATTTTTATTTGTTTCATCAAGGGCGTCATATAACAGTTTTATAACAAATGATTTCAAAGGATTCCGTCCATAGACACTATATTGCTGCTACATACTGGACATAACTTACCAATTCCCATTCAACGCAGATGTGTCAGAAAGTCATTGAATACTTGTCGAGGGAGATCAAAGATAAAGAATCCGATGCCAATAGAACAAGAACTGAAACTATAAACAGTAACGAATTCGCAACCCCAGAAAACGCTATGATGAGAAAGCGATTAGATACAGACGTACTTAAAATCAATTAGGGAAATGAAAGAGATTTAGAGAAATACATACAAAACATAGCATCGGACAGATTGGGGTTTTTTTTTTTTTGTTCACATCATTTTTCATCAATTATTACAATCGATAATCAGTTGATTTTTTTTTGCAATTATAAACACACACACACACACAAAAGAAAAACATTAACGACATAGGCAACCTTTCACTCACACTTTCCAACCTTAAATATAGGTTACAAAAATATTTTTCATGTCAAGAGAGAGAGAAAAAAATATATACATATATATCTTTATTTATAGTACTACATAAAATCGGTATTCTATAATTTTGTTCCAAATTAAATTGAATGTATTTATTTCATTTCTCTTTTTTTGCTACATACTTCTCAATTTTTCGTTTTGAATCAATAAATGCAAGAAGACCAGTGAATGTTAATCTCTTATTTTGTTTTAGGTTCAAGTAAATATATTGTTTAGTAAACATGATAATCTTATTGATAGACATATTAGAAATAGAAAATGGTTTTCCGAAAATAACACTGAATGAGTCAAAAACAACGACATTTTGCGATTTTTGTTCAATATAGGCTGACAAATCTGACCATAATGATATAACTTTCGTGCAAGAGAAAAATACATGTTCTAAATTTTCTTGATCAGAATTACAGAAATGACAAATATCATTTGTAGAAATTTTTACTTTCTTCAGATACCTGCCAACTGGCAATATTCTATGCAAAATGCGAAACTGTATCCATTGTAATTTAGAATCTGTAGAAGTTCTAAAACATGTATGAAATATTTCTCGAGTATTTATATTTACAGAAGCATCGGACAGATATACTAATAGATCTAAGAAGAAAAACATGATGGACACTGAAGATATGAGGGTCACAGCAGAGCATCAGAGATAATAATGATAGACTTGAAAAAGAAACACATACTGCATACCGAAGACATGAGCATCAAAATAGAGCAAACAGTACATTCTACCGCAGACACAGGCGTGGATCTGGGCGCTTTTGTCCGTACTAACATATATCTGTGAAAGTTATTGCCTGGATTTCGGGTACAGCAGAATAAAAGGATTAGAGCTAGCAGTTATAATGCAGTTTAAACTTTAGTGAAATGATACAAATATACCAACCAGGAATTAACTACCCCTTGACTGTGTACTACCCCTCCCCCCCCCCCCTTGACATCAATTATGACCTTTGTGGGTGGGGTCTGGTAAACCCCTATGACGTCATCTTGACTGTATACTGACTGCATGTAATTCCCCTTGTGTTGTGCTGCGGCCCGGGGCTTGTGCTGAAGCGATGAAAAGCAGACCGAGCTGTGTACCCAATATGCCTAATTTCGTTTCACAGTCATTTGTTTTCTCAAACACGTCGACACCATTTCGCGAGTTGGATGATCCAAATAGGGAAATAATTTCAATGGGATATAAATATCTTAAAGTAGGATTTAACTCACATGTCCGTATCTAGAGACTAGTAGAATGATAATATTTTCCTATTTTGAATGTTTTTATGTGGTAGTACAGCGTAATAAATGAAATATTCAACAATTTCTGATGATAGCACAACACAAGAAGCCCCCGTCATGGCAGATTGAAATTTTTTGGAGGGAGATGAAAATCTAATGACATCGGCTGACAAAGCAAGGATGGTTCGATAAAAATTGGTTATTTCGATTTCTAACTTCATATTGCTTCATTTGAAAATATTTTAAGTATGTTTTTCTCTCCCATCTGTGAACTTAGCGAAAAATCCGATCTCGCCATTTTGATTTGAACTTACTTAGTTTTCGTTTTCAGAAGGAAAAGTCCAGTCGTTTTGGCTTAGGCAAATAAGTATTGCCAATCTTATTTCTCAATTATAGAACCGTTGACTGTTTACCCCTTGAGTGTGAAAAACCTAACAAAATACTTGGCGAAACCCTACACTCAGCCTGCTTAATACATGTACGCAGATGCAAGACATGCCATTTTATTGTCTGATAGTAAGTGCCTTACATTAGGGATCAATTGTCAATACAAATTGCCCTTTGAATTATGGTGTGTTCCTGGTGCCGGTATTGGACAACAAATTGACTACCAACGAGAAAACCTTCCTGCCACTATAAAAGAGCACAGGAAAGTCCTAATACTTACCTGGTTACTTGCGACATCACGAAGAGAGTACCGATGATAGTTCAAAAATGAAAATACTTGCAAAGTACAGAGAGACCATTGAGTGAACAAGGTGATGAAGCAACACTTAAAATTATAAATATCTAACCAATTTCCATCCACAAGTGGAACTCCAAGAAGGGTATTTCTGATGCTCCTGATACCGATAACCAAGAATATATTATTCACGACCAAACCCAAGACATGAATTCGGCACTTGAAGACTTGTGTAGAGAGCAAAACATAGAGTCATTAACTTCTCATAATTTCTGATCAAGCAGAGAGGCGGTAAAAACGCAAAGACAAGATATTCTATCAACATAGACTTACTTTCTTACGGGGTGCACCCAGGATCACTCCTCACTCAAAGAAAGGAGGGGATTTCAAACAACACTAGGTTGCAGCACCCACAGCAAAATCCCAAAACACCCATGCAAAAAACACAGAACAGATACCCACAGAAAGAGACGCAAAAGGGACAAGGAACACCAACTCACAACATAGAAACATGAAACATAAAAGACTACACATAAACCAACGAGACCAATGGGCAACCGGTGCCGACTTAGGACGGCCATCTGCCACGTAAATAGCAGACGGTGTTGTTATCCTGGATTACGTGCGCACAACCCTCCCACTATTCCGATTTCCCAGAGGTCTCGAAGAACGCACAAATACGGTGTAAAACAACCTCCTTACTGTTAGATGACCACACACAAACAAGACCGTTAAACACAAGGGTCCAAGCAACACAGATGAATATGTAAATGGATATAAAAAGAGGACATGCGTAATACAGTCCGTGCTCTGCCGGCTGTAGCGAGCTAATATATGTTATCACCCGAGGAGTCCGACTGACATTCAGAGAGGACAGGTGGTCGGGGCCCTGTCTTCTCCAAGGAGGTTCGGACAGGGCCCGTCATGGAGTCCCGTCGTCACAGTCAGTAAGAGTGCAAGTCTTGAGAATGCGCTCGTACAAGACTGTATTTTGGTCAAGAACCAAGCTTAGTGTCCGTCTGGTGACATTAGGGTCATATCCACGGTATAAAAGGCGTTTGATGACTCTGACGCATTTTCGATACATATGCTGTCTACCTTTGATCCTTCTTATTTTGTTAATTATGTCACCATTAAATGCAGGTTGTGAAATACCTAAAGTAATATACTCCGTTGCTTGTATGGGTCCGAATTTCAAAAGAAGTTGATCATAATTTTTGTAAAATTTCCAGAAAGTCTTTACTAGTTTGTGAAAGCGAAAACCTTGACCTAAAAATTTCTTTGTAATTTGCAGATTTCTATTATGAAAATCAAGTTCGGGTCAGGAATTTATAACTCGTCATCGACAGGGAATACAAAATGATGTGCTTCGTCTAGCCCCTAACAGCTCAGATGAGTGGCCGAGTAAAAGTAAGCAATCAACCGTTTCATATAGTCAATATTTGGTTGTATATAACATTCATTTTTTATTCTCGTTTACTTGACAAATAGTCAACTTTTCATTTCATTCACTGACACGATAAATAATCATAATTCATTAAATGTTGTACTACTTCTTCACAATACATGCATATATCAGATTCTTAGGCAAATGATTATTGCTAATGTTAAATGTCTTTAAATTTAATAGCATCACCTAAAACCTGATAAATTTACAGCATGGACCAGACATGCACGTTTCGGATACTAAACTCTCGTCAGTGATCCTAAGTCATATGTAATATGGCCAAAAAGTATGAAAATGGTTATGTCCAAAAATGTACCAAATGACGTAGCAGAATGGGTGGGATAAAATGAGTTAAAGAACCTGACGATAATCTCTACAGCACTCACAATAGAGCACAAAACTGAACATCGACGGACCCCTAGCAAGCTAGAGGTGGGACCAGGTGCCCGGGAGGAGTAAGATCCCCTGTTGGCTAGCCGCACCCGCCGTCGATGTCTAAGCATGGAAATGAAAATATATAAAATTCATGCACTGTCTGACGTTACGTCTATATAGAAAGTACCATGGCGACAATGTCAGGGAAATACATTCAAAACACTTACTGTCAAACCCCTCGCGGGGAACTTTTTTACGAGCTCCACACGGCAAAGGGCATAAGTAAAAGATATAATTCATACGTCGCACGTACACAAAAACTAAGTAAAAATCTAGGCAAACTGTTATTGCTAGATGAGGTCAAAGGTCAAATAAGCTATATTACTATAAAAGCGTAGGATATTAATACACTACATCTATAAACACAACAAATAAAGGTTAGGGTGGTCTAGGCAAATAATTATTACCTGGCTAGGTCGAAGGAAATAAAAAGTTTAAGAAATATAAAGTACAACTACTTTAAACACACATACAGTACATGTTAGGTATCGTCTAGGCAACACATAGTGCCAGGAGTTATAGTAACACAGCCAGTTGTTCAGTATGTGATCTTAGATTTTGTATACCTTGTTCAAACATTCCAGCGGAAGTAGTCAGAGTACTCCTTTCAAGTGATGATGGAAACCTTAAATGGACCTGTGTTATATGCAAAGTAAATTTTCCTACCTTCACGGCCTTAAAAGCGTCAATCGACAGTATGGACAAAAGGAATTCTGAATGTTTGAAATCGTTAGAAACTAAAATGACGCAAATGGACCAAAATTTAACTAGAAGAATTCACAAAATGAAAGTAGATGTATAAAACAACTTAAAAGTGGATTTGCAACAATAAAAGGAGATCAAAGACGAAATAAAGGAACATGAAGATAGAAAAAAAAAACAGAGCTAACAATACCATTGTATTCAATCTACCTGAATCTAATAGTGACAACGGTGAAACAAGGAAATCACATGGCCTGCATAAAATTTCACAGCTCTTAAGCGCTATTGATGTTGAGGGAACCAATTTTAAAGCCATGTTTAGACTCTGTAAAGGAAGACCAGATGCAGTGAGACCGCTAAATATAATCCTTGATGACAAGAATGCTAAAAAAGAAATCTTAGGCAATGCTTAATAAATCCCTATTGCAGCTCCATCAGATTTAAAACGAGTTGTATTGCACAAGGACCAAACACCCATGCAACGAGAGGAAAAGAAGAAAAAATGGAACAACACATGGTCTATGCAGGTAGAATGAACTGTGGACAACAAACATGCAAAACGATGCCTTTGATGGTATGTAAAGTGACTATCTAACATTTTACATGGTAATATGCATCAACAAGAGGAAGAATTGTCTTCTTATTTCCCTATTTTCTTGGAGAGACCAGGTCGTAACTTGAGCAACCAAAGACAGTAACGTTTCTTTTCCATGTATTTTTCCAATATAACCTAATCTTTTTTGGATAATGATCCATGTACACAAAAAAAAATTATACAATAGCAATGCATTGTTCATTAGCTTATCTGACAATAAAATGATTGTCTTTGATTATAGACAAAATGTTATCACAACATGTGCATGTAGATACGACCTTTTATATCGAAATGGAGTATTCAAGTATAAGTACAAGATGTATTAGTGAAACATCAAGAGTCAATCGTTACATATGTAGTTCATGAAATTAGTTTCATATTTCAGGCACGCATTGCGAAGAATGCAAGAACCTTACAACAACTCTTTTGATAACCGAGGAGGAAATAGAAATATTATCAAAAGTGCATAAACGTTCTTTACTATTAGACAAAGAGAAGTATTCTCTGAAAATGCTCCCGGTTATACTAGTTTTCGTCATTTATGGGCTACTCGTGTGCTAAATAATGATAATAGATGATCAGAACAGTGATGAAGAGGACAGTTTGAGTCTGAGCTGCTTAGCTCAACTCATGCAGAAACAAAAACGTCAACGAAGACAACAACAATATTATTTTGACCATGATAGCTATCACTGCGAAACTGTTCATAATGAATGTATGTCTTTATGTGAGGCACCGTCAGGTAGTGTACAATGTGAAATCACAGGAGAAAAAACAATGACATTGATATTGAGGTCTCATGTGAATGATATGCTAATTTTAAACCCTGCAAATGATCTTTCTGACATTGATCTCCTTCTTCAGCTTTTTCATAGTGAATTAGATGAACCTGACGGAATTAATTTGAGCATGCAAGATACTATTTTGGAGTATGATTTGGCTGACAAAGTTGGGACTTCTGATTATGAAAAAGACTGCAACATTTCGACAGAAAGTTAAGAGACGGACTTTAGTCACACAGACTGTTCAACAGCCGACAGTCTAATGGAGTCGGTAGAAGATAGCGTCTCGTTAAGCAGGTTACGGAGAAGAAAGAAAAATGTTGCTAACTAGAAGCAGGAGATTAGAAAGAGAAAGAGGAATTCAGGTGAGGAATATCATGGGAAGATGCGACCTCGCCGAAAATTTGCACGAATCCAGTTCAAGTGTAAGTTCAAATGTCCTGAAAAAATTCTGTTGAAGTCCAAGAGGAAATATTTGACAAATACCGGACAAAAGAATACGGAGAACAAAGGAATTTCATTCGAAAAATTTAGAAATAATTAACAAAAAAAAAAAAACGTAGGACAACAGACACAGAATCAAGAAGACATAAATCTTATGAATACCACCTACCAGTTAAGAGGGAAACTTCAGGAGTTAAAGAGTCTGTAAGGCATTTTTCATCGGAACTTTGAACATCGGGGAAAGAACAGTTTTTTATACATTAGATAGGAACGATAGAATTAGATGCAATGATAAAAAAGGAAAACACAGGAAGGATCAGAACAAGATTTTAGATGAAATTTCAGGCGAAAAAAAACAATCAAACCAAGCCTCCTCTCCCTCATATTTATTATAACCATGAGCGCCCCACTTGGGCCTCAACGTTTGTCAGAGGTTCCTTAGGGTGAGCGGGGGGGGGGGGGGGGGGGGGTTGGTTGCTGCGTCAGTCAATTTTGAACAAGATACATAGAAAACTTATGCGCACCTAATCAATTTATTCGTATGAAAATATATCACCTACATACATGTTAATGACATTGCTTTCTCGAAGGCTCAAATAATCAGTATATTAATATAATATATGAGCCCACAGGAAAACCAACAATGTGGCAATAATTAGGCACGGTCCATTTGATATTCTGGGGGGGGGGGGGGGGGGCTTGGGTTTTTATCGAAAAAAATAATTTTGCTCTGAATTTTTGAATTTTGATGAAAAAAATAAATTTGCTTATGGTGTGACAGAAAAAAATAATCTTGCTCTTACAAATAATCTGAATTTGAAGAATTACCATAAAATTTCTTGAAAATTTTCCGGCTCGCTTCGCTCGCCGCATTTTTCAATTTATATCAATTTTTTTTGGCTCGCTTCGCTCGCCAAAGGTTTTTATCAAAACATTATTCTCTAATTGCAAAGTTCATATTTTTGCAGATATCAACATGTATGTGAATAAAGAATGGGCTTCCTTAAAAGATGTATTAATACATGTATAATGTATGCATCAAACTCCATAGAGTCTAATTTCATGTTCTTATAATTTAGTTTGGAAGGAAATCTTCGGTTATTCACCAATTTACAATTCTTCATTTAAATAATTGTCTGAAAGACCTTCCCTTTAGACCCTCTTAGATGCATGTACCTTGTATAAATTTTGTTTATTGAGAATTGTATTGTAAAAATCTTTTATTTGTCTGCTGTGTTTAGAAGATGATTGAATACTTGCATAAAAAATAAGTGATATATCAATATTTAGAGTTGTGAGTAAAAATATAAATAATTTCTATTGATAAAACACAAACATTCTTAACATTGTTAAAAAAATTTCCTTGCTCCAACTTTGAGAGAAAAAAATAATTTTGCCCCGGTCCGGGGCGAAAAAAATAATCTTGCTCCGACAAAAAGCCATAGCCCCCCCCCCCAGAATATCAAATGGACGGTGCCTTACGTCACAGAGAAATTGCTGCACAAACGAAGTCATTCGTATAACGAAATTGACGCAAATGTGTACGCGCCGTTTTTCAGCTATAACACGTGGTTCTGACGCAATGAGTGCTGACGTTGCATTTGACGTCTGCTCGCGTCATGGATGAACTCGAAGTAAGTACAATTTTCAGAAATTCCATACCTAATTGCATCATTCACTCTTTTTAAAAGACATTCTCAAAATTAAATCGTTATTTTTCTGTCGTATATTTTCACGGGGAAATAACGAATTGATTTTATTCCGTCATAAAACTTCATTTAGTCGGAAAATTTAGCTTCTATATATCGGAGTATAAAGTATGCCTAATAAAGTCAGATATTATCGTGTTATTCCCGGGAATACTTTATGTCTGAAACCGAGATCATTAAATAAAAAGTAAGAGCAAAAAACAAAAAGAAAGGAACCTTGAAGAAAATGCTGGGAAAAAAATGACAAAGAATAATAATGTTAGTCCTTCCGTGAGATACAAAACCGTGATTTGACATGCGCATGATCCATGACCACATACATCAAATGCTTTTGTTTTTCAATATTAATTTCCGTAGAGAAGAAGCGATTGCAAAAAAAAAATCTGCAGGTTTTCTTATTCTTGAATAAACCTCGTCGGCTTAGGGACTCAAAATAAGAAAAGAAAGAAAAAAAAAAAATAATGCACACACAGAACGAAAAAAAAAAAAAAATACCGCCCACCCCTACCTTTCGAGCTTTTATAACTATTCAAAAATAAAATTACACTGTTCAGTGTCAATTTATTCTCAATTGAATTGCTTTGGCGGTAAATAGTAATGTGATGATTACGCATGTATAGAAGATCGTTCAAATATCAGTCAGTACTAACAAAGATGTAATAGAATAGTACTCGATGAAGTAAACGAAGATAACAATATAGAACCCCTTTTCGAAGAAGAGTATATACCTAACATTAAACTTTCGCTAGATTGTGGATGCGAGAAACCTTGTTTTGAACAGTTTTCATTGGAAAAAAATACTGACCACATATAGGACTTCGCGAAATGCAAAAACAAGAGAAAAAGGTTCTCATTATGTCATCCTACTTTCTCACAAGCTAGGCGAGGTGACCGGAAGCGCACTGTATATCAATATACATTTAACAACGTAAGAAGTTGCAGAAATGCTTTTTTAGTTATTTATGACATACATGGTTATACTTTGAGGGCATTGGTATCACGTAGACATGAGAACGGACTAACCCCATAATCCATGGTAACAAAGGTAGAGAGACAAATAATGCTTTAGTATATGATGATTTCCAAAAAGTCGTGCATGTCTGGTCCATGCTGTAAATTTATCAGGTCTTAAATGATGCTATTGAATTTGAAAACGTTTAACATATATATTACATGCTTTTTTTCCTTTTTTTTTGAATTTTTATGATTGTTTTAAAAATATGAATAGATGTGTTTACTGTGCACATGGACCAAACGGTTGTGGGTTCAAGTCCCAGCACAGGCACCCAAATTTTTTTCTTCCTTTTCTATTTTTTTTTTCGATTTTGTCACCTTTCTATGCACTTTTAAATTATCTGAATACTTTTAATGTCATTTTTGACCCCAAATTTTCCATTTTCATTTTTTTGCACATTATTTCACTGTGTATTACTTTCATATCTTTTTTGGCATAATACATTGTTTAGATTTGAGGATCACTGACGAGGGTTAAGTACCCGAAACGTGCATGTCCTGTCCATGTTGCCAATTAATCTGTTCTTAAATGATGCTATTCAATTTGAAGACGTTTACATTTGACATATTTTAAGTATCTTGTTGCTGTGATATACGTGCATGTCTGGTCCACGTTGCCAATTTATTTGTTCTTAAATGATGCTATTCAATTTGAAGACGTTAACATTTATACCACTTGGTGAGTGTCACTGCTGGTGGACCAGGAGTCCCCGAGGGCACATGTAGCTAAGTTCGATCAATTTCGGTTGATCGTTTCTTCAACGCAATCTAAATTTCTGTTATCAAAATTTCTTGAAATTTCTAAAAAATGGGTCCTGTAGCATCATATCCCATCCATCCTGCTACGTCTTTCGGTACCCTTTTTCGACATAGTAACTTTCATACTTTTTGGCATATTACATTGTTTAGATTTAGGATTTAGGATCACTGATGAGGGTTAAGTACCCGAAACGTGCATGTCTGGTCCACGTTGCCAATTTATTTGTTCTTAAATGATGCTATTCAATTTGAAGACGTTAACACATATACACCGCACAAAAAAAATTAAAGGAGCGATTTTCCCATTGTAATATAATGGTACACAGCTTATAATATCTTTTGGGATAATCAAGGCTACATCGTCAAGTGGTATCGTGTGTATATGGTAAATCTGTTCAATACAGACATTGGTAAAAATGAAATATGTCCTAATACATTTATGTTCATCATTTAGAATAAGCAGCAGCAAACGTGTGTGATACGAAAGTAGAATCCTTGCTCCCTTAATTTTTTTCAGCAGTGTATTTCATGCCTACATTTTATATGTTTGAATTAAAAAAAAATGGTTTATATGTATATAGTCCAAGGATTGTGTTGTCATACATCCCAAGTTTCCTCTTTTGCCATTCCTCGTGGTGAATAAGTAGAAAACTGTCCAGGTCTGTGTCAGCACCATGATAAGATGTTACAGATACAGGACGACAGAAGATGCTTCTGTTTGGATCCTGTTGGCTTCAAAAACTGTGATTGGACAAACACCTCCAGTAGCTTTTTGACAACAGGTACACTAGTGATGCCTTGTTAGACAGGCTCATATATCTTCTCTGCACCTTTTTGTTGGTTCTGTTCCCAAGAGATGATAATGGTGTTAAGGTATGGTTTGTATGAGCTTTTGAAAGAGGCAATGAAATGTAAATCCTCTCTTCATTTTTGCAGTCATTACTGCTCTTCATGCTATATTTCAGCTGGTCCAAAATTTGCTGACGCTTTCTGCTCCGCTGGTTCAGGCCCTTCGAACTGTACTCCTCGTCCATGAAAACCGTTACAAATCAGCTCCGCTGGTTCAGGCTCTTGGAACTGTACTCCTCGTCCATGAAAACCGTTACAAATCAGCTCCGCTGGTTCAGGCTCTTGGAACTGTACTCCTCGTCCATGAAAACCGTTACAAATCAGCTCCGCTGGTTCAGGCTCTTGGAACTGTACATGTACTCCTCGTCCATGAAAACCGTTACAAATCAGCTCCGCTGGTTCAGGCTCTTGGAATTGTACTCCTCGTCCATGAAAACCGTTACAAATTAGCTCCGCTGGTTCAGGCTCTTGGAACTGTACATGTACTCCTCGTCCATGAAAACCGTTACAAATCAGCTCCGCTGGTTCAGGCTCTTTGAACTGTACATGTACTCTTCGTCCATGAAAACCGTTACAAATCAGCTCCGCTGGTTCAGACCCTTGGAACTGTACTCCTCGTCCATGAAAACTGTTACAAATCCAACTTTTCTACTTTGTTGGATATGGTACCTTCTTGTCTTTGCATACTTTTCATGATCAGACTACATTGATTAATGACAGATACAAGTATTAAAATAAAACAACATTCTCATGGATCTTGGGACATACAGACGCACTCTTCCACAATTTCTTATTCCGCTTCTTCATCCGATAAAAATAGATTACTTTTGGAAATATTCTCTGTAATTTAAAAAAAAGTGAAAATGCGAATTGTGAATATTTTTTTTTTCTCAAATCAATGTAAACAATTTTTGTTTTTATTTACCTTTTCTGTCTCCATTTATTCGTATTCATCTTGTGATTCTTAATTGATTAGAAAATATATAGTGATAGTTAGTATAAATTAAAACATCTCAGGTTATAGTAATTTTCATTGTTTTGAAGAATTCGAAAGATGTATGTCTTCGTACCGGTGCAGTTTTTTCTTCCATCCTTTCTTCTCTTCCCGATTCTTCCGCTTGGTCTATATCTTGAGGTACTTGTATAGGTTTTCAGATTTTTATCTGATATTGTACAATATTGTAGTCCGGTGATCTTTGTTCCGCGTTGTGTTTTTACTGTCTGATTTCTCACAAAGAGAAAGTCACTTCAACTTTATAATAGTTTATTGTAAGTTCCAATAGTAAATGAATTAACAGCGTAAAGTACTAACAGAGACTAATGTGAGCTTAATCCTTAAACATGGTCTAACATGCCGAGTCTAGGACTCGAATATATACTATTCAGTGGGAATTCCAGCATCTGGGCATCACGAGTGTCCCAAAATGATGATTAACTAAACATTCCCAATTTGGGGACCGAACTGTCAGAATCTGTCAAAAGCACCCGTCAAACTGGAGCCATTGCACAGAGACCGACAGCACTTAACATAGAGATATAAACTATTGTCACCCCATCACTCTAGGTGAGGACAGGTACATCCACCGATATACGAAATATCTGCAGCTGCATCCTATTAGATCATATCTACACTCATGATTGTCCGGTGCCAGCCAGCGTTAGCTGGATGGGACCGCTTATATGGAATATTACCAAAATTTGGCGTGATCGAATAATGAATTTCATAACACATTGAAATAATGTGTTTCAAAATATACTTCAAAATTATCTTTCTTGGCCCAGAGTGGAAGTCTCTCTGTATAGTATGACAATTAATTAACATAATAAAAGTACATCAAGAAGTAATTAACTAATTAGCATTAATTAATAAACATAATTAATAATTATTGTGGGGGAGAGGTCATAGGGTTACAATGCTCCCCCAATTAAGAAAATAACCAAGTTTGTGCGACCTAGATTATAACGACTCATCTCCTTGACCTGGATATATCGATAACTTGTATTTTCTTTTACTCTAAAGACCTGGATACACAGGCTTCACTTTTAAGACCTGAATAAGACCTGGATTTCGTAATCTGGATTTATCATAAGACCTGGATATTTCAACTAAATAAAAGCGGTATTTCAAACTTTCTTACATGAAATAAAAGGACAATCAAGGGACCATAACTTGAATTGGCTTAATCTGGGACTGACCTGGATAGTCTGACTATTATAACCTGAAATTTTAGACCTGGATATAATGTCTAGACTCATTAATAAAGCCGATCCAAGATGGTTCCTTTACAAAATTGTGTGTCATGAGATGGTCCTTGGTTATTTTCTATACGCCTGGCCTTGACTCAACAATATTCTAATTAATCTTAATTACAGCAACAATATATACATATGTACATTCTATCACAGCGACCTGGATTACCTGTGACTTGGATAATTACCAATTCAACAAAATAATCGTAATAATAATACATCTATTTATATCTGATAATCCATTGACATATTGTAATCCGTGACTTGGATATTCTCATCTTAAAATATTACAAGGCCAGCACGTAGGCAAACATAAAGTTAATATGTGACCTGGATTAATATACAAGATATACATGCATAAGTAAATTAATAAATCTTAAAATGGCACCATAAAAGAAAACAATCTTAGTACAATGAAATTACATAGTTAGTGACTTGGATGCCTGGACATCATCCTGCATTCAGTGTTCATCATTGGGCTGTAATATTCTTGATACAGTTCCTCATCACGTGATAAATAAAGTTTTCTCGACTAGTCCTTTTCTAAAAGTTTCTTCAAATGTATATCTCTTACCGGGTTATTCTTATTCGGACGCATCTTGACAATGGTGACGATGCCAAGATCTTCCCGTAATCTGAGTGGCGGCACCACTCAGAAAAGCGACGGGGTATATCGTCATGCTCACATATTTCCGCGTCCGGGTAGGTAAATCCCAACTTAATTACAGTTCTTTCAGTTCATTTGAAAGTCCGGGATAAATGGACGGTATCGGTCTCGAAAATGTCTGAAGTGGAATCGCTTCTGTTTGTGGCGGGCTGGTTTTTACATCCGGCCGTACGGGATCATCGCACTCGGGTCTTCCCGACGTCACGTGAATTTGTTCTGGTTCGATCTGCTTGACGTTTTCATTTGGTTCTAGTTTAATGTTTTCAGTTCGCACACCTGGATAGTTAGGGACCTGGATAGATTCATCGTCTCCGGCGCCTGGATACGAATTTCTTTTCTTTTTCTGCTTCTTGTTCAGTTTTCTGATTTTATATCGTCCATGGGGATCTAACCTGTAGACATAGTGTCCATCACTGAATCTGGATACAACAGGTGGTTCCCAATTTGTGTTTCTTGTATTGTCCATATAACTCCAGGGGCGTTGATCATCTACGAGAGTTTGGTATTGTCTTCGAACTACGTCTGCAATAGATTCTGGTTCAGGTAGGTAACTACTTGGTGCAGGGTCACTTTCTTGCCAGGAGGGTGCCGAAGGTCGCACATCGGGCTGGTCAGGCCTGGTTATGGTTGGACACGGTGGTTCCTCTACTGTTCCCTTCTCGACCGACCACGAGCAGATTTTGAATTTTGAAAAATAATTTCGAAGCCTGCGCCGAAAGCAACAAAGAAGTACCAAAAGGATAATGCCTAAACTACCTATTATGTAATAATAAAAAGGGGTATCTGCAGGCATTGGCTCAATGTCTGGTATACTGTTTTTGAGTTCAAAAATCAAATTATCGAGGGGCATTTCTTTTACTGTTTTCAACTTCTTTGGTATCTTGATATTGCCGAAAGAAGGGAGAGAAATGACAAAAGGTTTCCAGACATTAATGAGCCCAAACTTATAATTTCGGAGAAATTGTCGAAAAAGTGAGGACAAATTATATTTACTTTCCTTATGAAAGAAGGGAGGCAGGGTCATACGGTTATTGAATGCTGAACAAGCCAGTGGAAGGTGAATGATGTCAAGGGGAGGGGAAGTCTTAATGACCTGAGTAGAAGAAGACGCATTGCATCCCTCACTAAAGGTAAGAGAGGCCGCCGATGTTATCACCCAATGACCATCCGAAAGATACCTAGCCTGAGGGGTAGGGGCGTTAGGGGTAACAATGATTTTACAATATTTCTCAACCTTTTCTGTATGTCCTAGGAACAAGTGTATAATACACATGGAAGATGAAAGGATAGAATAAACTGGGTTCCTTATTGTACAATAGGGTCTTAGTGACGACATACAACCTGAGAGTTCAAACGATGAAAGTAACGAAAACTGACTTCTTCTTTTATCGATCAATAAAGCTGGGGCTTCTAGGTCATAACGGGCTTGCAAGTTGCTGTTAGGAACGTTACGAGGTAAGGCTATATTATAGACCTTATACACTTCAAAGGCACCTAGGGTATCTAACAATGGAATTGAAAGAACAACAACTAACTGATCACGATGTATAAGAGTAGTACACGTCAATGTCTTGTAGAATGTCCAAAGGTCAGAATCAGGGTCAAAAGGGAATTGAAAATTCCTGCCAAGTTTATTTCTGACTTCCAACAGAAGTCGTCTCAAGTTACTCGGAGAGATGACTGTGGGGGAAAGGTGTCCTAGAGATAACATGTCTAATTGTAACCTAAGAGTCTGTGCATGATCTCTTGCCATCTCTATAAGATTCTGGACTTCATTCACTGCTCTATCAAGCATACTGTAGATATCTACTTGCTTGCTTACGTTATCTAGGTTTGACGTGATATTCTGGTTTGTTTCTTCAAGACGTTCGATAACATCTATAATAGAATTTATAGTCCTAGTGTTATTTATGGACTGACCTTGTACATTCTTTAGAACCGTTAAGGAGGCGTTCATGACATGCCTGATTGTCGCTTGTCCTTGGGCTAAGTTAAGAATATTACGCTTAATTGCTGATAAGTCTGAGTCTGAGATAGTGCCAAATAGAAAAGATAGTGCTTTTCCTACGATAGGGAGCAATGACCTTTTTGATCTGTCCTGACCTTGATGTATTGATTGGATTTCTGTCAGTCCTTTGGTAAGAAAGTCTCTGGTTTTCTCAAGGTTATTCTTTTCGTGACCTATCAAGTTAAGCAACTTATTTACCTGTCTGGACGAAGGGTCTTGAGAGTCAAATGAGACTAACTTATAAAGTCGTTGTCCTAGTGCCGAAATACTTGAGTTTAATTTAGTCAAAACTTCCGAAAAGGGGTCAATATCGATTACGAATGCAACTAACAACTTTGATCTGGTGGTTGTAATCTCATTTACGTTTTCAAAAACTACGTCTTCTTTAATAAAAGAAAGCGCGAGAGCTCCCGAGAGAAGGAGTAGAAGAAACCATGGTCGAACCATGTTTGTATCTGAAATCAGAAGAAAATGCCTGTCGATGAGATCTAGCAACCCACAATTCCGGATTATGAAAATATCGATTAACTGCTCGTACAGCGAGTCGCTGTCCGGGGTTAAAATAGTAAATGAGTGTTCCACAAAAGGGGTATTGGCATCTTAATCGGGGTTTTTGAAAAGTTATTTTTTCAAGCATACTTGGTTTGAATTCTTTTTCTGTTAGTAAGCTACGTAGTATTTTAAGTTCGCGTGTTAATTTCCTGACTTTATTAGATTCATTTATTCGGATGTATTGCGCGATTTTATCTCTAATTAATGATGGTAGAGTTCCTACGAGAAGACATAACTCATCAATTCCTATTTCAGAGTCTTTCGTTTCGACTTCAGGGAATCGTGTAGCGAATTCGCGGTGCATTACTTGCCAGATTGCATCGGGGTTGTTTTTCATAAAAAGGTAAAAAGACTTTATAGTTTTATCTTTTGGCTTGACTTTAACGCGATGGGCGTATTCATCAAATATAAATCTTAATAATTTTTGTCTATCTGCTCGGTCGTCAATAGACATCTACAATTGATAAGAAAATTTTATTAGTGCACTAGCTCGGACTGATTGTCATTGTCATCGTCATCATCCGTATGATTTGAGTCAGAGTCGGAGTCAGTCTCGTCCCTACAGTTTCTATTGGGACTTATAGCTTTAGCTATACGTTCTATTGTTTCTGTTTTAGCTTTACGTACGGCTTTTCCTATTCGCCTATGAATAACTACCATACGAGGGGGGACCATGGGAAGGGGAGTATTCGAATTTATCGATGACCTTCGCAGTGACCGCTGTCATCTAACACTCGAAAGGGCCTGAGCGAAGTTACGATTTAACGCTTGCCTAGAGGGCGTTTCAGCATTTGCCAGGCGCAAATACCGGAAAATACTGGCTCTTATGAGTACTGGAGTTCTAGCCCAAATGGGATCCAGGGGTACCTCTGGACCATTTAAAGAATGGGGAAGATAAGGGCCTTGAACTGGGTAGTAGGGGCGAACGGGACCTACTGAATCACTGAGATTAGATGGACCAGGGGTAGGAGAAGAACTTCTCGAATTACACGGGGTTTGTGGAGGATCAATGGGAGGCGTAGAGGACCTATTCAAAATTTCCTCTTGGGCTTCATCATCCCAATAATCGCTCCAGCTATCATCGCTGTAGGATGACTCACTGTCACTAGCCATTCCTGAAGAGTAAGTATAAAGAAAGAAAAAGTTGTACCAGAAAAGATCTACAAAGCTAATCTAACCCCTAATTCAACCTAATGTAATACCTAATGACCTATTTTCATAGCATCCCAAATTTTCCTTTGTCTTTCATACAATTCCGCTTGTTCTCTTGTATTTTGCGCTACCTCCTTCTTTCTTTCACACTGGGCGAAAAAACAGGTTTACGCAACTGCGTAAACTTGCGTAAACTTGATATTTTCAGGTTTCCACAAGTTTCCGCATTGCGTAAACTGGCAAATAGTTTCCGCAAGTTTACGCAATGTTTTCGCTGATGAAACTTGATAAATTTTCCATGATAAAGTTTCCGCAATGTAAACTTGGAACAAATGATTTACGCAGTTGCGGAATCCTGATGAAACCTGTTAAATTTCTTTCCATTTTATTTCAACAAGTTTCCGCAATGTAAACTTGGAACAAATGGTTTACGCAGTTGCGGAATCCTGATGAAACCTGTTTAATATGTTTACGCAGCTGCGGAAACCTAATTAAACTTTTCAAATAGTTTACGCAGTTGCGGAAACTTGATATGTTACTTCTTCTATAGTTTACGCAGTTGCGGAAACCTGATAAAGTTTTTATCATTAATTTTTTTTTTTTTTTATTTCTTCATTAATTTATTTGTTTCATTAATTTATTTTATTTATCTATTTATTTTATTAAATCATTTCATTAATTAATTTATTTTATTAAGGTATTTATTTTATCAATTAATTTATTTATTGATTAATTAATTTTATTAATTAATTAATTTTATTTATTAATTAATTAATTTTATTAATTAATTAATTTTATTAATTAATTAATTTTATTGATTAATTAATTTTATTAATTAATTAATCTTATTAATTTATTCATTTTATTAATCTATTTATTTTATTAATTTATTTATTTTATCAATTTATTTATTTTGATACTTTATCTATTTTATTAATTTATTTTTTCTATCATTTTACTTTAATTAATTCATTCATTTTATTTTAATTAATTTTCTTATCAATAAATTAATTTATTTTTATTAATCTATTTTATTAATTGATTTATTTTCTCAATTTCATTTATTTTCTCAATTTCATTAATTTTATTATTTTATTTATTCTATCAATTTATTTATTTCATTAATATATTGATTTTATTGATGTTTTTATTTAATTAAATTGTTTCATTTTACTAATTAATTAATTTTATTTATTCATTCATCTTATTAGTTTATTGATTTTATTATTTAATTAATGTAATTTCAATTTTTTTAAATTATTTTTTTATTTCAATTTATTTATTTTATTAATTCATTTATTTTATCAATTCATTTATTTTATTAATTAATTTATTTTGATTAAATTATTTACTTTGTTAGTTAAATATTTTATTTGTTTATTTTTTTTTTCTTTATTTATTTTTTCCATTTATTTATTTTTTTCATTTACTTATTTTATTCATTTATTTATTTAATAAATCTATGTATTTATTAATTAATTAATTTTAATATATTTTTAAATTTATTTATTATTTTAACTTATTCTACTAATTTATTTATTATTAATTTATTAATTATCTTATTTCTTTATTTATTTCTATTTATTTTTTTTATCTGTATACTTTCCTTGTTAATCATTTTCACTAATTTTATTTTTTTTTTTCATTTGTTTATTTTCATCAATTTGGTTTTTTTTATTTAATTATTTTATAATCTATTTACATGTAAATTTATTTAATTTACTTTGATTAATTACTTTTGAAAATCTACCTATTTTTTATTATTAAACTGAGATAACGTCATTGGCTTGGTTTTCAAATACCTTGTCACTTCATGAGTGCAGTAGATTTGATTGGCGTGATAATAGCGGCGTTTAAATGATTTCAGCTGTGTGTATGACATAAAAACACAGTACGTAATCCTAATTATGCTAATGAGTTACCACTACATCACCCATACATGTCAATCAATTATGCTAATGAGCTACTCCTACCTCACCTAGCTATTCCTGTCAATCAAATTTGAGGTACATAAAGGTCGTAGCAATGACCAATCGAATTCGATAAATACGGTAACTTTCAAAATTATAATGACAAAATTTTACCTGCCTATTACATAATCCAAAAATCTTCTCTGTCATATATTGATAAATTGTAAAACTTGTGCTTATGATTCCTTATTTTATTCATTTATTTATCCATTTATTTATTTATTTATTTATTTATTTATTTATTTATTTATTTCTTTATTTATTTATCTATTTCTTTATTTATTTATCTATTTATTTATTCAAATACCATAAAAATACTATATTATTTTATTTATATAAGAAACGACTGGGTTTTATTTATTTATTTATCTTTTTCTTTCTTTCTTTCTTTCTTTCTTTCTTTCTTTCTTTCTTTATCTATTTATTTATTTATCTATTTACATACAATAAAAACACTATATTAATGCATTTATATAAGAAACGACTGTGTTTTATTTATTTATTTATTTATTTATTTATTGAAATAAAATAAAAACACTATATTATTGTATTTATATAAGAAACGACTGTGTTTTATTAATTAATTAATTAATTAATTAATCAAGTATCTCTCTCTCTCTCTCTCTCTGAGGGTGTGTGTGTGAATATGGTAACTGATGCATGGTATGTTTCCTTTTTTCCAATATTTTAGATATATATTTTATTTCATTTTTCCTTTCTTCATATTTAATTGTTTTTCAATTTATTATTTAGAAATATGCAAGTATATTAAATATTAATATAAATGACTTTATTTTTAAAAAAATATTTTTTATCAGCTGATTTTACTCTTGAATTCTTTTTGTCCTTTTTTTCTTTTGTTAAATTGAAACATGTAAGTGTCCAGTTGTGTGCAAAGAGGTATCCGGACATTTGAACATTTTGACAGTTTGACAAGTACACAATTACTGACCCTTGTAATTTGCATCCGCGTGTCAGTTACTTTTACATCATAAAAGAAGCGATTTTATTCATCAATTCTTTTTGTCCGTTTTTTTTTCTCTTTTGTTCCTTAAATTATTTATAATCAGCATATCATTCTTATGTTTCTTTTTATTATCAATTATTTTATTTTATTTTATTTTATTTTATTTTATTTTATTTTATTTATTTTTTTTTTTAATTTTTTTTTTTTTTTTTATTTCATTTCATTTCATTTCATTTCATTTTAAGGTCTGCTTTGAAACATGTAAGTGTCCAGTTCTGTGCTTAGAGGTATCCAGACAATTGAAAATTTTGACAGTTTGACAAGTACACAATCACTAAACCGTGTAATTTGCATCCGCATGTCAGTTACTTTTACACGAGAATACAAGACTATATATCGATATGTTCTAAGTATAGGCGAGTGCCATTTTTAAGAATTTCGTCGAGTTGTTCTATATATCCCACCCTTTCCCCTTTGTGTTGATAAATGGCCCCTAGCAAAATATCAAATGCAGATAAAAATTACCACTGAACTTTATATGATGTTCTTGTAGTTGAATGGATGGTTTCAATCCCGAGTGTCCTAAATTTATACCCTATAAACCCCCCCCCCCCCCCCCCTTAAAAAAATTCAAATATTTTTTTTAAAAGCTTAAAGAAACATTAAAATTAATGAAGTCCAAAATCCTGTGACGTAAAAGGGTTCACGCTGCGTACCCATGGATATGAGAGTCGCACGGGGGGGGGGGGGTTGTGTTGTAGGGGCACTTTTGCGCGCCCTCATGACAGCATGTTTTGGATCGGCACCCGAGTGTGCATTTCATCAAAACTTTTTTTTCTGTGAACTATTACAGGGAAAGATAAAGAAATAAATTAATTGAAGCTCAAAATAATTATGTATGTTTGTATTATCAACAATTATTTGTCAAACTTACAGTGATTTTTTTTTTTTTTTTTTTTTTTTTTTTTGATCGCTCATGAACCTAAGGATCCGCTGCTGACATTAATATCTGCTCTAGCCTTACATTATGTTTAAGGAGAGAGAGAGAAAATTGATAATCGATTACTTTGCTTTTCATGTTCGATCCTTCATGAATGCATGTACGATCGTCTGTACGCTTAAATATGAAAGGGGGGATTGCAGATCTATCCGGGATCTCATTAATAAATTACCCCTAGGCCCATCCCCCGGCTCCCACCATCACACAAGAAGACAACTTGTATTTTTTAAAATGAAGTTATAAACACGAAAAAGGTCTGCCCTATTGTGACTTTCTGACATATTGATGAAACACAAGACAAGTGGGACACTTCTCAGTCATAAATTAATCTCTTTCATAAATACAGTATATAAATACAGTATAATTTAAACAGGACAATTCGTCGAAAAGAATTCATTGTCTTCTCACACAATTTTTTTCATCAATTGAGCTTTGAAATGCCGATTGGGCCAGCTTCGCCCTCAATCATAAAATACAATATATGGGGTGGATATAGTTTTTCAAGTTTGGTCCAGTCCCTCCCGAGACTTCAAGTCTAGTCTATGAACGTAAATAATTGTACATATTTTGATTCCAAGGGACAGGCCAACCAAGCCTTATTCTGGGCTTGCATCCCCCAAGAAAAAAAATATGTTTTAGTTTTAACATATTTTATTTCATAATAACATGAAATAGGATGGGGCAAAAGTTATAACAACATTACATAAGCCCTCTCCTTATCATAAACAACATATAAATATCAAGATGGCAACTTACAAAAATATGTAGATATACTAGTGAAAAAAAAATACGAAGAACGTCTATCCACGGCACTGACTCCAAATTTTCAAATAACCAGGTACATTTTGGTCCATTTACAGAAAAAACAAAAGACAAAATCGGCAAAATTCGCCCCTTCATCCCCCAGCAAAAGGAGCGCTTGATCCACTACTGATACTCGATCAATATCAATGGCGGATCCAGCGCCCCCTTTGCCGGGGGTCAAGGGGATAATTTTGCCGATTGTGATTGAAAATGGGCCAAAATATACCTGTTTTTGGAAAGTTTGGGGTCAGTGCCGGGGGGGGGGGCCCTCCGCACCCCCTGAATCCGCCACTGAATATTGTCTGGATCTCCGAGCTGGAAACACAAAATCACCTGCTAATCACCTCTAGGCCTTGTGAATATTTATTTTCTTTTCGAGGTTTAAAATAAAATTATTCATTATGGCAAAATATATGTATATGAAATAAAAAAAACAGAATAATCCAAAAAAAAAAAAAAAAAAAAAAAAAGAAAAAGAAAAGAAAGAAAAGAGAGAGTGAAAAAACGCCGAAAAATGCAGCGGGCTCTGTGTTCGCGCTAGCACAATTTCAAATCAAATATTGACCAATCAGAGGCGAGCATTTTATTTGTATACAGAGGAAACTCAGAAGCGGGTTGAAAGTTGTTTTCCCACGAAGAAACTAAACAAAACATGTTTATTTGGGTAATCACATGGCGATAAATGGTAAGATGCATTTCTAAGTCATTGATATTTACTTTTTAACGTGCATTTCCCAAAATAAAGACGCCGGCTTGGTCAGTTCGACCCACGCGCTGATTTTTCTTGTTCTTGCTTTTATTTTACGGCGATCCTGTGGACTATTTGAATCACTTTTTATATATTTAGACATATTTATATGATTACTTCCTCCTAAAAAGGAACATGTATCAGGTAAAATCTTTGTTTACTTTGTTGCAAGCTACCCCCCCCCCCCCCCCCCCCCCCCCCCACTTTCCCTTTCGGCCTGCCATGGGAAGGATTGGGTAAACTTAAAGATACATGTTCTTCAGGGCGTCAGGATTTTTCATATTGTTGTCTTTTCTAGTGTTGTAATGATAGTCGCTGAATCTTGAAAAGTTCTGACTATCGATAATGATTTCGAAAATCGATTGTTGCTGTTGAAGTTACACGAAATGATCTCAGTGCGAAAAGTCTTTGCTATAATTCAAAACTAAAAACTAGACGTGATCGCTTTGGCAAAGTTACCGGTTGAGGAGGAGCAAATTTATCCATATCCCAGCAGTACTAAGTCCGCAGCATGGGACTGTTTTGGCTTTGATAGAATTAGAGAAAGGAAGCTAGGCCCCCTTTCTATCATGTCTAAAGCAAACCTCGAGATAAATACCTTTGTTTGCAAGATCTACTTGCATACGTACGCCCTGAGATTTGTCCTTCTGAAGATACAAAACATATAACAATTTTAAAGTAAAAAAGTCTGATTCTGATATCGGTGTACTCCTCCGATAGTTTCCAATAATTGATAGTAAAAATTTTTCTGATTTTACAACTCTAGTCTTTTCGTATTGAGTTCTTTTGTACTTTTTGTTCCAATTATCAGGATTTTTCGTACCAATAGATGATTTTCCAATAAACTTGTGAGACAGTCAAACACCCAGGGATGCAAATAAGCACTTGCCCGCTTGCCAATGCGACTAAAAATTCAGTGTGGACTACCAAAAATTTTTTTCTTATCGCCCACTTGGCGACCGTAAAATTCCAATCTTTATTATTTTCTTGTATCATAGTTGCCGTAACTAACGTTTGGAAACAAAAACTCATGGGTATTTGACAAATTTTCGGTTCGCTTTCTCGCGGAAAATGAATAGATCTGTCTTATTTCCTTGTAAAGACGTACTGTAATTTTAGATCAGTACAAATGTATATACCAAAACTAACTAATGTTTCCAAAAGCGCACAAAGTCACTGTCTGGAGACCGACTGACGTGTACGTAATATGTTTATAATTGGATTTACCTGTATTTATTGATTTATTTAAAGGTACTTGTATTTGAAATAAACTCGACATGTACACTGTACAAGGAGAGAAGGGGGTTTGGGCTTAAATTTGAAAATGTAAATTTAGATACATTTTGATGTGGGTTAATCGTTTTGATGTGGGCGCCTAAATTTATTGACTTAGGAGCCCACTTGGCCCCTGAAAATTTCAACGAATTTTCATCCCTGACACCATCGTCAGAAACCCACGTTCGGTCACGCAAGCTCTCCCGTGGGTCATATCAGCAGAATTTTCGCTGGATAGCATTAAAAAAATCTGATGCGATTACTTGTCAGTGAATTAGCCATTTAAAGCCACTATGTAAGCAATATTGTTTTGTAACTCCTAAAATTAACAAATATTAATCACTGTCAACATTATCATGATTATTTAGGTCATCTTTTGTTGATGGAAAAATAAAATAGATGATATTTTGCTATCGATAACAAATTAACCGACAAGTACTCGCATTAGATTTTTGTAATGCTATCCAGCGAAAATTCTGTCGTTATGACCCACGGGAGGTGAGCTTGCGTTTGACTAAATCTATCAATTTCAATTGTACAGTCAGGTATCTTGTATCAAATTCATATCTACATGTATATGTACAGGGCATTCGGACTTTCAAACCTTCGGACTATCAGACCATAGAACCATTAGGCCTTCTTACTATCGGACATCTAAACTTATGTTCTAATAGACCTTCGAAATATCGGATATTCGATTTTTAGGTACTTAGGATTATGGATCCTTCTGTATATTGGAATGCAGTACTTTCGGTCTATCGGACCTTCGGACTATCGGGCCTTCGGATTATCGGGCCATCGATTTATCGGACCTTCAGCTTTATGGGCCCTCGAACTATCGGACCTTCGGAATACTGGGCAGACACCGGGCTCGGTCGATCCCATGATGGGTTGATCCAATGCGTATTGCAATATCAATCTCTTCAAAACAAGCGTACATAATTTGCTCCCCCTTGTTGGATCTCAAATCAAAAATTTTATATTTCCCACAATTCTCTGAGCGCCATCTAGCATGTCGAGTGAGCATTCAAAATTTATGTCTCTTGAGAGTTTGTCATCACTAGCCAATTAATCAGCACACATATTTCGATACTTTTCATTCGATTGTGCTACATAATCAAGTAATTGACATATCTATGAAACATAAGAAGGTATTGCTAAATATTTTACGCCAGCGTCTTCTTTAGATTTCTGTGGGCGTGTCCGTTTTATTTTTGAACCTTCGCTTCATATGCTAATCAGGACACTTAAGGTCAATTCTCATTGGTCCAGAGGTTTTGTACATTTGTCTTGAGAAGATGCATGATATGTTACCCTTCCTTATCATAATAAGTGTTGTTTTGAATATTTTGATGTGTCAGCACTTCAGAGAATGACTATTCATCACCAATTGCTTGAATAAATCGTGTCATCATTTTTTTCAATAACAAGGGGTGTGTCTTTATTCAAGAACACGAACAGTTAGCATGGCTAGTTCCGAAGAGTCCAATGGGGTTGTAGTTCAATGTGTTCAAGGAGGGAGATAACTCTAGCCAATTTGGAGGAAATATTGTTACGTGGAAACATTCAGACTGATTATATAAAAAATTTAGATCTGAAACATTGAAATTTAATTTTGGATTCCTCTTTGTAGCGTTGATGGATCTCCACCTTACTACATGTACACGATGATACTCAGTGGTCACTGGTATGTTGGACTTTTGGCTTCGAAAAGGATGCCCTTTCTGTAAAAGATGCTGCACAATATACATGAAGGATCAATGGTATGCCAATGTTATTTTTTTCAATAGGTAAACAGATTCTCTTTTTTCTGTGTACATGAGATTTGTATATACATGTACTTGTCTGTCATACAAAATTGATGTCAAAACACACTTATACAATCCCTCCCCCTTGTGACATGATAAAATGCAATATACAACCAATATTTTCAATATTATACTTTTCAATCATAAAAATCAGTCTGTTCTTTGAAATCTACACTTATATGCACACCAACTTAATATTAGAGGTTTAGTTACAAGTTTTAGCGCGACGTGTACGTATTACGTCATCACTTCCTGCGATCTTTGTTCAAATGACGTAACGACGTGACGTATAGCTACATGTTATCGACGTGTAAACGACGCTCTACACGTAACGACAGAACGGGTAACTTCTTTGAAAAATTCCAGACTTGTCATTGATCAAACTTCCAGTTTTCCGTGTTAAAAAGCACGTTTAGGATTCTAACTTTCCTTGTGTCGAGGTTTTACGAATCTCAATGTATTTTTCTCGCAGACTAAACTGATTAAAAGAAGCAAGCTAAACATACTCCTTACTACATAGCTATACCTATACCTACTCCGATTTGTACGTGTAACAAAACGACGTCTTCGGATTGTGACGTCAAACTGTGACGTGTACATGTACGTCATACGTACACGTTGAAAGAACTTGTAACTAAACCTCTCTAATTACTTATAGATTCAGGTAGGTCTAATCTTTCTAGAAT
Source organism: Pinctada fucata (assembly GCA_028142955.1). Taxonomy (NCBI): domain Eukaryota; kingdom Metazoa; phylum Mollusca; class Bivalvia; order Pterioida; family Pteriidae; genus Pinctada; species Pinctada fucata. Next base: position 12,181,103 of record AP027110.1, on the reverse strand, counting down.
GTGACAAAGTATTTAAGCTTGAAATCTGATTTTATTTACAATTTACAGGTCATCATTTTGCTGTCACTAGGAAGAGGATGACTGGCATGAACCTTTGCCATGTTTGCAATGAAAATGTTATCTAGTTTAAGATAGCAGTAAGTACATTACAGTACGTACATGATACTTTGATGGGTTTTCGTAAGGGCTGTCACGGTTAACTGAAAATTTGGTTACCCTCGGTTCGTGCTTGGTCGGTTCGATTTGAATCGTACTTTACAGAGTTCGCTTTTGGTCTGTCTGTATGTCTGTCTGTTTGTCCGCAAAAACTTTAACCTTGGGCATAACTTTTGAATGGTAAGTGATAGGATTTTCATATTTCACATGTGCATTTCTTGTGGCAAGACCTTTCCATGGATACCAAAATTTTTGACCTTGTGACCTTGACCTTTGAGTTTGACCTACTTTTGAAAAATCTTTAACCTTGGGTGTAACTTTTGAATGTTAAGTGATAGGGCTTTCATATTTCACACGTGTATTCCTTGTGACAAGACCTTTCCATGGATACCAAAATTTTTGACCTTGTGACCTTGACCTTTGACCTACTTTTGAAAAACTTTTACCTTGGGCATAACTTTTGAATGGTAAGTGATAGGGCTTTCATATTTCACATGTGTATTCCTTGTGACAAGACATTTCCATGGATACCAAAATTTTTTACCTTGTGACCTTGGAGTTTGACCTACTTTTGAAAAACTTTAATCTTGGGCATAGCTTTTGAATGGTAAGTGATAGGGCTTTCATATTTCACATATGAATTCCATGTGGCAAGACTTTTCCATTGATACTTAATTTGACCTTGTGACCTTTACCTCAAATGTGAAACTACTTTTCATCAGTTTTACTGACAAAGATGCCAACGGGGGCATTCATGTTTCACAAACATAGGTTTTATTTATTATTTTTTTTTGGTTATACATGTATCAAGTTATGATTAATAAATAACAATTAGGGCTCACGATATGATATGTATTGCAACATTTACTCACGATATGATTCGAATCAGGATACAACATTTTTAGCTCGCTGGGACGAAAAAGTCCGGAGAGCTAATGCCATACCCTCATTGTCGTCGTCATATCTAGATATAAGATATGAAGGTATTTCTGTAATTCATCAGATATTTTATTAAAACAACAACAAATTAAGATCATTCATAATTTGAATGATTTGAGAAGTATGGTATTGACCAGAAAAAACAAAAACAAAACTCAGAGATAATCTTCGACGACTCGGCGTCGAGCATCGCCATGTTGATTTTTTAAAGATAAAACTAAATGCCGAAAACGAGCCATAAGTCAACCATACGGCCTCTTCGTGTATTGTGTATCGAACCGTCGTCAAGAACCACGGTGAATCGAGAACCGTGGTGAATCGTCACAGCCCTAATAACAATGAACACTCTATATCCACAAATTTTCGGCCACTTGGACTTTATCAAGTGGAAAAGCACGAATATAAAAGAATTCTACATAATATCCATAACTGCTGTGACTGAAAGATAATTGTTTTCTCATTATTCATAGTCTTTGATCTACTGTCCTGTTCACTAAATCCAGAGCACCCTGTTTTGGCGATTCTCTCTGAAGTATAATGTTGTCAACTTAAAAATTGATATCCAGTTTATCCAACTCTTTTAGTTTAACAGAAAATGCCTCCTTTTTGGTTGTGCATTGCTTAGTTAAAAATACGACGGAAAATATAATGTCTATGTGAATTTTCTATAGTAAAAACGACTAAAATGCATGATGCCGGACACCATGACGTCAATGTTTACCATTGTTTGTACAGAGAACAATATGGCGGCAGGCTGAAATTAACATGGGAATTTCCCGTAGACATTTTATTTTTCGTATGGCAGGTTAAATACAGTGGAAAAGGTGAGTTCATGCACATTTTCTGTGACGACTAAAGGAGTTCAATCTACGGAGACAATAAATATTTGGAACATTCCTAAGACGGCTGAGAAAATATACAAAACAGGGTGCTCTGTATTTAATGAACAGGACAGTAGATATGTACCTTGTATTTTGTTTGAACCCCTGACCCCATGGTCAGGGTCTTGGAAAATGGGTGTGGTCATTTTCCCCTATATAACTATATAGAGCACCAAACTCTATGAGCACCAATTCTCAATAAGTATAATTAGTAGAGACTAGAGAGTAATTATTTTCCATTACATCAATCATTTTCTGGTCTTGTATTTTGTTTTAGACCCTGATCCCCGGGGTCCTGGAAAATGGGTGTCACTTAGATTTATTTAAGCAAACAACCAGTAGAGCTTCAGTCTCATCAGAGAATTCTGGTATTTAATGATTATTGTTCTCTTGTATTGTTGCATGTATTTATAATTTGTTACTTTGCATTTATTTTCAGCATCTAAAGAAGATTCATGAGCTGATGCAATTAGTTCAGGGAAATTTAACCTCAGCACAATTTGTGTGGCAAGCAGACCAATATCATCAATAGTGACAAACTTTTGAAATGGTTACAAATTTGTAACATACTGACATTATGTGGATTTTTTACTTTGAAGTTATCAAATCAATTTTCAACACATGCATAATATAATCAATGTTGTTAAGGGACATATATCACATGTAAACAGAATTTAAGGAATTATATCTTGATCAATAGGAATTACCCGGTCTGTTGTCCATCTATCATACAATCATTTATGTTTTATAACTTTTAATCCCTTTCATAAATTTAGATAATACATGTATAGTCACAAAGTTGATGCCCAGAACCCAAGGATGTGTCATGTTCATATCTGGAAGGCCAAATTGAAGAGAAATGTTGAAATCTTGTCTCATTACTCTCTGATACCAAAATTTTGGCCTCGACTTTAGAGTTTGACCACCTTCTTTTTAAAACTAACCTTGGACATAACTTTTGAATGATTAGTTACAGGGCTTTCATTGTTCATTTGACAGTATATTTCTAGTGATAAGACCATTCTAAAAATTCCTAGTGATACCAATTGTCTTGACCTAGTGACCTTTGCCTGGAAGTTTTGCATACTTTTCAGACTACAGCTATTATTGTAGATGACAGAAGTACATTAATGTTTCATAAACATATATTGTTTTTCCTCTTCATGATTTTTGAAATTATGTCCAAGAATAGTGTCTTTTATTTTACTCAGATTTTGAAAATAGTTTTCACATCTAGACAAAATGGAAAAATAGGAAAATGATGTTAGGCTACTCTTTTCCTTTGTATGTGTTTCTTGCTACATTTTGATATATAAATCTATTACATGATTATTAATATAAAAATTAAATACTTGTTTCATTCTACATTATTTGGTCTTTTTTCAGTAACATAAGGCAATGTAGATGAAAAATAATTTGCTGATATCGAGATATTCTTGCTATTTGGGGATGCATTAAAAACTCGTTAACTTTTGAGTTTCTACATCAGTACATGGTTTTCAAAACCTTCTGCTGGTTTATTCTGTAATCACACTTGAAGCATTAGTTCCTCGCAATTTACACACTATGTAATCTTTAGAACACCAAGGTTACAAATAGTTTACGCTAGTTTCAACAAGATTACACATTTGGAAACTTTTATACACATGGTTTCCAAATGGTTTACGCAAGTCTAAACATGATATTGTAAGATTCCAAATGGTTTACGCAAGTCTGAACTTGATACTGAAAGATTCCAAATGGTTTACGCAAGACTGAACTTGATATAGTAAGATTCCAAATGGTTTACGCAAGACTCAAGTAAGATTCCAAATGGTTTACACAAGTCTGTACTTGATATTGTAAGATTCCAAATGGTTTATGCAAGACTGAACTTGATATTGTAAGATTCCAAATGGTTTACGCAAGACTCAAGTAAGATTCCAAATGGTTTACGCAAGACTGAACTTGATATAGTAAGATTCCAAATGGTTTACACACTGCTTAAACCAGTGTTTATTCAGATTCCAAATGGTTTACGCAAGTTTCAACAAGATTACACATTTGAAAACTTTTATAATGTCAGTTTCTATATGGTTTACGCTAGCCTGAACTTGATATTGAAAGATTCCAAATGGTTTACGCAATGCGTAAACTTGTGTTGATTAAGATTCCAAATAGTTTACGCATGTTTCCAAATGGTTTACGCAAGCAGAACCTTTATATCATAAAACGGCAATCAAGTTTACGCAAGGTAAAATATGCGTAAACTATCTGGAATCCTGAAGTTTCAGTTGATTACGCAAGTTGGTGCCTTTAAGTTTCAGTTGCGGAAACTTGATGGAAATTACAAGATTACGCTTGTGTAAACCATTTGGAATTTGAGCGGGTAGTCGGGTTACGCAAAGCGTAAACTTGAGTTTCAGCGACGGAATCCTTGCGTAAACTATATGGAAACTTAAGGTTTCCGCAAAGTTTCCATATAGTTTACGCATTGCGTAAACTTGTTTTTTCACCCAGTGTCAGGAGTGTAGCAAATGTGACACAAACATCTAGGATATCTAGCCAAAAATCTCTTATATTCGGGACAGTTATAATTATGGGAGGACTTCTTACAATATGTATTTTTAAGTACGTTTCTACAATAAAGACATTGAAAATACGGCTCGTCGTCGGCCGCATATTTGAAAATGGGAAGCGCACCGTGGCACTCCTCGCATATCTTCCTGGAATGCATACTGAAAAGAAGGTTTTAGAGTATTAGTTCTTGTTTTGTGACATCATCATCTTAGCTAGTTCAACGAAATTATTCATGATGACTTGATTTGGGTCTGGGGAGGTCTTAAGGGGGATACTTTCAGGAGGGGAAGTTTTAAGGGGGGAAGCCTCTTGGGTTTGCAAGAAACTCGCGTCTTTTCTTAAGACGGCGTCAATTTCCATTTGTTCCTCCTCGCGAATATTTTCGCCAGCGACTGGTACAGTTTCAGGTTTTATTTCTGTCGGTGGTATTTCGCGGCTTCGAAGTCGTCTTCTGAGTTCCATAAGAGGAATATCATCTTCGTCAGACGATCCTTCTCTTTCTTGTAGTCTATGTCTTATTGCGACGTCTTGCGGAGTCGGTTCATCAACATCACTTTCAGAATCAGAGTTTTCAGGAGGTACAAAGTAAGTTGTTTTCCTTAAGATGTTTCCTTCCGAGTCTCTGGAAACTTTCCATTCGTCAATTTTGGCCTGTCTAAGATGTCTCGCATGTGTCTTTGTTGTTGTTCCGTCAAGTTGATTTTTCACTTTGAAGGAGAGTGGTCCGGTTTGATCTATTATTCGGAAGTATGGTTTCCACTTGATGTCAAGTTTGTTGTTTCTTCGATGATTCCTGAGATAAACAGGGTCTCCGATTTGGAAGTTTTCTTCTTTGCTTTTCTTGTCAGCGTATTTCTTCTGCTTTTTCTTGGCTTCCTTCATGTTTCTGTGAACAAGAGTAAAGGCTTTGTGTTGTTGTTGAAGGGCAATCTGGTGTTGATCTTCACCCATGTATCGCTTTCTTGGCTTCAAGATGGTGTCCAATGGTAGTACAACGTCTCGGTTGTAAAGAAGAAAGTACGGAGAGAATTTAGATGATTCGTTGACGTGGAACCTGATTGCTGCTAGTGTCTGATTCAGGTATAAGTCCCATGTTTGAACATCTTCTTGAATTTTCTTAGACATAACGTCGTGAAGGGTACGGTGAAATCTTTCGACTTTTCCGTTTGCCTGAGGGCTGTAGTACGACGTCTTGATGTGGTGGATGTTCATGGCGTCTAAGGTTTCTTGGACTTTCTTGTTCACATTTTCCGTTCCGTTGTCTGAGACAATCTCGAGGGGACAACCAAATCTTGGGAAGATTTCTTCCAGGATAAGATGTACTATCCGGTCTGCTGATTTATCCGGGACAGCAAAGGCTTCTGGCCATCCTGAGTAGACGTCTATGAAGGAGACAATATATTTGTTTCCAGACATTGTTGTAGGATATGGTCCCGATAAGTCAAGTCCAATTTTGGCGAAAGGATAAGGTGGTATTTCTGTTTCCTTAATAGGTGGTCTTGACGTCTTCGAACTCCTTGTTTGGCACGTGACACATTTCTCTATGTGTGAATGTATCTTCTTGTACATGTTCGGGAAGAAGTACTTTAGACGGATAGAGTCGTACGTCTTGTCCAGTGCCATATGTCCAAGTTGGTCGTGGTATTGCTTGAGGACGACTGTCTCCATTTCTTGAGGTATACACAGTCTTAGCTTGGGGTCCTCTGAATCTGGTTGAGAAAGATAGTAAAGGAGTCCATTTCCATCTTCGAAGTAATGTGTTTGTTCTGCCTTTGTTGCCGTTCCTTTCTTCATCCTATTTCTGAGCTTTGTGATTTCTTGATCTTTTTCCTGTTCTTCCTTCATATCGAATTCCTCGGGTAAGTCAGAGACAGCTTTGGTGATCTCATTGTCATCTTGTACATGACAGCTTGCGAAGTCTCTGGGTATGAATTCATTGGAGTTGAGAGCTCCTATTTCAAGTGCTCTGTCATCTATGTCCGGTTCGTCTTCGCCTTTCTTAGACTTCGTAGTCATCTTTGATGTTTTGGGGTGCGGTATCCGGGATAGAAGATCAGCACAGTGGTTATCTTCTCCTTTTACGTACTCAATCTTACAGTTGTATCCTGCGATACTGAGTGCCCATAGCTGTATTTTCTTGTTCTGCATTGGAGAATCCAAAAGATACTTCAAGGGTTTATGGTCTGTCTTGATGGTAAACTGTGCTCCATGTAGGTAGTGGTCAAGTTTCTGAAGAGCGTAGTGTATCGCAAATCCTTCCTTTTCGATGGTTGACCACCTTGTCTGTGTGGGGTTAAGCTTGTGAGACAGAAAGTAGATTGGTTTTTCTTCTCCTTGGTCAGTTTCTTGGGTAAGACATGCTCCTATGCAGTTGTTACTTGCATCTGTATAAAGCACATAAGGCTTGTTGGTATCTGGGTAGGCTAGAAGGGGTACCACTGTAAGACTTTCTTTAAGGTAATCGAAGGCAGTTTGGCATTCCTCTGTCCACTTGAATCTTGCGTACTTCTTGGTCAAGGCGATAAGAGGTTCCGCTATTTTCGAGAAGTTTTGTACGAATCGCCTGTAGTAACTACACATTCCGATGAATCCTCTGATTTCTCTGACATTCTTAGGAGCTGGTAAGTTCTTGATTGCTTCAACTTTCTTAGGATCCGGAGATATGCCATCTTTGTTGATAACGAATCCGAGATATTCGGTCTCTTCTTTGAAGAAGGCGCATTTCTTAAGTTTGAGCTTAAGATTATGTTGTCGGAGTCGTTTGAACACCTCCTCTATGTGTTTCATGTGTTGTTTCGGGTCGTCTTGAGAAAAGATTAAGATGTCGTCCAGATAAGCCATTGCAAATCCTTCGCATCCTTGTAAGGCGATGTTCATGAGTTCTTGAAACACGGCTGGGGCATTACTGAGACCAAAGGGCATCCTATTGAACTCGAAAAGTCCGCGGTGGCAAGCAAAAGCTGTCTTTTCTTTGCTGCTATCGTCAAGGGTTACCTGTCAGGATCTTTTTTAACTCATTTGTGTCACACTTATGCCCTTTGCCGTGTGGAGCTCGTAAAAAAGTTCCCCGCGAGGGGTTTGACAGTAAGTGTTTTGAATATACTTCCCTGACATTGTCGCCATAGCACTTTCTATATAGACATAGCGTCAGACAGTGCATGAGTTTTATATATTTTCATTTCCATGCTTCATTAACATCGACGGCGGGTGCGGCTAGCCAACAGGGGATGCTTACTCCTCCCGCCCACCTGGTCCCACCTCTAGCATGCTAGGGGTCCGTCGATGTTAAATTGTGTGCTCTATTGTGAGTGCTGTTGAGATTATCGTCAGGATCTTTTTTAACTCATTTGTGTCACACTTATGCCCTTTGCCGTGTGGAGCTCGTAAAAAAGTTCCCCGCGAGGGGTTTGACAGTAAGTGTTTTGAATATACTTCCCTGACATTGTCGCCATAGCACTTTCTATATAGACATAGCGTCAGACAGTGCATGAGTTTTATATATTTTCATTTCCATGCTTCATTAACATCGACGGCGGGTGCGGCTAGCCAACAGGGGATGCTTACTCCTCCCGGGCACCTGGTCCCACCTCTAGCATGCTAGGGGTCCGTCGATGTTAAATTGTGTGCTCTATTGTGAGTGCTGTTGAGATTATCGTCAGGATCTTTTTTAACTCATTTGTGTCACACTTATGCCCTTTGCCGTGTGGAGCTCGTAAAAAAGTTCCCCGCGAGGGGTTTGACAGTAAGTGTTTTGAATATACTTCCCTGACATTGTCGCCATAGCACTTTCTATATAGACATAGCGTCAGACAGTGCATGAGTTTTATATATTTTCATTTCCATGCTTCATTAACATCGACGGCGGGTGCGGCTAGCCAACAGGGGATGCTTACTCCTCCCGGGCACCTGGTCCCACCTCTAGCATGCTAGGGGTCCGTCGATGTTAAATTGTGTGCTCTATTGTGAGTGCTGTTGAGATTATCGTCAGGATCTTTTTTAACTCATTTGTGTCACACTTATGCCCTTTGCCGTGTGGAGCTCGTAAAAAAGTTCCCCGCGAGGGGTTTGACAGTAAGTGTTTTGAATATACTTCCCTGACATTGTCGCCATAGCACTTTCTATATAGACATAGCGTCAGACAGTGCATGAGTTTTATATATTTTCATTTCCATGCTTCATTAACATCGACGGCGGGTGCGGCTAGCCAACAGGGGATGCTTACTCCTCCCGGGCACCTGGTCCCACCTCTAGCATGCTAGGGGTCCGTCGATGTTAAATTGTGTGCTCTATTGTGAGTGCTGTTGAGATTATCGTCAGGATCTTTTTTAACTCACTGCCAGTAGCCACTTCTCAAGTCCAAGGCGGTGAAATACTTTGCGTTTCCTATCAGGGATAAGATGTCGTCGATCAAAGGAAGTGGAAAAGAAATCGGTTTCACGATTTTGTTGAGGGTCCTAAAGTCGACGCACATCCTGTCACTGCCATCTTTCTTTCCTACCACTACTAAGGGAAACGCCCAGGGTGACTGAGATCTTTGGATCACCTTGGCTTCCAACATTTCGTCTATGGCTTTGTCAATGACTTTTCTTTTGTTCAAAGGGGTCCGGTATGGTTTGTTCTTGATAGGGGCATGGTCTCCAGTATCGATCTTCATTTGTACTGTCTTTGTTCCTCCAAGATCCGAGTCTTTCTTGGCGATAAGATCCTTGTTTTTCGTAAGGAGTTTGATGATTTCTTGTCTTTTGTCGTCAGGTACCACTAGTTCTTCAAAGTCGGTATTTGGTTCGTCAACTTCCATTGGTTCTTCCTTTCGAATTTCTGAGATTTCTTGAGTGGTCAAGGGTCTCGCCTTACCTACCACACTTCCTCTTTTAAGACGGTAGTATTTGTTCGTTTCGTTGACAATCATGACTGGTACCTTGAATGGTGATTTCACTGTATTCACTGTTTCTGTGAGTGTAAGTCCTGGGTCGTCTAAGATACACCCTGGGTCTATCCTTGTGACTTCAAGAAGTCTGGAGTCCGGTATTTTGAAGCCTTTTTGTAACTTAACATGACATATCTGCGCAGTATGCGGCTTAATAGTCGTCCTCTTGTTTAGTCTTAAGATTTGTGAAATATGAATGTCGTCTTCAAGTTTCACATAAGTGTTTCCTACACGTAACATTCCTAAGTCGAAGTAAAGTCGAACTCCATGTTCTTTGAGCTAATCTCGTCCTAATATAAAGTTTCTGTTGACGGTTTCTACCACTATAAATTTCTGTGACATTTGTACTCCGTTCATGCTGAAAGGTAATGTCACTTGTCCCGCTATCTGTATCGGTGCATTATTTACTGCGCGTAATCGTTTGACAACCGGTGTCAGTTTCGGCTTAGGTGATAATTGATTATATATTTTCCTACTCATAATTGAAACTTCAGCGCCAGTATCAATTAAAGTGCGGCATCGTAACTTGCCCACTTTTATGATACAAGAACTGGGGTTTCCTGCTAAATTAAGTTCTAAGACGGGTTTCTTGCTTTCATTTTCTTTCTTAAAGTCTTTAGTTTCACTTAATTTTCTTCTCTCTTCAACGGCTTCCTTTTGAAGAGAGCGTCTTAGTTTTCCTGATTATGTCGAGGGGCGGGGCCATGTTTCCATGGGAAGTGGGGCTGAGGGTAGAGATTTACTCTGTTTTTATCGGGGATTCTCCTGTTTGGGCAATTTCTTTTAAGGTGACCTATCATGTGGCAGATCCAACATTCTGCTCCTTTTATCCACTCCGGTATCTCCGGGGATCTTATTTGAGGGGGATTCTGTTAAGGGGCCTTGTTTTGTCGGGGAGCCGGGGTAGTCTTTTTAGGTTGCGGTTTAGGTGGGGGGCTTTCAGTTTTCTTAGGAGTCTTTTTAGTTTTGGGGGTTTTCTTTGCCTTGGGAGGGGGAACTACTTCGTTTTCGTCTGACTCATCGGAGTCGTCGTCAGAGCTGTCAACCGCTTTTACCCAATGTTTTTGTTTACTATAGATTTGTCCGGGGGACGGGCATTCACGAGCACGGTGTCCGGTACCGTTACATTTGAAAAAATTTTTTTTCTGAAATAGTCAATTTCCATGGGTTCTACTACTCCCGAGTTTTGATTATTTAACGCGTTTTGCGCATCACTTTGCCAAACAGTGGGGAAATTTACATTCTGAAAATTTTGTTGTGGGACACTTTGATTACAACCTACACCGAAATTTTGGCTTTGAATCAAATTTGGATTCGTGCCAGCCAACATCGAGGCATATTCTGAGTCTGATCTCAAATTGAATCGTTTTCTCAAATTTTGTTCTCTCATCGCGATCTCTTGCGCTTTCTCAAAAGTATCGGGGTTTTCTCTCAAGATTTTCATTCTGAGGTAGTCATAACATAGTCCATCACAGAAGATGTCGACTAGTTGCTTTTGTACTAACTGGTGTTCCCTTTCATCATAAGGAGTCGGGTATGCGTCTTCAGCGATTCTGAGAAGACGTTCTGAGTAAAGCTGAACGCTTTCTTCAGGCTTTTGTCTTATTCTACGCAGCACAGCCATTGCTTGCTGGGGGTCCGTTATTTCTGCAAACCGTTTTTGCAGTAGTTTCTTAAGATGGGGCCAAATAGGGGGATCGCCTTTCTTGTCAACTTCGTCTAAATATCTCTTAACGAAATCTGCTATTGACCCTGAACACGTCATGAGAACGATTCGCGGTATGTCATTACTGTCCAGTCGTGCCATTTGTGCATATCTTTCGATATCTTTGATCCACTGTTTGAATTTACTAGGATCACCTTCAAAAGTCCTGACAACTTGGAGAAGGGGGACCGAGATAGCGGTCTGAAGACCTTTTACTTGACCTGCCAACCATTTGACCATTTCATCTTCGTCTTTTGAACTAGGAAGTTTTTGTCTAACATCTTGTCTGACATCATCTAATGAGAAGTAAGACTGGGACTCTCCTGACTGGGAAGACTGGGGTAGCTGAGAAGATGGGGATACCTGAGAGTGTGGGGGTAACTGAGAAGACTGACTAGGTTGACCCAAGGAAGACATCTCATTACATAGTTGATCTACAGCTTCCGACATTCCTAACTTATCAGTTGACATATTTGGACAAAAATGGTCTTAGAAAAATCTATGGTCGTCGATAAGTACTTAGTAGAAGGAAAAGTGTGTCCTACCTTAGTTTCTTCTTCTTTGTCTTTAGAAACTTCTTCTGGCTGTCTTAGATCCAGGGAAGAAGGCACCAATAAAGATCCCTTGTAGTCCGGTGATCTTTGTTCCGCGTTGTGTTTTTACTGTCTGATTTCTCACAAAGAGAAAGTCACTTCAACTTTATAATAGTTTATTGTAAGTTCCAATAGTAAATGAATTAACAGCGTAAAGTACTAACAGAGACTAATGTGAGCTTAATCCTTAAACATGGTCTAACATGCCGAGACTAGGACTCGAATATATACTATTCAGTGGGAATTCCAGCATCTGGGCATCACGAGTGTCCCAAAATGATGATTAACTAAACATTCCCAATTTGGGGACCGAACTGTCAGAATCTGTCAAAAGCACCCGTCAAACTGGAGCCATTGCACAGAGACCGACAGCACTTAACATAGAGATATAAACTATTGTCACCCCATCACTCTAGGTGAGGACAGGTACATCCACCGATATACGAAATATCTGCAGCTGCATCCTATTAGATCATATCTACACTCATGATTGTCCGGTGCCAGCCAGCGTTAGCTGGATGGGACCGCTTATATGGAATATTACCAAAATTTGGCGTGATCGAATAATGAATTTCATGAGCCAAAGAAGATCCTGACGACAATCTCAACAGCACTCACAATAGAGCAGAAAATTAAACATCGACGGACCCCTAGCAAGCCAGAGGTGGGATCAGGTGCCCGGGAGGAGTAAGCATCCCCTGTTGGCTAGCCGCACCCGCCGTCGATGTTCATGAAGCATGGAAATGAAAATATATAGAATTCATGCACTGTCTGACGTTATGTCTATATAGAAAGTGCTATGGCGACAATGTCAGGGAAGTATATTCAAAACACTTACTGTCAAACCCCTCGCGGGGAACTTTTTCACGAGCTCCACACGGCAAAGGGCATAAGTGTGACACAAATGAGCCAAAGAAGATCCTGACGACAATCTCAACAGCACTCACAATAGAGCAGAAAATTAAACATCGACGGACCCCTAGCAAGCCAGAGGTGGGATCAGGTGCCCGGGAGGAGTAAGCATCCCCTGTTGGCTAGCCGCACCCGCCGTCGATGTTCATGAAGCATGGAAATGAAAATATATAGAATTCATGCACTGTCTGACGTTATGTCTATATAGAAAGTGCTATGGCGACAATGTCAGGGAAGTATATTCAAAACACTTACTGTCAAACCCCTCGCGGGGAACTTTTTCACGAGCTCCACACGGCAAAGGGCATAAGTGTGACACAAATGAGCCAAAGAAGATCCTGACGACAATCTCAACAGCACTCACAATAGAGCAGAAAATTAAACATCGACGGACCCCTAGCAAGCCAGAGGTGGGATCAGGTGCCCGGGAGGAGTAAGCATCCCCTGTTGGCTAGCCGCACCCGCCGTCGATGTTCATGAAGCATGGAAATGAAAATATATAGAATTCATGCACTGTCTGACGTTATGTCTATATAGAAAGTGCTATGGCGACAATGTCAGGGAAGTATATTCAAAACACTTACTGTCAAACCCCTCGCGGGGAACTTTTTCACTTTTTCATAACACATTGAAATAATGTGTTTCAAAATATACTTCAAAATTATCTTTCTTGGCCCAGAGTGGAAGTCTCTCTGTATAGTATGACAATTAATTAATATAATAAAAGTACACCAAGAAGTAATTAACTAATTAGCATTAATTAATAAACATAATTAATAATTATTGTGGGGGAGAGGTCATAGGGTTACAATATTTATGCAAAATAATTTGTACACATTAACACACGAACGGCGGCCTTACTATATCCCCTTGCAATAAACATTACAGAAGTACCCATCAGTTTTTCAGTCTCATAGTCGAGAAGGCAAGGCAAATCATTAGATTTTCCACAGGAACGGTTGCGAACCTCGAATTGAACAAAACTATGTTGGTGTTATAAACAAAATAAATCATGAGATTCTGATGTGTTTTTCTATATAGACATAACCTCAGACAGTACATGTATTTTATATATTGTTTTGATTTTCGTGCATGAACATCGATTGCGGATGCGGCTAGCCAAAAGGGGATGCTCGATTTCGTGCTCTATGGTGAATGCTGCTGAGATTATCGTCAGGATCTTCTTTAATTTATTTTTTTTACCGTAATGTTGAACCAATAAAACTTTATACTACTTATTAAATCTGTACGCTAAAATGTATTAAAGGGAATAACTTTAATAACTGGTGGTGCTTCATCCTTCTCTGACAACATTGTGAAAATTATTGTTTAATGGAGAAACGAGTGAGATTGCTAAAACACTGGATCATAGATTACTGTTACTTAGCCAGTGCCAAAGGAATTGCTTATATCAGTGGAAATTATACCATCAAGAACAACTAAGGTGCAAATCAATGTTGTACTGGTTGGAACTATAGTCTTCTTGTCTCTTACCACTGTTGAAATGAGATGCTCAGGATCCCCAAAAGGATCTTTTCCTTATCATCACAGGAAAAAATAGCTGAACCTATTCTATTATTTCATTAGTTACTATTGATAACTGTTGTTATGACGTATAAAATTCTGTCCTATGATCGTATGGAAACATGCTATGGATTTCAGACGCTGGCCGTTAATTAAAAAGCTTCAATTGTGAAGATCACATTTTTGGTGAATTTTATCAATAATTCATCTTTTTTTACTTATAGAAGTTGACACGTAGGAAGAAACAGCTAGAGGCTGACATAGCAGATGGTTGCTACGATGAAAAATCTGGACGAATATTATATTATGAGAGCACTGATAGATAAAGCAACGTCACCTGGAAGTAACGACGATGAAGATTATACGTGATAAAATTTTAAAACAAGAGTTAGAAATATGACATAACATATGTATCACGTGCAGTACACAAGATTTGAAGACGTTTCAGGGAGAAATATATTCTATATGAATTGTTTTAGTATTTTCCTTAAAAATTTGGTCAAGGAGGAGGTTAAAAGGTAAGACAATTTTGTACCAAAAGATGCGTTAAAAATACAGTTAGATTCTTTTAAATCGTCAGTCAAATTACAATGATACTATGAAACTTCTGGAGCATGAGTATTTCCCATCAGGAAAAAAGTTGCAAAGTCAAGGTAGACTAGATGGGAAAATATCTATGGAACTACAAGGGCATTCCAACGGAGGAAACATATTTTATACCGTGGGTATGATCCTAATGTCACCAGACGGACACTAGCCTTGGTACTTGACCAATCTACAGTCTTGTACAAGCGCATCCTTGAGACTTGCACTCTGACTGACTGTGACGACGGGACTCCATGACGGGCCCTGTCCAAACCTCTTTAGAGAAGACAGGGCCCCGACCACCTGTCCTCTCTGAATGTCAGTCGGACTCCTCGTGTGATTACATACATGAGCTCGCTACAGCCGGCAGAGCACGGACTGTATTACGCATGCCCTCTTTTTATATCCATTTACATATTCATCTGTGTCTATGGGGCCTCTGCGTTTCACGGTCTTGTTTGTGTGATGTCATCTTACAGTGAGGAGGTTGTTTTACACCACAATTGTACGTTCTTCGAGACCTCTGGGTAATTGGAGAAGTGAGAGGGTTGTGCGCACGTAATCCAGGATAACCATACCATTTGCTACTTGCGTGACAGATGGCCGTCCAAAGTCGGCACCGGTTATCCATTGGTCTCGTCGGTTTATGTGTAGTCTTTTGTGTTTGATGTTTACATGTCGTGTGTCTCTTTTCCGTCTCATGCTGTACTCGTCTTTTGTGTTTTTGCATCGGGTGTTTTGGTGTTTTACTGTTGATGCTGCCACGGGGTCTTGTTGGAGATCTCCTCCCTTCTTTTTTTATCACCGCAGGAGACTGGGAAGACTCTCAAAATATACAGAAGGCTAGATTGTATCTGCTAACAAAAAACGGTATTTCTTAGTTTAATTATTCATGGTTTTAATGGTTCATGGTTCTACCGAATTGAAGCGGCAGGTGTTGCATGCAAGCAGGAGATGCTTTCTCGTCCTGGGCACCTGGTCTTTTCATGTGGTGGAGGTTTTTGTTTGTTTGCATTGCATTACATTCTATGTTAAACGTCTTTAAATTCAATAGCATCATTTAAAACCTGATAAATTTACAGCATGGACCAGACATGCACGTTTCGGGTACTAAACCCTCGTCAGTGATCCTCAGTCTAAATAATGTAATATGGCCAAAAAGTATGAAAATTATTGTCCAAAATGTATCAAAAGACGTAGCAGAATGGATGGGATATGATGCTACAGGACCATGTTATATAATATATCAGTCTTTCCCAAAACCATCGGTCCGCCGGTCCTTACAAACAAAATTATGTTCGGACCGATGCTTTCCTCTCTGTAGTTGGTCTGAATGACCGAAGCCTTCTGGTGCATTTTTTCTCGGACCCTCGTGAGAAATTGTCACACTCTGTAAACTTATCATGATCTTGTAATGATCTTATGATAAGATAAGATCATTACAAGATCTTATCATGATCTTGTCACACTCTTGTAAACTTATCATGATCTTTGTTTTAATGCGTTTAAGAAAACTTTATCGACAAGTAGTCGTAGGTTGTTCGGGCCTGGGCTGCTACTATGTTGCCGATGTTGGATTAAGTTTGAATATTTTTTTCGGACAGTTTTTGACCTATGTGTTTCTGAAAGTTTAACATACAATTTTACATTATATTATATATTACAATGCCATGCAATTGAGACTGTGACCTTGATCTTGAATCAATCATTTATGACTTTGATCTTGACTTTAAAATTAGCTGCATCTCTTGAATAAGAAAAGGTATACTACTTCACTGGTAGACTCCTCATACAATAACAATATGGTAGATAAAGTATTCATCAAAAAGAACTAGTACTTCTCAATCCCGCCATACAGTCTTTAGCAGTTTAGGGTTTATTTGTGATAATTCAATTTTGATGGGAATGTTTAATTTATTTACAAGGCAGTATTAATGGATGTAAAATGCTTCATTTCACACCAACACAATACTTATATTAGCATGATTATCAGTGGCAAATCAAGGGGGTTACCATGGAGAAGGGGGGGAAACTAAAGTTAAAGCGGAAATGTGCAATGACCATCTGTCTGGTGGTCACACTTTCATATACATGTATTTGGGTAGAATTTAAGTTCAATCATTTGTAAACCAGAGATAAATCTACTATTTGATCTAAATGGGTCCTATGGACCCGATGAAATTTGACCAATGGGTCCCGAGTCAAAACAATGGGTCCCAGCAGAATTTTATGGGTCCTAAGTACCATAAACCGTCTTTTTTTCGCGGCGTCTTAAGTTCGAAAATACAAGTGATATGAATGGCTTGTGGCGTTATGTCCGCGAGATCATTTTGTTCCAGAACAAAATTATTAGAAATAAAACGTCTGTCTCCAAAACCTCAATCTAATAGTCAAATTTGCCGAATTATTGTGTATTTAGTTGCTTTATGCGGACGTGATCAATCTATTGTAATGTTTTAAAAAACGGACAAAATACGGGACATAAACACGATATACAGCTAATACGCTTCCAGTTTCTCCACTTTAAAAGTTTTATGTAAACCATGAACTAAGGGGACGCATTATACTAAAGCTAATAATGCGTACAATGGGATGCAGGGATCGGGAATCAATGGGTCCTGGGTTATTTTTATGCGTCAGAGACGTAGGACGTAGAGGTAGATTAATCCCTGGTAAACCAATGATTTGCTTATCTTCCTCTTATGTTACTGAGCCATGCCTCTGATAAAGAACTTCTATGCACCAATAGGGGCGGATACAGGATTTGAGTTAAGATGGGGCATGGAATATATCAAGAGTCCTCCACCACACAACATAGAAATAATCTGACAATGAATTACAATACTTTAATGTATTTTTAGTCAATTTTAATAAGAAAGGAGGCATAAATTGTATGAAATATGATGCATCTGGCGAGCAGAGCGAGCCAGCCAATTTCTTTCAATTCTTAATTTATGAGGGGAAACTCAACACACAATGAAGGTCAAGGTCTCATCCTTTGGGTCAAACAGATGGTAGGTAACATAAGCTAGTTTGATATACCATTTTCAATATTAAAATATATGTTCCAATCGATACATGTAGTACAAATTTTATTGTACTAGACATGTTTTTTTAGATAATGAAACCTTATCAATACATGTATATACAAGATATCATACAGCTTTAATATATCACATGTGGATTACCTACATGACAATGTGACTATTGTCCTTTGCCTTGAAGTTTGACCTACTAAAATGAAAATACATTTTAGGGATATCTCAATCATCTTTACAGATGCTGATATTTTAAAAATAAATTATACCCCCATGCAAACAGAGTTTGGGGGATGGGGATATATAGGAAACACCCTGTCTGTCTGTACGGTTAAGAATTTCTTCAGGTACGAGGGCTGTTCGTTAAATTCGTAGACAAGTTAAATTAATCTTTTATCCTTGTCGTTAATTATTTTGTTTATATAGTGATTAATTCCTTAAGATTGTATATTTTTATTGTGCAAAACTCAGAGCAATTGGTCCATAAGCAAAGAAATACGGTGTTTTTCTTTAGGATTCACTTCGGACAACGGCGCAGTAAATGGTGTCCAAAACGACGCTACGCAAATTACGGAGTCATTAGCAATTTTCTGTTGTTGTTCTGTGTCTTTAAATTTGAAATCATATTAAGGGAAAAGTCGATTATTTTATTTCAATCGGTTCAAAAATAAACCATACAGATTAGATAAAGGCAATTATGCGCTAGAATTATTCCCCGGTCCTTTCTATCTGTTCACAGACGATGCATAAAAAATGTCATTTCAGAACGTTTTGATCTTTCAGGATGTTCAAACCATTCTCTTTGAATGAATTTTCATCACTTTTTTATCTTCGTTGCAAAATGTATGCATACTGACGTGCGCTCGAAACATTTTTCTTGCAATCCATAGTTATGTGTACCATCTGCGAAATGTATAAGATCTTTTGTGGAATTTGTATATGCTTGGATAATGATTCCACGTCGTTTGAAAATTGTAGGGAAACGTCATATTTACCACTCTTACGTCTTGATGGCGCTTCTTGTAATACTGATATCTAAATACCAACGTATCGTAACAAGCTCAAATTTCAGTGTGACAACTTTCAAATACTGTAAAACAATAAAGTATTTACATTCACTTTCTCTGCGTCCGAATTTAGAAATGATAAAGCTATCATCTGCGTGTGCACAAATCTTAATATCTCAATTTTCGTTTTGCGCCGCTAAACGTCACGACACATAATTAAATACAATCATTTAAATGACAGAATATTTCAATAACCTTGGTATTTTTAAGATTGATTGCAATAAACCTCATGAATGTTTGGTAAGAAAATTGTACACTTACTCTCACGCATTTCTGAATTATTGCGGTTGTCTACGAACTTTTCGAACAACCCTCGTATAAGTGATAGGGCTTTTTAAAATATTTCATACATATATTCGTCATATCAAATACTACATTTTGATTCCAAGACATTTTACCTAGTGACCTTGACCTTGAACTTTTACATTTGAGTTATATTTTGGTTAAGAAGTTCTCAAAGCATACATTTTTAGTCCCCTACCGGAAATGCGAAGGGGGACACTTAGTTTTCTCTCGGTCTGTATGTCCATCTGTCGGATTATCAGTTTTCCGGACTTTTTTCTACAACGGATGGAGATATTCAGATGAAATTTGATTAATTTATTAATTTTCAAGGAAACTGTCTCTTTAATTCAATATCAGTTACAAATTCTTCTAATAAATACAATGTATAATAGTATAACACCCCCCTCACTTATTACATATTCACTTAACCATGGATCACTGAAGGCATTTTGGCCTACGAAAGGGGATTTCTGGAACATCATTCTCCCAAAGTCAACATAGATTCCCCTGGTTTCGAAATTTTCTAAAGGAAAGGTTGTTTCCTTTATAAATTTATCCCACTCCTTGTTAATGTCCCCTCTTTTCAACAGATTTTTTATCAGTGGGGAGTACGTAGTTACATGTGTAAATGAGTAGAGAGTACGTAAGTACATGTGTAAATGATCATGTTGTGGCCTTTTATAAAGGTATGATAATACTGTGGCCTTCTGCTGCAAAACCCCTCATTTTTGACCTCATGTGTGCTATTTTCGCGTCAGAACAACTCTTTCAAATTTGGGCTTGGACATAATCATAGCTCAAAATTATAATAACTGGGACAGATTGATGCAGGAAAAAAAATTAAGTTAATATTTAAACATGTATTCTGTGACTTTCACAATAAAAGAAGTGATTGCTTATATTTGGAGACGTTTAACATTCAAAAGGGACCCTACTGCGATTTCTTCTAACCTCTGAAGACATCCATCGTTTGTACCACTTGTTGAGGGTACATGAAGCCAAGTTCGATTAACTTCGATTGATCGTTTCTTCTGTCGCCTGAACGAAGCCTCGTTTTTGCACTTTATCGATTTGACATCATATAAATTTTTGCTCTTTCAAAAACTTGTCATTCCATTCAAAACTACCATCGAAATTAAAGGAGAGATATTAACATCTTAGCACTATCCCTCCAGTGTTATTTTGAACATAGATTTTATTTGGTCGTGCTACTGAATCGACCTAACAGGAAATTCGGAGCCCCGCACTCTCTGTAAAGTAAATGTACAAATCTAAATTCAAAACATTAAAGAGGGCGCGCTACTAAATTGTATTTGTAGGCTCCGCTGGAAGCATCACTATTCAAAACACGTGTCTTGTGAAGAAACATTGCTTTGAAAGCTCTGCAGGATCATATCTTATCCCCCTGCACGTCTTTCGGTGTTTGTGTCGAAGAAGGAAGCATAGCGAAACGTAGGGATCACTTTGTCCATCACACTTTGATGTCTGTCACACCCTATATAAATGATTCCGAAGTGTCGCTATGTTCATGCATTCCTTGGAATGATTTCCAATATAGTATTGTTTTGATTTACGATTACTGACAAGGATTCTGTACCCAAACCATGCATGTCTGGTTCATGCTGAAAATTGATCTATTCTAAGGTGATGCAATTTGATTTTAAGACATTAAAAGTTACAAAGGTCATGCCCCCAAATACTTTTTTTAGAAAATCGTCACAAGAAACATGGTTTATTGCTTCATATAGAAACACCTTAAGGATGTAGTTCAAAGTTGAAGTAACAAATAGATATATGCATTACATATCAAAACATTCTTCTTCATTTCTGAATCGGAATAGCACAAGTTGAAGCTTCTGTAAAAAATCACAGTCCCGAGTCAAGGTTATTTATTTTAAAATAGGCGATGATCTCAAACGAAAGGGCTTGTCACAAGATATCTACGAATTAAATACCTTTCTTTCATAAATAGTAATAGGAGATACAAATACCTAACCCTACAACATGTTTGTCGTGTTTGAAGGAACGGTTTTCCAGCAGGTAGTAGATATCCCCATGGGTACCTATTGCGCCCCACTGCTTACGTACTTATCTCTATATGCATACGAAGCTGACTTCATCCAGACCTTGCTCTCGACTGGGCGAAAGAACCTTACATCTCAGTTCAGTTTTACATTCAGATACATAGATGATGTAATGTCCATCAATACACTTTAAGGATCATCTACATGAAATCTATTCCCCTTTATAAAGTAGAGATCAAGGACTCATCCGAGAGTGACAGGTCCGCTTCGTACTTTGATATACTTATATCTTTCGACGTAAACGGCCATTTGAACACCTCAATGTATGACAAGCATGCCGACTTCAGCTTAACTAACTACCCTTTCATTCCGTCTTATCTTCCTCAAGACGTTTTTGTTTCTCAACTGATACGGTACGCCAGGGCATGTTCCAAATATTAATATTACCTCATTAGAACCAGACGGCTTGTAAGTAAACTACTTGTTCAGGGTTATATTACACAACGGTGAAATCTTCATAACAGAAGTTCTTTGGTCGCTACTGGGATATAATAAAAGTATATCAGATCCCCCTTTCTAGAAAAAAGTTTCCATTTAGCTAAATCTACGGGTTTAGCATAAAATCAGGAGACGTTGACTCTCCCCGTGCACTTTGTCTCACTTTCGGAATGTTGTTCAATCCCGGGGTTGCAATCGTTCCGAATTCTCACTATGTTGCCTTGCCTTCTCGACTTTGAGACAGAATAACTGATGGGTACTTCTTTGATGTTTACCACATGTCAACACTAGGGAAGAAAGGATGGGATCTCCAACAAAACTTAGTCGCAGCACCAACAGGAAACCCTCAAACACACAAAGAGGACATAAATAGAAAGATACACAATGGTACAGGGAATGAAAAATCACAGAGAAACATCAAACACAAATTACTACACATAAACCAACGAGACCAATGGGTAAACGGTGCCGACTTAGGACAGTCATAGCGGACAGTGTGGTTATCCTGGATTACGTGCGCACAACCTTCCCAATTTTCTGATTACCAAGAGCAACCAAGACGACCATCGAAACAAAAAAGGTCACCTGTAAATATATAGACCAAGTAGTGTGCAAATAGGGGGTACAGGACAGGTATCATGATATCATGCATTCCTTTAATCAAACATGGTATCATGCATTTTAAGCATACCAACTACAATCCTACATACTAACTCTCAGCAGACGTCAACGAAGTGATCGTACGTCCTTCTTATTCTGGCGCAATTTCTATTAACTGATCAGGTATGTCTACACAGGGATTATATTGATCACAGTCCTGTATAATCCTCACATCTTACATTCCATGTAACATAAGTGCTAGAAATTATATTGTGGCCTTTTCTTGATAAAAATATTCACAACTTAGCTTGAAAAAAAAAAAAAAAACATTTTTGTTCAGTCTCTTCAGTAGGGCGGCCAAGAGCAATTTGCACGTGCGGCAACCGTTGCTAAGGCTCGCGCATGAATATGCGTTCGAGCTAGCGTCGCCGTTACTAGGCACTTTTTGTCCGAAAGTTAGTCGCATGAAAAAGCTGATTTCAACGATTTCGTGCGATGACATAATTGATATTGACCGTGGTTATTTTCTGTAAGATTAAAGATTTCTTGAACAGATAAAAAGTACATCATTGTTATCGTCTATTTGGTGAAATCTGACTGACGAACTTACGATCTCTCCACGGCCATAAGATTTTTCAGACACCTTTCATGAAAAGATGTCATGATTACAGAAAAAATCGGAAAAACACATTTTTTATTTTTTTATATGTTGTAGAGAAATTATTCATAAACAACATACTCAAATTTCGTGAAATTCTATGAGGGACCATTTTTTTTGTACCTAATTCTTCTAAACTGACCCCTCTCTTTTCTATCGTCAAAGTTTCGATACCGACGATCAGCTGATCGCCTCAATAATTGATTTCGTTTTCAAAGGGAATTTCCTGTGAATTCTACATATAAGCTGGATGGTTTCAATCAGTATATGCTCATTTAAACTGTTGATTTGAAAAATAATGACTGCTTTCCTTTACATTCCACATCTTCGATAGCGTAATTTTCGAATTTCCTCTGATCACAAAAGAAGCACCATTTTGCACTTGTAGCTCTACAGTACAACACTTTGCAAAGAATTTCTTCCACGTTTTGGATAATTTTTAACCATTCATTAGAAAATACGAATCATAATTACATTTTGTATGTCTAAACATGTAATAAGCACAAAAAAAACTTTTTATCTTTTAATATTTAGATATCATTTTTTTTTTCTTTACTGACTTTAGCATAAATTTTCAAGTTATCTGATTTTTTTCACATATATTTGATTCAGAAATGAAAAAAGAATAGAAAACTTGACATTTACATTGTTCCAACTGATCATGTTTAATATGTATTTGAATTGACAGTTCACTATTTATCACTAAAGGAGAAGGGCCACTAACCATCAAAATCGGCCCTCTTGCCGTTTTTGAAGAAAATTTACGTACATATAATACAGCATTTCTAGTTTCTAAAAATGTAAGTTTTATGAAAATCTGACAAAAGGTAAGCGTTTCATGACCCGGCGAAGTTGGCATTGTGAAACTTTAAAATGCGCTTTCTTTCACCATGACGTCATGACGTAAAATGATAATTTACAACAACAGATTTTAACCGAAAACTCTACACTAAAAGTATTGTTGAAGTCAAATTAATTCAGAGGATAAAGTTGATACATATAATGTTTTAAAGAATATATTTGGATTTCAGTGTTAAATAAATCGGGAAAAGATATCCGAGAGATATCAGAAGCATCTGAATCGCAATGAAACTGCATCTTTGCTCTCAAATGACGTCGCGTCAAATTATTCATCTTTGAATTCTAGATTCTTATGGAAAGCGGTTACATATATACACATTTGACACATGCACCTTTTCTGAAGGGGAAGGGGCAGGGATCTCGATAAACTGTTGAATTTGAAGACGTTTAACATTTAAAGTAGGTGGATACTCTGAAGGAAGATAGAGCAAGTGACCATATTTCGCCGCATTTTTCGTATATTTTCGGGGAATTTTCAATACTTGGTGGCCGATTCAATAGTTGGTTTTGCTAAAATTTAATTTAACTCCATTCTCGATCGAAATACTAGAAAAATTATATATTATGTTACTGATTTCATTGTTTCCTAATAAAACGTCAAAATATTTCGTTTCCATGTTTTCGGGGGTGACCATATTTCGCCGTTTTTGCTAATAAGTATCCATTATGCACATAAAACAGACAAAATTGTGACTTTCTTTTCAGGAATTTTTTCGTCGCCACTACTTGTAAGAGATGATGCCAAATAAAATGTTTTCTTCGATTGGTTTTTGTAAAAAAAAATTGGATGTTTACGTCTAAAATTTAGTGATGCAATTAATTTTTCCTCATTTTAAGGTATTTTTCGTCACATTTGAGTGCAGGAGATGTCACATTATATCAAAACATGGTTTCAATGGTCATTTTTGATAGGATATAGAAAAATTAGCTTGACAAACAATTCCAATAACCAACGAGAAGCAATTAACCATGAAATGGCGAAACATGGTCACCGGCGAAATATGGTCCTTGCTCTACATAGAAAAAGAAAATTCTTGATTTTGACATTTTAATGCCTTTACAATAGAAAGTAGGCGACGGCTTTTCTCACAGTAGGCGGTGACTCTTCGCTAGCTTCCAGCTTATGAGGAGGGGGTCATTATATACGTTTCAGAATAAGCAAGACTTGTTAGAATTTTCTTTGACTTGAATGAGATCAGGTTACATGTCCAAATCAGATTTAGGAGCGGATCCAGAAACTCATGCAACTTTTTATTTGGATGAATTGCAACACAATGCAGAAGGACTGAGAGTCCGGACGGGAACTTATATCGTCAATGTTTTTGTATAGACTGCTCTTACACTATTTAAAAACGCAATAATTATCTGAAAAATTCAAAACAATGCAATTTAGGACAAAGGAGAGGGTAAGGTTCATTACGCATGCGCGTGACCAAATTTTGAAAAAAAAAGGGGAGAAACTCAAAGGGCAAGCTGTAAGCGACTGTGATCGTCATTTTTTTTTTGCCGAGAGGGCTTCACAGGAAGTTGAGAGAGAGGGATAGAGATCCATCACATAAGAATTATTCTATATACATCTTTTTCGTTAAGTTGTTCAAATTCAAAATATAATGCCCTTATTAAAAATAAGTCTCAAATCCTCTTCCTCCTTTTACCTCATTTTCACCCATCCTAAAACATAATGGACCTACATGTAGCTAGGGTGTTTTCGATGTCGACGCCTAGACGCCAACGACAGGAGCGGACCCAGGGACACATTCTTTTTTATGAGGATGACTTGTAAAGTCCAAGTAAGGGACAATATGGAAGAAAGTTTCCCTCTTTCATTGTTTGGGGATAGGGGATCGGTCAGAGAAAATTTTGAGAAAGTGAAGCAAATTGGTGGCTCTTGAGCGTATTTGAGCCGCATTTAAAAGGGATCAAGAGCACGAAACGTATCTAAGATAAAGGAAATATCCTATATGCCGATATGAACATAAAATTAATGCTGTATTATTTTTTAAATTCACGCACGCTTATGTACAGCCCTACATCTGTCCCAATCGACCGTGCGCACATTGTAGCGCGAATTTCTACGCCTGAGAAAATTAAGAAAAAAAATTCAAAACGATCATTATTGCTTGTTTTTGGGATATATCACTGATATCACTTTTGTTATTCATTACGTCCTTTAATAGCCATTCTCTGTAAGGACCAAAATCGTTCGGCACGGCATGTCATTGATTTTGATGATTTTCGGTATAATGGGTAAATATTAAGTGCTGACCATGAAAATAACACTTTTCAGCCAATGTGACCCCTGGTTGCCATGGTAACGATGTCATTCTATTTATAGCACATTTGGGACCATGAAATAAGCCAGCTCTGGAGACTTCGTTGCCATGGATACCACTGTAACAGCTTGTTCATCTTTATATAATCTATTCTTCCTTACTTCCATTCTTACTTAGTACACTTAGATATGTGATATTTATTGCAGGAAGCTTATTGTATTAAGCCAAAATAAGTCAAAATGAAGCGAAAAATAGAGATGAAAATAAGGGGCAATTTAGTGTGTTTTTGACCATTTTCAATCTTAAATATCACAAAAGGCACCAACAGGAGACTAGTAATTTTCAACAATGGAAATGTATGTTGATTGACAAATGAAATTAACGAAAAATTGGAGTGGGTATTTAAGAGTTTTACCTAAATTCTGTCGTCAAAGACCGTTGCCATGGCAACATTATACCTTTTTGCTTCTTTCATATCATCTTTGAAATTGATTTTATTCCTCTTTAGAGTAACATAAGATTGTCAAAATGTATGCATGTATAGATATGACTTAAATCTTTTACATAAGAACAATTAAAATGTTCAAGGTCATAGGCTTGATGTTCAAGGTCATTTATACTTTGAGATTCAAATTTTGCATAAAATATTGATTTTTTTAATATTTTTGTTACCGATTTTAGTGATTTATTTATTTAAATATTTTCATAGGTCATTTATATTATGAAAGCACATGAACATAAGAAAGACAAATCTTAGAATTTATTGAATTGTAGCAATTCAATAGGAAAATATTTTTCCGTCAAAAAACAAGAAAAATACAGATTTCGTCCCTTTTTTATCAAAATACTCACCAAGAATTTAGATATTTGAAGATGTGAAGAAACGTAATCAATAGCTCTAAGAAATAAGTGGTACATTTATCATTTTATGGCAAATAACTGTTAAGTTCAATATTTCAAGGTTTCTAAAATATTGACACCTTCATTTTATGAAAAATCAGGATTTTTCGTCAAATCTGGTCACTTAAAGTTTAATGACCTTGAAAATTCAGTGGGTGACCTTGAAATATTTTCAAGGTCATTTTTATATCAAAACGCCTCTGATAGATGTATACATGAACTTCTGTTCCAATATCATGCGTAGATAGTTTGATAGAGGTTGTGTTTAAATTCATTGTATTGAAACCTTTCAGCCGATTGTTGCCATAGCAACTAAATTTGATGCTGCTTTGCATATAAAAAGACAAATTAGCCCAATTAATTTTTTATATTCATGTAGAGTTCAAAGATGATACTAATTGGATAACTAGAATTTGGACTTCAAAAATTGGTGCTTTTATGAAATTTTCAACCTTGTAAAACAGTAAAAACATGCAAGAAAGGGTCTTTGAGTGCCCAAAACAAAGCCTTTTGATACCCTGTTTTGGCCCAATTTTTCATCTTGTATACATAAGGCATCCGAGATGAATGTAAAAAACTTTACAAATATGCATGATAATAAGGATTAAAAGAAAATAATCAAAGCAAATAAAGATTTAAAATGTACCTGTTTCCATGGTAACGAAGCCTACAAATATGCCTTATCCTATAGATTTTCCCGATTTTTGAAACTTCAGACACGGTTACCATGGCAACGACATACTTTTTGAAAAAACTGGGGTTGATTTACATACTAGTACTACATATTGAACTTCCATACCAAAAATCTCAAAAATCCATGACATGCCGTGCCAACATGTTTTGAAATTCTTTGGTTCTTACAGAGAATTGCTGTTAAATAGACGCCACAATTTTGTGGGAATGGCGGGGTCTATTTATCTCTTCTCCCTTCTTTTTTTGCGAAAATAATGAGGACGTTTTTGCGTACAAATGTACGCCTGGCTACGCCCGTGAAATCTCCGTCTTCATGTCTACATGGATATACTCTCTACGAAAGCAAACAGGAAATAAGTTTAATAGGAGCTTGAAACCAAAAAAAATAAATAAATAAAAACAAAAACACAAACACAAACAAAACATAAATGAATAAACAAATAAATAAATAAATAAATAAATAAACAAACAAACAAATAAATAAATAAATAAATAAAAGATGAAAAGAAAATGAAATAAAACTAGTAACTCCGAGTCGAGCGAGAAAACCCTCTTTCCACCCAGCATTCAACTTTCGACAAGGAAGATTAATCCCATGATTTGCTTATTTTCATTTGTTTTCCTTACACACCTGTGAAATCATCGAAATGAAATCAATTAAAGAAGCTTATGAAATTATGTGCTGAAAAAAATCAACAATGTAACATTATTGTGTAATGGTCAAGCATTATTCATCGACCTTTTCTTTTCATGTCGCCTGAAACGCAAGAGCGACATAAAGAGATCACTTTGCACGCGGCGTCCGTCTGTCTGTAGGTCATACTTTCATATACATGTATTTCGCTAGAACAAATAAACTTGATACACATCAGGCATCTTTTACATTTTGCAGGAATTGTATAGCATGATGAAACTCGGCATCCAATGAAGGTCAAGGTCACTTTAAAGTTCAAGTTCACGTACTGAGGGAGAGGCCGTCTATAATGTTGGTATATTTTTTGCCCAATCCCACTTTCATGTTTCGGAAAATAAAACATGTTTAAACTAAATTTAGAATCAAACATACAACAAGCAACATACCTGTACTTGAACAATACTTGCTAGTATATAGACTGACCTGTCATGCTTTACTGGTAACAGTTTTGCCCCCCCCCCCCCCTCCCCCCAATTGTGCTTTTACGCAAATATTCATTTCTAGTTAAAAATCAGAGGGAAAGAAAAACATAAACGGCGTGTTTAAAAACAGAGAGGCCAACATTTTTTGGACTTTATGTGTTTATTGTAATTCATGATATAAACACACATCCCTATGGGGAGGATTCATTCCGTAAACGGAGGCGTTTAAAATTTTGACATTCCAGTTCAATTATATGAACGTCATTCAACTCACTCGTTCTCGATAATGTATGAAGTATTATTTATAATGGATACATCTTTAAAACAAAGCAGGGTTGAAATTAAAATTAACTCGCTCAAAGTTTCCAAATAAAGACATTTTGTTTGATATTATTAACATTTCGCTGCAAAGTACGAAAATTAAAAAAAAAATGAAGAAAAATCCTTATAATCAAAGATAATTAAAGATACCAAACTTTTGATATATCTTACCCAATATATTGTTTAATCGTTAAACTTAAATTTTCTTTCCCGGTTTCATCAATACAAAACTTGTCAAAATCCGCCAAGAAACAAATTAGAGGAATTTGTACACCGAAACTACAGAAGGACACGCAGCGATCGGTAAAAAGACTCCTGTGGTTCCTACTTCAACCAGAGGGTAAAAAGTAAAATATCGTAACATTTTAAAGGTTTTCATATAGAGCACAAGTAGGTACGTAGATGAAAATTCGTTTATATTGAGAATATGTCAAAATTGTTAATCTAAAATAAAAATTAGGAACGTACCCGCCTGTGTTGTTAGCGAAAAACTGCAAAGAATGTATGAAAATTAACGAAAAATACGGATATTACCGTACCGTCACCAGTTTCTGACGTCATAAATGACGTCATGGAACGCACAGGTTCCCAAACTTTTTACAGTTGACAAATACCGATGTTGGTAGGTAGATTTACATCAAAATGATTCAAAATTATATCTTTTTAAAAAGTCACTAAATACAGGGCCGTTAATCACGGTTAGTGGACCTTCTCCTTTGTTGTCTCCTATCCCCAGCCCAATGAAAGGAATGAATTTTCACTGCAAAATCTGTTTTTTCTCGATTCAGGCTGCAGATGATGATGCATTCAAATGAAAGTAAAAATTCTGGAAACTGTAGTGTAATGTTAATCCAACACTTTGAAAGAAATACACTTCTTTGCTACACTTAAATGCGCTTTTCTTTCACATGACCATGGCATGAACCTGAAAACAAAATAAAAAGAATTGTTTAATATTGAAAAAGATATATACAATGAATGAATGAATGAATGAATGAATGAATGAATTTTAAAGAAAATTAATTCCAATATGTTTTTAAACTAAATCAATACATACTGCATCTAAATGGATGAATTCAAATGAATGAATGCTTTAATTTCAAAAACAACGAATCCATCAATGCATTGTAATGTTTATATTTGAAGCTTCATTCATTAATATAAATTTCTTTCAATTTGAAGAAGAACATAGATCTATATTTAATGATTTAACTTTTCAATAAATGAAAATCTCAAAATTGATTTAATTGACATATATTATCAATTTCAAAAAAATGAGGGATTTTTGTGTATCCGAAACATTTTCTTTGACAATTTTGTCATAATTGCATAATTTCACTTATGCTTAATTGTTACAGTGCGTTACTGTACCATAAACAGATAAATAATTTTACAGACATGTGCATTTTCTGTACAGTACTGTACACATTCAATGTACATATAAGAATGTAAATGCTACAGTTGATACCTAAGGCTAATATTAAGCTATATGTAGTATTGTACATTATACTTACGAAGAAGGAGGCGATTCTGGACTGGAATCATGAAAATAAATCCTTTGGCTGTGTTGTGTACTGCCTCTATGTACTATGTACAGGGTAGATGAATTAAACCTGTGAAAATAAATCAAAGGAACGGATAACAAAAACTGTACATCGATATTTTAAAGATATTATTAATCGGCAATGAATACAAATGTAAGTACAGACCAACGGAGAGAGAGTCTGAGAGAGAGGAGAGAGAGAGAGAGGAGAGAGAGAGAGACGCACCTGTATTTGAACAAGCTACATGTGTACAATACTGGCTACTGCTGAATTCTGTCGTTATCTGATGAAATTTGTTGAATGATCAATGGCTGAATATGAGATTTCCTTTAATTTCACATTACAAAGTGAAACTCCCGATACTGAACAGTGCAGAGGTGTCAACAAACATTCCATGATGTAATGCACACAAGACTGACAAGTGCGTCACGGCGATACCTTATGACATCAGTGTTATCACAGCACAGCTACACATCGTTGAATAAATATATGTTAGAAATCCTTTTCAAATCGTATATTTGATATTTTTCTATGAATACTTATTCTCTTTGTAAATTTATCACACTTTTTTCTTACAGTAATATTGCTTTTATCCATGAAACGAAGAAAAACGTCCACACGTAAACAACACGTGCCTTGACATGTGTACATGATTTATGCTAGTATGCGCATGTCGGGCAGGGTGCGAGATCAGCTGTTTTCGGAGGTCGATTTCTTCAAAATATGGAAAAACACATTTTTAATTTTTTGATATGTCAAAAATGCCGATGTGAATTTCACTTTTTAAAAAAATCATCCGAATCTGTGAGGGACTATTTTATTGTACCTAATTCGTAGTTTCCAGAAATTTGATCATTTTTTCCCGGGAAAAGCGAGCCAAGTTTAATGATGGTTTTCTCCATGAAAAATTCAATTATCTCTCATCAACACTAATTTATCTAATAAATTTAGTCTTTTTCATCAAAGAAATCGATATATTGTCGTGTGAAAATCTAAACATTCCGAGAAATGATGAAAATCCGGAAATATTTTTTTTTCGTTCGACGAGAAAGAGTGCGTCGCCGGTTTGCGGACTCACATTTTCCTGTTTACGCCGCACGTGCAAATCGCTCTTGGCCACCCTACTGTATCAGTTGAAATGATAAGTATTGGATTAAACTTGCTAATAAAAACAAGAGATGTCCCAATTCAACCAAGGCGAGATTTAAAGGGACCGTGTCCCTGAAAATTAATTAACGTTACAAAAATTTGGAATGCAAAATATTTCGTTTCATATGAAAGTATACATGCTAATTTGTATACATTCAAATTTTTAGGCGATTCTAACGCAAACATTCGCAGTTATAGACGTTTAAAAGCATAATTTTGAATTTGGGGTGCGCAGCTCTAATTCATTTCACTGGCGCCATCCACAATGTTTTGAGGTTTTACAATAGAGGTATATGGGAATTTAATTATTAAAAAATCGGCAATCTTGGGGTCGTTACTGCATATCTTCAAATAAATCTTTTTATAACTCCTTTTTTTCCTCTTTCTAGACCCTTTGGAATAAATTTTCATTTTCAATAAAATTTTATTTTCAAGGACACTGTATCTTTAAAGAAATGACTTTCATTCTGGTGCAATTCCTATCAACTGGTCAGATCTGTCTACTCAGGGATTAAGCGAAGGTCCCTCTATCACAAAGACCTTTGTTAGAGGGTTTAAATTTCAATAATATTGCACTATTTTTGAATCTTAAGAAATGAAATTAAATAATGACAAAAATATTCATAGGAAAACACAATAAATGTTAACACATTGTAGTCACTTGTCTTTTTTGTGATGATTATATAAATATTGAGACTTTATATTACTCCTTTTTTCATTTTATATTAAAGATAGACCGTCTGCCCCATAACATAAGCATTCCTATTGTTCAAATGCACCTAATTTGAAAGAGAATTCAGGGATAAAACAGAGAAGGCTACATCTCATCCGATTCAAGATCCGGTATCCGTAGATGTATTAAGTATGTAAGACCAGCCCTGACAGATGAGGTAGAGAGTTGGAACCCTTCGTCATTATTGTTACTGAGAATCTTAGTTTAAAGCATATATCCCGACAGATGGTCAAACAAGTTCACACTAGACCACTGCATTTTTGAATGACGGTACGCAAACACGAGCTATCATCGTACTTGACAGTGTTTTAAATATTTTCCCTGACATTTTCGCCATAACACTTTCTATATAGAGGTAACCTCAGAAGGTGCATGTATTATATATTGTTTCATTTTCGTGCGTGAACATCCACGGTACATATAATATATATATCTTACAACCATGGTACATATAATATATATATCTTAAAATAGAATATTGAACGCCAAACACTGAACAATATATCTACGTAAATATTTCATGAGTTTCGCATCCTTGGCTGTTTGTTTGTAGATTACTTGGACAACCGCCATATTGTCCGAGAAAAATCAAACTTTTTTGTTAGCAAATATATCTCCCCATAATTAAACTGCTATTACTATTGGAAATAGTTCTTTTACAGAAATGTGAAAATCTTTCCATTCCAGGGTCCAAGTTCCAAGGAGCCATTTATTTCAGAAAACCCCTCCAAAACCTACGCCTGTCGCGTCAGTGTAAAGATTGAGGGAAGCTGACGTTTACCGTTTGTCTTCCAAAAAGAAAGCCCTCCCATTGAAATGTGAAACAAAAAATCATCAATGCTTCTAAACCAGCTCTAGCTTCATTGTTTAAATGGCGCTTATGGTGTGGCTTTTGTAAGCCTTTTGTCAAATATATTGGACGACACAAAAACTGCGAATTTGTACATTGTTTAGATTGAGGATCACTGTCTGGTCCATGCTGCAGATTGATCGGAACTTCAACGATGCTATTGAAGACGAAGACGTTTATCTATGAGATTTTTATTTTCTTGTAAGCAACTGTCGGTGGCTTCTGGAAAATCTTGCTGATTTCGTCATTGTTTCTGATAACGTTCCATGTTGTGTACTATTGTACCCAGTTTATATACTACATATAATTAAGAGTCAAACTACTTTATACACACATTATTTGGTTCTTATGGAGTGATGTTTTTTTTTCAAAGTTCTCTTGAATACGTTTACTTCTTCAGGTCTTTGGTAAGCGCTTTCAGATCTTCGAGGACGTTTATCAGGCCTTCTTTCATGGGGCGTAAGGAGTTGGATTTTCTAGACTTGTACGTTTTTTGCTCAGTTTTGTTGATTTGCTCGTTCCTTTTTGGCAGCGCAGGTCTTGTTGCAGTGTGGAGTAGCTTGCTAGGGGTCCGTCGATGCTTTATTTTGTACTCTATTGTGAGTGCTGTTGGGATTATTGTCAGGATCTTCTTTAACTCATTGGTAATATAATTCCCGCGAACTGATGTTTGAAGTGTTTTAATTCTATTACGTTCTCTAACTGTGTTGTCCATCAATAATCCAAAATTCGCGGATTACCTCGGCAGTATCTATCCTTCGGAGCTTGAAGTCAAAGAAACTACAGAGAGAAATAATTCAGCATCCTATTTGGACATAATGTTGTCCTACGGCACTGATGATCACATGAACACCTCACTCTATGACAAACGTGACGACTTCAATTTCAGCATTACAAACTTTCCTTTTCTGAGTAGCAACATCCCTTCATCGCCTGCTTATGGAGTGTTCATATCTCAGTTGATACGCTATGCCAGAGCAAGTACCAAATATACGGATTTTGTTCTGAGAGCTAGGCGTCTTTCAGACACGCTTCTCAGTCAGGGATATGTTTGTGACCGACTAACATCGTCACTGAGGAAGTTCTACGGTCGATATGGGGAACTCGTCATACACTATGATGTCCCGCTCTCCAGAATGGTGGATGATATTCTGTCATAGACTATTTGAACCATCCAACCAAAGATTGTACTCTTTGTCTTTCGAAATGGAAGTAACCGGATGTGACAGTTCTACCGAATTGAAGCGTCGGGTGTTGCATGCAAGCAGGAGATGCTTATTCTTCCTGGGCACCTGGTCTCACTCCCATATCGGGAGTTCGCTTCTTTTCATATGGTGGAGGTTTTTGTATGTTTGCTTTGGATCCTGATTTTGTATGCATTCGGTTTCTGATTTTCTGAATTATCGATTTTGTGCTGTATACAGGGATATGGTCATTATCCATATTTGTCATTAAACTCATTAAATTTTCTTTCCCATTTTTACTTGAATTTTTCTAGGGTGTAAACAGATGTTCCATCTGCCTTGTCTTTGATTTGGAGCTTGCTTTTCGTT
Source organism: Pinctada fucata (assembly GCA_028142955.1). Lineage (NCBI taxonomy): Eukaryota > Metazoa > Mollusca > Bivalvia > Pterioida > Pteriidae > Pinctada > Pinctada fucata. The sequence continues at coordinate 12,146,159 of AP027110.1, read as the reverse complement.
GTCTGTACCATTGCTTTATCTGGTCATTTACTCTTTGATACAGCCCGTGAATTGCTCATGTATGTTTTCGGCTCCTTTTTTGTACAGATCTTTGGTAAACATAAAAGAAGGACCTACAGTTATTCAGTCTAAAAGTCTGCATTCCGAAGTAGGAATTGAGGAATGCCCAAGTGAATCGTTGGGACAGATATTCCTCCGACTGCTCTGTCAATAGTAGGCTTAACCGAATAATGTAACTTGATGCTGTCGGCAGCTCACCGGGTAATACGTAAAATATAATAGAAGGTTCGAGATCCGAGCACCAGTTCCTACTCCGCCCCTGTACGAATGCTAGAACATCCGATAACTTCATTCCTTGGTTTCCAGCTGAGAAAAAAAAAACATGCAGTTTTATGCATAACGTTGAAATGAAAACTATTAATAGTAATATGAATCAAGGCAAAGCCTTTTTGTGCGAGCGGAGAGAAAATAAATATGATTTTAGACTATGACGGTTTATCCAATCTTATTAAAACGCGACTTGAACTTCCGTTCCTCTACGATACTCTCCTTGTACGTGGAGAGTATCGTAGAGGAACGGAAGTTCAAGTCGCGTTTTAATAAGATTGACGGTTTATCCTATCTTACAAAACTTTCTGTTTGGTGATTGCCAAAAAAAAAGGCAGTATAAGGCGAGTGGAAACACAGAGGCATTTATAAAACTGGTCTAGACCAGCAGATGAACATTTTAAGGGGGGGGGGGGGCTTAAAATATGGTTCTTTGTACGTTCCTGTTTTGGCCTTGACCGGCAAATATTAGATAAGGTTGAGGGGAGATTCCAGTCAAATTTACAGAAAAATACGAGCAAACACAAAAGGTGTATGATTTTGAAACTTTATATCAACGATCTAGTTTAAAGAGCTCAGCTAGAACTGGTCAGACCAAGGATTTATAAACAGACCTGGTTATATTTCCTACATGTGATTTTTTTTTATTTCAAGCCATTTTAATTTTGTTATAAAACGGTTAAATGAAAATAAATAACTCATTGCATATCGCCAAAAAGAAAAAAATCCATCTCGCCGATGTCAGATACAATCGTCCAAAGCCTGTTTCATAACATTTCAATAAAGAAAACCACTTTAATATCGGACATCAAAATTATAATTTTGGAGAAATGTTCGGATGCCTCCAAAATATTATCATAAAATCCGAGAAGTGTTCTGGATTGAGAAACTTAATAACGTGAAGCCATCCGGATTGATCACAAAATCGCCCATGGGAATTCGGTCTTTTCGAAATAAAGAGTTACTTCCCATTTGTGCAGGTATATGACGTAAAAGCATTGTGACGTCATTAAATTCCAATGAAAACGTTATATATGTAACTCTGTTTCCCTGAATTTCAGGCTGGTTTCCATAAAAATTGATGACGTCACAATGCGTTGACGTCAGATACCTGCACAAATGGGAAGTAACTCTGTATTTCGAAAAGACCGAATACTTTGGCCGGTTTATTGACCTTTTTAGAAGCGTTTACGTCAAGCAGAATACGTCCATTAAAGGAAAATCTTACAACGTCAAAGTGACATTAAGAATTTGGCGCGATGACATCAATGACGTCATAGAAGCACAGTAAACAAAATACTCAAACGAAGATGTCGGCTTTCCTTAAAAGATTCCGCGGTTACGCCGAGTTGTCGATGCTATTTCGTAATCTGCTTTACGAAAAATTATGTCAATAAATTTAACTTGTAAACAAAAATTGAGTATAACATATACGTATACTCGGAGTCGAAAAAAAAATTAAATGGCAATATTCAGCATCTCCGCAGTAACTCTGTCTGCGAGGGGACGAAAGTTTTTGAAAGCATAGTAGTACATTCTCATTCTTTGATTTAGCATATTTTCTCAATAAGGTAAGTGTATACGCGTTACCATAAGGGCGAGCTTCGCTCGCAAAGGCCCTTCGGGCCTTTGCAGCGAGCTCCGCTCGCTATAATCATCGAAATGCAAATTAATTTTTTAACTTTTGTTTAGCTTATTAATGGATAAACATTGTATGTATTTCTTTAACATAGAGTTGATTGAATATAAATATATAGAATGTTTTGCACTCGTGCAGTTCGTCTGTTGCTGCCCACTTCACTGAACCTAGGCTGAAATATATTCACGATTTTTGCGACTGTCAATCCATCTCGAAATAAGTACAATAGCGTTGGTTTCTTCTTAATGAGCTGAACTAAAACAAGAATAAAAATTCGTTAGATAGAGGAAAAGTTGTAGATCCAGTTTTTACCATCTGTTCTTGGTAAAATTAATTTCGCTTTGTAGAGTCGTTTACTTCATAAATTTCATGATGAGACGACATGATCGCTTCTCAATAGAAGACGAATGAAATAATAATCACGAAAGTATTTGTAAACAAATTGCGAATGTCATGGTATCATATTATTACTTTCAGTCGACTCATGTGATTCGATAATTTTAATGTAACGGGTAATTATAGCTTCAGCTTCTTGCGTAATATGCCATGTTATTATTGGGAAAGTTGTGAAGAGAATCACCCTCGCGAGATTTACTGATCCTTAAATGTTTTAAATACCATACCTTTCATAGGTTGCTCATTCGACTCTTCTCAGTTTGGACAGGAATTTATCTGTAAGGTCAAGTATCCTATCTGATCCTTGGCGATGAAAATGTTTGCTGTCTACTGAGAGCTAAAGTCTCCTTGCTACATATACCCCTTTCCTGTGTTATTCCATATCAACTGGCTGCCATCTTGAGGACAGGAAGTGTACAGTTTCACTTTCTACACTCGTAATTGTTAATATTGAAATATGTTCTATATTACCAACTTTGTTGTACTAGACACGTGTTGGATATTTCAATCCTCGTCAGTAGTACTTCATGTCAAACATTTAAATAAAACCAAGTGAATTTTCCTGGCGCCACATACAATACAGAGCTTTAATTTCCTCCTCTTAAAATGAGCGGCTCCAAATTGTGTGTAGGCTTCATTCAGAAGCGTATCTAAGTATATAAATATTGTCAAAAATCTTCGGAGGGTAGGCGCAAGGAGCTTGCATGACCGACACAAAAATGTTGCCGAAACCCAGCTAAGGACAGGGCTATGCAGTAAAGGAGATACCCCTTAGTTTGAGAAATTTAGGTCTAAATGTCGGTCTCTTCAACGCATTTAAAATTTTCTGTTACAAATTTTCTTGAAATTTCTAAAACGTGGGTCCTGTAGCATCATGTCCCACCCATTCTGCCACGGGTTTTTGGTACATTTTTGGACATACTAATTTTCATACTTTTTGGCCACATTACATTGTTTAGACTGAGGATCACTGACGAGGTTTTAGTACCTGAAACGTGCATGTCTGGTCCATGCTGTAAATTTATCAGGTTTTAAATGATGCTATTGAATTTAAAGGCGTTTAACATTGATTACAGGAAATTTAGAATATATTTCAATGCAGTGCGTAAACACTTTAACAAGAAGTATAATCCAAGGCATAATTCTTTCTTTCTAAAAATTAGTAGAGAGTACCGTGCCTTGGCGTCCAAAATACCCGTATCTAAAAATACTAAAATGTAAAACATGACGGTTAACGCTCTTTTCCGAAAAAGAAAAACGCCGCTTGAAGATGTGTTTTTCACGTTTTCCTTTTCAATGAAGATAGACAAATGATTAAAAAACGAAATAAGTAGCCATTTACTAGAGGTTTGATTCTTGATTAATATTCTGTACAAGAAAGCAATTTATAGTTGTGAGTGTATTATTATAAGTTTATATGGTACGAAAAGATGGTGTAAATCAGAAGGAGTCGAATCGCATGCTCTGACTGGAAAAACCTCATTTTTGATATAACGGATATTCGAATAGATAACTTCCATAAAAACCCTCATCTTTTTTTCAAAATCCACGTTCCAAATCAGAAAGATAGTTCAAATCCAAACTAAGTAATGACAAATATGGATAATGACCATATCCCTGTATACAGCACAAAATCGATAATTCAAAAATCAGAAACCGAAGGCATACAAAATCAGGACAAAACAGGAACCAAAGCAAACAAACAAAAACCTCCACCATATGAAAAGAAGCGAACTCCCGATAGGGGAGTGAGGCCAGGTGCCCAGGAAGAGTAAGCATCTCCTGCTTGCATGCAACACCCGTCGCTTCAATTCGGTAGAACTGTCACATCCGGTTACTTCCATTTTGGAGGATATAGATTACAATCTTTGGTTGGATGGTTCAAATGGTCTATGACAGAATATCATCCACCATTCTTGATAGTGGGACATCATAGTGTATGACGAGTTCCCCATATCGACCGTAGAACTTCCTCAGTGACGATGTTAGTCGGTCACAAACATATCCCTGACTGAGAAGCTTATCTGAAAGACGCCTAGCTCTCAGAACAAAATCCGTATATTTGGTACTTGCTCTGGCATAGCGTATCAACTGAGATATGAACACGCCATAAGCAGGCGATGAAGGAATGTTGCTACTCAGAAAAGGAAAGTTTGTAATGCTGAAATTGAAGTCGTCACGTTTGTCATAGAGTGAGGTGTTCATGTGACCATCAGTGTCGTAGGACAACATTATGTCCAAATAGGATGCTGAATTATTTGTCTCTGTGGTTTCTTTGACTTCAAGCTCCGAAGGATAGATACTGCTCAGGTAATCCGCGAATTTTGGATTATTGATGGACAACACATCGTCTATGTATCTGTAAGTGAAGTTAAAGTCAGAAGCTAAGTATCTTTTCCCTTCAGAGACCAGAGATTGAATGAATTCAGCTTCGTACGAGTAAAGGAAAATGTCGGCAAGGAGTGGGGCACAATAAGTCCCCATCGGAATTCTGACAATTTGCTGGAAGACCTTTCCTCCAAACACCACAAAAATGTTGTCGATCAGAAAGTTAAACATCTGAATAATGTCTGTTTCAGTGTACTTATTTTCACAATCGGACTTTTCTTTTACAAAGTAGGTTTTGTCATAGTTAACAACAATAAATTTGTATTTGCGATTACCGTTCTTACTTGTAAACGCATTACTTATAATTTTTGCGAGTCTTTCTTTCAATTTAGAATGTGGAATTGTAGTGTAAAGTGTCGAAAAATCAAAGGCTTTGATCGAATGGACTCTACTAAAATGAGAGGATTTCAGATGTTCTAAAAGTTCCTTCGAATTCTTTAAAATCCACATCTGGTTGATACCACTGCGAGAATACACTGTCGAACAATATTTTTGAAGCCCAGATTTGATTTCAGATAAAACTTTGGTGAGTAAGATCGATACAGTTTTGGTAGAACATTTTGAGGAACCAGCAATGAAACGTTGTTTGTACGGATTCTTATGCATTTTAGGTATGCAGTACAAGTATGGTAAATCTAAATCTAAATTGGTAGTGTCGAAGCCAAAGGGAGTAAGAGCTGATTTGTGATTATCTATTATTTCAGAGGCAGAAAGGTTTGTTGGGGTGTAAGTGGGATTTCCAGGTGTCGAATTTAAACCCAACTCTTTAACTAGACTGTCGAAATAGTACTTTTTGCAAGTAAATGTGTAATTATTTGAGGCTTTGTCCGCTGGTGTGATGACATAATGTTCTTGGAGGTAGGTGAGCTCTGTGATAACATTAGGGTCTTTAAATATAGACACGAATCTGGTGTTCACAGTTGATTTTAATCGGTAAATTCTAGATAAAAGTAACCCTCTGATTGATTTTATCCATTCGGAAAGGGTGTCGAGCTGTACATCCTCTTTCTTTGCCCAACGTCTTGCATATTCCTCACAAGAGTCCATGATAATTTTGACATTTTGGTTCCATGTAAAGGACATACTTTCTCTGTATTTGGGACCCTTTTTTAACAATTCTCTCAACTTGTCGTTCTTGACTATACGAAGGTCACCAGTAATAACGTGTCCACAAGGAGAGTAGTTGAAATCCGATGAAGAACATTCGCAGGGAAGTGGATGTAGTGAGGGATTACTTAAATCAATACACTGCAGGAATCGTTTGTAATTGTAAATTTTAGATGCAACTGTTGGTGTGTAGCTATAGGAAATACAAGGAGTTTCTTTTCTTTTGAAATATGGTGGGATTTTTTCTGTGACAGTTTTGTGATTCAAAATTTGACCAAGATTCAAGTTATCAATACCTTTGTTTGCAAATCTTACTTTAATGAAAGGGCGGTTTGTTCTCTCCTCTGATTTATCTGATCTAACTGCTTGAAATAAACGAAAAGTAGAAATGTCCAATATGACTCCTTGTAGTCTGTATTCTGGGGAACGTGTATCGGTATATGTGAGGTCCTTCGTATAATCGTAGATTTCGTGCAACTTCCGTAAAGGAACAGAGTATAATTTGGTACGAATATAATGCAGGCTTAGAGGCTCATTCAAAAATGGAACCAAGTCATCGAAGGAGAAACTATGTATCTCAGGCCTATTGTATTTTCGAATGCCATGACTTCGAGGTCTTCTTTGTTGTCTGTTGAATAAGCTAGTCACATTTACCGATTGACAACCGGGACTTGTTAAGTTTCCTATCGTGCTGATGTTATCGTTGCACCCATAGGGCGCTGCAGTGTTAAGATTTTTTATCCAGAACTCTTCTCTGTTGCGACGGAAAGGTGTGCTCAAATTGGGATTGTTTGTGGAGTGATATATTTTCTCCAGGATTCTGACTCTCATAGATAAAACCGAATGATCGGCCTGGTCAAAATGTCGGTAAAGGAGTTGACTTCCTTTATTATTTTTGACCGGTGTCCTGACATTCTGGTTCGGAGCTTACCTTTGGTTTCACCCACATAAATCAATCCACAAAGTGAGCACTCTATTCCGTACACAACATTAGATGTCATGCAGTTAAGGTTTTCAAAACTATGCGTGTTAAATGTTTGTTTTGTGAGATTACTTGAGAATGAAGTGTCTGTTATTAGAATGTTACAAGTTTTGCAGTTCTTCGTGCCGCACTTAGAAACTGAGCAATCGCTTGGTGAAAATTGGTGCTCTTTTAGAATATCGACCACTTCAATCTTACAGGGCTTGATTTTAATATACCCATCTGCATGTTTGTACCAAAACTCATGGTTACTACTCACTACAAATGTCTCGTCTCTAATGTCATTTAGACTAATTCTAGGGACACCTAAGTTACCTGTTGCGTATGTGTCCGTAGACGCAACAGGTTGGGGCCTTTTTATAGTGGGCGACGCCCCAGCCACTTTGTAGGTCTCTTGTGTACTATCCATTGAAGCAAAAGACTGCCCGACAAGTGCCCTCGGGGACAATTTGTCCACCAGCAGTGACACATGGACAGTGGTAAAAATGACAAATATGGATAATGACCATATCCCTGTATACAGCACAAAATAGATAATTCAAAAATCAGAAACCGAAGGCATACAAAATCAGGACAAAACAGGAACCAAAGCTAACAAACAAAAACCTCCACCATATGAAAAATATGTCTTTGCACCAGCTGATAAAGCAGGTTGTATAATCCACGTGTAATTTCCTTTTGTCGATATGAGCTCACACATGCACTTTTTACATACATTGCACATTCTCAAACCGTAAAAGAGAAGAATCTTCTTTTTTTTAACATAAAGATAGAAATAGATTGCAAGTATTGTGTATTTTAAGAAAAGGGGGATAAGAGTCGACCTGAAGCAAGAATCTACATCATAGGGCTATGGATTGTCAAAATATCATGTCAAATACATAAGTATTATTGTCCAATTTGAAAGTCTGCAAAAGGAATTCAAAGGAGCAAAGTTCTTCCAGGATTTCTGCATGATCTTTATTCTTGACATAGATCATTTTCCCTGTCACTATTCTTTTGACTTATGCTCCTGTTCTGTTCTAGATTCATTTCAAGCTTGTCACATTGACTACGTCTTACTCTTCAACCAAATACTCTGTGTTGTAAGAAAACATTTGGAATGAAAACCTGTTTAAGATATATCATATTGAAACAACCTTCAAACTGTATGGAACACTGATATCTAAGACAATTGCTTTCAAGATATATTTCATCCACATGAGTTTTACATGCCAAAACATACGTAGTACCATTTCATCTTACAACAGTTGAAGATTCCTCAGATTCAATTTTGAATCACTGTAGAGAAAAACGGAAGAAATCTCCAACCAGAAATTAAAATTATCCTAAGATGTAATGATAGCAGATGAAATTTTGAAAGGCCTGTTCATTTACAAACTTAACCGGCCTTATGAAGAGAAGTTACTATTGGGCAGCCTTCTTTCATAGAAGAATACATTCTATGCACCAGACATGCACGATTCTGACAATGAATGCTCATTAGTGGTACTTCCAGCTAAAATGATTCAAAGAAGCATATATAATTAATGTGTTTTGCCAACTTTGAAGACATTCTATTCTTACAAAGTTCAATTTTAAGAATAAATAGCTAGGATAGAGATGTAAGGTTCAGAATTTTATTGCAAAATAGTACATGTCATCATAAACGTTATACATAAATATAGCTCAACTCAACATAAATTACACCAAGGGACTGTTGCAAAGAAAACATCAAACACTTTCTATTGCATTCTTGCCGATTGGAAAAAAGCGATACAAGCCAAGCAAAGAAATTGCCATGATGGTCAAAGAGCCAAGATAGCAAAATTACCTCGAGTTTACTTGCTTACTTTAGAATCCCCTGCGTCAAACGAACATGATCAATAGGGAAACTTTATTTTTGTCTTTTGCGTACCATTTTAATCAAACAAATGACATGATAATCTTTGCATTACATTTTGACGAGTCCTAGTCTGTTAAAGCTCACTGTGTAGCATCACGTGACTTTGGTTGGTGAAACCACGAATAAATAAAATGCTCTGTTCGAGGAAAGAAAACAGGAACTGCATATATTGCTTTGCTTTTCATAGCCTATATCCTAGAAAGGAGGGACTCGCAGCGTGTAGAGAAGCATTTGATAGTAAAGCCAATCCTTTGTTTCCGACTGAAAACGCGATCGAAATGGTAGAAATGGTTTTGGACTTTAATGGATTCAGTTCCGAATACGCGAACAAAATACACGAAAACATCAAAATTGAACTACGATGGAATAAGGACTGTATAGAATTTCTCGACACCCTAGTTTAGAAGGAAAAGAGCCATATTTATACAGATTTATTTTCGAAACCGACGGATAAGCATCTATTCCTTAGATCGGATTATTGTCACCCGCCGCACACGAAAAAGGGTCTAGCATATGGCCTAGGATGAAGATTAAAATGGATTTACGAGAGGGACGAGGATTATAAAAAACATCGTCAGGAACTTAAAGTTCAACTACGGAAACGCGGATACAGCAGTAACTTAATCGAACAAAAACTTAGTGAAGCCGATAAGCTGGACAGAGAGGATCTATTACGCCGTAAGAATGGTAACAACGCGAAATCAAAAAGAGTGCCCCTAGTTTTAACTTACTCTAAACTCTTGCCGGATGTGCGTAATATTTTACGGAAGCACCAGAATACACTTTTCCAATCCGAACGAATGCGCGAGATTTTCCCGATAAAAATCTATGTGACACACTTGTTCACAGGAAATCATCGAATGTTTTAAAAACATGTGAGAAAAAAATGTGATTGCGCAGTGTGTAAAATTATCAAAACGGATGAAATTGAAGATACTTAAGGAGGGATTCAACACCAAGATGGCGGCGGCATTATTTGTTTTTCACACTTCCCTGGAAAAGTACAGTCCTTACTTCCTTAAAACATTTGATACAGATAAGGAATAGTTAATGTTAACAAATTCTATGAATAATAAACGAAAATGAATGAGGACCTATCGCGAAAAATGGTGAATAAATGGTTAGATATGTAATAATTAACGTGAATGTAGGCATAAAATAATTTCTGATAGATTCCTCATAGTTAACGCTTGTCATTTACCATATGTTTTATTCCGCATACTCTAACCATATTCCGCATTGCTATGTGTATGAATAATCACTAACGTTGGCGTATGGAGAATGACTAACGTGAATGAGATAAAAGCTACGCTTAGAATTTTCGTTTTGTTATTTCTATCGTGAATCTTAAATTTATATTAATCCGGCTCCAAACAAAAATATATACATGTATTTGTCAATGAATTTAAATCAATGTTTACATATAAACAACAAAGAATGAAACTGAAGAGGAAAATCATGATATTTAGAAAAAAATTTCTATTGTTTAACTCATATCACTCATTTTCAATGGACTCAGTATTTTTTTTTTCTTTTACTAAATTCATGGACTCCGGCACTGCATACATGTACATGTAGTTCCTAATTTCTTTTTCTTTTCTTTTTTTTTTTTTGCCGCTTTCCTTTAATAAGTTAGTGATTAGCTTATAAAATAATCAATGGAAAGAATTCTGTATGGTCGGTAGCTTTTGTAGATAGCGACGTCTTCTAGAGTCGCGAGCGGTACGTGACATCAAAGACATACCGGCAGGTCATCTTAATTATGCCGCATTATTAAATGAGATATCGTCAAGGTCCGATGACATGTCAATACAAAAGATTTCAGCTAGAGATAAATAACACTATCTATGGCTGCTAGATAATAAAAATAACAAAATATATTTAGTTTAAATTAAAAAAAAGGGGGGGTCTAGATACTTTTTCCAAAGGGGGGGGGTTTAAAACCATCTGAGGGTCGAAACTTTACTTTTATAAGAAGTAAAAACGGAAAATCTCGGCACATGTGAAAATAAAAACAATTCTAGCTTAATTTGATGACAACATTCAAAGATTGATTCCTTTTATTAATTAAGGGATCAATGTCATTGATACTTCTAAACCCCGCCTTTGACCGATTAAATTTGGTCCAGGTGTCAATCATTATCTGTATCATCAACATAGTGCGATCACTCGGTTCTACATGTATATACATATACATGTAGCTTTATACGTCAATCTACAAGTGTACAGCTCTACCATGGCTATTTGATTTATCGCTATAAATATTTGTAAAGATATAGTGTATATGATTATTTTTATTTTCATTCAGGGAAATTATGTTATTGTTTTTAAATCTATTGATACAAGGGACGTATATATAAAGTATACGTCCCTGTTAATAAATGTACATTATTGTTTACAAGATCATAGATAATTAGCACATTTTTGAGATCAATACAAAACTTCCGTTAGAAATTAACTGGAACACATGTTCGTCCCTGAAATTAATTATGAGAAAAGATTTGTGGTCCCAACTCGTCAAACATCGACTTACTTGATCAAGATCGGAAATACACATCTACGCATTTTCACAGTAAAACAAACCGGCAGAAATCAATTTTTCATTTATCGAACATGTATATTGCATGTATATTTGATTTTATAAATGTGTCTATTGAAATGCATGATGTACCTTGTAATGAAATATTTTTTTACTTGTATTTTATTTATACATACATGTACATAGGAAGTAAATTCTCTCTCTCTCTCTCTCCAGACGCAGAAATTATCCTGCGAAAGTGAGGAGACAAAATTTCGATCAGTTGACTCTTTTGAATATAACGACATTTCCATTATAAAATGTTCGCCTGTACATGAATTAGTTTTATTTTTGTCATTTTCATACAAGCTTGCTTGCTCTCTTTTTTCAAACAAACGTACTAATGTCTCAAATGAACAGTTCAATCAAAAGATGTAGTAAAAATGAATTCCAAAGACATCCGTAATACAAAAGAAAAAAGTGTGTGCGCCTTGGTCTGGTACTTCAAAGGGTTCCGAACAATGCCTCGCATGTTGTTCATACCGCTCTTTTACCTGTATATATTAACACCCCCTGTACACGGAGACGTGTGACTATCAACCTTCCAATTTTAATTTGTTTACAATCTTTGATAATTTGATGCCACTGGCGCAGATATTTTACATACATAAACCTTCTTTGAACTTTCGTGCATAATTTATGTGTATGTGAGATTGAAGATTTTTTATAAATTCAATTTACCGTTTCTGCGTTCGCCCCCCCCCCCCCCCCGCCATCGGCCGAACAAACTTTGAATTCGCAAGTAAACAGAATCTAAATAGAAAAGAAAAATTGTACATGACGGCGTAAGAGAGAACTATAGGTCCCCTTTCATCTTCACTTGAATATGATCCTGTTTTCTGCTGTTTATGTTAAAGTGCCCGATTCCCCCCCCCCCCCCCCCAACGAAGGAATACCTGAACAAAAGAAAGATAAACAAATACATGTAAAAAATTCTATATTGAAACCAACAAAAATACAAAGGTGCAAGGAGGTGTAGCAAATTCTGAAAAGTTGCAGCTAATTCATGAAGAAAAAATATGGAACCCAATCCGAGCCCCAGATCGGAAAGGGGATCGGAATGGGGGCTACAGAAATGTTGCTTTACACTGGATTTTCTTCTTTGAAAACGTTCTTTCATCATCCTCAAATACATGATTTGGGGATTTCTTAACAAATCAATCCATTTTAGTTTAAATAAGGGAAGTAAATGATTTTTTAAATAAAAATGTGAAATAATTCTTCTGAAAATGAATTTATACTTCGTCTAATGTCAAAGCTGTCGCTGTGTAATTAAATTAAATCGATCAGCCACTGAGGGTAGTATATGTATATTGTAAGTCTATACGTTGTCAAATTAGAAAAAAAAAATTTAAAAAACTAGTGAAGTTATACATACATCACAAAAGACGATGAAAGAGAATTAAAAAAAAAAATACATGTATGTTTGAAATAATTCAGGCAAAAATGCATATTTGATTAATTCACAGTAGACGAAATTGCTGTCGTTTCTTGACTGAGGAGGGTATATTCCCCGGGAGGACTATGGTCAAGGCGCGAAGCGCCGAATCAGAGGGGGGTAGGAGGACTTGTGGGAGGAGGTTGTCTGAAGTCAGCCTCGGATAATTGTGCGAAATTTATTTTTAAGACCATTGTTGAACACGTTTGTTATACGCCCGTCATTTGACGGGACGTATTATGGTATGGCGAAGTCTGTCCGTCTGTCCGTCCGTCCGTCTGTCCGTCCGCCTATGGAACGCAATAACTTAAATACGCGTCAACGGATTTTTATGAAATTTATACATAGTGATCAGACTGTGGAGAGGAAGCCGCCTTTCGATTTTCAGGTTCATCCGATTTGTCGTTACAGAGTTATGGGACTTAGATTTTTAAAATACAGTGAAAATATACTAAAATATTTAAAAATTATTTAAAAATCTATTTCTGGTCGAAATGTTTTGAAATTTGGTATACTTCAAGTAGAAAGGATGTTCTTTGACATATGTAACGGGTTTTTAATTTTTTTGTCGCATAACCGAGATATTGTGTGTAATGGGAAGGGGGGGTGGGTTATATGCACATACATGTTAAGCTAAGGGCAAAATATAGGCGCATGGAACGCGATAACTTGAGTATGCGTCAACAGATTTTCATGATATTCATACATTTTGATTGGACTGTGGAGAGGAAGCCGCCTTTCGATTTTCAGGTATATTCGATATGTCGTTACAGAGTTATGGGACTTAGATTTTTAAAATACAGTGAAAATATACTAAAATATTAAAAAATTATTTAAAAATCTATTTCTGGTCGAAATGTTTTGAAATTTTGTATACTTCATGTAGGAAGGATGTTCTTTGACATATGTAACGGGTTTTTAATTTTTTTGTCGCATAACCGAGATATTGTGTGTAATAGGAAGGGGGGAGGGGTGGTTATATGCACATACATGTTAAGCTAAGGGCAAAATATAGGCGCATGGAACGCAATAACTTGAATATGCGTCAACAGATTTTCATGATATTCATACATTTTGATTGGACTGTGGAGAGGAAGCCGCCTTTCGATTTTCAGGTTCATTCGATATGTCGTTACAGAGTTATGGGACTTAGACATTTTAAAATACAGTGAAAATATACTAAAATAGTTAAAAATTATTTAAAAATCTATTTCTGGTCGAAATGTTTTGAAATTTTGTATACTTAAGGTAGAAAGGATGCTCTTTGACATAAGTAACGGGTTTTTAATTTTTTGGTCGCATAAGCGAGATATTGTGTGTAATAGGAAGGGGGGAGGGGTGGTTATATGCACATACATGTTAAGCTAAGGGCAAAATATAGGCGCATGGAACGCAATAACTTGAATATGCGTCAACGGATTTTCATGATATTCATACATTTTGATTGGACTGTGGAGAGGAAGCCGCCTTTCGATTTTCAGGTATATTCGATATGTCGTTACAGAGTTATGGGACTTGGATATTTTAAAATACAGTGAAAATATACTAAAATAGTTAAAAATTATTTAAAAATCTATTTCTGGTTGAAATGTTTTGAAATTTTGTATACTTCAAGTAGAAAGGATGTTCTTTCACATATATAAGGGGTTCTTGAATTTTTTGTCACATAATCCAGAAATTATGTGTAATGGGGGGGGGGGGGGTTATATGCACATACATGTTAAGCTCATATGTAACGGGTTTTTAATTTTTTGGTCGCATAAGCGAGATATTGTGTGTAATAGGAAGGGGGGAGGGGTGGTTATATGCACATACATGTTAAGCTAAGGGCAAAATATAGGCGCATGGAACGCAATAACTTGAATATGCGTCAACGGATTTTCATGATATTCATACATTTTGATTGGACTGTGGAGAGGAAGCTGCCTTTCGATTTTCAGGTTCATTCGATAAGTCGTTACAGAGTTATGGGACTTGGATATTTTAAAATACAGTGAAAATATACTAAAATAGTTAAAAATTATTTAAAAATCTATTTCTGGTTGAAATGTTTTGAAATTTTGTATACTTCAAGTAGAAAGGATGTTCTTTGACATATGTAACGGGTTTTTAATTTTTTTGTCGCATAACCGAGATATTGTGTGTAATAGGAAGGGGGGAGGGGTGGTTATATGCACATACATGTTAAGCTAAGGGCAAAATATAGGCGCATGGAACGCAATAACTTGAATATGCGTCAACGGATTTTCATGATATTCATACATTTTGATTGGACTGTGGAGAGGAAGCCGCCTTTCGATTTTCAGGTTCATTCGATATGTCGTTACAGAGTTATGGGACTTGGATATTTTAAAATACAGTGAAAATATACTAAAATAGTTAAAAATTATTTAAAAATCTATTTCTGGTTGAAATGTTCTGAAATTTTTTATACTTCAAGTAGAAAGGATGTTCTTTCACATATATAAGGGGTTCTTGAATTTTTTGTCACATAATCCAGAAATTATGTGTAATGGGGGGGGGGGGGGGTTATATGCACATACATGTTAAGCTAAGGGCAAAATATAGGTGTATGGAACGCAATAACTTGAATATGTGTCAACAGATTTTCATGATATTTGTACATTTTGATCAGACTTTGAAGAGGAAGCCGCCTTTCGATTTTAAGCTAGGTTCATCCAATTTGTCCTTATGGAGTTATGGGACTTAGATATTTTGGTGTTGTGAAAAAAATCCCAACGGGCGTATCTTGCTGCGTGAGCGTAGGCTTTATTTGATCTTGTGATGTTAAAACGAAAGATTATCTTGGTGACAAAAAAATAATGAAAGGTTTTCATGCGTACATGTAAAAGATGTATATATCGCTCAATTTGAGATTTCTATGAGGCCATTGAAAGACACCAAGAAAGTAACATTTATCAAATCACAGAAAATAACTCTTTTTTGGGGGGCTAGTTGTGTAAATACTAGTATAAACATATACATAAAGAAATGCGAAGCGACTAATGATAAACACTTTTTCTCACCATTATTTTCATGAATTGAAAGGAGAAGGTGCGGTAACCTGCCTTTTTGGCCCTATACGATTAAATAGTGAAAAAAATCAAAATGTTGTTAAGGTATTCCGTAATACAGGCGGATCTATATATACATATTTGTCGAAGGAGGGGAAGGATGGGTGTTTTTTTAGAAGCCATGGCCCTAACTAAAAGGAAACTGTAAATGGGATGTTCTCGATTTTTTTCCAGGTATTACGGAAGAAAATTGAGCAATCATGATTCAACACTCTCACAATTTCTTTGGCTGTTAAAACTGAAAAGCTTGTGGATCCAGAGGCGGGCCATGGTGATAAATAATTGTGAATTATGAGGGATTTCATGATCTGAAAGAAGCGGAGATACATGCATTTCTATAGTCCGATACTTTTGTACAAATATATTCTATGTCTGATGTATTATTTCCATTATTAACGTGTCTATCTTACTATTCTCACGGGGTATAGCGGTGATGGTGGGAGAAAGGGCGGGGTACTCTGTAGTGTATGGATTTAAAAAGACTTTGAAAAAAAAAACACAATGATGACAAGGGGTTATTTAAATCAAAAGATAAAAGATTAAAGTCAGTCAATCACTCAACACGAACAAATGTCGGGAGGAAGAAATTAACTAAATAATCTATTATAATAGTACATGAAATTAGAGAAAAACCGAAAGTTCTGCTTTGCGAGATTGTCCACCATGTAACTTTGATTACATCTTGCATTAAAATAAAAAAGAAATGTATATTAACATAAACGGAAGACGAAATTACTGAATTAAACATGTGAAAATTAAATTATTCAAAACCATCAATATAAAGAATTAGAGAAAAGGGAAAGCGCCGAGAAAGAAAATTCCCTAAATATTTACAGCAGCTTCTTGTACCATATTCGAATAAAGTAAAATTAAACTATTTTTTAAACTAAATTTTAAACTATTTTCGGCATTATAAATAAAATAAGGCGATTTGGCACGATTTACACACGATAAACAGCTCGTGTCACATGACAGGTAATTGTTGAAATAACACAGGTATTGTTGTGGCAGGGCGAAGCATAGTTTTACCTGGTCATCTGAAGAGTTCATTATAGGCAGGTGATACAAGATGTCAAAATTACAGCTCTTATAATTATACAGGCATTTCATACTCTATGTAACAATGTTTAAACTAATTTTTTTTATCGACTTGTCTAATTTGCTTGATTGAATTATCTCCGCCCGGTCAGACTACTTTGGTAGAGAAATACATGTGTATTACGTGTATATTATCATTGTATGAATTCAGATTAATATAAAGTACGTATAATACTTATAATACGTATAATAAAAAAGATGCAAATAAAAAAAATATCCGATAAACCCGATAAAAATGTACACATTTCATAAGATTATAAACAAAATTCGGATTCTGAGTAAGATTTATTCGTTTTGCAAGTTATAAGTCGTAATATTAATTCATTCACGTTATTCTCCATAGTAATGTTTATTATGCATACGCTAACGGTTAATTCTGCATACGCTCACGATAGAATGGATAATTAGCGCTACTCATTTATCACGATACAATGAATACAGATAATTTGATACTATCGCTATGAATGAGAAAAATTGAATACAAACGTGAATGAGATAAGCGCTAACCATTGTACGTTTTTCAATCAGTATTCATACAAATGAATAAGGACTATTTGGTAATATCGTGAGCAAATCAATAACTAAGGTTAATTAAACGATAAAAATCGTGAACTAAGAATACATATAAATAATGAATGAGGACTAACGTGAGAGTTGTTAAGATTAACTATTCCTTGTCTGTACACTGATTGATATACATATTTGAGTATCCTGATGAAGTTTGAATAATTTCCGACGTAATTTGAAGAAATTATAGCGTTTTTCAAAATTGTGGATTTTGGGAGTTTTATCCATGAGCCAACCACGACGTCATTTCGACGTTATCGGGAGAAAATGGCGTCACAAACGATCGCATTCAAAATGCAATTAAAACATGAATACAAAACGTATTGCATTGAAACTTTACATGTATAAAATAGTAAATTCAATTTTTATTTTAGTGTATTCGTTGACAAATTTACATAACAAGGAAGCGGATGTCACTTCATTGAAAATGGACGAATTTGGAAGGAAAAATTGGAAAATAAAAAGCTTCGTAAAATTTTTATCCCAAATTTAATTTTTCTCATTTAATCATGAAATCATCTCTGTACATTGTTGATCATTCTTTTAGTTTTTGACAAGGATTGATCCACAGGATTTCTAATAATCACCTATCAACTAGAGTCAATTGGCTATAAACTGCAATTTTTTTGAGCGACTGTGTCATCTATTATTCCAGTATCCTGCCTTTGTTTATAACACAATTCATTTAATCTTTTCCTTATGTAAGAGCAATACATTTATGAATATTTTGGAAGTTAAATCAAAATTAATTTCCATTAGCATTAAGAGAACCGCAATGACACTTTTAATATTATGACGTCATCAAGAAATTCACGGATACGTTGAAAAATGCATATTTCAAAGTCTCATAGAAATTTTTCCTGTGGATAGAATCAAATGTAAGTTTGTATGATGAAGGACAGACTAGAAATGAATAATTTCAGAAATTTTGAGAAAAATTGAATTTAGCGTCAAAGTGTTCAATACCTCCTTAAGGATCTAGAAAGTTCAAAGTAGTTACGGATGCGAAATGTACCGACAGAAATTTGATATACGCGTTAATTTGTGATAAATGTGAAAAGACAGTATATGTAGGCGAAACCGAACGAACACTAAAGGAGAGGACCGAGGAACATAGACGTGACATAAAGTACCAACGAGATAAACCGATAATTAGACATTTCAAAGATCATGATGAGCGCGATCTACGAGTGGCCGTAATGTCTAGGACTACGCGTGAGGATAAAAACTACAGACTAATCGTTGAAGAAAACTGGATAAAAAATCTTGAAACTAGAACATCAAATGGTTGTAATATTAAAACGAACCTCTGAATACATGCAGACATTTTTTTTTTAAATATACAATAAAAGGTATACACACAGGGAAAGGCAGGTGCCACTGTGTGCGTGTAATTTTTTTTAATATGACAATCCTTTAATTATATAACTAAATCTGATTTGCTTTACTAAGTATGTCCGTAATATGAGAGATCACTAGTCTTGTATATGTTTGTCCCCCTTCTTTTCTGCTATCATCTCGACCTACTTTAATTTCAACTAAACGGTTGTCTGTTTGTCTGTGACATGGTCTGTCTGGGTATTCTTGCAGGCATCATATATGCGCTTGTACCTCACAATTATTGGATATGTTTAAATAGGTTATGTATATATGTGTAATATTTTTAATTCAATGTTATATATATGTGTAAATTATTATCAAGTTCTTTAAAACCATCTTCTCTCGGATGGTTCATTATTACAAAGACTTTGTTACTTTTCGCGGGTAACGCGAAATGCATGCATGTGCCGCGAATGTTATGACGTCATAGACTAACATAAACATTTGCAATGAACGCCAGAGAAGCAAGGATGGATTTTACTTAGAATTGTTATAGATCGTCGTTTTTTACACTTGATAAAGGCCAAGGGGCCGAAAATTAATGTATTTGAGTGTTTGTGTTTTTATTT
Source organism: Pinctada fucata (assembly GCA_028142955.1). NCBI lineage: Eukaryota > Metazoa > Mollusca > Bivalvia > Pterioida > Pteriidae > Pinctada > Pinctada fucata. Next base: position 12,126,731 of record AP027110.1, on the reverse strand, counting down.
GAACACTTATAGGTCACAGGACTTTGGACTTCATTAATTTTAATGCTGCTTTAAGCTTTTTGAAAAGATATTTGACTTTTTTAATGGGGGGGGGGTATAGGGTATAAATTTAAGACACTCAGGATTGAAACCATCCATTCAACTACACGAACATCATATAAAGTTCAGTAGCCATTTTTGTTCAGCATTTGATATATTGCTGGGGTCATTTATCAACACGAAGGGGAAAGGATGGGATATAAAGCAACTCGACGAAATTCTTTAAAAATGGCACTCGCTTATAATAAGAACATATCGATATATACTCTTGTATTATTGTGTAAAAGTAACTGACAAGCGGATGCAAATTACACAGGTTAGTGATTGTGTACCTGTCAAACAGTCAAAATGTTCAATTGTCCGGATACCTCTAAGCATAGAACTGGACACTTGCATGTTTCAAAACAGACCTTAAAATAAAATAGAAAAATAAAACAAAATAAAGTAAAACAAAAATTTATAATAATTGATAATAAAAAGAAACATAAAAATGATATGCTGATTATAAATAATTTAAAGAACAAAAAAAAAAAAAAACGGACAAAAAGAATTGATGAATAAAATCGCTTCTTTTATGATGTAAAAGTAACTGACACGCGGATGCAAATTACACGGGTTGGTGATTGTGTACTTGTCAAAATGTTCAAATGTCCGGATACTTCTATGCACAGAACTGGACACTTATATGTTTCAATTAAAAAAATGGACAAAAAGAATTCAAGAGTAAAATCAGCTGATAAAAATGATTTTTTAAAATAAAGTCATTGATATTGTAATTTAATATACTTGCATATTTCTAAACAATAAGTTGAAAAACAATTAAATATGAAGAAAGGAAAAATAAAATAAAATATATATCTAAAATATTGCAAAAAAAAGGAAACATACCATACATCAGTTACCATATTCACACACACACACCCTCACAGAGAGAGAGAAAGAGAGAGAGAGAGAGCACTGGCAAAACCCCACTTGTGGGGACCTCACACCTGTCAAATTACCTTTCTTGTGAGGAATGTTGGAAATTGTAGGGGAAATCGACATTCCCCATAAACCTAATCGGTAATCCTAAATGGTTCAAGGTATCCATTGGCAATAAAAAATATTTTTTTTATAGTTTTGTTGTATTATTTTTGTCAGTAAAGAGTTTAGGCATCGCAGAGCGTATACACCATGGTAGGAGGAATTTTCCTTTGTGGGGAATTTCTCTCTCCTTCGTACGATCGAAATAATCTCTTCACCGTAAAATTGGTGTCTGGGCATGCTGGGTAATTTTTCTGATCGGAGCCTTCTTTTTATTATTAATAGAAATTATTATTTTATTATTCTTTAGGTCAGCCCATTTCTTATAGACCTCTTCTTTGGGTACGCGGTGCTTCACTCACAGTTTACCCTAAAAACAATTTTGTTTTCATTATATTGATTAAAGATGTAAGAATCTTATATACCATTTATTAAGATTTAAGGTTTATAATACTCTTCTTCGAAATGGTTTGCATGAAGAAAATTTAAATACCATACCAGTGGGTTATTTTTCTATTTTTTTTTGGGGGGGGGGGGACTCCTGGAAGGGGGTCAGAGCCGATAAGCGGGGGACAATATGCGCACAGACGCAGATGTCTGCATCATTTATAGTGTCAGAGGAGTTGTGAGCAAGGGATTATATAGAGTTATATAGGAGAAAATGTTCACATCAATTTTGTAAGACACTGGGGTCAGGGGCTTAAAAAATATCAGGTGCACAACTAAAGCACACTCCCATTATATTGCAAAAAGAAATATGTCTCCATCATTTATAGTGTCAGCGGAGTTGCGAGCACAAGATTACATAGATTTTCATGACCAGGTGCCGTTCACAAGAATCCTAGGGGGCACACACACAAAGACAAAATCAGTAAAACAGACGATGCTCCCGATCACAATAATTGTTTGATTTTTTTTTAAAGTCTTTGATCTTTCAGGAATGATAATAAAATACCTTGACCTCTAACTCATATGACCTTGAAGACTTTTGTCTGAAATCGCATATTGTGCAAATCAGTTTGTGAAACTTGAAAAATCTATACCCAGAAGTAATGTATAATACACCCCATCCTTTCTTGGTTCACAAGTTCATCAGTGCAAATATTAAACAGGGGTGCACATTTCCTTGACCTTTATGAATTTATGGGGCGCCGTTTTGCTTTTTATTCAAGAAAGTGATATCTCCAATTCAAATTGGAGATATCTCTAATTCGAATTGAAGATATCATCTATTCGAATAGGAGATATCATCTATTCAATAGATGATATCTCCTATTCAATAGGTGATATCTCTTTAAATAGATGATATCTCCTATTCGACTTGGAGATATCACCTATTCGAATTGGAGATATCACCTGTACCAATTGGAGATATCTTCAATTGAAAAGAAGATATCTCCAATTCCAAATGGTGATATCTCCAATTCGAATTGGAGATATCTCCAATATGATTTTATAAGAGATATCTCCAATTTGAATAAGTGATATCTCCTATTCGAATAAGTGATATCTCCTTTTCGAATTGGAGATATCTCCTATTCGAATTGAAGATATCTCCTATTCGACGTGAATAGATGATATGTTGTATTCGAATTGAAGATATCTCCTATTTGATCAAAAAACATATAATGACTGCTCCCTTTTTTATTATTGTCATTTTTCTCCCATTCTGATGATTCAAAACCGGTTTTCCGTTACGTTAGTTGTTTTTACTCGTTATGAAATGATATTTCGTTTCAAATATGATATAATTTTTTCTAAATGTTATAATTTTTTTCGGTATTTTATTGGGACGAGGAGTTCCGAACGCATTAACGCGGGAAAAACAAGCTGACAAAATGACGGCACCATCACCCGCGGCCGCGCCGGCAATTTCGAACATGGTTACAGCTGCATTGAGAGCTTTGGATGGTGAACTACAATCTTCATCAGCACCAAGTCCACAAGACAATTTGTATAGGCGGACTATTTCCGCATTTCGACCTCGTCAAAGTACACAAGGTATATATATATGTTCCGCCTGTGGGTACTGTAGGCACCTAGCAATTTGCTAATGTTATCAGATATACACTCAGGTACCAGTTACTATGGTAGGCAAGTTAAATCCATATCTTACACCATATACACGCCAGTTTCTCCTTAATTATGTATTGATGCATGACAGTTAGCATATTATGATAGCTAAATCAGTGATTAGGAAGGACATGCACAATGTACCACAGGATTGGAGCACGTATGTGTGAAGGGGGGGTTTGCGAGATTGCTGGACACTTCGTCACCAAGACAACTCGTAACAAGACAACTCGTAACCAAAAAAAGACAACTCGTAACAAGACCGTTTTGGTTACGAGTTGTCCGGTCAATTCGTAACCAGGTGACGACTTGACGAGACAACTCGTAACCAAAATTAGATTTTTTTAAATATGAAAAGTCGTCACCAAAACTTCTAAGGTAAAAACTCGTCACCAAAACTTAGATTTTTTTGTCAAAAACTCGTCACCAAAACTTGTTTTTAAGCTGTAGTTAGTGCAAGCATCTGATGGACTTGTTGATAAAGAGTTCTTTTATTATTGAACCTGGTAACCTTAACTATGATTTATTTTCAGGTAGAGGCAGAGGTCATCATAGGACCCAGGTAAAATTACAAGTATTTTTACTTGGTATGCCAATGGCAGTTGTACCCTCTAAAAAGGAACAGAGGGAATTATGCCAAAGAGGTCTAGGTAAGAGGAAAAAAATTATTTTTTTATACTAAAACGATTAACATGTTTAACATAATGTCAGGGGTCAAGCTTACATACAAATTATAAATTAACAGGTCTGCCTTATTAACGCATCAGACTTTTAGACTGGCCATACAAATTTTTATTTGGTTGGATGTGCATCATCTTGAGTAGGATACCAAAATATTATTACATGTAACATGATTAAGGTAAAAGTATTTCAGACAGTAGGTTAAAGTCACCCATTAAATATGTCAATATATTTTTCTGGCTAATAATATTTCAAAAATTCACCATGATGTAGTGATGAGCAATCGGAAAAATTTCACTATATTATTATTGGGTCACTATCGGAGGCTTACTATCGATTTATTATCGGAACTATCGAAGTTTAAACAATCATGTTCAAAACCAGTGAAATAGCATTCATATGTTTGATGTTGAAACATGATATGGTTGTTTCATACAAATGCATACACAATAACAATACACTTTTACAGCGAAACAAACATTTTAATGAACTTTTTATCACATTGTCAATATCAATATGAATTAAGAATACAAAAATGTTGTCTTATGACGAACGTTTCGCACATATAACAATTCGCTCCAAGTCACTTCTAATGTTTACATATAGCGACAATCGATGTTCAATTTTACTATCGATTATCGAAAATCGAAGGGGCTTCAGCGATCGACTATCGAAAGTCGGCGACTATCGTCACATCACTAACATGATGATTCAATTTCATTTCCAAATGATGTGAAATTATGTCTTATCATGTTAGAACTTAGATACATGTATACATGTACATGTTTCAGTTATGAGTTCTTTTTTTTTTGCACTGATTAGGAATTAAGTAAGAGCATTACATCAAGATTCCAAAGACAATCTGGTGCATAGAATTTATGGTCAAACAAGACATTAATAACACCCCCACCCCCTATTGTTAGAATAAGGCGTTTAATTTTCAGCACATGATGAAGGTTTCTCTAGCAGTCATCATGTGCTCAAAGTTAAATACCTTATATATCTTTAAATACATGATATATGAATTATTATTCACAAAAAGTTGAGCTGAATGTTTTGAAAATTAAAGGCTATATGCATTTTCATGAAAATAGGACTAAAATTCAAATTAGCTAAATGTACAAATTGTATTTCTTCTTAAAGGATCTCCAGCAAGATTGAGCTCATGCTCATTTAAAAAGAACTGGACGTTAGAGGAAGTGCAACAACACATCTTATCCTTGTATCCAGGTAAATCACAGGCACTTCTTATGTGAGAAGTAAGCCCTTTCTACTCTCCAATTCCCCCTTAATTGTATTATCCCCTACTACCAAAGGTACAAAATATAAGTAAAATACGCTCGCTTAAAACATTAGATTCCATAATAATCTCTGGCTATTCAACAGAAAGTAAAGTCCCTTCAGGTAGATAAATGTCCAATCTTTTGATATCTACCACAAAACATTCTCACCTATGAACAACATACTAGTATTTGGATATTCAGATAAATAATTGAATCTTTCCATTTTTATCACACTTTTTTGTGAATATATCCAGGAGTTCAAATGTTTTACTTAAACTTCCAGAATGTTTTATACATGTAGCTGCACAAAATGTGTTACTAACTCCCAGAATGTTTTATACATGTAGCTGCTTTTGTGCACAGAAATAGCAAAATTCATCCTTTTTATCCAGCTATTATTTGGACCAATAAAAATCCTCAAATGTCTGATATTTCAAGAAAGTGCTGAAAAACTCTGTATGGACAAAAAAAAAAAATTTCATTATTCATAATACAAAGTTAATTTTTATGCCCCCGGAGTCGGGATGTAAAGTTTTTGGCCTGTCCATCTGTTTGTCTGTTTGTCCAAGGCAAAAACTTTAACATTGGCCATAACTTTTGATTGGTTAGAGACATGGCTTTCATATTTCACATGTGTATTCCTTGTAACAAGAGCTTTCTATTGATACCAAAATTTTTGACCTCGTGACCTTGAATTTGAACTCTGACCTACTTTTCAAAAACTTTAACATTGGCCATAGCATTAGAATGGTAAGTGATAGGGCTTTCATATTTCACATGTGTATTCCTTGTGACAAGACCTTTCCATTGATATCAAAATTTTTGACCTCATGACCTTGACCTTTAACCTACTTAACAGAAAATGGTGTTAATATCAACAAAGATGCCACTGGGTGCATTCGTGTTTCACAAACACAGGTTTTTTTTAGCTCACCTGAGCCATAGGCTCAAAGTGAGCTATTGTCATAGCATGGCGTCCGTCGTCCGTCGTCGTCCGTCGTCGTCCGTCGTAAACTTCACATTTTCAACTTCTTCTTCAGAACGGCTGAAGGGATTTTGATGAAACTTGGTAGGTTTGAAGTACTCATGGTCCCCTACAAGTGTTGTTGTTTTTCGTCCGGATCTTTCAACAGGTGGCGCCACCACAGCCAAAAGTAGGTCACGGGGGTACCCTCCTTTGACAAACTTCTTCTTCAGAACCGAAGCATGTATCGACAAACCGAAAGCATCAGGATGATCTAGAGAGATGTCTTAAGAAGTGTTGTTATTTTTGGTTCCACTTCGAAGTCAAATTTTTGACGCGTTTTTGACGTCTTTTCGGACTTAGTCAGAAATGCACATTTTTGCACTATTTCTTTAAATAACTCAATAAGTGTATGATTTTACACACTCATTTACTACATATTTATCATATTTAACTTACTTAATGCTTTGATATGTATTTTATGCTTAAATTTTATTTTTTTGATTTTTTATGAATTTTTTTCTTATGTAAAAAGGAAGGGGGGGGAGGTGATTTTCATACATTTTCTGCTTTTTTTCTATAACCACTCTTCAGATTGTCATGACAATTTGTAGGTATGAGGTACTCATGCATGGTACCCTACAAGTGAAAGAATTTTGTCAAGATATCCACTTTTGGATTTTTAAGGAATATTTTTTAAGATTGTACATAGGTATAATGTATGTTTTCCATGCCCAATGGACCCATGGGGAGTGGCTTCAAACCCCGGCGGGACCCCAACAAAATTTTTTCCCCTTTTTAGCTCACCTGAGCCATAGGCTCAAAGTGAGCTATTGTCATAGCGTGGCGTCCGTCGTCGTCCGTCGTAAACTTTTCACATTTTCAACTTCTTCTTCAGGACGGCTGAAGGGATTTTGATGAAACTTGGTAGGTTTGAAGTACTCATGGTCCCCTACAAGTGTTGTTGTTTTTCGTCCGGATCTTTCAACAGGTGGCGCCACCACAGCCAAAAGTAGGTCACGGGGGGTACCCTCCTTTGACAAACTTCTTCTTCAGAACCGAAGCATGTATCGACAAACCGAAAGCATCAGGATGATCTAGAGAGATGTCTTAAGAAGTGTTGTTATTTTTGGTTCCACTTCGAAGTCAAATTTTTGACGCGTTTTTGACGTCTTTTCGGACTTGGTCAGAAATGCACATTTTTGCACTATTTCTTTAAATAACTCAATAAGTGTATGATTTTACACACTCATTTACTACATATTTATCATATTTAACTTACTTAATGCTTTGATATGTATTTTATGCTTAAATTTTATTTTTTTGATTTTTTATGAATTTTGTTCTTATGTAAAAAGGAAGGGGGGGGGGTGATTTTCATACATTTTCTGCTTCTTTTCTATAACCACTCTTCAGATTGTCATGACAATTTGTAGGTATGAGGTACTCATGCATGGTACCCTACAAGTGAAAGAATTTTGTCAAGATATCCACTTTTGGATTTTTAAGGAATATTTTTTAAGATTGTACATAGGTATAATGTATGTTTTCCATGCCCAATGGACCCATGGGGAGTGGCTTCAAACCCCGGCGGGACCCCAACAAAATTTTTTCCCCTTTTTAGCTCACCTGAGCCATAGGCTCAAAGTGAGCTATTGTCATAGCGTGGCGTCCGTCGTCCGTCGTCGTCCGTCGTAAACTTTTCACAATTTCAACTTCTTCTTCAGAACGGCTGAAGGGATTTTGATGAAACTTGGTAGGTTTGAAGTACTCATGGTCCCCTACAAGTGTTGTTGTTTTTCGTCCGGATCTTTCAACAGGTGGCGCCACCACAGCCAAAAGTAGGTCACGGGGGGTACCCTCCTTTGACAAACTTCTTCTTCAGAACCGAAGCATGTATCGACAAACCGAAAGCATCAGGATGATCTAGAGAGATGTCTTAAGAAGTGTTGTTATTTTTGGTTCCACTTCGAAGTCAAATTTTTGACGCGTTTTTGACGTCTTTTCGGACTTGGTCAGAAATGCACATTTTTGCACTATTTCTTTAAATAACTCAAGAAGTGTATGATTTTACACACTCATTTACTACATATTTATCATATTTAACTTACTTAATGCTTTGATATGTATTTTATGCTTAAATTTTATTTTTTTGATTTTTTATGAATTTTTTTCTTACGTAAAAAGGAAGGGGGGGGGGTGATTTTCATACATTTTCTGCTTCTTTTCTATAACCACTCTTCAGATTGCCATGACAATTTGTAGGTATGAGGTACTCATGCATGGTACCCTACAAGTGAAAGAATTTTGTCAAGATATCCACTATTGGATTTTTAAGGAATATTTTTTAAGATTGTACATAGGTATAATGTATGTTTTCCATGCCCAATGGACCCATGGGGAGTGGCTTCAAACCCCGGCGGGACCCCAACAAAATTTTTTTCCCCTTTTTAGCTCACCTGAGCCATAGGCTCAAAGTGAGCTATTGTCATAGCGTGGCGTCCGTCGTCCGTCGTCGTCCGTCGTAAACTTTTCACATTTTCAACTTCTTCAGAACGGCTGAAGGGATTTTGATGAAACTTGGTAGGTTTGAAGTACTCATGGTCCCCTACAAGTGTTGTTGTTTTTCGTCCGGATCTTTCAACAGGTGGCGCCACCACAGCCAAAAGTAGGTCACGGGGGGTACCCTCCTTTGACAAACTTCTTCAGAACCGAAGCATGTATCGACAAACCGAAAGCATCAGGATGATCTAGAGAGATGTCTTAAGAAGTGTTGTTATTTCTGGTTCCACTTCGAAGTCAAATTTTTGACGCGTTTTTGACGTCTTTTCGGACTTAGTCAGAAATGCACATTTTTGCACTATTTCTTTAAATAACTCAATAAGTGTATGATTTTTTACACTCATTTACTACATATTTATCATATTTAACTTACTTAATGCTTTGATATGTATTTTATGCTTAAATTTTATTTTTTTGATTTTTTATGAATTTTTTTCTTATGTAAAAAGGAAAAGGGGGGGGGGGGGTGATTTTCATACATTTTCTGCTTCTTTTCTATAACCACTCTTCAGATTGTCATGACAATTTGTAGGTATGAGGTACTCATGCATGGTACCCTACAAGTGAAAGAATTTTGTCAAGATATCCACTTTTGGATTTTTAAGGAATATTTATTAAGATTGTACATAGGTATAATGTATGTTTTCCATGCCCAATGGACCCATGGGGAGTGGCTTCAAACCCCGGCGGGACCCCAACAAAATTTTTTTCCCCTTTTTAGCTCACCTGAGCCATAGGCTCAAAGTGAGCTATTGTCATAGCGTGGCGTCCGTCGTCCGTCGTCGTCCGTCGTAAACTTTTCACATTTTCAACTTCTTCTTCAGAACGGCTGAAGGGATTTTGATGAAACTTGGTAGGTTTGAAGTACTCATGGTCCCCTACAAGTGTTGTTGTTTTTCGTCCGGATCTTTCAACAGGTGGCGCCACCACAGCCAAAAGTAGGTCACGGGGGGTACCCTCCTTTGACAAACTTCTTCAGAACCGAAGCATGTATCGACAAACCGAAAGCATCAGGATGATCTAGAGAGATGTCTTAAGAAGTGTTGTTATTTCTGGTTCCACTTCGAAGTCAAATTTTTGACGCGTTTTTGACGTCTTTTCGGACTTAGTCAGAAATGCACATTTTTGCACTATTTCTTTAAATAACTCAATAAGTGTATGATTTTACACACTCATTTACTACATATTTATCATATTTAACTTACTTAATGCTTTGATATGTATTTTATGCTTAAATTTTATTTTTTTGATTTTTTATGAATTTTTTTCTTATGTAAAAAGGAAGGGGGTGATTTTCATACATTTTCTGCTTCTTTTCTATAACCACTCTTCAGATTGTCATGACAATTTGTAGGTATGAGGTACTCATGCATGGTACCCTACAAGTGAAAGAATTTTGTCAAGATATCCACTTTTGGATTTTTAAGGAATATTTTTTAAGATTGTACATAGGTATAATGTATGTTTTCCATGCCCAATGGACCCATGGGGAGTGGCTTCAAACCCCGGCGGGACCCCAACAAAAATTTTTTCCCCTTTTTAGCTCACCTGAGCCATAGGCTCAAAGTGAGCTATTGTCATAGCGTGGCGTCCGTCGTCCGTCGTCGTCCGTCGTAAACTTTTCACATTTTCAACTTCTTCTTCAGAACGGCTGAAGGGATTTTGATGAAACTTGGTAGGTTTGAAGTACTCATGGTCCCCTACAAGTGTTGTTGTTTTTCGTCCGGATCTTTCAACAGGTGGCGCCACCACAGCCAAAAGTAGGTCACGGGGGGTACCCTCCTTTGACAAACTTCTTCAGAACCGAAGCATGTATCGACAAACCGAAAGCATCAGGATGATCTAGAGAGATGTCTTAAGAAGTGTTGTTATTTCTGGTTCCACTTCGAAGTCAAATTTTTGACGCGTTTTTGACGTCTTTTCGGACTTAGTCAGAAATGCACATTTTTGCACTATTTCTTTAAATAACTCAATAAGTGTATGATTTTTTACACTCATTTACTACATATTCATCATATTTAACTTACTTAATGCTTTGATATGTATTTTATGCTTAAATTTTATTTTTTTGATTTTTTATGAATTTTTTTCTTATGTAAAAAGGAAAAGGGGGGGGGGGGGTGATTTTCATACATTTTCTGCTTCTTTTCTATAACCACTCTTCAGATTGTCATGACAATTTGTAGGTATGAGGTACTCATGCATGGTACCCTACAAGTGAAAGAATTTTGTCAAGATATCCACTTTTGGATTTTTAAGGAATATTTTTTAAGATTGTACATAGGTATAATGTATGTTTTCCATGCCCAATGGACCCATGGGGAGTGGCTTCAAACCCCGGCGGGACCCCAACAAAATTTTTTTCCCCTTTTTAGCTCACCTGAGCCATAGGCTCAAAGTGAGCTATTGTCATAGCGTGGCGTCCGTCGTCCGTCGTCGTACGTCGTAAACTTTTCACATTTTCAACTTCTTCTTCAGAACGGCTGAAGGGATTTTGATGAAACTTGGTAGGTTTGAAGTACTCATGGTCCCCTACAAGTGTTGTTGTTTTTCGTCCGGATCTTTCAACAGGTGGCGCCACCACAGCCAAAAGTAGGTCACGGGGGGTACCCTCCTTTGACAAACTTCTTCAGAACCGAAGCATGTATCGACAAACCGAAAGCATCAGGATGATCTAGAGAGATGTCTTAAGAAGTGTTGTTATTTCTGGTTCCACTTCGAAGTCAAATTTTTGACGCGTTTTTGACGTCTTTTCGGACTTAGTCAGAAATGCACATTTTTGCACTATTTCTTTAAATAACTCAATAAGTGTATGATTTTACACACTCATTTACTACATATTTATCATATTTAACTTACTTAATGCTTTGATATGTATTTTATGCTTAAATTTTATTTTTTTGATTTTTTATGAATTTTTTTCTTATGTAAAAAGGAAGGGGGTGATTTTCATACATTTTCTGCTTCTTTTCTATAACCACTCTTCAGATTGTCATGACAATTTGTAGGTATGAGGTACTCATGCATGGTACCCTACAAGTGAAAGAATTTTGTCAAGATATCCACTTTTGGATTTTTAAGGAATATTTTTTAAGATTGTACATAGGTATAATGTATGTTTTCCATGCCCAATGGACCCATGGGGAGTGGCTTCAAACCCCGGCGGGACCCCAACAAAATTTTTTTCCCCTTTTTAGCTCACCTGAGCCATAGGCTCAAAGTGAGCTATTGTCATAGCGTGGCGTCCGTCGTCGTCCGTCGTAAACTTTTCACATTTTCAACTTCTTCTTCAGAACGGCTGAAGGGATTTTGATGAAACTTGGTAGGTTTGAAGTACTCATGGTCCCCTACAAGTGTTGTTGTTTTTCGTCCGGATCTTTCAACAGGTGGCGCCATCACAGCCAAAAGTAGGTCACGGGGGGTACCCTCCTTTGACAAACTTCTTCAGAACCGAAGCATGTATCGACAAACCGAAAGCATCAGGATGATCTAGAGAGATGTCTTAAGAAGTGTTGTTATTTTTGGTTCCACTTCGAAGTCAAATTTTTGACGCGTTTTTGACGTCTTTTCGGACTTAGTCAGAAATGCACATTTTTGCACTATTTCTTTAAATAACTCAATAAGTGTATGATTTTACACACTCATTTACTACATATTTATCATATTTAACTTACTTAATGCTTTGATATGTATTTTATGCTTAAATTTTATTTTTTTGATTTTTTATGAATTTTTTTCTTATGTAAAAAGGAAGGGGGGGGGGTGATTTTCATACATTTTCTGCTTCTTTTCTATAACCACTCTTCAGATTGTCATGACAATTTGTAGGTATGAGGTACTCATGCATGGTACCCTACAAGTGAAAGAATTTTGTCAAGATATCCACTTTTGGATTTTTAAGGAATATTTTTTAAGATTGTACATAGGTATAATGTATGTTTTCCATGCCCAATGGACCCATGGGGAGTGGCTTCAAACCCCGGCGGGACCCCAACAAAATTTTTCCCCCTTTTTAGCTCACCTGAGCCATAGGCTCAAAGTGAGCTATTGTCATAGCGTGGCGTCCGTCGTCGTCCGTCGGAAACTTTTCACATTTTCAACTTCTTCTTCAGAACGGCTGAAGGGATTTTGATGAAACTTGGTAGGTTTGAAGTACTCATGGTCCCCTACAAGTGTTGTTGTTTTTCGTCCGGATCTTTCAACAGGTGGCGCCACCACAGCCAAAAGTAGGTCACGGGGGGTACCCTCCTTTGACAAACTTCTTCAGAACCGAAGCATGTATCGACAAACCGAAAGCATCAGGATGATCTAGAGAGATGTCTTAAGAAGTGTTGTTATTTCTGGTTCCACTTCGAAGTCAAATTTTTGACGCGTTTTTGACGTCTTTTCGGACTTAGTCAGAAATGCACATTTTTGCACTATTTCTTTAAATAACTCAATAAGTGTATGATTTTACACACTCATTTACTACATATTTATCATATTTAACTTACTTAATGCTTTGATATGTATTTTATGCTTAAATTTTATTTTTTTGATTTTTTATGAATTTTTTTCTTATGTAAAAAGGAAGGGGGGTGATTTTCATACATTTTCTGCTTCTTTTCTATAACCACTCTTCAGATTGTCATGACAATTTGTAGGTATGAGGTACTCATGCATGGTACCCTACAAGTGAAAGAATTTTGTCAAGATATCCACTTTTGGATTTTTAAGGAATATTTTTTAAGATTGTACATAGGTATAATGTATGTTTTCCATGCCCAATGGACCCATGGGGAGTGGCTTCAAACCCCGGCGGGACCCCAACAAAATTTGTTTTCCCCTTTTTAGCTCACCTGAGCCATAGGCTCAAAGTGAGCTATTGTCATAGCGTGGCGTCCGTCGTCGTCCGTCGTAAACTTTTCACATTTTCAACTTCTTCTTCAGAACGGCTGAAGGGATTTTGATGAAACTTGGTAGGTTTGAAGTACTCATGGTCCCCTACAAGTGTTGTTGTTTTTCGTCCGGATCTTTCAACAGGTGGCGCCACCACAACCAAAAGTAGGTCACGGGGGGTACCCTCCTTTGACAAACTTCTTCTTCAGAACCGAAGCATGTATCGACAAACCGAAAGCATCAGGATGATCTAGAGAGATGTCTTAAGAAGTGTTGTTATTTTTGGTTCCACTTCGAAGTCAAATTTTTGACGCGTTTTTGACGTCTTTTCGGACTTAGTCAGAAATGCACATTTTTGCACTATTTCTTTAAATAACTCAATAAGTGTATGATTTTACACACTCATTTACTACATATTTATCATATTTAACTTACTTAATGCTTTGATATGTATTTTATGCTTAAATTTTATTTTTTTGATTTTTTATGAATTTTTTTCTTATGTAAAAAGGAAGGGGGGGGGGGGTGATTTTCATACATTTTCTGCTTCTTTTCTATAACCACTCTTCAGATTGTCATGACAATTTGTAGGTATGAGGTACTCATGCATGGTACCCTACAAGTGAAAGAATTTTGTCAAGATATCCACTTTTGGATTTTTAAGGAATATTTTTTAAGATTGTACATAGGTATAATGTATGTTTTCCATGCCCAATGCTTCAGGTGCAACTACAGGAAAAAAACCTTCTTTGTATGATTAATCATTTTTTGATCGACCTTTCATCCATAGTTACAGCTGATAATTCAACAAGTGACACATGCTTCAATGTCTTATTGATTAACCTTTTATGTGATATGATTCAATTATTTAAATTCTTTATACTTATTTAGAATTTTATTTTTAAAGTCGGGAACAAGATTTCAAAAGCGGCCATGTTTTGCCGTGTACCTGAAGGTGTCATCCAAAGAAATAAAAACCTTCTTTGTATGATCAATCATTTAGCTCAATTTGAGTGACTTCCAATCCTTCATTCAATAATTATGAATTTGGTCTCGTTGAATTTGGACACCTTTGACACACATAAAAATAATAGAAAAAAGGGGGGTCATGCATACCGTTTTCTCACAAATTCCACTTTTTTACATCACCCCTCTATCCATTTCGAAAATTTTACAAATTTCATCTATTTTTAAATCGATCAATAGATTGCATAAAAGACAAAAACAGGTTCAAAACTCAATTTATCCCGACTACAGGGAATGGTACATTGATTTCATGTGCTATTTTTAAATTTTCAATAGTTTTGACCAATGGTGTGACACCTTTTATTCTGCCCTGTTCACCAGTCAAAACTGAGTGGATTCCCCGCTAAAACGATTTCCTTGGATTACACCTGAAGGGGATTCCCCATGTAGAAATGTGATACCTTTAGTACTGCGATACATTTCAGGAGATACAGTGCAAACGGAATAGATTTTTATTTAATGAAATGTGCATTATACTTGGAACACTTTCATAATGGTTATCATTCATGTACTTGGAACACTTGCAACTTGTTATCATGCATAAAGTTTGCTCGAATTTCCTCTGTCTTAGACTCTCTTAGATGAAGTAATTTACGTACTGATTTCTTGAAGAAACGTCTAATGAGTAATCTCTTCCTCCGGATTTTGAGAATGCATAGGACATTTAATATCTGAAATTCTTGAAATAAATAATTCAGTTCAGAGTTCCTGAAATCTTCCTATGAAATGTTGGACCACAGAAAGCTGTTGTTTAAATAGAGTAAATAAATTATTATTAACAACCATAAGCCACTGTGTTCAACATCTTGTATGTATAATATTTCTAAGAGGAACACAGAGGCCTGAGGTTGTGAATAATAAAACATTTTCTCTCATAAAATGACAGGTTCCTGTGATAAGACATTTGGGAATTTTTATCTGTTCAAATAATAGATACATGATGAGTTTTTATCGGACCAAATAACTTTTTGTCGGCAAATCCTATGCAACCGATACATTTCATGAACTCTCTCCGCTAACAACTTGTCCGTGTAACAGACCTTTGATGAGGTAAAACAATTTGTTAACAGTAAATAACGATGTTGTAGGTCTGCTAGTTGGACAACCTTAACAATTTCATGGGCCTTTTAATTTGTTTCAAACTACGAAACCTAGAGAAATCACTTGAGTTGTTGAACAGCGTATGCTGAAATGCGACGCTCCTTCTCGCCTGTTGAAATATGCATAGGCAAGAAGCGCCGCATTTCAGCATATTCACTGAAAATTATTTGTTCAAGTGGCTTCACTGGGTCATGAGGTTTGATACACCATACACTGCTTTTTGAAAAACAAACTGGCCCAATATCTGCACAAGCAGCACAACTCACTTGAATATTGATAAATATTGGATTAAAACGATCTAGAAGACTAAACAGAGTCGAATTCCAGAGTGTAGATTCACTTAAGAAACAAGTCAAAAAAGGAAAACTATTCATAATACCAAAGGCAGAAATACAGCCTTCTCAGGTGAATATACTCATTATAATATCCCCTCGCAACTCTATTGCGTATGGGATATAGCTCCTTCCACAAATGATCCCAATGGGGAGAGGATGCCCAGTGATATAAAACATGCAATTGCGAGGGGATGCTACACTTGCGTTGCCTTTATTTTTTCTTTTCCCTTATTTTGCCTTCAAATTGTGAATGAAACTCTGGTTAAAATACAACACTGACAAAATATAAGTAAGATCTTGTTTATATTATGAACATGAAAGCCCTAACTCAAGCTTTTTTGACAGACGAACAGACAAAAAAACGTATGAACATGGTGATTACTATAGGAAACCCACAATCTAGTAATATCCTAAACATATATCACCTGCAATGCAACTAGGCAACACATTGCCCAGCTGCTGCCTGTCAGTCTGTCCAGTAAGCGCTTACTATTGATAATAAAATGTAAGTACCTCAATCAAAGTTATAGGGAGACTCACCACCTAATGGAGGTCAATGTCATTCCTTTGGGGTCAAAATATGACATACATGTACCTATCCATGAAACATCCATGAAACTGAACATTTAAATAACATAACTTTTGATTTCCAGAATGGTGATAATAGAACTGAATTGAGAAATCTTGAGCAGTCCCCAATGGAGACTACAGTGGTATGTATAAATTCTTTTATTCAATTAAAAACAGTAAACTTTCATATTTCAGTTTAATTTTGAGATAAGTATTTTTCATTTTTTTATTTGTCCATATACATGTAATATAAATAAAGTGAGATTTTATTGGACCAATCCATTTTTATTTTCAAATCTGATGAAAACAATACTTACAAAGTGACCTTGCCCATGCAGAGACTTATCACTTTGAGCATTGCAAAGTTGATCATGTTGTAAATTGATCTGTTCCTGAGATGTAATGATGCAGAGGTATATTAAACCACTAAGATAAGGCAGTTATAGTTTAAGTTATGCTTCCATCAAATGGTGTTTATTACCCTATTTCAAGATAAGAATGAGAAGTCTTAATATCTATCAAGACAGATTTAATATTTGCCACATTGAGGCAATGTATACATATATATACAGACCTCATGTTCAACTTGTATGAAATTCAATTAGAATGCATGTATTTAATATAAGTTGTCTTTGCTGATGAATCATTTTATAATGTACTCAGGTTGAACAGACTGGCGGTCCAGAGAATATCAACTCTGCGGAAAATGAGGTAATTAGTTTTTAATCAAGGTGGGAGATAAATATATGAATCATAAATGTTGTGAGTTAATCAATACGTGATATGTATTTCCTTCCATGACAATCAATTTTTGGGCAGTTCCATAGAATAGAGAAATACATTTTAAATTATGTTTAACAAGTAACATTCTATAGGTCAAATTGCTTTTACTAAGAAAAAAAAGCAAGAATATAAACCGTTAACCAAGGGAGAGGACAAGAGGCAACTAATGATTCACAGATTACTGTTAGAGGCTATGAATTATTGTCCTAAGCCCTAATGTCCAATATAAGCCAGGCTAACTCTAGTAGATATGATAAGGCCAAAAATTAAAAAAAAAAGAAATTATTTAGGAAAAAAAAGCCCAGAATACAAATGCATACCTCTTTTTTTTCTGACCTGGTGAGCATACACACTACACACACTATTTGATCTTTTTGCCTTAGGATGTAATGCAAGTAGGGCTTGACAAATATTATGATGGACTGATTGGATATGTTGATGGGATACACCCTTCCAATGCGATATGTATGAAAGGAGTTTAGTGAAATTGAACAGCAGATAAAACATGCATTTTTTGTGTTTCCTGCATATTTGACCTAGTGTTCCTTCATGCTGTCTTTAGTTTCAGTTTCACTTTTATGAAAATGTATGCTGACTGAAAATTAAACGAAAGAAATTTGAAATTATCTGAATGACACAGAACAGTTAGGCAACATGTGTACCGATCTTTCGATCAGCAAATAAAGTATTGTAATGAATCAGCCCAGCCCTAGTATTTAGTAGCTTTTTAAAATTATTTAGAATTAATAGGATGTATTTTAAGATGTTTGTCTTTGTTTGCTAATTATTTTTTAATTATAATTAGGTCCAACAGTCTGAGTGGCAGGGAAACAGTACAGAAAGTGAGGTAATTAGTTTTAACATTGTTGGAGATTCACTGACTCGTATTATTTTTAGGGGTATGCAATATTATCGGTATATTGCAATATTTCCCATGTGGATATTATATAGCGATATCAAAATTAGATATCGGTATATGATGATAGATATGAAACATCATAAAAAGTCGCTAAAATTCTTACTTGAATACAGAAAGTGTTTTGAATATATGTTGGCTATTACAAGATACAACATTTACATTTGTAACAAGTTTTTAAATTTAAAACCGGTAACCATGAAACAGATTGGGTGCCAGGGTGGATCACCATTTAGTTGCAATAATATTGTGTTTATGGTTTGACTCATAATCAGAAGAACTAAGGAGCTTTTAAATTGCAATCAGTTTCAAGTTTCTGTATGACGTTGCGGTATCAGACCAAATTTTATATGTGGAATAGAAAACAAAAAAGGGACTATGAAAGTCACAGAAAGCCAAGGTAGCTTATAGAAAAAACATTAGGGTGATGAAGTGACAAAGTCAATGTTATTTTTAGTTAATGAGGTCCTGTCTCACATATAAACTACTTATTAGAGCTGAAACAAATACCTTAAATTGGTATAGGAATATTTGTGATATGTATTCGATTCGTATTCGAATATTCGTTATTAGATTGACTTTTTAAAAGCATCCTCAAAATCACATGTCTAACCACTGAATTTATTTGATTGAAGCCACCAATATACTGACCAGTGCGCAAGCGGCGCTACTGGATGCTTTCAAGATTGACGTCGTTTTCGTGAATATACTTTGTCTTGCCTTCCGTTCAACATGTTTAAGGCAAAGTATTGCCATACCAAGCTTATTTTCCATATGCTGAATGCATGAACAGTGATGTCTCGTTAATCTGGACCCTTTCGTGCCAAAGGATGTCGTCCGGATTAACGAATTTTCCGGATTGATGAGTCATATTTTAATAGAATATTTAACATTCGTTGCCAAGAAAGCGTCCGGATTAACGAATTTTACAGATTATCGAATTCCGGACAATGAATCATCACTGTAATTACTAGTAACGAATATTCGAATGCAAATTTTCCATTCGAATGTTCGCTCAAAACTATTCATTCGCGAATATTCGAACATTTGTTTCAGCTCTACTACTTATCCAACAATTTAGCTGTTACTTTTCAGTCAATTGCATTTTGTGTAAGCCCCTGATCCTCAGGGTTTTGAAAAATTGGGTTTGTCACTTAGATTAATTCAAGCAAAAAATCAGGAGAGCTGACTTCTGGTAAAAGATCTGACAAAGCATTCATGTAAACATTGTAGGAAGTCTTACCAGAATTGACAACTCCTAATAGTAATAGACAAAGAAGAGAAGCAGCTTTGGTAGCACGTTGCCAGATAAGAGAGTGGTGTGATACGGTAAGTTTTCCACTGAATATGTAGTTGCGAACGATATCAAAACAGCAGCTGTAGTATACTTGAAAAAAATATTTTGGACAGGGCTTCTCTGATATTTATTTTGATTATGATAAAAAATCTTTACATGCTTGCTTTGAATGAAAAAAAAAATGGACGGGTGTAATTTGCAGCATTAGCGTTACTATTTTTGTGTCGCCTGCCAAGCATAGCGACACTTAGGGATCACTTTGACAGTTTGTCCATTATTCGTCTGTCTTTCACACTTTATGTGTCACGTCCCATATCTTTTGATTGATTAGTGATAGAGCTTTGATATTTCACATGTCTATTCCTTGTGACCAGACCTTGTTACAGATACCAAAACTTTTGACTAAGTGACCTTGATCTAGATACTTGACCTACTTCAAAAAGCCCGCTTCGCAGGCAAGACAAGCATACCTTGGATTGCTATTTTTATTTTATCATATATGCATGTATTTTTTAACATTTATTATAAAATTGACAGAGAGGAGCAGATCAAAGTACCAGTGAACCTTTGGAGAACCAGGTAAGATATATTTCTACTTATGATTACACTGTAAGATACATTTTTACTGTCTGCTCAGCTCACTTCAGAAATCTGGAAATTGAAGTTTTGTTTCATTTGTCGGAATAATTTCCGATTAAAATTCATATTGGTGGATAGATTTCGAACTCTCATAACTAACGGTGTAAGTTATAAGTTCTTGCCTCCAATGCTAAGCTCACAGTGAAAGATTACAGCTTTAATTATTTTGCTTTTAAAAGCCAATATTGAGCAAACTATAAGTGCTACATGTACCAAACTTGCATATTGGATGTAACTTTGATCAAACTTTCATAAAATAACCTTGACCTACTTTTTCTGCTTGAGTGATTTTGCTTTTAAAGGCCAATTTATGAATACTAAGAAATATGTTTAAATTGAATTTTGCTTCCGTGAGGTGAACTTTGTAATCTGTGATTACCTATGTTTCTGCTCCATTGTTGGAATGTATATTCTAATGCACTCCGTTTGTAACGCGCATTCTGATTGGTTGAGCGATGAAAAAACTGCAAGGGGATTCACGTTTCACTGCAGTTTTTGCTATGATGTCATGTGTTTCTATGGCGACACCATTCAAAGCAGACATTTTCTAGCTCCTTACTGACCAATGCATTAGAATAGGGTTACCATATTGATGTTTTAGAAAAACTGACAGGGTATTGGCAAATCCCCTGTCAGAAATATCCGTGTTAGACTCATGGTAAAACGGATATTTCTGACAGGGGATTCGCCTATACCCTGTCAGTTTTTCTAAAAGACACGCATGGTAACCCCTAATTATTAAGAATTTTAAATTTGAAAACAGTCATTGCAGTCAGTTTTCATCTATGTAAAACATATAGATTCTCTGTGATGATTGCTTTATTAGATCAATCTTAAACTAATTTTTGTGTTTCATATAACACTCAAAAATATAGAAAATGGGTATCAAGGGGGAAAAAATAAGATTATTTGGTACTTTTTTTCTATAAATTATTTAACGGGTGGAAAATCCTGGAATACTCTTAAAATAATTATATCTATTTGATTTCAGGCCAATAATTCTGAGGAATTATCAGATAATCATAGTGTATTGAGTACAGGAACTCCAACAATTCAATTTAGAAGAAGAAGACCAAGTCTCTCATTAGTAAGCTTTAAATCACTTCAGATAATGATATACATACATGTACTGTAACTAAGACTGTAAGTTGGTACACTGTTAAAATTTGATATTGAAAGTATTGATGCAAGAGGCCAGTAATTATAACACTAAGAGGACTTCTGACAAACATGTATCATACAAAATCGACAAATATCTTCTTACTGGATATGAAAAAAGAAAGAACCAAAATGAAATCGCTAAAGCACAATCCAGTTCAAACCAACCAAGATTGAACCATATTTTCATTTAACAGTGGCAGCCTCTCCAGCTTTTCGTCAGATGACCAAATGAGAATGCTCCATGATGTTATAAAAAGAAGGGAGGAGATCTCCAACAAGACCCCGTTGCAGCATCAACAGTAAAACACCAAAACACCCGATGCAAAAACACAAAAGACGAGTACAGCACGAGACGGAAAAGAGACACACGACATGTAAACATCAAACACAAAAGACTACACATAATAGATAACCACAAATCAGCTCTTGCTTCCTTTGGCTTCGACACTACCAATTTAGATTTAGATTTACCATACTTATACTGCATACCTAAAATGCATAAGAATCCGTACAAACAACGTTTCATCGCTGGTTCCTCAAAATGTTCTACCAAATCTGTATCGATCTTACTCACCAAAGTTTTATCTGAAATCAAATCTGGGCTACAAAAATATTGTTCGACAGTATATTCTCGCAGTGGTATCAACCAGATGTGGATTTTAAAGAATTCGAAGGAACTTTTAGAACATCTGAAATCCACTCATTTTAGTCCATTCGATCAAAGCCTTTGATTTTTCGACACTTTACACTACAATTCCACATCCTAGATTGAAAGAAAGACTCGCAAAAATTATAAGTAATGCGTTTACAAGTAAGAACGGTAATCGCAAATACAAATTTATTGTTGTTAACTATGACAAAACCTACTTTGTAAAAGAAAAGTCAGATTCTGAAAATAAGTACACTGAAACAGACATTATTCAGATGTTAAACTTTCTGATCAACAACATTTTTGTGGTGTTTGGAGGAAAGGTCTTCCAGCAAATTGTCGGAATTCCAATGGGGACCAATTGTGCCCCACTCCTTGCCGACATTTTCCTTTACTCGTACGAAGCTGAATTCATTCAATCTTTGGTCTCTGAAGGGAAAAGATACTTAGCTTCTGACTTCAACTTCACTTACAGATACATAGACGATGTGTTGTCCATCAATAATCCAAAATTCGCGGATTACCTGAGCAGTATCTATCCTTCGGAGCTTGAAGTCAAAGAAACTACAGAGACAAATAATTCAGCATCCTATTTGGACATAATGTTGTCCTACGACACTGATGGTCACATGAACACCTCACTCTATGACAAACGTGACGACTTCAATTTCAGCATTACGAACTTTCCTTTTCTGAGTAGCAACATCCCTCATCGCCTGCTTATGGCGTCTTCATATCTCAGTTGATACGCTATGCCAGAGCAAGTACCAAATATACGGATTTTGTTCTGAGAGCTAGGCGTCTTTCAGATAAGCTTCTCAGTCAGGGATATGTTTGTGACCGACTAACATCGTCACTGAGGAAGTTCTACGGTCGATATGGGGAACTCGTCATACACTATGATGTCCCACTATCCAGAATGGTGGATGATATTCTGTCATAGACCATTTGAACCATCCAACCAAAGATTGTACTCTATATCTTCCAAAATGGAAGTAACCGGATGTGACAGTTCTACCGAATTGAAGCGACGGGTGTTGCATGCAAGCAGGAGATGCTTACTCTTCCTGGGCACCTGGTCTCACTCTCATATCGGGAGTTCGCTTCTTTTCATATGGTGGAGGTCTTTGTTTTTGTTTGCTTTGGTTCCTGTTTTTATCCTGATTTTGCATGCCTTCGGTTTCTGATTTTTTGAATTATCGATTTTGTACTGTAGACAGGGATATGGTCATTATCCATATTTGTCATAAACCGACGAGACCAATGGGTAACCGGTGCCGACTTTGGACGGCCATCTGTCACGCAAGTAGCAAATGGTGTGGTTATCCTGGATTACGTGCGCACAACCCTCTCACTTCTCCAATTACCCAGAGGTCTCGAAGAACGTACAATTGTGGTGTAAAACAACCTCCTCACTGTAAGATGACATCACAGAAACAAGACCGCAAAACGCAGAGGCCCCAGAGACACAGATGAATATGTAAATGGATATAAAAAGAGGGCATGCGTTATACAGACCGTGCTCTGCCGGCTGTAGCGAGCTCATGTATGCAATCACCCGAGGAGTCCGACTGACATTCAGAGAGGACAGGTGGTCGGGGCCCTGTCTTCTCTAAAGAGGTTTGGACAGAGTTATGTAATTGTATGTCATATCATAATAGTATGGAAATTATGAAATGGTGTTATGTACCGAAACATGTATTTGATTAAAGAATTATATTATAAACCCTCTTCTAGATATTTGATCTTGGATTATATATTTTTCAGAATCAGGAAACCAGCAATCTGCTGAATCTGCATCAACATCGGTATTTGGAAGGTTAATATAGATATACTTTGATTATTAAGAAAAAATGCATTTAAAAATTTTAATACATTTCTATGAGATGGCTTTGGAGCATAATCATGGTCAGATTGCAGGTTACAAGTTGAAAGTTCTAAGCAAAATTTCTACACAAATCTCTCTCGATAAGAGCAGTTTTGTTCTCAAAAATTCTCTAGATTATGAAGAGGTATTATCTTTATTAAATGTTACATCAGCTGGTTTAAAGAAATGAAGAACTTTGAAATTACAATATTTTTATGCCCCCGTAATTGAAGATTCGGGTGCATAGTTTTTGGTCTGTCCGTCTGTTTCTCTGATTGTCCGCAAAAACTTTACATTACAAAGACATTACTTTTGAACTGTAAGTGATAGGGCTTTGATATTTCACATGTGTATTCCTTGTGAGAAGACCTTACCTTGGATACCAAATGTTTAGACTTATGACCTTGACATTGGAGATTGACCTACTTTTGACAAATCAAAGATGACAACGGGGAATTTGTGTTTCACAAACACATCTGTTCTACTGTTTCATAATTTGAAAATTCTTTCCTTTTATAAAATGATTCACAAATTAATGCACATGCAGTTTTAATACATGTACAATTTATTTTTACAGACAAGAGAACTACCTAGAAATTCTTGATAGCGAGGATGAAGAGCTACAACAAGCTGTTGAAGCTAGTTTAAGAGACTCAGAGTTGAGGTATATGCTTTAATTAATTTTTAGCGAGCCCTGACAGATGTCTAGGGAGCTTAGGCCTTTTATTTTTTATTAAATGGTTTACGGGAGCGCCGACTCTAATTTCTTCTGAAAAAAAATAAAAATAAAAGTGGCGATGTCTCCTTTTATTTTTATACTTTCCGCCGACCGTCTTAAACTGTCAGCTCGCAAAATAATTTTTTTATTATTTGCGATCATTGAATCTTTTAAACGCTTCAATTCTCTATCGAGACATGTAAGCTCTAAATCGACTATACGTAAAATTGAACTGTCCCTCACCGTAATTGATGTTGTTAATGAAATACTCGATGCGGATCCCGAAACATCTATACTGAAGATTCTAATAGAGGGACAAACTGAAGTTGGAGCAACGGTAGATTTCGCCGTTTTAAAGGATTTCGGGTTTGTAATTTTCATTTCTACTGCAAAGTTTAATCGATGGTTGTAAGTTTCAGCGTTTTTAATTGAGTAACACATGCAGTACAACTGTTCTTACAGGGAAGACTGTTGTTTTTGACGACATTTGCGTTTATTGTGGAGACACAGACGTGTTGGATACTGAAGATATTAAAAGATTGCGTGAAAATTATAGGATTGTTCGACCAATTTGTGGTGGATGTAAGAAGTCAAAGCTAGTTAAAACAAGGAATGCAGTAAAAACTAAAAAGAGGAAGTGAACAGTCATCCAATTCGTGGTGAATGTAAAAAATCAGTGCTAATTAAAACCAGGAATGCAGTAAAAAGTTAAAAGAAGAAGTGAACAGTACGAAAAAACAGAAATTCAAACTTACCATCAATTGTTATGGAAGTTTCAAAAAAAAAAAAAAAAAAGATGATCCGTTTCCTCTTTTATTTTTATTTTTTTGGTCGACTGTGTTAAATTTCTCATTTTATTTTTATTTTTATTTTTCCCCCTCGACTCATTTTTTTTTTTCAAAATTTCCCGTAAACCATTTAATAAAAAATAAAAGGCCTTATGTCTTGTCCTGAGAGTCAGCGCTGTCTGTTGCGTGGAAAAAACTTTAATCTTGACTATATCTTGTGAGCGATAAAGGGTAGGGCTTTGATATTTCATATATAAATTCCTCATGACCAGAACTTTATGTTGGGACCATGATATTTGAACTCAAGACCTTGACCTTTAAGTTTGACCTACTTAAAAAAAATCTGAGCTACATTGTACTTGTATAAGTATCTCATGAACAATTAGGAGTAGGGCTTTGATATTTCACATGTAGATGATCTTCATGATCAGACCTTTTATATTGTACCTTGGCTTTTGACCTTGTTTGCTTGACCTCGGAGTTTGACCTTCTTTTAGAAAACATTCACCTGAACACACCTGTCACATGAACTATAACTTCAACAAAATTTGACCAAGTTACCTTGACCTTGAGTTTGACCTACTTAAAAAAAAATAAACCTTGGCTATATCTCATGAACTATAGAGGATATAGCCTTGATATTTGACATGCAGAATCCTCATGACCAGACCTTTCATTGATTTCATGACTTTTGACCTAGTGACCTTGACCAATGAGTTTGACCTACTTTAAAGAAAACTTTAACCTGGGCTATATCGCATGTGCTATGTTAGGGCTTTGATATTTCATTTGTAGATTCTTCATGACCAGAACTTTAATTTGATATCATGACTTTTGACCAAGTGACCTTGACATTTACCTTTGACCTACTTTTGAACTATAAGGGGTTGGGCTTTGATATTTCAAATGTAGAATCCTAAAGACCATAGCTTTTTTTCATTTTGCAATAGAATTGATGACCTTTATCCTTTCTGTCTGCAACAAAAAGTATAAGTAATCTAATACAGACACTTCTCAAACTGGCCTTACCGCCTGTAGCTGTTTATGCTTTATTCATTTTAAAGATGAAGACTTAAAACTATCCTAAGGCGTTATCTGAAATTGAATTTTTTACTGGTATTAACTTAAAAATTGTCATTTTTACTGGTATTAAAGAAGAATTCTCATACAAGGGCAATATTTTGAATTGTCAATCTCCTTGGCATACATGTACAGTATCTTGAATGACTATTGTCTTAGGACAGGTTATTTTGTATTTATTCTGTTTATTTCATTGTTTGAATTTGCAAAAATAAATGTCCTTCAAATGTTCAACAGACTCTAACATCTCTGTTTTCAGTAATTCACTTTCATCCACTAATCAAGAGCCCTGCCTGGAAGAGGTACTGTCCTCTTTTAAGAGAAAAGCTGTAAATGAGCATGCTGGCAGATCAAGTCTAATTGTGTTCAGGAAGAGGGTTTTAGATTCTGCTTTTGATGGGATCCAAAGGCCAGGATTCCATCTTGATGGAAATTTATATGTCAAATTCAGTGGGGAAATGGGCCAGGACTATGGAGGGCCAAGAAGAGAATTCTTCAGGTAATACAAAACCAATGAATAGAATCTCAATAATTGGCTGGATTGCGAAGCTAAATCACGCTCATGAAATGGCAATGTCCGTCCGTCTGTCTGCGTCAACAAATATTGGTGCCAAGGGCTCTGATTGGCTGACACATTTTCGACATCTCCTCTGCAACTGCTGCACAGAATTTCATGAAACATTACTGGAAGGAAGTACTCAAGGTCCTTCACCAAGCTTTAGTTTTTCGTGCCGATCGATTAACAAATATGGCCACCGGGGGCTCTGATTGGCCAACGCATTTTTGACATCTCCTCTGCAACCGTTGCACAGAATTTCACGAAACCTTGTAGGAAGCAAGCACTGAAGGTCCTCTGCCAAGTTTATGTTTTTCTTGTCCATAAGTCAACAAATATGGCTGTCAAGGGCTCTGATCTGTTGAAGTATTTTTGTGACTTTTAACCCTTTGTCTGCAACTCAGGTGAGCGATGTGGCCCCCTTGGGTCTCTTGTTTATGAAATTGATAATTACACCCTGATGCTTTCAAAGTGGACAAAGTGTTTCAAAACACAATCTGCTGCCAGCAATCCGGCTATTAATACCGTCTTTAGGTTTCTTGTTTTTTCATGATTTGGATTAAGTTCTGTTATAAAAAAATATAGTTATAACAATCTATTACTGTGAAAATTGGAAGTATCAAAACTACTTGTTGCCTAGATCTTTGATAGAACTTTGCATCTGACCTATATTTCACACTTGAGTGACCAGGTAAGGTAAAATTAGAATCTTCATTTCCAGCCTTCCTTAAAACTCTTTATCATCTTGTGCATGCATAAGAAATACTGTCGTCAGGATCTTTTTTATCTCATTTGATTTTATTAAACATATTTAATGCATATGACGCAATGGATTGGCGAAAAGTAAAACATACTTAGAGAATTCCTTTCCAAGAAATACTTTGTGCAATGTAAGTACAGATGCTAGTCATGCAACTATGTTGCTGTCAAAGTGAGCTCGGTCATCTTTGATGACACTAAGATGATAACACTGTTTTTAATTAAGTATTTGTTGTTGCAATTTCAGACTTGCGTTAAAAGAACTGCACAGTTCGTCTATGTTTATTGGGGATGAGGGTAATAAGGGATTCAAGCATGACGTACAACAGCTAGAGTCGAAGCGATATCAAATGGCAGGAAGGCTTGTTGGTCTGTCTCTAGCCCATGATGGTCCAGGACCAAATTTTATCAACAGGACTCTTTTTAAGTTCATGGTCGGAGAGACAACTACTGACTTTATTGATGATGTTAGAAACATTTTAGACGATAATGCAATGGATGTTCTTGATGAGGAATTCACCATCTTTTTAAAGAATTTTGTTTGGTTGTTTTTGAAAAATATGTATTTTTAGCTCTACTGGTCTCAGACCTGTCGAGTCAGACTAAGTATGCGGTACCCCGCCCGTAAACAATTCTTGTGCTTGCAACTCCTCTGAAACCATAGGAGATAGAATTGTTTTACGTCCTACTTGGTATGTGGTCTAGTTGTGCACCTGACATTTGGTTTCAGCCCCTTACGCCTGGGGTCTTAGAAAATGGGCGTGATTATGAAAATCTATGTAATCTTGTGCTCGAAAATCCTCTTACACAATAATTGATAGAGACTTAATCTTAATTAAAACTGTTGTGTAATTGATTGATAGTTTGATTGCGCTAGCAGTCCCTGACTCCCAAAAAGTTTTGAAAGCAGATTGTATCCTTCATATTATTAATTGTATGCTTTTCAAATTTTTTACACACATTCACCATAAAGAGTACTACATTTTGGTACCATGACTTTTGACCAAGATACATAATGTTAATCTACACTTTCTTCACTTTAAATACAGATGCTTGCTTTACAAACTCAACAAGAGTCGGAAGAATTCCTTATCAAATATGGAGATTGGATTCTCGATCAAGGGATCTCCAATTTTTATCGTCTGAATGTGGGAAATAAGGGAGCCTTTGCACAACAGCTGATGAAGCAGCAGCTGTATTATCGGTAAGAACTTCTTCAGTTATTTGAATGAAAATAAAGATAAAATTTGTAAAAGTGATGGATACTGCCTAAAACACAATCATTTTAATATCAGAAGTTTGATTTTCAGACCTTTGCCTGAAAATCTACAGCCATGTACATGGTTGTACACTGATAAATACTTTTTTTAACAGATATTTTAAATTATTATATAGTCTATTTATCTTCCCATTCTTATTTGCTGAGCACTGCCACATGACTAGTAATCATCACATCATATTGACCTGCGAGGGGCGATTTCATTAAATAACACTACCGCGAAAACTCTTGCTTCCGGTTAACCATGAAATATCGAAATCGCGCAAAATTTGCATCTGTGACGTCATTAAAGTTACTTCGTAAACAGCAGCAAGGATGCTGAAGTTGTGCTGTAAGATCCACCCATCTTAAATTAATGACGGATTTTGATTCTTAAATCATCTTCGATCGACTCATCGAATGATTGCTAATTATGCTAAAGATAATTCACCAACAGATTATGCTTATTTTAACTGAATTTATTTTTTTGAAGAA
The DNA here is from genome assembly GCA_028142955.1 of Pinctada fucata. NCBI lineage: Eukaryota > Metazoa > Mollusca > Bivalvia > Pterioida > Pteriidae > Pinctada > Pinctada fucata. The sequence continues at coordinate 12,097,230 of AP027110.1, read as the reverse complement.
AGGTCGATGCCAGCCATTTTCGAAAAGATGCCTTTACAAATACTGATTAAGTCCGCTATATAATAAAACATATGTGGACTTTTTATGAGATGAATATGGTGTGATATTTTCTTAATGTCGCCTCGGTCAAAATTTCATATTAAGAAAATATCACACCATATTCACCCTGTCAAAGTCCTTAATTGTATAATATCTTCATTATCTGGAGATAAAAAGCATAAAATTGCTCTTATATAGCCTAGAGGGCATAGGTTTGATTGGATCTTAATAATACACTATTTTTTAATGACAAGAGGATACAGATTTGATTGGATGATCTTGAACAAACTTCATACCCTAATTGCTGGTGACCAGAGAAAGAACTGTATTGATTGTCAAGGTCATAGTTCTATAATCCTTGTATACAGCCTAGAGGACACATTTTTGATTCATTCTTGACAAAACTTCATACACTAATTGCTAATGACATGTCAAGATGCAAAAACCCTTAAATGTTTATAATCCTTGCAAGCCTAGATGGCATAGTTCTGATTGTATCTGGAGCAAATTTTGTGTACTGACGATTTGAAAAAAAGAAAGAGTCCTTTTGATTTTCATGATCATTGGTTTAAATTGTGTATATATATGATAAAGGTACTAAAAGATGAGGTTTGCAGTTATTTTTTATAGTTTTTGATTTGTATAGAATCATTGAAAAAGGGAAATTTAAAGTGTTTATTAACTTCCCCCCTCTTGACCTATTTGACATCATTTTCCAGCTAAAAAAAATCCCTTTGAAGGCAATGCAAGCAATTTCCTTGAATTGCTACTTTTATTTGCATTGGTTGAACTGGTATTACAAGCAAAAATTGGGCTCTTTAACATTATAGGTCCTTTGGAAGATCATTCTCGTGGAGCAAGCATAAAACTAATATACCTGTATCTTTCAAAGCAATTGAAAATAAATTGCTTAACTTTGTAGGACTTAAGATTTTTGCTGTACTTAACTTTGTAGGATGACAAATATGGATAATGACCATATCCCTGTCTACAGTACAAAATCGATAATTCAGAAAATCAGAAACCGAAGGCATACAAAATCAGGACAAAACAGGAACCAAAGCAAACAAAAACAAAAACCTCCACCATATGAAAAGAAGCGAACTCCCGATATGAGAGTGAGACCAGGTGCCCAGGAAGAGTAAGCATCTCCTGCTTGCATGCAACACCCGGTAGAACTGTCACATCCGGTTACTTCCATTGTGGAAGATATAGAGTACAATCTTTGGTTGGATGGTTCAAATGGTCTATGACAGAATATCACCCACCATTCTGGATAGTGGGACATCATAGTGTATGACGAGTTCCCCATATCGACCGTACAACTTCCTCAGTGACGATGTTAGTCGGTCACAAACATATCCCTGACTGAGAAGCTTATCTGAAAGACGCCTAGCTCTCAGAACAAAATCCGTATATTTGGTACTTGCTCTGGCATAGCGTATCAACTGAGATATGAACACGCCATAAGCAGGCGATGAAGGGATGTTGCTACTCAGAAAAGGAAAGTTCGTAATGCTGAAATTGAAGTCGTCACGTTTGTCATAGAGTGAGGTGTTCATGTGACCATCAGTGTCGTAGGACAACATTATGTCCAAATAGGATGCTGAATTATTTGTCTCTGTAGTTTCTTTGACTTCAAGCTCCGAAGGATAGATACTGCTCAGGTAATCCGCGAATTTTGGATTATTGATGGACAACACATCGTCTATGTATCTGTAAGTGAAGTTGAAATCAGAAGCTAAGTATCTTTTCCCTTCAGAGACCAAAGATTGAATGAATTCAGCTTCGTACGAGTAAAGGAAAATGTCGGCAAGGAGTGGGGCACAATTGGTACCCATTGGAATTCCGACAATTTGCTGGAAGACCTTTCCTCCAAACACCACAAAAATGTTGTCGATCAGAAAGTTTAACATCTGAATAATGTCTGTTTCAGTGTACTTATTTTCAGAATCTGACTTTTCTTTTACAAAGTAGGTTTTGTCATAGTTAACAACAATAAATTTGTATTTGCGATTACCGTTCTTACTTGTAAACGCATTACTTATAATTTTTGCGAGTCTTTCTTTCAATTTAGAATGTGGAATTGTAGTGTAAAGTGTCGAAAAATCAAAGGCTTTGATCGAATGGACTCTACTAAAATGAGTGGATTTCAGATGTTCTAAAAGTTCCTTCGAATTCTTTAAAATCCACATCTGGTTGATACCACTGCGAGAATATACTGTCGAACAATATTTTTGTAGCCCAGATTTGATTTCAGATAAAACTTTGGTGAGTAAGATCGATACAGATTTGGTAGAACATTTTGAGGAACCAGCGATGAAACGTTGTTTGTACGGATTCTTATGCATTTTAGGTATGCAGTATAAGTATGGTAAATCTAAATCTAAATTGGTAGTGTCGAAGCCAAAGGAAGCAAGAGCTGATTTGTGGTTATCTATTATTTCAGAGGCAGAAAGGTTTGTTGGGGTGTAAGTGGGATTTCCAGGTGTCGAATTTAAACCCAACTCTAACTAGACTGTCGAAATAGTACTTTTTGCAAGTAAATGTGTAATTATTTGAGGCTTTGTCCGCTGGTGTGATGACATAATTTTCAATATTTGCTTTACTTTGTAGGACCTCAGCAGAAATCCAGCAATTTTGCATGAGAATAAATAAGATCGGAAAACTATGGGATGTGGTGAATGAGCATCCATCTTTTTTTTGCGAATTGTTTTGCTTAAAAACTCAACAACTCACAAAATCAGTCGTTGAAAATCTTGTAAGCTTTGATCACTCTGAGGAAGGATCAAATAGGAGATCCGAGGAGGATGAAACAGTTTATGCTTGGGAACTGTTTGTCCAAGATGTGGAAGGTAATTATTGCTCACGGACAGGAACACATTACAGTACTATTATCAGGGGTATTTAAAATTCTACACTTAAAACCGTCCGTTGACATTAATGCCACAGGTAAGGATACGTAGGAGACCATCCGTTGTCAGGACAATATACATGTGTGGTAATTATGATTTAGAAGTAATATCCCTGAAAATCCAATGGGGTGTAGTCATAGCACTATAAAGCCATTAGTTCAAATGTTTTTCTTTCACAATATTAAGTTCAAATAAGGCTCCTCTGGAAATGCCACGATCTTAAATGCAATATTGGAATACCAAGAAGTTTTTTTCTAAAATTTGTCCGTTTTCAATTCATGTTGTGAAAAATATGTCCATTGTCAGATGTCCGTTGTCTGCTTTGATACCTACATATAAATAAATAGGATTTTAAAATAAAAATGTTCCTTTATTACAGCAAAAGACCTAGCTTCGATATTTCACCAGTGCCACATATTGGTCCTTATCGCTTTATCATTGTGTGTGTGTGAATGGGGGGTCCATTCATTTCCATATACTAGTATTGCTCTGGCTTAAGATGAAATTGTATCATAATCACATCTGTCTGCAATATTATTATAAGTTGAATGTGCATATGAATAATTAAAACCAGAAAGGAGGGGATCTCCAACTAGAAAATAATACAGACAAGCACAGCAAGCGACAGAAAAAACATACCGTAGAGAAACAATTGAAACACAAAAGTCTGCACATAAATGACCGGTAACGAAACCAACTTAATTACTTCTACTGTATATCTTACATCGAAAAAAAACGTTACTTGCCAATAAATTTCTGAGCCGTCTGTGAAACCTTAGCAGATGCATTTTCTGGCAATTATCATCGTCATAGAACTTACATCAAGATAAGGATTTCACAGTTAAGCTCAAGTTAAACTGGGCCGTCGTGGCTCCTGACTATCCCCGTCTTAGAAGTTGGCGCGTCCATCAGAGTCCAGTCTGCTTTTAAAAGGTGGGGAGAGGAAAAAAAATGTTAATGATGTCCAGCTGTTCTCGCAAAGCCCCCCTCTGGTTTTTATGCCCATATAGATTTTTGCCTTCTTTTCTTTACATATGTATTATTAGTGACAAGACCTCTATTGATACCAAAGTTATTGACCTTGTGGTCTTGACCTTTGAATATCTTTTGAAAAACTAATCTTTATCCAACTTTTAAATTGGGCTGGTCTATATCATTTCACATCATAGACCTTAAATTTTTTTCTCACCTCTACAAAAATACATTTTCTAATTGCAGAGGGTCGTGTAGAACTTAGTCTAGAAGATCTGCTCATATTTATAACAGGGGCAGATAAGGTGCCACCCTGTGGATTTAATTCGAGTATTACAGTAAAATTTATGAGAAAGAGGAGGGAGTAAGGTGCCTGCCTTATGCTTCAACGTGCAGCATGGAGTTGTATCTACCTCGAGGAGCCAGATCTCAGGAGCTAAGAGGTTCCTGATCGTCTCTTTGACAGAATCTTATGGGTTTGGGAAAATTTAAAGATTTGAAATCACCCCATTTGTCTGTCCATCCATCTGGCAGAATTGCAAGACTTACATGCAGATTTATACTAGAGGGGACTTGTAATGCTTGGCTATCAAGATTTAATTGCAACTACATTCAGACTAAATAAGCGACAAATGAAAGTGTTAAAGTATTTGTCCCACGAAAAGTCCATGTTTGTCTTGTTAAGAAAAGTTTTGAGGCTTGCTGAAATCCTGTCATGTTTTCTATAGCAGAACATGTATGTCTTATAATATCCTTTAGCTCTCTCTGAAGTTCTTTTCTGTAAATACAAGTAATATGTTGTCTGTACATATATACATTTATTAAATATTCTTTTCTGGGACTATGAATTGTACATAGTCAAAAATACAAGTAATATACAGTCTGCATATATTTACTAGTCAAATATTGTACCCTAGTCATACTGTTTTATTAACATTGTCATGCATTAACATTGTTTGTTCAACCAAGCCAAAGATCCACACATATTGTTTTTATGGTAATAAATGAATGCACTGGTACATGTATATTTTAATTGCTCAGGGGAAAATGTCCATACAATATCCGTCCTGTCATATATTTTCTTAAATTCTTTATAATGGCTAAACATGTTTAGTATACAATGCTCCCTCCTTACAGTTGACTTTACACACATACCATATATATGGTCAAAATGCAATTAATATGTAGTCTGTTAACATTTAAATATATCCTCGTCAAATCATTTTAAATCGTTAGCTTTGCCTCGAAGTGTGATAAACAGTGCGAAATGAATATACCCGTATATTTTGAATGACCCATGAAAATGTTTAACATCTGTATGACAAAATTATTTGAAATCCTGTCATAATTATACTCTTTAGCAGTTTCTCGATACTTTTTCAGTGTCAATTGTTTATGTACTTATTTTTATTGTTAAAAAATCTGTTTTAGTGTAAACACTGTTTTAGTGTAAACAGTGAAGAAATGTTCCAAGTTACACGATGTGTAAAATGTAGCATAATCATGAATTAGAGCATACAGCACATTTTCATTGTAATTCATCATAATTTTTTTGTTAGCTTAGGCATGCTAGCACCAATTCAAATGAAATATAAATTTTACATATTATATCCACATACCTTGTACATAGCCAAAATACAAGTAATATGTAGTCTGTATACATGTAAGTGTACTCTAGTCAAATATTGTACCCTAGTCATACTGTTTTATTAACATTATCATACATTTACATTGTTTGCTCAACCAAGCCAAAGATCCATACATATTGTTTTTATGGTGATAAATGAATGCACTGGTACATGTATATTTTAATTGCTCAGGGGAAAATGTCCATACAATATCCATCCTGTCATATATTTTCTTAAATTCTTTATAATGGCTAAACATGACAAATATGGATAATGACCATATCCCTGTCTACAGTACAAAATCGATAATTCAGAAAATCAGAAACCGAAGGCATACAAAATCAGGATAAAACAGGAACCAAAGCAAACAAAAACAAAAACATGTTTAATATACAATGTTCCCTCCTTACAGTTGACTTTACACACATACCATATATATGGTCAAAATGCAATTAATATGTAGAGCAAGTGACCATATTTCGCCGTATTTTTCGTACATTTCTTTGAAAATCTCTTAACTTGGATGCCAATTCAATAATTACTTTTGCTAGAATTTAATTTAACTCCATTCTCGATTGAAAAACAACAAAAAGAATTTACTTTACGCAGTGCATTGTTTCCTTACAAAACGTCAAAATATTTCGTTTCCATGTTTTCGGGGGTGACCATATTTCGCCGTTTTTGTTGATATGTATCCTATTTACACACAAACGGATAAAAATTGTGATTTCATTTTCAGGAAATGTTTCGTCACCACTACTTCTATGAAATCATGCCAAATAAATGTTTTCTTTTTTTGGTTTTTATAAAAATTTCGGGTGTTTACGTCTAAAATTTGGTGTTTTCGTTAATTTTTCTCCATTTTGTGGTATTTTTTGTCAAAATTGAGTGCAGGATATATCACAATCTATCAAAACATGACTTCTACGGTCATATTTGAAAGAATATAGAAAAATAAACTTGACGAACATTTCCGATAACCAGCGAGAAGCAATAAACTATGAAACGGCGAAATATGGTCACCGGCGAAATATGGTTCCTTGCTCTAGTCTGTTAACATTTAAATATATCCTCGTCAAATCATTTTAAATCGTTAGCTTTGCCTCGAAGTGTGATAAACAGTGCAAAATGAATATACACGTATATTTTTAATTACCAAGGAAAATGTTTAACATCTGTCTGACAAAATTATTTGAAATCCTGTCATAATTAAATTCTTCAGCATGCAGTTTCTCGATACTTTTTCAGTGTCAATTGTTCATGTACTTATTTTTATGCTAAAAATCTGTTTTAGTTTAAACAGTGAAAAAATGTCCCAAGTTACATGATAAAATGTAGCATAATCATGAATTAGAGCATACAGCACATTTTCATTGTAATTCATCATAATTTTTTTGTTAGCTTAGGCATGCTTGCACCAATTCCAATGAAATATAAATTTTACATATTATATCCACATACCTTGTACATAGCCAAAATACAAGTAATATGTAGTCTGTATACATGTAAGTGTACTCTAGTCAAATATTGTACCCTAGTCATACTGTTTTATTAACATTATCATACATTTACATTGTTTGCTCAACCAAGCCAAAGATCCACACATATTGTTTTTATGGTGATTAATGAATGCACTGGTACATGTATATTTTAATTGCTCAGGGGAAAATGTCCATACAATAACCGTTCTTCAGTGTTATTTCATTCAAGCATTGTAATCCCGTCATACATGTATATATGAGGGGGTGAACAGGGAGAGAGGGAGGTGAGAGAAAGGGGACTTGGGGAGGGAGGGAAGGATGAAAGGGAGGAAGAAGAGATGAAGGTGGGGAAGTTACGGGGGCAAGAGGAGGTAAGGAAGAGAGGCGGAAGGGTGGAGAGGGATATCCCCCTGTCTCCCCCCATATGCATTTTCTTTTTATTTTGATATTATTATTTAAGGTACTAGATGGGTGTGTTATGGGGATGTTTCACAGAAGAAATATTTTACTTATTCAATAAATCAATATCCTTGTTGTAACAAATAGTTGTGTTAAATACAATGAAGTTTACATGCAATTGTTAATCTGTTTATATTACAATCTTTCACATGGCATGATTTTTTGACATGTTTGAAATAATGAATTTACATGCAATTGTTGATCTGTTCATTTTACAATCTGTCACATGGCATAATTTTTTGACATGTTTGAAATAAAAGATTTAATTTGTGCAAGCGTTTTCACATACAATGCAGTACAGTCAACCAACATCATATGAGTAGAATATTGCAGGCTAGGTTATGAAGTTGACGTGCTTATGTCATTGCGTACTAAAATTTCTAGCGCCTTCCTGAACTTAAAGCGTGGGTCTTCTGTGTTTGCAATAGCCTCATGTACTTCATGTAATGAGTCAGCTGATGAAACGGCAGTTCTATCCTCATCTGTAGCTTGGAATTGTGATGGGTCAAGTCCATATTGCCTTAACCTTTCTTCCAAAGTTTGGTTCAGATCTCCTATGCCATAAAGATTTGTACATACTGTGTTTGAAGCATTGTTTAAGTTCTCCAATACATCATTCAACCACAACTGCTTTGGTGAAAGGCTCTTTGCACTGGATACTTGGTGATTGTTCCAACCATTTCTAAATGTTTCAAGTTGTTCATTAATATGTGGCAGGTAACTTGCATGCACAGCTGTAATGAGTAAGTTATTTTCAGGGTCCAATTCACCACTGTCTTCCAAGGAATAAAGCTCATTGTAAATCCCTTCAATAACCTTCGTAAAGACATCCCTCCACAGCCTCTTAATTCTCTGGTTGTGTACTGAACGACCTGTGATTATGCTGTGTCTGTTGTCTCCATTAACCAGATTCATGAATAGGCCTACCATCAAATTCTCGCTGCCGTGATCTGATCTTACCCTGGATGGCACACCATAGGTTTGACAAGCTTTAACGAAGCTTTCTAATACTGTTCTGGATTTATTATTAGTACTTGACTTTAGGTAGGGAATTCAACGGCTATAACCATCTATGCATCCATGCGTTGATATCCCCCACCTAGAAAAGATAAATATGTACATTTTGACTCCAGTCACATAAAAGAACCTTTGGAGAGGGACTAGCAAGTTGTGAGAACTGGTTCCCAATCCAATAAGCAATAAATTAAGTTTAAACTATAAAGGTGGTACAACGGCAATATCCAATCTTCGCAGTAAAGTTGGAAAAGGGGATACAACATTGAGAATCTTGAGTCTGATTTCATCTTTCAGCTGTGCTCAAGGTAAAATGAAGGGAATAAAAGCAAATATTGTGATTAGTATGGTATCCTGAGCATTGTATATTGTTGCAGCTTCGTTAAAAACCAGAAGTGCATCAAAATATGCGATCTCTGATCATGACATTACCTACCTTAATACAAAGGAGCTGATAAAATAAGGGTTTTATTTAGTCCTGAATTCATGAGTAAGATTATTTATTGTGCGTTGTCCTTCCTTTGAAAATATTGCTAAGGAAAAAATTACGTGTAACTTCAGGAAAACAAGGATAAAAATTCCTTCACCTCGAAATTGAGATTGGCTTATGCTATATACCCCCCCCCCCCCTCAAAGTCCAGTTAAAGTTATTGGCCCAAGGGGTAGCTCAATATCTGACAGTGCTGATGCTACAGTAATCAAACTTTCACAAGCACAAGTGATTCATCTTTTGAAGCTGAGGTTAACCCATGCACTGGATGCTGCATCTGACCTACATTTTCCGGTTCAGTGACTCGCATTTGCGACTGGTTACAGTTTCTGGATTAGCTCAGTATTCTACAAAGTACTGCCATGATAACTTGCAGGGATAATCCTGGGTAGGGACTTTGTGAAATTATGAGAAAACTATTTGAGATAGGAGAAATCTGACTTTAAATATGAAAGGGTCCCCTATATAAACTATTCAAATATGTAATTAGTTTTTGTCTAGGACTCCAAATAAGAGTTCATCGGCCCCTTAGTTTGGCTAAATGGCCGCTTATTTTTTCAAATGGCCCCCCTTTTTTTGTCAATTTTATATACATTTAATAAAGAGAGTGGCCATTGGCCTATTTTGATGGCCTCTGCCTGTACAAATCCAGGTTATTCCCTGAACCTAGCTGTAGTGATGGGAAATCGGTTGAAAATAATTATCGATTATCAGTTGGTATCGGTTTGTGTATCCGATGCGATTCTTTCGATTATAATCGGTTTGTAACATTTAACACAAATTTATAAATTTTGTCCACTTAAAACATTCATTTTATTCAAATTTACTATTACAGACCAAGAATTCTGTCTTACATCTTTACGATTTATTAAATCATGAACAATAATGTACTTATGCCTTCAGAAGCACAGGTGGCAGACACAATCCCCCCTCCCTTTCTCCCTTTTATTGAGATTCTATGAAAGAGGGAAAGGGAGGGGGCCATTGTTTCTGCAACCTGCGTTCAGAAGTATGTTTAGTTTTGAAATGATTCAATTATACAGCCAGGATCACGATTATATTTATCTTTGATATTCATTGCACTCATCTTTAACTAGCCACAACTCAATAAATTAAAATATTTTTCGAGACAGAATTTTCTCTGATCCCTCGACACGCTTACCTGTGTTCTGAGGGCCTTATAACATATTCTGCAGCATGCATATTTCATATTTAAGTTGCTTAAAGTTTTAGTCGGAGGCAAACTCTCGTCTACATTTTTGAATCTTTTTCCTAGTGACGCCAATTGCAATTTCAGAAATAAAACGGACCTGACAATTCCGAAAACGGTACTGAAAATTCCAGATTTTTCTCGCTATCGATTATTGACCTTTCAAATCGATTATCGAAATCGGATCACTTCAACACGCCGCTAATTGATTATTATCGATAATCGGCCCATCACTACCTAGCTGCCATGATGTCATCTTCAAAAGTAGCGGTGTTCAATTCACTTCTCTTCTCGCCTTGACCTACTACTTTTACATTTCTTGGGCTTTGTCATGATTGGCTCCTTAGTGAACAATGGAATCAATCAGCGGCATAGTATTATTGGCTGATACAATACAAGCTGGCTGTTAATTACTTCGCAACCAAACAGGCTCAGTTAGAGCTAATCTCATTGGTCAATCGTTCAAGCTGAAAGATATCAATCTTCCGATGTGTGGCGCTGTATGTATTTTAAAAGTAGTAGGTCAAGTTCAGAAATCAAACACTGTGACCCGTGAAGATGCCATGATGTCAGCTTGTTTGGTTCCACTCTGACATCAATTTCCTTCCTTTGACAAGCTTCTTATTTGATATGCTTAGGAAACATAGTTTTCAGGTGATCGAGAGATTGTTGGCCTCTTGTTTTTTAAATCACTGTGGCCTTGCCTTATTAATTTCATGTGACTGTCGATGTGCCATAGGGAATTACTCATCTGGACTGAGTATTTCCTTCTAGACACTGTTTTAGAGAGGCGTTCAGCGACAGGAATAGGACTCACACGTTCTATGCTGCTTCTTAGTTTTGCTCTCTGAACTGTGGTACCAGATGATTTAAGAAATCCACTTGTCATCTAAAATAAATACTGAGATTAAATTTCCAGTAGAACAGGTTAATGCCCTGGACAGAATTGAAAAAATAAGTTCAACTTACACTTAATTCTCAGCTGTAGTACAGTGCTGTCGAAATATGTCGGACCAGTTGGACACTTTCTTAGAAAATGTCCGATAGAAAATAACAGAGTGCTGGACCAAATGTCTGACAAAATATTTCTGATCAGGTCAATACTATATAGTACATGTAATGGCCATTGAAAATTGAGTGTTTCTAACCAAAGGCATGCAGTAGTCCACATTATGTAAAGCTATACATATGAATTAAAAAAGAACTGTAATTAGCTAGGCTTATTACCTGTAGAAAAATATGAAAATAAGGCTCGGTCCGACACAATTTTGTTTGGTCCGACAAAATCTTGAAATTCTGTCGGACCGATGTCTGACAGAACTCCTGATTATTTCGACAGCACTCAGGTAGTACATTCTATAAGAAAGACTTAATCAAATTTAATGGAAGTTACTGTAACCTGGGTTTTCAAATTTGTTTGATATTATACAATTATAGACTTTTAACTCAGTGTATATGATGTGGTATTGACTTTGAGAATATTGACCAAGGCGAAGCCGAGGTCAATGTTGTCATAGGAAGTCAATATCACATCATATATACTAAGTAAAAAGTCTATACCTGTTTTATTCTATAATTTCATGTACAGATAAGGAATAGTTAATGTTAACAGATTCTATGAATAATAAACGAAAATGAATGAGGACCTATCGCGAAAAATGGTGAATAAATGGTTAGATATGTAATAATTAACGTGAATGTAGGCATACAATAATTACTGATAGATTCCTCATAGTTAACGCTTGTCATTAACCATATGTTTTATTCCGCATACTCTAACCATATTCCGCATTGCTATGTGTATGAATAATCACTAACGTTGGCGTATGGAGAATGACTAACGTGAATGAGCTAAAAGCTACGCTTAGAATTTTCGTTTTGTTATTTCTATCGTGAATCTTAAATTTATATTAATCCGGCTACAAGCAAAAATATATATTTGTCAATGAATTTAAATCAATGTTTACATATAAACAACAAAGAATAAAACTGAAGAGGGAAATCATGATATTTAGAAAAAAAAATTCTATTGTTTAACTCATATCACTCATTTTTAATTGACTCAGAATTTTTTTTTTCTTTTACTAAATTCATGGACTCCGGCACTGCATACATGTACATGTAGTTCCTCATTTCTTTTTTTGCCGCTTTCCTTTAATAAGTTAGTGATTAGCTTATAAAATAATTAATTGAAAAAAAATATGTATGGTTGGTAGCTTTTGTAGATAGCGACGTCTTCTAGAGTCGCGAGCGGTACGTGACATCAAAGACATACTGGCAGGTCATCTTAATTATGCCGCATTATTAAATGAGATATCGACAAGGTCCGATGACATGTCAATGCAAAAGATTTCAGCTAGAGATTAATAACACTATCTATGGCTGCTAGATAATAAAAATGACAAAATATATTTAGTTTAAATAAAAAAAGGGGGTCTAGATTCTCTTTCCAAAGGGGAGGGGGGGTTGAAACCATCAGAGGGTCGAAACTTTACTTTTACAAGAAGTAAAAACGGAAAATCTCGGCACATGTGAAAATAAATACAATTCTAGCTTAATTTGATGACAACATTGAAAGATCGATTCTTTTTATTAATTAAGGGATCAATGTAATTGATACTTCTAAGCCCCACCGTTGACCGATTAAATTTGGTCCAGGTGCAATCATTATCTGTATCATCAACATAGTGCGATCACTCGGTTCTACATGTATATACATATACATGTAGCTTTATACGTTAATCTACAAGTGTAAATCTCTACCATCGCTATTTGATTTATCGCTATAAATATTTGTAAAGATATAGTGTATATGATTATTTTTATTTTCATTCAGGGAAATTATGTTATTGTTTTTAAATCTATTGAAACAAGCGACGGATATAAAAAGTATACGTCCCTGTTAATAAATGTACGTTATTGTTTGCAAGATCATAGATAATTAGCACATTATTGAGATCAATGAAAAACTTTGGTTAGAAATTAACTGGAACACATGTTCGTCCCTGAAATTAATTATGAGAAAAGATTTGTGGTCCCAACTCGTCAAACATCGACTTACTTGATCAAGATCGGAAATACACATGTACCATTTTCACAGTAAAAACAAACCGGCAGAAATCAATTTTCATTTATCGAACATGTATATTGCATGTATATTTGATTTTATAAATGTTTCTATTGAAATGCATGATGTACCTTGTAATGAATTTTTTTTACTTGTATTTTATTTATACATACATGTACATGGGAAGTAAATTCTCTCTCTCTCTCTCCAGACGCAGACATTATCCTGCGAAAGCGAGGAGACAAAATTTCGATCAGTTGACTCTTTTGAATATAACGTCATTTCCCTTATAAAATGTTCGTCTGTGCATGAATTAGTTTTTTTTTGTTATTTCCATACAAGCTTGCTTGCTTTCTTTTTTCAAACAAACGCACTAATGTCTCAAATGAACAGTTCAATCTAAAGATGTAGTAAAAATGAATTTCAAAGACATCCGTAATACAAAAGAAAAAAGTGTGTGCGCCTTGGTCTGGTACTTCAAAGGGTTGCCTCGCATGTTGTTCATACCGCTCTTTTACCTGTATATTAACACCCCCTGTACACGGAGACGTGTGACTATAAACCTTCCAATTTTAGTTTGTTTACAAACTTTGATAATTTGATGCCACTGGGGCAGGTATTTTACATGTACATACATAAACCTTCTTTGAACTTTCGTGAATAATTTACGTATATGTGAGATTGAAGATTTTTTTATAAATTCAATTTACCATTTCTGCGTTCGCAGTGGCGGATTTAGAGGGGGGGGGGCCAGGGGGCCCGGGCCCCCCTCCTTTTTCACCCGAAGTTATTGATTCAGAATACTCTTTTTATGCTTAATCTCTTTACTTTTGGGGAAATTTTCGACTCGCTTCGCTCGCCACACTTAATTTTTCATTAGCTGTCTATTTTTTCGTCTTCACTTTGTCTTGAACTTTCTTTGTCATCGTGTTTGAACGGATTCATATGTCATAAACATATACAAAATTCAAAATTAAATTAACACTTGAATAATTACTAAATGCTTCATTTTCATGGGCCGATCTACGCTCGCTACGCTCGCCAGTATACCTATAAACTTAAATAAACATATCAAGAAACTCTATCTTCTAAAAATGCAACATGCAGTTGGAATGAATCCCCCCCCCCCCAACATATTAATTAAAATCACCAGTCTTGAGCTTCAGGTTTTGGAGGTCTTTTATTTTTCGTCTTCGACCTTTTTTTTTTTTTTTTTTTTTGCTTGTCAGTTTTTCTTCGAACAATTTTCTTCGAGCTGAAACTTTGGGCCCCCCCTTTTCTGAAATCCTAGATCCGCCACTGGTTCGCCCCCCCCCCCCCCCCCCCCCCCCCCCACCGCCATCGGCGGAACAAACTTTGAATTCGCAAGTAAACAGAATCTAAATAGAAAAGAAAAAATGCACATGACGGCGTAAGAGAGAACTTTAGGTCCCCTTTCATTCCACTACCTCCTTATTCACTTGAATATGATCCTGTTTTCTGTTTATGTCAAAGTGCCCGATCCCCCCCCCCCCCCCCCACGAAAGAATACCTGAACAAAGGAAAGATAAATAAATACATGTAAGAAATTCTATATTGAAACCAACAAAAATACAAAGGTGCAAGGAGGTGTAGCAAATTCTGAAAAGATGCAGATAATTCATGAAGAAAAAATATAGAACCCAATCCGAGCCCCAGATCGGAAAAGGGATCGGAATGGGGGCTACAGAAATTTCTGCATTAAACTGGATTTTTCTCTTTGAAAACGTTCTTTCATCATCCTCAAATACATGATTTGGGGATTTCGTAACAAATCAGTCCATTTTAGTTTAAATAAGGGAAGTAAATGATTTTTTAAATGAAAATGTGAAATAATTCTTCTGAAAATGAATTTATACTTCGTCTAATGTCAAAGCTCTCGCTGTGTAATTAAATCAAATCGATCAGCCACTGAGGGTAGTATATGTTATTGTGAGTCTATACGTTGTCAAATTAGAAAAAAAATATTTAAAAAAACTAGTGAAGTTATACACAAATCACAAAAGACGATGAAAGAGAATTAAAAAAAAAAAATACATGTATGCTTGAAATAATTCAGGCTAAAATGCATATTTAATTATTTAAATTTGATTAATTCACAGTAGACTGAATTGCTGTCATATCTTGTCTGAGGAGGGTATATTCCCCGGCAGGACTATGGTCAAGATTTGTTCACGCTCATACCCTCTTAAATCACAGAAAATAACAACTCTTTATCTGAGTCTGATATTTTTGGGCTAGTTGTGTAAATACTAGTATATACATATATATGAAAAAAAATGCGAAGCGACTAATGATCCTGAGTTTGTTTAAACACTTTTTCTCACCATTATTTTCATGAATTGAAAGGAGAAGGTGCGGTAACCTGCCTTTTTGGCCCTATACGATTAAATAGTGAAAAAAATCAAAATGTTGTTAAGGTATTCCGTAATACAGGCGGATCTATATGTACGTATTTGTCGAAGGAGGCGAAGGATGGGTTTTTTTAGAAGCCATGGCCATAACTAAAAGGAAACTGTAAATGGGATGTTCTCGATTTTTTTCCAGGTATTACGGAAGAATATTGAGCAATCATTATTCAAAACTCTTACAATTACTTTGGCTGTTAAAACTGAAAAGCTTGTGGATCCAGAGGCGGGCCATGGTGATGAATAATTGTGAATTATGAGGGATTGCATGATCTGAAAGAAGCGGAGATACATGCATTTCTATAGTCCGATACTTTTGTACAAATATCTTCTGTGTCTGATGTATTATTCCCATTATTAACGTGTTTATCTTACTATTCTCACGGAGAAAAGCGGTGATGGTGGGAGAAAGGACGGGGTACTCTGTAATGTATGTAGTTAAAAAGACTTTGAAAAAAATACAATGATGACGTGGGGTTATTTAAATCAAATGATAAATAGATAAAAGATTAAAGTCAGTCAATCACTCGAACAAATGTCGGGAGGAAGAAATTAACTAAATAATCTATTATAATAGTACATGAAATTAGAGAAAAACCGAAAGTTCTGCATTGCGAGATTGTCCACCATGTAACTTTGATTACATCTTGCATTAAAATAAAAAAAAGAAATGTATATTAACATAAACGGAAGACAAATTTACTGAATTAAACATGTGAAAATTAAATTATTCAAAATCATCAATATATAGAATTAGAGAAAAGGGAAAGCGCCGAGAAAGAAAATTCCCTTAATATTTACAGCAGCTTGTTGTACCATATTAGAAAAAAAGTTAAATTAAACTATTTTCGGCATTGAAAATAAAATAAGGCGATTTGGCACGTAGGATACACACGATAAACAGCTCGTGCCACATAACAGGTAATTGTTGAAATAACACAGGTATTGTTGTGGCAGGGCGAAGCATAGTTTTACCTGGTCATCGGAAGAGTTCATTATAGGCAGGTGATACAAGATGTCAAAATTACAGGTCTTATAATTATACAGGCATTTCATACTCTATGTAACAGTGTGTAAACTAATTTTTTTATCGACTGGTCTAATTTGCTTGATTGAATTATCTCCGCCCGGTCAGACCACTTTGGTAGAGAAATACATGTGTATTACGTGTATATTATCGTTGTATGAATTCAGATTAATATGAAGTACGTATAATACTTAAAAAAATGCAAATAAAAAAAATATCCGATAAACCCGATAAAAATGTACAAATTTCATAAGATTATAAACAAAATTCGGATTCTGAGTAAGATTTATTCGTTTTGCAAGTTATGAGTCGTAATATTAATTCATTCACGTTATTCTCCATAGTAATGTTTATTATGCATACGCTAACGGTTAATTCTGCATACGCTCACGATAGAATTTTTTTCCGCGTACGCTCACGATAGAATGGATAATTAGCGCTACTCATTTATCACGATACAATGAATACAGATAATTTGATACTACCGCTATGAATAAGAAAAATCGAATACAAACGTGAATGAGATAAGCGCTAACCATTGTACGTTTTTCAATCAGTATTGATACAAATGAATAAGGACTATTTGGTAATATCGTGAGCAAATCATTAACTAAGGTTAATTAAACGATAAAAATCGTGAACTAAGAATACATATAAATAATGAATGGGGACTAACGTGAGAGTTGTTAAGATTAACTATTCCTTATCTGTATGATTCACAATCAATAAGGACGTCATTATCAGATGTTAGTGGGGGTAATCCCAGTCTAATTTTAAACTGTGGTACACGGTGATTTAGACAGGCTCGTTGATTGACGCTATCAGCCAATCAGAGAATGTATACTTATAGGTTATAGAATAATGTTAAATATGTACTCACAACTGATCCTGCATTAGGGAAATCTTTTTGCAAAGCTTCTACTTTAGAATAGAGTTCTGCATCTGTCATTGCTGAATATTTATCTCTATGGTGTTTCCCCATACTGTACAGTTTACTATATACTGTCGAAGCTGAGCAACCAAAATGCTTTGCCATTTGTGTGACAGTATAGTTAAGCGACTGGAACAAGTTTATCTGTTCTTCATCTATTAAGACTGCAGGTCTTCCAAGTCTTCCTAAAACATCATAAATCAAAATCTGAAGTTATCCTCAACCTGATTAACCTAAACTGAACATTTTTTAAAATATCTTGTTTATAATTCTCATCAAGACATTGCCGAACTGTATACGATGTGAAAACCTGCAATTTAAAAAAAAAATAAATAAAAAACCCCAAGAAAAACACCACAGACATTTTAAGACACAACACAGATACGGACGTTTTTCATATACAACATGTAACACTTAATTGTGTATATGTCAGCGGACCCATGATGCTAGCGCAGCTCGAAGCAGCAACTTTTCGGTCACTGGCCTGACACCTTAACCACTAGACCACGGCGCCGACATGTAGAGCGATTTTAACATAGCGGAGATAAATTGATACAGTTCGGTAGTTGTGATCCAAGGAGGGAGATAACTCTAAGAAATGGAGGAAATATATTAGCTATGTGGGGACACTGAACACACTACCCAGTGGCGGATTCAGGAGGGGGCGCTGGATCCGCCATTGCTACCAATATTGCTTAATTCAAAATTGTGTTTATTCAGTTTCCGAAGTGAGCCGCACTGACACATATTTTTAAAATAACTGAATGTGCTTACCCGTTCTATTTTCTCTTGGGGCTGTAAATGCAGCATCACTCCTGGATTTTATCCTCAGGTCAATTTGGTTAATCAATGCGTTTATTGTTGCAAAAATTGCCTCGTAGTTTTCGTCACTAATGTCCTCCTTGATCGCTTCTAGAAATCGTAAGCTGTTTCTCAGATCCCGAAGAATATTGGTAGTATCGACATCCTCGTTCTCAAAACAGCGATTTGCGTCCTGTATAGTTTCTTTAATCTTCGCTAGTATATTGTCTCTGTGAGCCGCCATCATCCCATTCGGAATACATCGCAAATTCAGTGCAGGCCTGTTCTATTGGGGAGCATACATTAATTTTCTCAAGAGTCTTATGAAATGGAGATATCACCAATTCGAATTGAAGATATCTCCTATTCGGATCGAATAAGTGACATCTCTTATTTGAATAGGTGATATCTCTTATTTGAATAGGAGATATCACCAATTCGAATAGGAGATATCACTTATTCCAATAGGAGATATCTCCTATTCCATCAGAATAGGAGATATCTTCAATTCAAATAGGTGATATCTCCAAATCGAATAGAAGATATCTCATATTGAATTGGAGATATCTTCAATTCGAATTGGAGATATCTCCTATTCGAATTGGAGATATCACTTTCTTGAATAAAAAGCAAAACGGCGCCCCATACTTTAAGATACATGTAATGTAACTTAAGTTAGATAAGCATGAGTTCTATGAACACATTATTTATATTATTGGACATCGCTTGGACCTGACAAGACGAAGAATGATGCTAAGAATTGAGCGAAGAAATGAGAAGAATCGAAGTTATAATGCAAAGAAGTGTTAAGAAGTGAAAATGATAAGAAGAAGCGATTTATACTTTTGCTTCTGTGCTTCATCATAATGATGTGAAGAAGCGAAGATATGATGCGAAGTAATGAAGAGATGAGGAGAAGTTATGGTACAAAGAAAAAGTTATGTTGTGAAGAAGCGAAGTTATGGTGCGAAGAAGCGAAGTAATGATGCGAAGAAATGATGCAAGAAATTGAAGGAAATCAATCGCTTCTTCTGGTAATCTCTTCACTTCATCGCCTATTCCTTTATTGTAGGGCGAAGATGGAACGCCGCATGTTACCGACACACATTTTTTGCGAAATGACAATTGTAAATAAGTACTAGTTTGATGAATACACAACAAGCATGCCAGTCTGAAATTTCTTATACCTGCGATTGATTGAACATATTGTCATACTTACCTGGACATTCAAGGAGTGAAAGCCTTTCCTATTTACATAATCCTGTTCGTTTTCTTTCGGTGGTTTTATCTTTATAAATGTCCCATCCACACATCCAAGAACTTTAGGAAAACCTGTACAAATAATTGACAAGTACATGTACTATATATCATATTAGCGTAGGGCATCATGCACAGTGCATTGAGCCTATAAGAATGTTGGAGTTGATATATATGTACAGTGTTCCATTGAGGACATCGCTTCTTCGCGTTAACAAATTCTGACGCGACGGAGCGAAGCAGTGTTGTTACGATGCAAAGAAGCGAAGTTATGATGTGAAGAAGCAAAGTTATGATGCGAAGAAGTGAAGTTACGATGTGAATAAGCTAAGTTACGAAGTAATGTTTTTAGCTTTTTCGCTTCTTCGCATCGTAACTTCGCTTCTTCGCATCGTAACTTGTCCATTTCAAGCGCGAAGAAGTGATGTCCCTAATGGAACAACGTACATGTATATAAACATAAATGTTTGCTCGCAATGCTCTTCCATGAACATGAAGAGTGAAAATTCTTCTTTCCAATTATGTATTCTGAAAGTAGTGTCCTATGACATAATAAAATTGAAATTTTAAACATGCATTATCGTCATTAATGCATGTTTAAAATTTTAATTTTATTATGTCATAGGACAGTAGTTTTTATCCATCCGTTTTCAGACGGGACGAACTTTGGTATGGCGATTTCTGTCCGTCCGTATATCCTTGTAAGAAAGTAATTATACTCAGTCTACTTTAAATTTGCCATGTTTATTTCGTAACATAATATTCTCCTCCTAATTTTCAAAGTTAGTGGTCGAAGGTTAAAGTTAACTTAAGTCTATATATAAAGATATTTTAGTGAAAATGTTAAAAAAATAATTAATAGATCTATTTCTTGTGAAAAATTTTGAAACGTGATATAGTTAAAGAGTAGTTGCGGTGAGCATATATTCGTCTCTTTTCTTAAAGTAATCTTCGTTCTCGACTTATAAGGACGGTTTCGTGACTTTTTTTTTTACCTGGATCTCTGCCCATTTCTGAATACCAGGATTTCGCGCCATATTTTCCTTCATTCAGAAATGACATGCCATAAAGGAGAAGACATGGGTTACGTCTTTTCATGTTTTTTTTTTCGCATAATTTAGAAAATGGATTTCCATATCAATTAACTGTACGAAGAAGGGTTTTTTCACAGTAAGTGATCAAAGGTGAAGGCCATTGTTTGACTTAATCCTTGTTTGCTCGTTTTAACAATGGAACAAATTCAGACAATTTAACTTGGATTTTCTTAACTGATAATAATAAAAATCCAGACGGTCTTATTTTACAATGTTAGGATTGGTTTTTTTTTTCATCGGTTTTTATTTTTTCTTTTTGGGGGGGGGGGGTTGCTTGAGTGAAAAGCTTTTTGAAGAGGTAATTTCTTTCCTTATTTGTATATTACCAGTTGAATAAAAAGAACATAAGTTACAACTAATTTGACGACTATACAATAAAGGAATATTCGAAAGGTAAAATTAAAAATGTAAATATCTAAATATCTACCTTGATGAAAATGCACAATTCCCGTATTTTAGTCATTTCGTTTTAATTATTTCATTTAGATTTTAGATTGAAAAAATAAACGACAAATCTAGTGCAGGTAATATTTGTTTAAAACAAAACTTTGCGCATAAAAATGCAGACCACCTATAACCTCCCTCGATCCCCTTCCCTTTCCATTTCTTCACCAGCACACATTATCATATTTAATATCACAATCCTTCTTCTCTTACTTTATATTTTTTCAGCATTAATTTGAATACGATGACCATTATTAACTTTATTTGAAAAAAAAAAATATATATATATATATAAAGGACAAGATGTGCGTGTACATATGTCGGTGTTTAAAAATCAAAGAGAGTTATCTTTCGTTTATCAATGACATCAATCTGAAAATGGCGTCATTTCATTGATCATGTGACCCGGAGTAATAACAAAACTTTAACTATAAGAAACAGAGTGAATATATTACATTATATTTTGGATTTTTTTGTTACCTGCTATGCGATAGAATCCTTCCATTACTTTTTTCGCTTGTTGGCCAATTGGAAAGAGTATGGAGTCTTTGAGCATGCTACAAATCACCTTAGGGACTCTTCTTATGGCATGACCAGCTGCATTTTCGGAAACATGTAAGCTATCTCCAATCAAGATGTGACTCGCACCAGACGCAAGAAAACGCAAACATAACAAAATTTGAAGAAGAGGGGAGAGTTCCTCATTGTGCTGAATTGAAGTCTTCCTCCGAGTTTCCTCAACAAAAATAAAATTGTCGGCCGACGGAAGCGATACCGATCGAATAATTCCTCATCAGATACGGCGAGTGGATCTAATCTATCCCTAAAGACTCTTGGACGAGGAAGCGTTTTATTATACCTTCTATTTCGACGTAATCTTCTATGTACGGCGGCCATATTGGAAATTCTTAAATAAAATTCTGACTTAAGTCTAGTTTAAACTGTACTTAAGAATTTCGAGAATTCTGAGAATTTTCAGACAAAAAAGTCGTCTCAAGTATTTTATGGTGTACTTTTTTCTGAGAATTTGTTGATTTGAGAAAATTCTTAGATTTAAGACGGAATTTTTGTCTTAAGTAGTTTTATGGTGCTAAGCCCTGATTTAAGTTCAAACATCATAGAAACAGTGGTAAAAATGTATGAACAAACTTCTGGTGGTAATCCATATTAGCCAAGAGAATGACAAAGCCAGAGCTTGAGTTGTTGTTACAAAAGCCTGTGACATCATATTTGTATTATTACGCAAGGGGTAAGCCAATAGAAAGCTCTGGTTTAAATTTAGAGACTTGTACACCTAAATATAGACAAAGAATGAATGAGGAGAAATTACAGCATGTCATGGGGTTTTTCCTGGATCCAGCTTTTACACAATATGTAAGTTTTGGTACAAGAGAATTGAAAATGGATACTGGTGAAAAAATCGTGATTCCAGATGTTGTCAGAACTGTGTGTCATTCACAGATTGTTAACCTGTATACATCGTACTGTGAGCAGTCAGATTTTCTACATCTCTCTAAGTCATCTCTATACAAAATTCTAAGCACTTGTGCTGCATCCAAGCGAACCTGTCTGCAAGGACTTGATAATATTGCCTCAGATGGAAGTGAAGCTTATAAAACTTTACAAGAAATAGCTACTGATCTGCATAAAGAAGGGTACATAGACAGACAATTATTTGATGAGATAACTGAGAAGCTGTCTGCATCTAAGAATTACTTGAGAACTGATTACAAACTTCATGTTTCTAGCAAGAATAAATGTGCTGACCACTGTATTTTATGGCTTTTAAGTGACAGAAGCAAACCTGAATTTCAAGAAGTATGTGACCATGCACATGACGTTAATTGTACCTGTTGTGACTTTTTATTGATATTGAGAATTTCTTCAGTGCTGCTCTTGAAATAGACATCAGAAACAAAGATGAGATGACGTTTAATGTAGCATCAGCTGTGGATCAAATCAAGGAATGGAAGCGTCATATCATCCGTACAATTAACCAGGATCAGTCAAGGATTGATCTTCTCCAGAACCTCAAAAGCCACCAAGCTCTCATAGTGATGGACTGGGCTATGAAATTTCTCCCTAGAAAGGTAAAACTTTTTTCTCTTCAAATATAACGACCCCCCCCCAAAAGGAAAAGATCTCCAACGAGACCCCATGGCAAGGCCAGCAGCAAGACACACAAACATTGATGTTAAACGCTGACCATGGAACAAGTCAAGCACAAAACAGGACAAACGTGACGTATAAATGCCTTGATGAAACATGAAACCCAGAAGGAGGCCAATGATGTTGAATTAGGACGACCATCTGTTAGGCAAGTAGCAAATGGTATGGTTATCCAGATAATGTGCACACAACAAGTCACTGTTATATTTGCACAGCATTCTGTATAAGTCACTGATAAGCAAAAGAGCATTCAATTCAAAATGGAAATTCATTCAATCTAGATCATCTATCAATCTCCTGTCGAGAATTGCACAAAATCTCAGTATTACAATTGGAATGGAAGGAGTTGATATGATTGATCTACAATTGATATTTGTCTCAAAGTTAAAGTCTGATCCTTAAACATGTGTATAACATACATGTACATTGTGACTCATTTCCATTTTACTTTGCAGTTTCGAGAAAAGCAATCGGACTGGTTTGGCCAGAGATGAAGAAATTGGCATGCTACTGTTTGTATATACAAAGATTCAAATTCTGAACTTTGTGTAAGTATTTTGAGTGTAGATATATTTCCAATATGGTAAAGATCAGATGCAGAGTCTACTTATGCCCATCGAAAAAAAGGGGCAATATAGTTGTTATCCTGTTTGTTTTTCTGTTTGCTGTTGAATTTATTTGGAAAGGAATGGGGGGGGGGAGGGGCATAGCCATCAGATAATCCAAAAACTTACCCCATTTAAATGATTAACGTCACATACACCAATAACTTTCATCATATATATTGTCAAATAAAACAAATTTAACTCTATCTAGATAATATTTTCATACCATTTGTTTAGCAGGAGGAATAACTTACCTTAAAAATAAGCATAATGGCAATGGAAACTCAGACAACTTTTGACAAGGTTAGACGTCAATGGGGGAAATATTGCAACTCTATATTTGTATCAGAGAAAAAGCAACTTTCAATCCAGAATGATGAAAATGATCAGAATGTAAAAGTACCAAGAGGCTGGGCATTGAAGCAGACCAAAACTAAAGCAAGGTTTGAAAGACATGTGATTGATTATCTCCGATCAAAATACCAAGAAGAGAACTAACAGGCCGAAAAATAACACCTCAAGAAGTAGAGAGAGAGATGAAAAACATAAGACATGAAAATGGGGAGAAGGTATTCAGACTGTCAGAATGTTTATCATCATCTCAGATAGCCTCATATTTTGCAAGGTACGGAAAACATTCTTCAAAAGAAAATCAAGACAATCCAGTAATCAATGATGAAGATCTTACATCTGTACTGTCTGCTATTGAGGAAAACAACCTGATGGAATTATTAAGCTGAATCAGTATCAGCTCTATAGATTGAAGTGTTACAACAAATTGACTAGTTATACTTATATTTATTATATTGCATGGATGAGACTCTTTCATGGTCCTCTATGGAAGACACATGGGTTTCAAAGTCATGTTAAACACAAGGCTTGCCGAGTGTTTTGCAAAATTTTGAGACAACGAGGGGGGATTGCTGTATCTTCCATAGAAGACCATGAACAAGTATTTTCTTTCATATTAAGGACTAAAGTTTTCTTATTGCCATATAGCCACTAGTTTGTTTTGCAGGCTGAAATTCTTATGCCACAATAACGTAAACAATTGAAACAATAGCATATGTTATGTGATACAGTTGTCACGTGATATATGATACACTTGTATATCATATAGCTGTATTTCATTGGCCTGCTCTGTAACATATACGCAAATATGAGAGAAATACTTATTTTAATTTTACATTTGTCCATCTGTCTGGTGCAATTCCAGTATGGGTTTTTTTGTTTATGAATCATAGGTTTCACTTCATGTTGTACCAAGGTCATGTTACCAAAGTCAAGGTCAAATTGAACTTGATGATAAAAAGTAAGTGTGGGGGTGTACATATAAATTGTTTTCATCATGTGACCTTGGCCTTTGACCCACATCTGAAAGCATTTAACAGTTGCGAAAACTATGGTATTTTCAGAGCAAGGATTCTCATATTCTACGCAAGTGTGTTCCTTGTAAAAAGACCATTTCTATTGAAATCAAACTTGTTACCATGACCTTTGACCTACATTTGATAACTTTCAATACTGTGGGATATTACTTTTCAATTAACATTATTACCTTTAACTTAAGATGATGATCAATCAAATTGTATATGATTGTACCTGAAAGCCAGAGCATCTTCATAATAGTTTACTGAGCATGAACCACATTAAACTTAACTTGATGTACAAATATTATGGTGCTTTTTTCTGACTTTACCTGTGTTCTTGTCTTTGTTTGGAGAACTGTTTCATGTGAATTCAAATTCATATTTATGATTCTTTGTCATAATGACACTAAATCACTTTGTATGCAACATGTGCTTTCATTTGCGGACTGCTATCAATTTGAGATTTTAAATCCTAATTTTATGCCTTGAAATCAATGACAATGTTACATTCTTATCGACGTATCATCCACTGTGTGATTTTTATGATTCGTCTGCTTAAAAGCATTTCTAAAATAGAGCAAATGAGAATGGGGGTGAAATTGTTTTTGTTAGAATGATACGCTGGGTACAAATGTCTTATTCAGCACTTTGCTAGCATGTCATGTGAAAACTGATTTGCTATTATGAAATCATACTATCTATGCCTGAAAATCATTCAAAAAGGACATGCCCTTTATATTGTACTCTCTTGCTTAAATTGAGTATTTGAATGATAAATTAAAGCAAAGCAATGGTCATGACATTTATAAAAATTTTCATTTCCTGAATTTTGACTTACTGGTTAATTAGAGATATTAGTGAAGGGGATTGTTGTTGCTATGGTAACCGTTTTGTAAAAGTATTGAATTTTTTCAAAATTCAAATTTTCTGATGCGATACTAGTTTTGATTTAAACTATGGGAAAATGGTGGAATCAATTTTAGTTTATTAAAGCGACTTTGAAACTCATCTTGAAATAAAGTATTTTTTCCATTTTTTTAGAAAAATGCAATTTTTGTATTTGATTTGTAGAAAAACGAGAAAAAAGTTACAACTATTTTATTGCAGATTTGAATTTAGAAAGATGTCTCTAATAAGTACATGCTATATTAATTTTAATCTTACAATGCCTTTTTTTGTTATATTTCGATGAAATCTGCTGAATTTTGTCAATTTTGCCAATTGTACAAATTATTGAAATAAGGCATGTTCATATGCTTGAAGAACGGTTAGGGAATCATGAATTTTTTTGTCATGTTTACTGTCATATTATGATATGAAACACTTATAAAGAAAAAAAAAGAGAAATTCAAAATTTTGATGTACCAAGCTATTTTGATCCTTATGTGGAATGGTACTTAATTTTTAAATTTTTGTTTTTCTCTTTCTATTTTTCCCATAAAGTTGATGTTTGCAAGTACATAGACATCAAACACCTACACCAAGCTCACTTTAATAAGGAAGTTATAGATTCATTGTTACAAAATTTATTTTTTTTTATTCATCAAAGTTCATTTTCGTTATAACATTCTTATTTATCATCCGATCTTTCTCATTTTTGTTGCAATGTAATTGTTTTCACCAGATTTTCAGAAGTATACATGATTTCTATCAGTTTATGACAATTTAATTATCGATCTCTCTGGTTCTACGGACGTCTTGACCTGATGTCAATTTCAGTGTGCGGTGAGAATATCGGTCTTTTTGTGGTTGATACCAACGTGTATATTTCATGCCCGATATGCCCAGTTTCCTTTGACTCGCTCTATGTTTATGTTTGCAACAAACATGCAAACGTAACAGATAAAACTGTTAGGGTGTAGATGACCCAAGTCATTAATATCTAAATAACAACAAACAAGGTAATCAGTTCAAGATTATGTGCTTAATGGTGGATAGATATTTTATAAAAAATAAAAAATAATGTCTCACTAAGTTTATATCAACCTGACTAATCCGATAACCTGTCTAACCTGTTTTTATTACAAAATGTAGGTCCGGATGAATATTGGTTTAGACAGGTTTCACTGTAAATGAATTTTGCGGTAAAGAAGCCTGGAAAAGGTTTTGAATCACTTATACCAGTATATACAAATTTCAACACAATACATGTATGCTGCATTGAAAATTCCCAATTTTGAGCGAAAAGTCACATAAATCCCAATTAGAACGACATACATTTTGTAGCCATGTTCCAAAGACACTGAAGAAAAGCCCTGTGTGAGATTCATTCATATTAGAATGAATGCATGGATTTTATATATTTTCATTTCCATGCTTCATTAACATCGACGGCGGGTGCGGCTAGCCAACAGGGGATGCTTACTCCTCCCGGGCACCTGGTCCCACCTCTGGCTTGCTAGCGGTCCGTCGATGTTCAATTTTGTGCTCTTTTGTGAGTGCTGTTTAGATTATCGTCAGGGTCTTCTTTAACTCATTAGAAGTAACAGGACATAAACTCGGACTCCCTCCAGCAACTTTTTACAATGTGTTCACTGTACATGTAACCTTAACCTAAAACTTTAAGAAGGTGGCTGACGATTCATGGCAGATCCTTTGGTCATGTACAACTGTGCAAAGTGCAAATGTCTCCTCTTTCTTTGGCCATGAACAACAAAACGATAGCCGGGACAAGAGGCCCAAGTGGGCCTATATCGTTCAACTGAGTACACCAGCAAATGTCATGTGCTTCTGAACTTTAATTTAATAAGTGACCGTTCGAAATGTTGTAGCCAATCAGAGGCCTGGGTGGCCAGGTTTGTTGATGGATAAGCTTGAAAAACACAAGCTTGTTAAAGTACGTTGAGTAACTGCTTTGTGTCAAGTTTCATCAAAATCTGTTTAGCGGTTGCAAAGGAGAAGTCGAAAATGTCTCAGCCAATCAGAATAGCCATGCTTGTGGAGGCATTGGCTCGAAAAACACAAACTTGGCGGAGGATGTTGAGTACTTGCTTCCTGTAAAGTTTCTTCAAACTGCATTCAGCGAGGCCAGGGCAGCCATCATGGATTGGCCGCAAAAACACAAACTTGGTAAGGTCCTCTCTCAAGTTTGTTCATTTCGGCCAGATCCCCCCCCCACCCAGGGGTGGATACGGGGCGTGCAGATCTTGCTTCCTGATAAGTTCCGTCAAAATCCATTCAGCGGTTGCAGAGTAGAAAATGTTTTAACCTTCAGCTAATCAGAGGCCATGGCAGCAATCTTGGATGACAGAATGGCAAGAAAACAATTGGCCCGAATGCGCCTAATATCGCGCACAGGAGACCAATTAGAAATGCCCCACCCTTGATCCACGGCACGCATGGCCCAAAACAGCAGTACTTGAGCAAGGTTGCAAGAACTTTATCCCTACCTATCCCTACCAAGTATCATAAACATCCACCAAGCGGTTCTAGAGAAAAAGCTGAATACATGTTCTCATACATTGTACATGTGCATGCATGTACGGTACGTGTACGTCCCCCATCCTTTTGAACTAAATAAATGCCTTAAAATTCTACATACGCCTTAATAGGGAATATAAACCCTGCGTATTAACCATGTTAACTTAAACACATCTTAACTACATGAAATAGATGCATATTTAGCAATTAACCACATGCATGATATTCCATAGAAATTGCATGAAAATGTGCCATATTGACCACAAAAAGAAGTAAAAAATGTGTCAAAAATTTGACTCCAGAATGGAACCAAAAACAACAACTTCTTCCCACGTTTCTACATCATTTCTGTGCATTCGGTTTACCGCTGTTGCCATCCGGTCTGAAGAAGAATTTGCCAAACGCAGGTACCTCTGCGACCTATTTTGGCCCCGCCCTGGATCCGTCCCTTGGCTGGTCTTGCCGAAAAACAATACTTGTGCGTGGCTATGAGTACTTCATCCCTACCAAGTTTCATCAAAATCCATAAAGCGGCTCTTGAGAGGAAGTTGAAAAATGTGAAAAGTTTACGCCGGGCGACGACGGACGAAGACAGACGACGGATGACGTTCAAAGCGCTATGACTATTATATAAATAGAATCTACCTCTATTGTCCAGTGGTGACTGAGAAATCAACCAACCCGAGTGTCAAATTACGAAGTCCATGCCGAGACTTGCCAAGGCATGGACAAGATAATTTGACACGAGGGTCAGTTGATTTCTCGGTCACCGTCGGCCGTCGGAAATAGAGTTTGATTATTTTTCTCCCATATTTGTCCCAAAATGTATTTTTACGGGCAAAATTTTAGTTACAAAAAGAACAGAATTTAGGACGCCCGACGTCGACGTTTCGGCGTGTTCGCTTGTGACGTCACAATGACGTTACGCGCGAAATAGGTCGTGCAGCTTGTCATCCCCCCCCCCTGTGGCGGATGACAGGCTGATCATTCTGGCAATTTGGCTGGATAACTCTGTGAATATGGGAGAAAATACATGTAGCTCACTGGAGCCTCTATGCCTGAAAATAAATAATCCAGCCCATGTCGTGCTGAAAATAATCTGTCCCCAAAATATTGCCAGCCAACACCCCCCCCCCCCTTCCCCTGGTTTTAAAAACTCGTGTTTTTCATCCACCACCACCGGAACCAGTACCGGTATCCGACCATGCATTATATCATTATTTACCTGGATGGAGAATTAAACAGATCATGAACAGTACTGATCTGCGCGACATTTGCATTTGTCCTGCGTATGTATACATGTGTCTCATGCAAGTCAACTGTGCTTGAAGGAACGTCCTCGTGATATATTTGCACACGTGCAACTGTAGCGGAAGCCTGTGCAAGTATAGTCCTCCTCTCGATAGGAGCACCGGAGAATATCCATGCCGGGAATAGAAATTTCCCATGTGTCCAACGCAAAAATTACAATTTTAGTTATTCATAATAAATAAATAAATAGATAACTAACAGAAAACAAAAACCCAGCGCCCCCCCCCCCCCCCCACAGTGATTACTGACGTGTACGCTTGTCCAACTCTGCACCAGTCCTATATATAGTCCGTGACTGAAGCAAATGAGCACTCACCTTTTCTTTCTCCATCTTCAAAGCACCTTCCTCTGAAATCTCCTTCACAATATTTAAAAAGTCCTTAGCAGCAGCCATTTTGATGATGGTCGATATAGCCCTAAAAGAAAGAATACGGACTGCTTCCTCGTGACAATGACGTAGATCTATTGTTATATAACTTAAAACAATGTCGTAATAACGCGATAATTATCTCGTAATAACGAGATCTTTTCTCGTGATAACGAGATCTTTTCTCATAATAACGAGATCTTTTCTCGTAATTACGAGACAATTTTCTCGTAATAACGCGATAATTATCTCGTAAAAACGAGATCTTTTCTCGTAATTACGAGATATTTTCCCTTAATTACGAGAGAATTTTCTCGTAATAACGCGATAATTATCTCGTAATAACGAGATCTTTTCTCGTAATACCGAGAAAATTATATCGTTATAACGAGATCTTTTCTCGTAATAACGAGATAAATTTAATTTTTTATTTGACACTATTCGGCCATCGTACTTTGGCGTGCGGAAATCGTAAAATAAATTACCCGCGAGGGGTTTGACAGTGTTTTGACTATTGTTCCCTGACATTGCCGCCAATTCACTTTGTATATAGACACGGACAGTGCATGTATTTTACATATTGTTTTATTTTCGTGCGTGAACATCAACGGCGGTTGAGGTTAGCCAACAGGGGATGCTTACTCCTCCCGGGCACCTGGTCCAACCTCTGGCTTGATATAATATTGCATTATAGAAATGGTATAGCGTGGATTGATAGATAATGGATGTATTATTCACAGCTACCCTTTATTTCTTGATTGACAGAAAAATATGTTTGAGCCCCTGACCCCCAAAGTCTCAGAAAACTTAAAGTCTAAGAAGTCTTGGGTGTTGTCATTTTCTCCTATGAGTTAAAGATCCTGACGATAATCTCAACAGCACTTACAACAGAACACCAAATTGACCATAGACGGACCCCTAGCAAGCTAGAGGCGGGACCAGGTGCCCCTGTTGGCTAGCCGCACCCGCCGTCGATGATCATGCACGAACATGAAAATATATAAAAAACATGTACTGCACTGTCTGATGTCATTTCCATATAGAAAGGACTATGGCGACCATGTCAGGAAAAATATTCAAAACGTTTTGCTACGTTTTGTTTTACTGTCAAACCCCTATGTAACTTTATTTAATTGCTTGCAGCTCCTCTGAAATAACAAATAATGGGAACTTAATTTTTTCTCAATTTGATAGGTCTATGGTCTTGTTTTGCTCCTGATATTTTGTTTAAGTCCCTGACATCTTAGTGTATTAGAAAATGGGTGTGGTCATTTTCTCCTATATAATTGTGCTCTCGACTCTTAAATGTAAATGTAAAGCTATTAATTATGTAGAATTAATTATTCATGCAATATCATAGATTTATAGTCTTTTTGTGTTATTCATTTGAGCTATCAGCCCCTGCCCCCTAGGATCTTGGAAAATGGGTATGGCATTCTTTGTTGAAATATCTTGTCTCAGATATTATGAATTGTATGAGTGATATTCTAGTTTAGTTGCAGTCTAATTGATATGTTGTTTTGTTGTGCATTGCTACTTATTGTTAGAGTGGTTGCTTCCTATGGTCATTTGGTTAAAAAAAATGAAAATCGATCTTTTAAAACAAAACAACCAGGAGAGCTACAGTCTCGTCAGAGACCTCTGGTTGCTTCTAGTGCTCATACCGTACGTATTTCTACATCCACTTGTGTATATATTATGTATATGTGTGAAATGTTGCGCTGTATGTCACATTATTCTAACTGTATAGCCGTACTGGTAGTCGATGTGTTTATTTGGCCTATCTGTGCTTTCATGTATCATTTCTTCACACTCAATTATCACCGGTTAACATTTTATTTTAATTTTTGATCAGTTTCTTAACGATAATTCCACTCCTTATTTTGCTTTTTCATTATTACGCTATATTAGTTCTTTTTAGTATATGCTCACTCCAACAGTTGTCAAATTTGTGTTGCTAAAGCCCTCTTCAGTTACTTTTATGTTTCCTAGTACAGACGGGGGGCAGGTCTCTCCCAAGTGTTAAACGTCTTTAAATTCGATAGCATCATTTAAAACCTGATAATGCCTATCTCCAGACCTTGCAGACCTCTCATGCTCGTCAGAGTGAGGGAGGCCTGAGAGGGACATGCTTTAGCTGCTTACTTTTTTGTTCTTTGTTTGTCTTTTTCAGACCAAGCATCCTCTAGACGTCAAGCTTTGGCTTCCAAGTCAACCAAAACCCCTCAGTCCCTCGATCAGGGGGATTTCAAATCTCGGGAAACCGGGAACTCAGTGCAGATGGACCCCGGGTCTCAAGCCCGTCAGGACCCGGACCAATTGGTGCACGGGTCACCACCTAAGCCTCCCTCACCCCCCAAATCCCCTAGCTTAGTATCCGTCCCCCCAGATACAGAGGGGACCCGTCCAAATTGGGACGAACTTTCCCTCCATGATGAGGAGGATGGAATTTTCGACGATGCAGAGGACACAATAAGCTTTGCACTGTCTGATGTCATTTCCATATAGAAAGGGCTATGGCGACCATGTCAGGGAAAATATTCAAAACGTTTTGCTACGTTTTGTTTTACTGTCAAACCCCTATATAACTTTATTTGATTTTGTGCTTGCATCTCCTCTGAAATAACAAATAATGGGTACTTAATTTTTTCTCAATTTGATAGGTCTATGGTCTTGTTTTGCTCCTGATATTTTGTTTAAGTCCCTGACATCTTAGTGTATTAGAAAATGGGTGTGGTCATTTTCTCCTATATAATTGTGCTCTCGACTCTTAAAGCTATTAATTATGTAGAATTAATTATTCATGCAATTTCGTAGATTTGTAGTCGTTTTGTGTCATTCATTTGAGCTATCAGCCCATGCCCCCTAGGATCTTGGAAAATGGGTATGGCATTCTTTGTTGAAATATCTTGTCTCAGATATTATGAACTGTATGAGTGATATTCTAGTTTAGTTGCAGTCTAATGGATATGTTGTTTTGTTGTGCATTGCTACTTATTGTTAGAGTGCATGCTTCCTATGGTCATTGGTTTAACAAAATGAAAATTGATCTTTAAAAAAAAAACAACCAGGAGAGCTACAGTCTCGTCTGAGACCTCTGGTTGCTTCTAGTGCTCATACCGTACGTATTTCTACATCCACTTGTGTATATATTATGAATATGTGTGAAATGTTGCGCTGTATGTCACATTATTCTAACTGTATAGCCGTA
The DNA here is from genome assembly GCA_028142955.1 of Pinctada fucata. NCBI lineage: Eukaryota > Metazoa > Mollusca > Bivalvia > Pterioida > Pteriidae > Pinctada > Pinctada fucata. The sequence continues at coordinate 12,063,522 of AP027110.1, read as the reverse complement.
CTGGTAGTCGGTGTGTTTATTTGGCCTATCTGTGCTTTCATGTATCATTTCTCCACACTCCATTATCACCGGTTAACATTTTATTTTAATTTTTGATCAGTTTCTTAACGATAATTCCACTCCTTATTTTGCTTTTTCATTATTACGTTATATTAGTTCTTTATAGTATATGCTCACTCCAACATTTGTCAAATTTGTGTTGCTAATGCCCTCTTCAGTTACTTTTATGTTTCCTAGTACAGACTGGGGGCAGGTCTCTCCTAAGTGTTAAACGTCTTTAAATTCGATAGCATCATTTAAAACCTGATAATGCCTATCTCCAGACCTTGCAGACCTCTCATGCTCGTCAGAGTGAGGGAGGCCTGAGAGGGACATGCTTTAGCTGCTTACTTTTATGTGCTTTGTTTGTCTTTTTCAGACCAAGCATCCTCTAGACGTCAAGCTTTGGCTTCCAAGCCAACCAAAACCCCTCAGCCCCTCGATCAGGGGGATTCCAAATCTCGGGAAACCGGGAACTCAGTGCAGATGGACCCCGGGTCTCAAGCCCGTCAGGACCCAGACCAATTGGTGCACGGGTCACCACCTAAGCCTCCCTCACCCCCTAAATCCCCTAGCTTAGTATCCGTCCCCCCAGATACAGAGGGGACCCGTCTAAATTGGGACGAACTTTCCCTCCATGATGAGGAGGATGGAATTTTCGACGATGCAGAGGACACTATAAGCTTTGCCCCCAATCACCCTTCCCCTGCACCCTAGGGTTGAGGATCCCAGCACCCCCTTTACCAGTAGGCAGGTGAGAGATTTTTGCACAATTTTTAAGTGGGTTTAGAGGAACACCCATCCCTAGATCCCGGATCCTGTTATACTTTTGGTGTTCATGGGTGTATAATTCTGGTTGGTAACATGCAAATTCCTTTCGCGATTCTCGGTCTTAGAAAATGGGTGTGGTCATTTACTCCTATATATATTGTATTATTGTGCATTCTCAGATTGCGTAATTGATAGAGTATAAATTCTTTTTGCATAATACATATGTAAAGGGTATGTGGTTTGATTGTCCACTTGATAAATAGTTTAAGCCCCTGACCTCCAGGGTCTTGGAAAATGGATGTCGTCATTTTCTTGTTTACAACTCTATGTAATCTTCTGAATACCATTACCTAGAAAGTATGACTGATAAAAAGAATTTTACATTACGCCTAATTTTGCATTACGCCTAATGTTATGCTTTCGCATCTGATATACTTTTTAGCCCCTTACTCTAGGGTCTTAGAAAATAGTTGTGTCACTTAGTTGAATTTTACTAAACAACCAAGGGAGCTTCAGTCTCGTCAGAGACTTCTAGTTATAAAGCACATGATAACCTTCGAGGAAGAAATTATATTAAGTGCAATTTTAATATTGTTATTAATCCATTTGATTGTTAGAAGAAGGCAGGGAAAGAAAAAGAACCCACGGTACCTGAAGCAACAACCCAGGCAGAGAGTCCGTCTGATAGTGACTGATCATTAAGGCAGGGACAGAAAAAGAACCCACGGTACCTGAAGCAACAACCCAGGCAGAGAGTCCGTCTGATAGTGACTGATCATTAAGGCATGAAAGAAAAAGAACCCACGGTACCTGAAGCAACAACCCAGGCAGAGAGTCCGTCTGATAGTGACCGATCATTAAGGCAGGGAAAGAAAATGAACCCACGGTACCTGAAGCAACAACCCAGGCAGAGAGTCCGTCTGATAGTGACCGATCATTAAGGCAGGGAAAGAAAAAGAACCCACGGTACCTGAAGCAACAACCCAGGCAGAGAGTCCGTCTGATAGTGACTGATCATTGAGGCAGGGAAAGAAAAAGAACCCACGGTACCTGAAGCAACAACCCAGGTACAGAGTCCGTCTGATAGTGACTGATCATTAAGGCAGGGAAAGAAAAAGAACCTACGGTACCTCATTTTTGTGTCGCCTGCGAAGCATAGCGACACTTAGGGATCACTTTGTCCGTTGTCCGTCCGTCTGTCTGTCTGTCTGTCACACTTTGGGTGTCACAGCCCATAACTTTTGATTGATAAGTGATAGGGCTTTGATATTTCACATGTGTATTCCTTGTGACAAGACCTTCCTACACATACCATAATTTTTGACCTAGTGACCTTGACCTACATATTTGACCTACTTTTCAAAAAAATTAAGAATGGATATATCTTTTGATTGGTAGGTGATAGGGCTTTGATATTTCACATGTGCAATCCTTGTGGCAAGACCTTTCTACACATACCATAATTTTTGACCTTGTGACCTTGACCTAGATATTTGACCTACTTTTGAAAAAAAGATATGATTCGCTATATCTTTTGATTGGTAAGTGATAGGACTTTGATATTTCACATCTGTATTCCTTGTGACAAGACCTTTCTACACATACAATAATTTTTGACCTAGTGACCTTGACCTACATATTTGACCTACTTTTCAAAAAAAATTAAGAATGGATATATCTTTTTATTGGTGAGTGTTAGGACTTTGATATTTCACATGTTCAATCCTTGTGGCAAGACCTTTCTACCGTACCATAATTTTTGACCTTGTGACCTTGACCTAGATATTTGACCTACTTTTGAAAAAAAGATAAGATTCACTATATCTTTTGATTGGTAAGTGATAGGGCTTCGATATTTCACATGTGTATTCCTTCTGACAAGACCTTTCTTCACAGACCATTAAATTTGACCTTTTGACCTTGATCTAGATATTTGACCTACTTTTCAAGAAAAGTAATATTGGCTATATCTTTTGATTGGTAGGTGATAGGGCTTTGATATTTCACATGTATTTTCCTTGTAACAATGCCATTCTACACATACCATTATTTTTTAACCTTTTGACCTTGACCTACATATTTGACCTACTTTTCAAAAAAAATTAAGAATGGATATATCTTTTGATTGGTAAGTGATAGGGCTTTGGTATTTCACATGTGTATTCCTTGTGACAAGACCTTTCTACACAGACCATAAAATTTGACCTTTTGACCTTGATCTAGATATTTGACCTAGACCTACTTTTCAAGAATTTTGATCCACTTTCTAGAATAATAATCAAACCGCTTCGCAGGCGACACAAGCATTCCTTGGATTGCTATTTTATTGGTAGATGAATGACCTTGACACTTAATGTCGAAATTTCATTGCATATGAGGACCTTGATATTTGCATTTAGTTATATAAGGTAGATATAAGACGGGGAGTGTGGTGTAACGTTATACGATTTCTTAAATGATTATTGAAATTGAAGACGTTTTACATTGGTGTGTCCGGTATAGGTTTATCAGTACATTACGTTTTGATGTTGGCGGACATGTTTGTTAGAACTCCGGCTCACCTTTCTACAGGTTTTATGGCTTTGCACAATGGTCTAAACAAACACATCTTCTCACGCCTCATCTTATCATTCGATGTCATCGTTTTATGGACTCTGATAAATTGGTTAAACTAGCCGTTATATTGTCTTCATTATTATAAGACTGACACAGTACATGAGTGCTAAAATTGGGACTGTTTGTGGGGTGATAAATTTTCTCCGATATTCCGACTTTTACAGATAAAACATAAATAATTTATATGGTAAGGCCATAACCTTCAGAATAGACCGCAAAATATACAGAAACGATAAATCGTGGTAGATATGTAGACTTTTCGGTTAGTAGACTTCTTATATCAAATAAGGCCCTTACTGTACCTTGTCCTTTTGTCATCACTTCCGGACTGTTGCGATTTTTTAGGTCGGTACATTTGATACATTTTCACTACGCGTTACCATATGCAACTCAGCGAGAGGCTTTAAGCGGCTTCTCTTCGCATATTCTGTCGTTCGAGTTGTGAGCCTTCCCAGTAGACACGCAACGTCGATTCAACGTTGAAATATGGTTGATCCAAGTTGACGACGTTGATCAACTATATTTCAACGTTGTACAACGTTGCTAAAATCAACATCATATGACGTTGCGTGTTTCAACCAAATGAATCATCATTTTAAAAAAGATAACAGAAAGAAAGGGGAGGGAGGGGTAGATGAAGTTATAGGCACACGTGTGCGAATCTATTCTTTTTCTGTCAATTGGAAAAGTCTTGCATTATGTGAAAAGTAAACGTTCTTTAAACGAGGATCGGACACGAAATTGGTCTGGTATAAAAAAATGAGTCCAAGGGAATGGTCTTTGACATTGAAAAAAAAAACTGTAAAAACGAAAATGTTCAGCAAAGTCCAAGGGTTTCTGACACCCACCTCGCCGACTTGATCCGTGACGGGGCGTTACCCTCTCCCCCTTGTAAATTCGTCCTCTCGGGAAATACATTGCACTAAACATCGTTTAGACCTTGATATATTGGTCAGCATCTACATCCTCTAACGCGCCAATCAAAAAAAAGGGTGGTCAGATGACTCATGCATTGCTTCAAATTTGAATGGAGTCCGAGTAGGAGTTAGCATGGATGGAGAACACAGATAAAGTGAGTGAATTTTACCTTGTATTTCGGTTTTTTTCTGCATGAAATGATTATCAAAAGAACACTGAAGTACTATCTAGAGATATTCTCATTGTTAACTTATTGAAGAGTGCCGACTGAGAATTTTTGGTATTATCGTGATAAACTTCGACTTTGTTGTCTCTGTAGTTCTGTGCTCATGTTACATGTATTATATTAAGTATTGCTTATTTTTTTTAATATTCGTTTAAGTGAGCGAAAGAAATATACCATGGTAATGAGTTAAAGAAGATCCTGACGATAATCTCAACAGCACTCACAATAGAGCACCAAATTGAGCATCGACGGACCCCTAGCAAGCTAGAGGTGGGATCAGGTGCCCGGGAGGAGTAAGCATCCCCTGTTGGCTAGCCGCACCCGCCGTCGATGTTCATGCACGAATTCAAAATGAAAATATATAAAATGCATGCGCTGTCTAAGGCCGTCTATATAGAAAGTGCTATGGCGACAATGTCAGGGAAAAATATTCAAAACACTTACTGTCAAACCCCTCGCGGGGAACTTTTTTACGAGCTCCACACGGCAAAGGGCATAAGTGTGACACAAATGAGTTAAAGAAGATCCTGACGATAATCTCAACAGCACTCACAATAGAGCACCAAATTGAGCATCGACGGACCCCTAGCAAGCTAGAGGTGGGATCAGGTGCCCGGGAGGAGTAAGCATCCCCTGTTGGCTTGCCGCACCCGCCGTCGATGTTCATGCACGAATTCAAAATGAAAATATATAAAATGCATGCGCTGTCTAAGGCCGTCTATATAGAAAGTGCTATGGCGACAATGTCAGGGAAAAATATTCAAAACACTTACTGTCAAACCCCTCGCGGGGAACTTTTTTACGAGCTCCACACGGCAAAGGGCATAAGTGTGACACAAATGAGTTAAAGAAGATCCTGACGATAATCTCAACAGCACTCACAATAGAGCACCAAATTGAGCATCGACGGACCCCTAGCAAGCTAGAGGTGGGATCAGGTGCCCGGGAGGAGTAAGCATCCCCTGTTGGCTAGCCGCACCCGCCGTCGATGTTCATGCACGAATTCAAAATGAAAATATATAAAATGCATGCGCTGTCTAAGGCCGTCTATATAGAAAGTGCTATGGCGACAATGTCAGGGAAAAATATTCAAAACACTTACTGTCAAACCCCTCGCGGGGAACTTTTTTACGAGCTCCACACGGCAAAGGGCATAAGTGTGACACAAATGAGTAACAAACCAAATCAAGATACAAACATTGTATTTATATCATGTGTACCTATATGCAGTGTGCATGCCTCTCTGTATAGGAAGTTTGACCTCCTTTTGACTCAGCGTGCTAGCGCCGGCCGTCCATAAATACAAATGTAACTTTTCTGTGTACTTTATAAACAAGGTCAGAGATAAATAGTTGAGCGCTCTCTCTCTCTCTCAATATTTTAAAAGCCATTAAAATATTGTGGACGATGGTGTCCGACTCCTAGTAAAAAACTAATATGAACATATCGTTATTTATAAATAAAACACCGCTTTTATATTTCTTGGTGTTACTATTTCTATATGATATATAGGCGGATATGTATTTAGATGTCTCTGTGCTGACTGAAATCTATGCTGTTGGCTGCAAACATCGCCCCCCCCCCCTTTCGCCAAAATGGAGTAGGACATCCCGGGCTATTCATTTTACAATAAATAACTTTTCTATGAAAGCGGGGTGTAAGCTTTGTATAATGTATCAATTTAAAAAATTGAAGATGTATTTGTATAAATAAAGACACAAGTGACAACCACCCATTATAATTAAATAAACAGCAAATCGCAAATGAATATTGAGTTTCTGTTTTACTTTCAGATTAATACTAAACCATAGCATTGCCGAATCATAAGAAGGAACTTGAGAGCAAACTTCATTGTCAAAATTCGAAGAAGGTATGTAAAGTATAAACTACATTTACGATCATGTAATCGTTAAGAAAATATCTAAGTGAATTAAATATACGACGATGATGAACTTTCCACTAAATTGAGTTTTTTTTTTATTAGATGCATCACCTTCAACGACCATGCAGTATCTTTGACGAAGCTATTTGGAAAAACGTTTAGGAAACTGTGGAAGCAGGTCTTTGAACATTGAAAACAACTTGGTGAAAGATAAACTTTATAAATACCATACTTGTATAAAAAAGTAAATTAATGAAAAAGAGAAGTAAAGTATTAAATTAAAAGAAAATATGAGTTTCATGTTGTAATGTTCTACGAATTGAATCAACAAACACGTGCTTACAGTTCAACACTTTACTAGCAACTAACTTGTTCTTTTTCTACATTGTATATACATCAGACATGCGCAGTATAAACATTCTATACACGATAGTGCTCAGTCTCTGAATTACCGTAAATCTTATAATTAAACACTACATTCCCTCCTTTATTTAGATTTGAAATAACTCATTAAAATTTGATTGAAATGATGAAAATTAAATTTGACTTTACTTATAATTATGAATGTAGATTTGATTGAAAACTTGTTTGATAAGTATTTTACAGATACATGATTATTTACAGTTCAATTGAATTCACTTCATCACAAAGTCCTTGAACTTGGCCGGCAGTCTTATTTCTCGTGTCGGTCGCGAAGGTTTTTCAGTTTCTTGTATAGCATCTGTGCTTGCTTCGATTACAGTCTCGTTTTCTACGATTTTCTCACCCGCATTATCATCTTCACATGAACTTAAGTAAGGTTTCACATGTGAAGAGTTCCTTTCATATTGAACCCCTGTTGACGATTCAATAGTAACGTTGTTCCCTCGCTTGTCAACGACTTTGTACGGTTCGGATTCGAATGTCGTTGTGAACTTGTCCCGTTTCTGTTGTTTTAGTAGGACGTCATCTCCAACTTTGACGGTTGACTCGGTCGCATTTCTTCGTTTGTCGGCATACCTTTCCCTTTTTCTTCTGCGTCCCGGTCTCTCACGTCGGTGTCAGTTTCGATATCGGCGCCATATATTTCCGGTAGCTTTGTTCGGATTTTTCGCTTAAACATCATCTGTGATGGCGACTCCTGTTGTTGTGTGTGGCGTCGTACGATACGCAACAAGGTACTTTCGGAGTTCCTTTTTCCAATCCTTGCTCTCTGATTGCGCAATTCGAATTCTCTTCGACAGCGATCTGTTTTGGCGTTCAACTTCCCCGTTCGCTTGAGGCCAAAGAGGAGTAATTCTGTGGTGAATAATCGCGTTCTCCTCGACATATGTAGCGAATTCCTCACTTATAAACTGTGGTCCGTTATCTGACGTAATTGAATACGACAGTCCATGCGTTAAGAACATCTTCTCCAGCGCATCGATTATTTTGTCAGACATTGTTTTTTTTTTCATAATTTCGATTTCGTAATATCTGCTATAATAGTCAACGACAACAAATAGACTCTCGCCGGTCGGAAATGGTCCTAATAAGTCCATTGCCAAATGTTGCCAAGGAGCAGACGGCAATTCAGGGGATGTGATTGACAAAATGAAATCGAGAAATTTTCAAGCCAATTCGATTTCTTCGTACGACTTTTCAAATATGTACACCACGCTTTCTCACGATAAGATTAATGATCAATTGTCCAAACTCATTAAATGGTGCTTTAACCGAGAGGGTAAAACTTATATTTGTACATCTGAATCAAAGGGTTTCTTTTCCAACAGAATACAAATCATATAAATCATGGACATGTAGTGACCTTTGTATTGCCTTGTCCTTTCTTTTGGACAACATTTATGTAAGATTTGGTGAGAATCTCTACAAGCAGGTTGTAGGGATCCCTATGGGTACTAATTGTGCGCCTCTTGTTGCAGATTTATTTTTATTCACGTATGAAAAAGAATTTATCCAAAATCTTCAAAAACAAAGAAAACATGATGATGTGAAATGTTTCAATGGTACTTCTAGGTACCTGGATGATATCCTTACTATCGACAATCCTGTTTTTGAAAAGTATAAAAATGTCATTTATCCACAGGAACTGACTCTAAACAAGGCGAACGTCACAAACACAGAAAAACCATTTTTGGACCTGAATATCAAAATTATTAATGGAGAGATTCATACAAGGGTGTATGACAAAAGAGATGACTTTGGATTCAATATAGTAAATTTCCCCTGGCTTGATGGTGATGTTCCTAGATTACCGTCTTATGGTATCTACATTTCGCAGCTCATCCGGTATGCTAGAGCATGTACTGATGTTTTGGATTTTCATGATAGAAATTTACGAATAACAAAGAAACTTTTAGGTCAAGGTTTTCGCTTTCACAAACTTGTCAAGACATTCTGGAAATTTTACAAAAATTATTGTCAACTACTTTTGAAATTCGGACCCATACAAGCAACAGAGTATATTACTTTGGGTATTTCGCAACCTGCATTTTATGGTGACATGATCAACAAAATTAGAAGGATCAAAGGTAGACAGAATTACTATCGAAAATGCGTCAGAATCATCAAACGCCTCTTATACCGTGGATATGATCCTAATATCACCAGACGGACATTAGGCTTGGTACTTGACCAATCTACAGTCTTGTACCAGCGCATCCTTAATACTTGCACGCTGACTGACTGTGACGACGGGACTCCATGACGGGCCCTGTCCAAACCTCTTAAATGAAGACAGGGCCCCGACCACCTGTCCTCTCTGAATGTCAGTCGGACTCCCCGGGTGATAACATACATTAGCTCGCTACAGCCGGCAGAGCACAGGTCGTATCACGCATGCCCTCTTTTTATATCGATTTACATATTCATCTGTGTTGCTTGGGCCCCTGCGTCTTGCGGTCTTGTTTGTGTGTGGTCATCTGACAGTGAGGAGGTTGTTTTACACCACAATTGTACGTTCTTCGAGACCTCTGGGTAATCGGAATAGTGGGAGGGTTGTGCGCACGTAATCCAGGATAACCACACCGTCTGCTACTGACGAGGCAGATGGCCGTCCTAAGTCGGCACCGTTTGCCCATTGGTCTCGTTGGTTTATGTGTAGTCATTTGTGTTTTGTTTTTCTGTGATTTGACGTTCATTGTACTACTGCGTCTCTTTCTGTGCTTGTCATTTTTGTGTTTTACAGTGGGTGTTTATGGAGGTTGCTGTTGATGCTGCAACTAGGTGTTGTTGGAGATCCCCTCCTTTCTTTTCTGTCCTTTTCATCGGTTCCGGTTTCGCAGGTGCTGCGACAATCTGGCATCCGTGACATGTTTTACAAACTTTTTCGCAATCTTTTTCCAGTCCGGGCCACCATACATTGGTTCTTAATCGTTGTTTCATCGAAACTATCCCTGGATGTCCTTCGTGTGCGAGTTTCAAAACTTGTTTGCGTAACGTCTCCGGTATTACGATACGCGTGCCTCTTAAGACTAATTTTCCAACTGTCGTAAGTTCCGTTTCAATAGCTCGATATATTGGTGCACACGTAGTCTTCTCACATTTTCCTGTTATTATCGCATATCGAACTTCTGTTAGTTCTTCGTCTTTTGCCGATTCTCTCTCGATTAATTTGATGTCCAGAGCTCTCGGTGCATTTTCTCGCGCAACCAATCTAATGTAGCTCTCACTGTCGTCAACTGGTTCGGTTGATACCGGTTTCACACGTCTCGAAAGTGTATCTGCTATGTTGTTGTCCCCTGGTCGGTACACAACATTGAAATCGTATGGTTGTAATCTGAGAACCCATCGCTCAATTCTCGCCGACGGTTTCGACTTCCGTGAATATATGACTTCCAACGGTTTGTGGTCGGTGACGAGCTCGAATTTAATTCCGTAAAGATACAAATGGAATCTTTCGCAGGCCCAAACGAGTGCTAACGCTTCTTTTTCTGTTTGCGAATATCTCCTCTCGACATCCGATAACGTGCGACTTGCGTAACAGATCACTCGGCTGATTCCTCCTTGTTCCTGTGCGAGAACGGCTCCTAATCCTATCGGGCTAGCGTCCGCTATTATCCGTGTTTTGGCATTTTTATCGAAATATGCCAACGATTTACTTTCGCTCAGTTTTCGTTTCAATGCATTGAATGATTTCTCTTGATCGATTCCCCATTTGAATTGGACTTTGTTCCTCGTTAACTTCCTCAGTGGTTCCGCCACTGTCGCTAGGTTCGGAATAAATTTCCCGCAATAATTCACGAGGCCTAGAAAACTTCTGACTTCAGACGAAGTCTCAGGGTGTCTCGCATTTATAATTGCCTCGACCCTTGATTTCGTCGGTGCTATACCATCTTTTGATAACACATGGCCCATGAATGTCAGATGATTCATTTTCAGTTCCAGCTTATCCTTGTTTACCGTAAGTCCCCTTGATTTCAAACGGTTCATAACTTCATGAAGACGGTCGTCGTGTTCCTGCTCGGTTTTTCCGTGAATGATGATGTCATCAGATATATTATTGACACCCTCTATTCCTGACAAGATATTTTGAATAGTGTGCTGATATAATTCAGGAGCAGAACTGATACCGAACATAAGGCGCTTATAACGATACAAGCCCTTGTGTGTGATGAACGTTGTGATGTCACGTGATTCTTCGTCGAGTTTTAGTTGATGGTATCCCCATTTAAGATCCAATTTGCTGAAGTATTTCGCACCATTCATGTCGTTCAAAACTTCGTCGATCGTTGGTATCGGGAATCTTTCTCTGATAACCGCTGTGTTGGCTTGCCGCATGTCAACGCATAAACGGATTTCTCCTGACGGTTTTGGCGCTATGACCACGGGACTTATCCATGTTGACGGTCCTTCCACCTTTTCGATTATGACAAATATGGATAATGACCATATCCCTGTACACAGCACAAAATCGATAATTCAGAAAATCAGAAACCGAAGCCATACAAAATCAGGACAAAACAGGAACCAAAGAAAACAAACAAAAACCTCCACCACATGAAAAGAAGCGAACTCCCGATATGGGAGTGAGATCAGGTGCCCAGGAAGAGTAAGCATCTCCTGCTTGCATGCAACACCCGCCGCTTCAATTCGGTAGAACTGTCACATCCGGTAACTTCCATTTCGGAAGACATAGAGTACAATCTTGGCTTGGATGGTTCAAATGGTCTATGACAGAATGTCACCCACCATTCTGGAGAGTGGGACATCACAGTGTATGACGAGTTCCCCATATCGACCGTAGAACTTCCTCAGTGACGATGTAAGTCGGTCACAAACATATCCCTGACTGAGAAGCTTATCTGAAAGACGCCTAGCTCACAGAACAAAATCCGTATATTTCGTACTTGCTCTGGCATAGCGTATCAACTGAGATATGAACACGCCATAAGCAGGCGATGAAGGGATGTTGCTACTCAGAAAAGGAAAGTTTGTAATGCTGAAATTGAAGTCGTCACGTTTGTCATAGAGTGAGGTGTTCATGTGACCATCAGTGTCGTAGGACAACATTATGTCCAAATAGGATGCTGAATTATTTGTCTCTGTAGTTTCTTTGACTTCAAGCTCTGAAGGATAGATTCTGCTCAGGTAATCTGCGAATTTCGGATTATTGATGGACAAAACATCGTCTATGTATCTATAAGTGAAGTTGAAGTCAGAAGCTAAGTATCTTTTCCCTTCAGAGACCAAAGATTGAATGAATTCAGCTTCGTACGAGTAAAGGAAAATGTCGGCAAGTTGGTCCCCATTGGAATTCCGACAATTTGCTGAAAGACCTTTCCTCCAAACACCACAAAAATGTTGTCGATCAAAAAGTTTAACATCTGAATAATATCTGTTTCAGTGTACTTATTTTCAGAATCGGACTTTTCTTTTACAAAGTAGGTTTTGTCATAGTTCACAACAATAAATTTATATTTGCGATTACCGTTCTTACTTGTAAACGCATTACTTATAATTTTTGCGAGTCTTTCTTTCAATTTAGAATGTGGAATTGTAGTGTAAAGTGTCGAAAAATCATAGGCTTTGATCGAATGAACTTTACTAAAATGAGTGGATTTCAGATGTTCTAAAAGTTCCTTCGAGTTCTTTAAAATCCACATCTGGTTGATACCACTGCGAGAATATACTGTCGAACAATATTTTTGAAGCCCAGATTTGATTTCAGATAAAACTTTGGTGAGTAAGATCGATACAGATTTGGTAGAACATTTTGAGGAACCAGCGATGAAACGTTGTTTGTACGGATTCTTATGCATTTTAGGTATGCAGAATAAGAATGGTAAATCTAAATCTAAATTGTTAGTTTGGAAGCCAAAGGAAGAAAGAGCTGATTTGTGGTTATCTATTATTTCAGAGGCAGAAAGGTTTGTTGGGGTGTAAGTGGGATTTGGATTATTATTTGTTGGGGTGTAAGTGGGATTTTGGATTATCTCCTTGGATTATCTCCATTCTTTCTAGCTCATTTAATTTTTCCTCTACTTTGCTTCTAAGGGAAAATGGAATCCGCCGTAAACCCTGAACTACTGGTTTCACCCCTGGATCTATATGAATTTTAATTTGGTGATCAATCAGCGTTCCGACCCCATCAAAGACTTCTGGATACGCTCCTTCTAAATCGGTAGTCGTCAAATATACAGTATTGACACTATCATCCGTGTAGATCTTGAGTAGCCCTAGTTCCGTTGCTGTTTTTCTCCCTAGCAATGCCTCGCCCTTTCCGTCGATCACGATGAATTCCACGTTTTCTTTTTGACGTTTCCTTGTGATAACATCTCCGTAGAAAACACCTAATATCGGAAGTGGTTTCGGATTCCCGTAAGCGTATATCTTTCTCACGGTTTTCTCTGACTTGCACTTGATCTTTTTATCTTTTAGATTCGTCCACATTTGTTTGTCTATGATATTGCAGCTCGCTCCGGAGTCAATTAACATGTTTATGTTCACTCCCCCGACTTTGACAGTAATCTGGTTATTGTTGTCCGCGAATCAAGATACAGAGAAAGCGAACTCGTCTTCACCGCTTTGTTCCTCAACGTGACGTACTCGAGGTTTCCCTTTTCCCTGTTTCCGCGCCTGTGGTACTCTTGTTTTGCAACAAATCGCGAAGTGCCCCTCTCTACCGCATTTATTCCACAGCTTATCTCTCGCTGGGCATGTGAGATCCTTTCCGAAATGACCCTTGTTTCCGCACCTGAAGCATAACTTCTCTGGTTTCGCCTCTTGTTTACCGTTGTGCATGTATCCATGATCTGGTTTCTTCACTACTTGACGCTCCCTCCTTCCGGCTACTTTGTTTATTTTAAGTTCCTTCATTCCTTCAATGTTTCTTGCTTGCTTATCTGCCGTTTCCATCGATGTAGCTATTTGTCTTAATTGATCTAATGTTAAAAATCTTTTTCAAGCAATTTTCGTCTCAGATGTGAAGACATACATTAGTCGATCACCTGATCTCGTATTTGGTCGTCCAAAGTAGCACCAAATTCACAATATTCCGCCTGTTGTTTTAATCGTGTAATAAATTGCTCGATGGTTTCTGACTCAGATTGCGCTAAATTTATGAATACATGTCGTTCGTACGGCAAATTTACTTGAGGGCTGAAATAAGTCTCTAAAGCTGTTTTAGTTTTAACATAAGCGTCATCTTCTCCGGCGATTTCAGGTAACGTATAATAAATGTCTTGGACATTCATTCCTGCACAATGGAGTAAAAGAGCCTTCTTTTGATCTGCGTCTGTCACTCCTTTCCCGGTTACAAATAGTTCAAAAGCTCGGATCCATCTTTTCCATTTAGTTCCAATGTTTGAAACTTCACCTTTGCAATCAAATTGTGGCAATCCCCCTAACTCTGTAGTGATTGCAGTTGCCATATCGAATTTAATCTCTTTCTCCGAATTTAATCTTTATGTCCGAATTTAATCTTTTTGTCCGAATTACTGACTAACCATCCTCGTCGCCAATGTAATGAATTGAATCAACAAACACGTGCTTACAGTTCAACACTTTACTAGCAACTAACTTATTCTTTATCTACATTGTATATACATCAGACATGCGCAGTATAAACATTCTATACACGATAGTGCTCAGTCTCTGAATTACCGTAAATCTTATAATTAAACACTACACATGTTATCTTTATTAGATTTGATATGATGAAAATACGGACCGAGTGTGGAGACAAAATATTCTAAGTCTTTGGCTTGATAAACATGCATGTATTTTACACAAATTTTGCATGGAAAATGCAACAAAAATACAAATGGAAAATAAAAGCAGCAGCCTGTTTCACAAAAATACTTAAGAAAAATTAAAAGGAATTTTCGTAACTTTTGATCCCTTTGTTCTTCTTATAAAATTATAATCGCGATGTTTAATTTCCGAAATTATATTAAGTATGTAGAAATGATAACAATACTCTGTAAAAATTTTGTTGATCGGACCCAAATATACACTTGACCTAGATTTTCATTTGATGTGTCTGTATACAAAATTTCATTTCAATATGTAACTCCACTCAAGAGATATTGAACAGAAACCCTGAAATTTTGGTATTTTTCGAAGTGCAAGGCGCATAACTCTGTCAAAAATTTTTCGATCGGACCTTAATACGAACTTTACCTGGATTTTCATTTGATGTGTTTTTATACAAAATTTCATTTCAATATGTAACTCCATTCAAGAGATATTGAACGGAAACCCTGAAATTTTGGTATTTTTCGAAATGCAAGGGGCATAACTCTGTCAAAATGTTTTTGATCGGTCCCAAATATGAACTTGACCTAGATTTTTGTTTGATGTGTATGTATACAAAATTTTATTTCTATATGTAACTCCACTCAAGAGATATTGAACGGAAACCCTGAAATTTTGGTATTTTTCGAAGTGCAAGGGCATTTTTGTAAAAATGTTGTTGATTGGACCCAAATAAGAACTTGACCTAGATTGTCATTTAATGTATCCTTATACAAAATTTCATTTCTATAGGTAACTCCACTCAAGAGATGTTGAACGGAAACCCTGAAATTTTGGTTTTTTTTTTCGAAGTGCAAGGGGCATAACTCTGTCCAATTTTTTTTCGATCGGACCTTAATACGAACTTGACCTGGATTTTCATCTGTATACAAAATTTCATTTCAATATGAAACTCCATTCAAGAGATATTGAACGGAAACCCTGAAATTTTGGTATTTTTCGAAATGCAAGGGGCATAACTCTGTCAAAATTTTGTTGCTTGGACCCAAATAAGAATGATCTAGATTGTCATTTGATGTATCTGTATACAAAATTTCATTTCAATATGTAACTCCACTCAAGAGATATTGAACGGAAACCCTGAAATTTTGGTGTTTTTTTTTCGAAGTGCAAGGGGCATAACTCTGTCAAAATTTTGTTGATTGGACCCAAATATACACTTGACCTAGATTTTCATTTAAATTTCATCTCAATATGTAACTTCACTCAAGAGATATTGAACAGAAACCCTGAAATTTTGATATTTTTCGAAGTGCAAGGGGCATAACTGTGTCAAAATTTTTCGATCGGCCCTTAATACGATCTTGACCTAGATTTTCATTTGATGTGTCTGTATACAAAATTTCATTTCAATATGTAACACCATTCAAGAGATATTGAACGGAAACCCCGAAATTTTGGTATTTTTCGAAATGCAAGGGGCATAACTCTGTCAACTTTTTTTTGATCGGACCCAAATATGAACTTGACCTAGATTTTTGTTTGATATGTCTTTATACAAAATTTCATTTCAATATGTAAATCCATTCCAGAGATATTGAACGGAAACTGTTGTCGCGGACACAGGCTGCCGATGTTTATCTATTAAAAAATATAAACCAACCTTTTGTTGTTTTTATCATACGTACAGGGAAAGAGGAAAAGGTAAGTTACAGAAATCGGGGCGAAAAATTTAACCTAAAAGTGTTGACATGTTTTTTTACCTGCTGAATCCTTTATTTTAGTTTTCATATGGAAATCCAGGCATCGTTCGATTCATTTACACTTCAGCTATTTGCTTCTATAACGCACAAGTCGAAATAATGTCACTAGAAGACACAGCACGGCCGTTTTCCTGCTCCCTTACCGGACCTCGACCTACTTCACCTCTGCCATTGTCGTTTAAATCACGTGATCGCTAATGACGTGTGCAACTCCGGGCTGAAGAAACAGAAATAAAATATAATAAATAAAAAAGTCAAAATAAAATGGAACGTTTTGCAAAATTTTGTTTGCCTTATTTTTAAGATTAGACTTATGCTACTTCATTATTTTTTAAAGCATTAACAAGCTTTGAATACATCGTAAGGTTTGGAGGTGTGTCTTATGACGTCACGCACATGTTTCTGTTATTAGCGATCACGTGATTTAAACGACAATGGCAGAGGTGAAGTAGGTCGAGGTGCGGTAAGGGAGCAGGAAAACGGCCGTGCTGTGTCTTCTAGTGACATTATTTCGACTTGTGCGTTATAGAAGCAAATAGCTGAAGTGTAAATGAATCGAACGATGCCTGGATTTCCATATGAAAACTAAAATAAACGATTCAGCAGGTAAAAACACATGTCAACATTTTAAGGTTAAATTTTTCGCCCCGATTTCTGTAACTTACCTTTTCCTCTTTCCCTGTACGTATGATAAAAAACAACAAAAGGTTGGTTTATATTTTTTAATAGATAAACATCGGCAGCCTGTGGTCGCGGACCGACTGACAGACCGACCGACCGACCGACAGCGGCAAACCTATATGTCCCCTCTTCTTCGAAGGGGGGCATAATAAATGATGATGATAACTTGAGGATAAATGAAGACTTAACATTAAGTAGTATTTTCAGTTTGGCATAATCACTAAGCGAGTTAATATTTTTCCCTGTGGCAATGAGTTTTTCATGCAGTTTTGTTCTAATTTCTCTATAAATGCTATTGTAACAATTAAGTCCAGGGTATTATCTCCTCTTGTAAGTTCTTCCCCTAACTGGACTAAGCCGTTATCGTCCAGTTAATCTGTAAATGACCTGTGGTTGAGCACATTTAAGACGGGTAATACCGTATTTTATATCTCATTAGTCGGATGACTTTCTAATCTAACGATAATATGTATCGGCCTCCCAAATCCCAACTGTGCCTCACAAACTGTTAGAGGCCACAATTGGGAGAAGCTTGATGCGACGCGGCATGCATAAACATTTTTCCTTTCAACAAGGGGGGAACTTGTTTTGGTAGACCCGGGCGACGAATCGGCTCCTTTTCATCACGTGACGGCATGACCCGGTTTCGAAAGTGAAACAGGTGGAAAACGAACCGGGCAAATGGCTGCCATCGTCGTTGCAGCGTTCATCGTAGACGATTTTTCGTCTGATGACGAGCAGGATGACGATGACACGGGAAAATTCTGTGCTTTTTGGGGAGCATTAGTTACGTAATGCTAGCTTAAATAAGTGGATTACCAATTAATGATTTTTTTAAGACTGTTTCACTTTATTTTTATTTTGCATGTACTGTGCACAAGTATTTGTGTAGCGGTTACGCCCCTAGGCTAATGCATACTGTATTATCCTACGTAATGTAGATGATTCTAGGGGTGTAACCGCGTTAACCGCTACAGAAATACCTGTGGCACTGCGGTACGATATACAGATATATATATACTGGCTTATGGCTTATGTCTAGTGTTGTACATCGAAAGACTTTTAAGAATCGATTATCGGAAAAGAATCGGAAAGAGTAAACCGATCGATTATCGATTTAAATCGGAAAACAGAAGTC
This sequence comes from Pinctada fucata, assembly GCA_028142955.1. Classification (NCBI taxonomy): domain Eukaryota; kingdom Metazoa; phylum Mollusca; class Bivalvia; order Pterioida; family Pteriidae; genus Pinctada; species Pinctada fucata. The sequence goes on along the minus strand of AP027110.1, from coordinate 12,045,313 downwards.
CATGAAAAAAGGAGTATATAAGATAGAAAAATTGTAAATTTTCTGCACAAAAATCAGAAAACTTTGCTAAAAACAAAATATAAAGCATTCAAGTGTCTGCCTGTTTACATGCATGACAACAAGTAACGGTTTATGTTACATGTGAAAAGAGGAAAATAAATACCTTCACACAAAATACCTTTCTTTCAGCGACAATCGATTGTAAGAAAATGAAATCGATAATCAGAATCGAAAGAGTTTTAGCGATCGACAATCGATTGTCGGCGACAATTGGTTCATCACTACTTATGTCCAACGAAAATGATAGAATAATTACGCAATTTGCAGAATATATATTCAAGGAACGATATTGTCACAGCTGGGAATACTGGAATATATATATTATATAATATACTGTATGGATATTATATTTATAATATATTTATAATTACGTATATGAATTTTGTTCAATTCTCTATATTTGGATCTCTATTTGGAAGTTTTGTTTTTTTTTCTTTTTTAAGATACTCCTTCTCAAGGAGTATCCTACTGTCATCGCGATCAGTGACGTATGACGTTGGCAGCGTAGACTTCCGGTTGCGCCTAAGAAAATAGTTCCAGATTGTGTCACAAGTTTCGGGATATCCAACATTGTGCGTAGAAAAATTTCTATCAGAATCGATCATTTTGAGAAATAATAGAATTAATATCAGATTAGTTCAGAATTATTGGAAGAAATTTGATGTTTTAACGAGATATCACACGCGTTTCAGTAGCCTCCCTTAGACGAGAATTTTTAAGAAATCCCCACGCTGAAGATTTCCGATTTTCGTAAATTAAAATGTCATGATGTTCTGGCTTTGTTATAATCGCTCTTGCCCACCATACGGGAAGACCGCAGTTCGAATCTGAGCGTAGTGATAATAAGTATATTGTTATTCGTATCTAAATATAAATGGGGTTTTTTTTTCTTTGCAAAGTACTGGTAAGCCTAGAGTGACCAACAATAGTCAAAATTTTGCTGAAAGTGAACTTATAAATTTATTTGAAAATTTTGTTAAGACTTTTTTACCTGCATACATATGTCGTATCTGTTCAGAAATAAGTCAGGTGACAGTAAATTGTTTGAATGTAGAGAAACGTATAATATAGTTACCCATATGGTACATGTAATATCATTACACATGTTCACATACTGTCGTGTTATCACACAAAATCTGTATTCGGCTCTATTTATTTACATATTGACGTCTTTGTGAGTGGAGGAACACTGCTGTGATATTTCAAAAAGATGATTATATAAATTTGGATGCTTTTGTCTTGGTCACATAGTAAAGAAAGATAACTCGAATTGCACTTTTAATTTTTTACATGATAATTTACACATTCAGCCAGATTTTGCAATATATGACGTGATCATTGAATGATTTCTTTCTATAAGAATTTGCACAATATGTTTAGGGAATCATATGTGAAGTTTCATGTGAAAATCTTGGGCTGAAAAATAATATAGCCAAAAATTTAGCATTTCCATTACAGTCAATGATTGGCTAAAAAGTCTGATCAATTTCAAAATCTCAAAATTTTGGATGGTGACCTCATAATATTGTCCCTTACATCTGAATTAAATTAGGAAATCAGAATTATGCTCTTTTTCTGAAAATAAGTGTTGTATAACACGAAACGTGTGATATCACCTTAAATAAGTTTGTTTTATTAATTGTACGCGTATAAATATGCTACGCGGGCGATTCGTATGGTACCATTCGTACGACACACATTTCATCTCTACGTGTAATTTTACTTTTGTTCTTTTTTTATATTACCTGATTTTCTTGTTTTGATATCGTTTTTAAATAAATAAAATGGGTTCCAATTGCATACAGTTGCTTTTGTGCATTTTACAGTGTAGGTTATTGCACAAAAGCAACTGAATGCAATTGGATCCCATTTTATTTATTTAAAAACGATATCAAAACAAGAAAATCAGGTAATATATAAAAAAAAGAACAAAAGTAAATTTGGAGTGGTGGCTCTTTGTCATTAAAATTTTCCAAAAAAAAAAAAACAACTACAAAAAAACCCTCGAATGGCCTCGATATTATAACTGTGAAATGAGCTGCTACAGCAAGTCGTGAGAGGAGTATCTTTAGGGCATTCAGCCCTTTGACTTTTGTAATATTATTTTTCTGTTTTATTTTGCCACAATTTTACTTGTTCTTGTATGCCCTTATTTTGGCCCAGATTTGGAATAAATACAATTCTACTCTATTCTATTCTGTAGTGCATGAAAATGAAAATAAAGATAATTATGTGAAAATTGCGTTTGATATATGGCACCAATACTTCCATTAGTCTAATAAATTGTTCATACAGATTCGAAAGTACAGATGCTCATTCTTAAACTACCATGACTACACATGCATTGCTTCTTCTTCAGATCATGTCAATACTTCGATGCACTTTTCAAAATAATCGATTAAGACATTTTCACAATCCATTTCTAACATCAATATCGATGGGTTAATGCCACAACCAAGTAACTCCAAATTCCATGAATTTAGCTTTTTTTCATATCTGTATGTAATTCGATATGCTTTATTTTGTGTCAAAAGATCATAACAATAGTCTGATTGGTTATGATTATATTTGATAATTCATCATCACATTATCTCCTATGTCCTTAATGACCAATGGCATAAAACAAGCATCTAGTGAAAATATGTTGAGTCATTCCCGAAAGTAATTTTAAATATTACAGTTATCATGGAAAAAACAGTCTACTTAGACATACGGCCTTTTGCCTTTCTGAAAATGTCAGAGAAGAACATAAATGTGTCAATGATAAAAACATGTATATCGAGATAAGTGGTTTTAGCATTTAGAAAACAATTTGTACAATTATTTTTAATAGGGTTTTAAACACCGTAGTGTAAGATGACACCCAACATCTGTAAACAATCAAATGCTAAAAAGCATGGTAAATCGCCGTAATAGAAAATGCTCTTATCTGGCTAGCGTACTTTTACACAGGAAATCATGATATCAATGTTGAAACAACTTATTCTTACTGAAACATTCCATGGAAATACACAGAAAAAAAAATATAATTCAGAAGACAATACTTTGTACCATTATTGAGGACATAGATGAAAGGCTTTGGGTTTTAGAAAGGAAATGGTAAGTATCTGATATATCTTAAATCGATATTTTCCAATGTCAATTCAAATATATCACAAAAGGTTATATAATATAATTTTAACTATTGTAAAACAAATTAGTCTTTTTAAAATCAATCAAAGTTATTTTTCTTTACACAAATATTTTAACCTTTGCAGAACTAATATAAAAATTATGGAGTGGGATGACGAAGAAATATGGGATGATGCGATTGTAAGAATATTGCTATCTGAAGACGGAGCAAGTGGAAGTTGTGATCCAGAGGGCCATGATGATGAAAGCAGAACATTAAAATGTGATAATGAAGAAAAACTGAACTATGAAAGTAATGTGAAAAGTAATGGGAATAATACTAACTCAAACGGAGAAACATCTACAACTGAAAATATCAATGAAAATCAAAAGGATAGTGCCAAAAACATTTCAATAAGTTCTGAAAATGAAAACCAACCCCCTCAAAATATACATGTGCCATCAATGGGTGAAGAAGTGGAGCGAAATTCAGAAAGTATGGAGCCAGCCAGTGAAAAAGACAAGAAAACCTCCGAAAATGAAGACGAGACCATAAACTTAGAACAAACAATACTTAATTGTGACAAGGAGAAGGATTTAATCCAAGAAAATATACATGTTAAAAGAAAAAATGAAAAAACCAATGTTACTATAGTGCGAGCGGATGAAAAAGACAACCGTGCCTTTATGAATATACAATTAACCAGTGACAATATAGAGAAAACCTCTGAGGATGAAGACCAGACCAGAAACAACCAAGAACAAACAATGCCTAAATGTGACAAGGAGAAGGAAACCACAGAAACAGAAAAGAAAGAGACTACAGAAAATGACAGAATGCCGAGGAAAGGAAACTCAATTTGCAGTAATGAAAATAACATTTCAGGAAAAAAGACGCTAACTTCTGATTTAAGCGAAACTTCAAACATAATAGATGCTCCTTGTAAATCCAGAATGCCAAAGAATCAGACTTCAAAACCTGACACTGTTGATGAAATTAAAGCAATAAAGGAAAGAAAGGGATAAGGGTCTATTGCATTATTAGGAGCTCAGAAAATTAAAAAGAAATACAAAAGGTATAAGAAACCCAAGAGAAAATCAAATAAAAGGAAAACAGAAAGAGAAAAAAGAACGAAAGAAAATTCAGACAGTGAATACAGCAGTAGTGACAACATTCCCCTTCAGTATCTAAAGGAAAATCGAAATAGTAAAGACCGAAGGAAGAAACGAAAGATATATACTAGTACTCAAATGTTTGAAGGTGATAATGGTGATGAGGTTGAGTATGACAGTGAAGACTCTTACAAGCCAAGTAAAAAGGACCAAAATTCATCCGACTCTGAGTTTTCTCCTGAGAGTAATGAAGAAAATGATAACTTGCTTCAGTTTGAGATAGAAGCAAAACGCCGCAGGGATAAACGTGAAAAGAAAGAACATGCCCCCTTTGATAAAAAGAAACAACCATTCTGTAATTTACAGCATTGAGAAAGCAAAGGAAAGAAGTATGCAAGAGTCGGAGCTAAGAGACTTGATAAGAAAAGACCACACCACAAGAATAGATGAATTACTTGTGGCAAATGGAATGGAGAGGAAAACTGTAGTTCCTGATGGAAACTGCTTTTTTCGGGCAGCAATGTATCATCTACCTTCAATAAAAGGAGTTGCTCAATTGCGCCAATTACTTTGTGACCACTTGCTTGACAATGCAGAGGAGTATAAAGGGTTTTTCATGTCGAGTGAAAACTTGCATTCAGCGGAAACAGACTTACTGTGGATGGACTTCTCAGTAGAAGTTGAAAAGCTAAGAGGAAATGGAATATGGAGCAACAAAGCAGCAGATATTCTTCCACTAGTTTTGGCCAATTTTACCTGTCGGCATGTGCGTATTTTTTCAAGCTCACCAGAGACATCTCTGTCCTAGATATTGAACCTACCTTGCAGACAAAACAGGGAATCATTGAGGAGCGAATCTACATGGCATACATTGGATCCGAGCATTATGACGGATGTGTTAAACAAATAAGTGATAAAACACATATTCAAGCAAATGGAACCTTGGATACTGAACAAAAGTCAACCTCAAACATAGAAGAAATGGATGAGAGCTATGTTCACGAAGAAGAGCAATCACCTTTGCAACATAATGAACATAAGCGAGGTCGACCTATCGGAACATCAAAGACAAAGTCAGATTCCTTCATGACTCCTCCCAAAAAGAAACTTTTTAGAAAGCGAAAATGCACACAGGAAACATGGAAAAAGAATGTGAGAAAGAAATTGAAACTAAATGGACAGCAGTATGTGTCCCAAAGAGGAAAAACTGTAAATGCAAAAGAAATGAAACAGGTAAATTGCAATAAATGCAAACTCAAATGTTCCAGCAAAGTTTCGGATGAAAAAAGAAGAGAAGTGTTTCAAAATTTCTGGTCCTTGGGTTCATACGAACTGCAAAAAGATTTTGTGGTATCACATGTAGAAGAAAAAAATACTAGGACTTACCTGACTGATGACAATCAGCCTGCAAAGAAAAGGCGCCAAGTTTATAGAACATATTCTTTTGAGGTCGATGGCATCAGAACGCCTGTTTGCAAGAAATTTTTCATGAGTACCCTTAGTGTTGGGGAATCCTATGTTGACCATGCTATGAAGAATAAATCAGGGGGCGTATTTGCTGGGTCTGATATGACAGGAAGACACAAACCTTACAATAAAACAACAGAGAGGGCTGCACAGTTGGTACGAGAACACATAGAATCATTCCCAGCATTAGAGGGCCATTACACACGGAAGGACTCAAACAGAAGATACCTTGGACATGAACTAAACATCACGAAAATGTACGAACTGTATTTAGAATTGCACAAAGGCAAATTGCGAGAAGATGAACTGGTAAGCCAGTCGATCTACAGGCGTATATTCAATGAGGAATACAATTTCTCATTTCATAAACCAAAAAAAGATCAATGCTCTCTCTGTGTTTCTTACCACACTGCTGTTCATAATAAAACCGCCTCGGAAAAGGAAAAAGAAGATTACGAGAAACACCAAGATAGAAAGAAGCGTGCAAGAGAGGAAAAACAAAAGGATAAAGATATCGCAAAGTCAAGAGATGATACATTTGTTGCAACATTTGATCTCCAAGCTGTTCTCTCTACGCCATGTTCATTAGTGAGTCAATTGTACTACACCCGAAAACTAAGCTGCTATAATTTGTAAATATATAATCTAAGTTCTTTAAATGCAACATGTTATTTGTGGTCAGAGGTGGAAGCAAAATGTGGACCATGCGAGATTGGAACGTGCCTGTATTTGCAGCTTTTGTCATTGCCGACGAATATCAAACATGCTATTTTCTATTCAGATGCGTGCTCAGGACAAAACAAGAACCAGTTCACAGCCAGAAGTCTTATGCATGCTGTTACCTACCTACAAAACATAGACATCGTTGACCATAAATTTCTGGAAAGTGGTCATACTCAGATGGAGTGTGATAGCATGCATGCAGCTATTGAATTTGCAAAGAAGAAGACAGAGATTTACATTCCTCAACAATGGTCAACAGTGATACGAATGGCCAGAAGGAAAGATCCGTACAATGTAGTGCCACTAACACACGAAGATATTTGGGATTTCAAGAAAGTTCAGTCTCAATCGATGAAATATAATAAAATTGAGATCAATGGCACCAAAATCAATTGGCTAAACATCAAATGGCTTCGTTTTATGAAGGAGGACCCGGATAACATCCTATTCAAATATAACTTTGAGGAGGATTTCCGTAAAATGAAAGTCACAGGGAGTGGCAAAAGGGGAAGACCGATAGAAAAAACAAAAGAGTTACCAAGGAAATACACAGGAAAGCAGCCAATATCACAAGCAAAGAAGAAGGATCTTTTAAATCTATGCAAACCAAAAATCATCTCCTCAGAATATCATGATTTTTATAAGAATTTACCATCCAGCAACAATGTTGCAGATAATCTACCAGAGCCCGATGTTGAGGAAGATGATACTGACAGTGAAACTGATTAACATTTTCATTGTTTCCTTTTAATCGATTTCAACATATTTTCAATGAAAAAGGGTCACATTCTGCATATTAATAAGGTTTTATTACCTCTTAATCTTTGTTTTAAAAATACATCAGCTTACTGCCACAAAATCTTACATGGTAGTAGAGTTTTTGTAGATGCCATATAACCTTTATTCAGCTCTGTTTCTGCATGCCATAATCATGCATCGTATGCTACTCCTTTATGCCATTAGCCTTATCATTAAAATTACATGATATGAAGAATGCAAAAACAGTTTATGTTGTTATACTTTGTTTTGTCTATTACATATTTCTTCAATTTTTTAGCATTTACGCCAGCCAAAACCTCGTATCTACAGACACGACCTTCTATCACCTTTTACGCTGATCCGAGAAATCAAATTTTCGAAAGCCACAAAGCTGTACTTACAGATGTGATCTTTTATCACCTCCCATGCTGACCTCAAAAATTGAATTTAAAAATGCTAAAAGGCCGTATTTTAGAGTACATGTTTTCAGCATATACATAACCTAAATAAAAATAAAGATGTACCCTGCCATAAAACCTTATCATTTTAATTGCAATTTTATTGCTGCACTAGTCAATTACGAGGTGTCTTGAAGACAAATAACGTAGATTACACTTTAATTTATCACTTTGCATTATCTAAACTATTGATATAATGGTATAAGTATTTTTAATTTGTCACTGTACTTTGTCAGCCATTTTCTCAAAAGTATGATTTATGGTGGTACGAGGTTGTGGCATTAACCCATCGATATGTATGAACATGTAGCTGATAAAAACTTTATTCTTATTGTACAGTTCCAGAGATGACAGAATAAAATCAGAAAAGTACTATGAGACCACAGTCAGGAACTACCTTCCTGATTCTTTTCAACGTTTCTTCAAAGTTAGGAGAGAAACCATGGAGGTTCTGTGTAGCACTCTTGCTCAACATCCATCTTTAAGTACTCGAAATGTTTCTGGTGGAAGGCCATCAATACCTCTAGAGAAAAAAAATCTCACGACCTTGAGGTATTTAGCATCTCAAGAAACCATCTACGAGTTGAGTGACCGCTTCGGGTTAACAGAACACTGTTTCTTAAAGTGCAAGAAACTAGTTGTTAAAGCTGTGATTGATACACTTTTAAAGAAGTGCATCAAGTGGCCAGAAGTCACAGACTTTCCAGACATCGCAAGACAATTCAATGAAATGGGAGCATACAACTTCCCAAATATCATTGGAGCCATTGATGGCTGTCATATTCAGATAGAGGCACCGTTGCAGAATTCAAATTCATACTACAACAGGAAGAAATATTTTTTTCAATTATATTACTGGCTGTGTGCAAAAATGACTTGCAATTCATTGATGTTAATGTTGGATGGCCAGGTAGGGTGCATGCTGCAAAAGTTCTCAGGAATTCTAGCGTGTGGGAAGCTGGATTTGAGAAAACTGCTCATGGACGCTTTCACTTACTAGGAGATGCTGCATACCCCCTGAAACAGTGGCTTCTTACCCCATACCGAGACACAGGATATTTGAACCGTCAATAACTACGATATAACTTGCATCTGTCTTCAAAAAGACAGGTCATCGAGCGTGCTTTTGCACTGTTGAAAAGTCGCTTCAGGAGGCTAAAGTATCTGAATATTAAGTCAAAACTTGAAATGTGTCGAACCATCATTTGTTCTTACATACTTCACAATGTATGCATATTAGAGAATGACAACTTACTGGACGATGTCATAGATGTAGAATCTGACGGTGAAGATGGTGGACAAGGTAGTGGCAATACAGCAGTGATTCACAATGATGCTCAGGGATCAATGAAGAGGCTTCTAATTACAAATAGACTGTAAATGATCTATAAATTGAATAGAAATCTATTAATAACAAAAGTTCACTGATTTTGATCATTTATTTCAACAACAAGAGTAAAAAATAAAACAAAACTTAATTTTCTTGTCTTTCTGACACAGTTCAACAACATAAAATTATGAGGAATACCCACCATGCCCACTGAATGTAGTAATTTGTAGGAAAGGGCATTTGAAGTTCAAATTGAACAAAATGTGTAAGTGTAATTTTCACAAAATTGGGACTGACCAAGCAATGAAAAAAAGCTGAAAAAATAAGAGCCATGTATTGGCAATATTAAAGTGTGTCATGCTCACATATTACAACATTGACCTTGAAAATTTCCTACTCTCATCACAAGCAGTTTCTTTGTGATATTGCAAGGTATGGAATGATACTCAACATTTCCTGCATTCTACTTTTACCTGGAATTTTTTATAAAAAGTTAGTGTTTCCATTGGCTTGGGAAAATGAAAATCAAGGTACATTTAGACTCTCCTTGTAGTAATTCACATTAAGTGATAGTGTAGCACTGATCTGAAAGGTACAGTTAACAGTGGGCTTTCATTATTAATTGAAAATGTTGATGGGCTTGTTCTAATGAAAAAATATTGTCTCTGACAAGCTTGTGCAAATGACAAATAATATATCTGACAAAGTACAAAAAGAAAACTTGTAGTTTTCATATCAATGACTAGATACACTTATAAATAAAACTAAACTCGCCCTCACTTTGTGAGGTGAGCTAAAACTAATGTTCAGGTGTCTTTCCTGCTAAGTGAACAGTGCCTGGTCTGAAGGTTTTACAAAGGGCAATAAAAAAATGTTAACATATGGAAATACAAAACTAATGGATGATTCTCAAACTGCAGGAAAGAAGCAACAGCACAATGATAATTCTATTTGCATACACTTAAATGATGATACAGGTTTACAGGTGCAAATACTTTTGTTCAGTTGTCTTTCCTGCTAAGTGAACAGTGCATGGTCTGAAGGTTTTACAAAGTGTTAACATATGGAAATACAAAACTAATGGATGATTCTCAAACTGCAGGAAAGAAGCAGCAGCACAATGATAATTCTATTTGCATACACTTAAATGATGATACAGGTTTACAGGTGCAATTGCCTTTGATGACGGGCAAGTTGGCGACTTGAGTATATGATTTTTGGGAAGCCAAAAATAAAAAAACCGAGTTATCAGAAGACAACTCGTTGGATACAAGTTGGATACAACAAGTTGGATACAACAAGTTGGATACAACAAGTTGGATACAACATTAGAGATGAAACATTTGTAGTTAGTAACAACCATGAGTTTTGGTATAAACATGCAGATGGGTATATTAAAATCAAGCCCTGTAAGATTGAAGTGGTCGATATACTTAAAGAGCACCTATTTTCACCAAGCGATTGCTCAATTTCTAAGTGTGGCATGAAGAACTGCAAAACTTGTAACATCCTAATAACAGACACTTCATTCTCAAGTAATCTCACAAAACAAACATTTAACACGCATAGTTTTGAAAACCTTAACTGCATGACATCTAATGTTGTGTACGGAATAGAGTGCTCACTCTGTGGATTGATTTATGTGGGCGAAACCAAAGGCCAGCTCCGAAAAAGAATGTCAGGACACCGGTCAAAAATAAATAATAAAGGAAGTCAACTCCTTTACCGACATTTTGACCAGGCGGATCATTCTGTTTTATCGATGAGAGTCAGAATCCTGGAGAAAATATATCACCCCACAAACAATCCCAATTTGAGCACACCTCTCCGTCGCAACAGAGAAGAGTTCTGGATAAAAAATCTTAACACTGCAGCGCCCTATGGGTGCAACGATAACATCAGCACTATAGGAAACTTAACAAGTCCCGGTTGTCAATCGGTAAATGTGACTAGCTTATTCAACAGATCACAAAGAAGACCTCGAAGTCATGGCATTCGAAAATATAATAGGCCTGAGATACATAGTTTCTCCTTCGATGACTTGGTTCCATTTTTGAATGAGCCTCTAGGTCTGCATTATATTCGTACCAAATTATACTCTGTTCCTTTACGGAAGTTACACGAAATCTACGATTATACGAAGGATCTCGCATATACCGATACACGTTCCCCAGAATACAGACTACAAGGAGTCATCTTGGACATTTCTACTTTTCGTTTATTTCAAGCAGTTAGATCAGATAAATCAGAGGAGAAAACAAACCGCCCTTTCATTAAAGTAAGATTTGCAAACGAAGGTATTGATAACTTGAATCTTGGTCAAATTTTGAATCACAAAACTGTCACAGAAAAATCCCACCATATTTCAAAAGAAAAGAAACTCCTTGTATTTCCTATAGCTACACACCAACAGTTGCATCTAAAATTTACAATTACAAACGATTCCTGCAGTGTATAGATTTAAGTAATCCCTCACTACATCCACTTCCCTGCGAATGTTCTTCATCGGATTTCAACTACTCTCCTTGTGGACACGTTATTACTGGTGACCTTAGTATAGTCAAGAACGACAAGTTGAGAGAATTGTTAAAAAAGGGTCCCAAATACAGAGAAAGTATGTCCTTTACATGGAACCAAAATGTCAAAATTATTATGGACTCTTGTGAAGAATATGCAAGACGTTGGGCAAAGAAAGAGGATGTACAGCTCGACACCCTTTCCGAATGGATAAAATCAATCAGAGGGTTACTTTTATCTAGAATTAACCGATTAAAATCAACTGTGAACACCAGATTCGTGTCTATATTTAAAGACCCTGATGTTATCACAGAACTTACCTACCTCCAAGAACATTATGTCATCACACCAGCGGACAAAGCCTCAAATAATTACACATTTACTTGCAAAAAGTACTATTTCGACAGTCTAGTTAAAGAGTTGGGTTTAAATTCGACACCTGGAAATCCCACTTACACCCCAACAAACCTTTCTGCCTCTGAAATAATAGATAACCACAAATCAGCTCTTGCTTCCTTTGGCTTCAACACTACCAATTTAGATTTAGATTTACCATACTTATACTGCATACCTAAAATGCATAAGAATCCGTACAAACAACGTTTCATCGCTGGTTCCTCAAAATGTTCTACCAAATCTGTATCGATCTTACTCACCAAAGTTTTATCTGAAATCAAATCTGGGCTACAAAAATATTGTTCGACAGTATATTCTCGCAGTGGTATCAACCAGATGTGGATTTTAAAGAATTCGAAGGAACTTTTAGAACATCTGAAATCCACTCATTTTAGTAGAGTCCATTCGATCAAAGCCTTTGATTTTTCGACACTTTACACTACAATTCCACATTCTAAATTGAAAGAAAGACTCGCAAAAATTATAAGTAATGCGTTTACAAGTAAGAACGGTAATCGCAAATACAAATTTATTGTTGTTAACTATGACAAAACCTACTTTGTAAAAGAAAAGTCAGATTCTGAAAATAAGTACACTGAAACAGACATTATTCAGATGTTAAACTTTCTGATCGACAACATTTTTGTGGTGTTTGGAGGAAAGGTCTTCCAGCAAATTGTCGGAATTCCAATGGGGACCAATTGTGCCCCACTCCTTGCCGACATTTTCCTTTACTCGTACGAAGCTGAATTCATTCAATCTTTGGTCTCTGAAGGGAAAAGATACTTAGCTTCTGACTTCAACTTCACTTACAGATACATAGACGATGTGTTGTCCATCAATAATCCAAAATTCGCGGATTACCTGAGCAGTATCTATCCTTCGGAGCTTGAAGTCAAAGAAACTACAGAGACAAATAATTCAGCATCCTATTTGGACATAATGTTGTCCTACGACACTGATGGTCACATGAACACCTCACTCTATGACAAACGTGACGACTTCAATTTCAGCATTACGAACTTTCCTTTTCTGAGTAGCAACATCCCTTCATCGCCTGCTTATGGCGTGTTCATATCTCAGTTGATACGCTATGCCAGAGCAAGTACCAAATATACGGATTTTGTTCTGAGAGCTAGGCGTCTTTCAGATAAGCTTCTCAGTCAGGGATATGTTTGTGACCGACTAACATCGTCACTGAGGAAGTTCTACGGTCGATATGAGGAACTCGTCATACACTATGATGTCCCACTATCCAGAATGGTGGATGATATTCTGTCATAGACCATTTGAACCATCCAACCAAAGATTGTACTCTATATCTTCCAAAATGGAAGTAACCGGATGTGACAGTTCTACCGAATTGAAGCGACGGGTGTTGCATGCAAGCAGGAGATGCTTACTCTTCCTGGGCACCTGGTCTCACTCTCATATCGGGAGTTCGCTTCTTTTCATATGGTGGAGGTTTTTGTTTTTGTTTGCTTTGGTTCCTGTTTTATCCTGATTTTGTATGCCTTCGGTTTCTGATTTTCTGAATTATCGATTTTGTACTGTAGACAGGGATATGGTCATTATCCATATTTGTCATTCTTGCCAATAAAAGGCTCAAGTAGGTTGAACTTCTATGTCAAAACTCGTGGCCCTAACAGATGGTCTAGTCTTCAGGGATCAATATCTAGCACACGAAAGCCCTACAAATTCAAATTTGTAAAGTATGGTTCTGTCAAAGGTCATCAGGGCAAAAGCCATTGTCCCAAACAAATGCTTTTCATTAGGAGGAATCTGAAGGGATCTATGTATCAACAAATATCAAAGCCTTATCCCTAATAGTTTTGATAATGTGAAAAGTAGGTCAAGCTTCAATGTCATGGTCACCATCAGGTCAGACTTTATGGTCCTAGATGAAAGATCTCATCATGAGGGATCTATTTATCAAATATCAATGCCCCAGCTCTTACATTATCAAATTTGCGAAAAGTAGGTCAAACTTAAAATTCATGGCCCAAAATGAATGGCCTATAATAAGGAATCAATATTAAAAGATATCAAACCCCTACCCCTTACATTACTTAATTTGTGAAAAGTTGATCAAAAAGGTCAAGGTCACAAGGTCAAGAGTCATGGTCCCTAACGAAAGGAATTTATATATGAAATATCAAACCTCCAGGCCTTATACATGTAGTTCTCCTGTTATAGACCAGGATAAAGTTTTTCAAAAGGTCAAATGAAAGGTCTCATCATGAAGAAAACATATGAGTCATCATATTCAAGGCCTTATAATACTAGAGGAATAGCCCAGTTTTTAAAAAGTAGGTCAAACTCTAAGGTAAAAATAACAAAGTCAAACTGATGGTTCCAAATAGCCAAAACCAAGATATAGCCAAGGTTAAAGTTTTGTCAGCGGACCTCTACAACGACAATTGTGAACAGTATGACACTAACTCTCCGGACTTTCGTCCCCACGAGCTGAAAAAGCACATGAATGTATACATGTAAATTTATAGGACATTCATTTCCAGCTATTTTATAAAAATTAGAAAAAGAAGTGTTTGCAATTATTTTCTGACAAAATTGAAATATTGGTGATATTATTTTTGAAACAAAAAAGATAAAAATTTTGGTTTGATTAACAATCTTTCTTCAAAGTCAATATGCTCAAACTTACAAAAAGAATAATCAAATGAGTATCAACAACCAATATAACTAAGCTGACTGGAAAAAATAGTCAAAGCTGACAATTTCGTAAAATAATGTAAGAGACAAACAATTCATACAAAATCCTGAATACATGAATAAACATATGTTCCAACTTCATCACATGAAATGGAAAGGTTTACCTCTTCTTTAACTCATTATTGTAAGAAATTGTAAAATTCTTGCTACTGTCTGTAGAATGAATGATAACTACATGTAAGTCCAAGGTCTGTCTATTTCTTTACAAAGTCCTTCAAGACATTTATCAACGAATTAACACTTTCAAGTTTTTCTTTATGTCTCTTCTCGGCTCTTTCTTCTTTTCGGTCCATCATCTCTTTCATCATCTCTTTGAATGCATCTGATGCCCGTTTTGGATGTACTCTTTTTTTCTTTACTGAAAAACATAAAAAGAGCAATTTACTTGAAAAAAAAATAAGCTAGAACTGACCTCAGGTGATGAACATGATGAAAATTACTGTGGAACTGTTTTTACAACTTATCTGCCTGCAAGGGGAGGAGGGAGTGTGATAAACTTTTGAAGACCACATGTTTGGTATCAACATAAGTAAACATAGAGCTGAAATTATATTATTCTGTATTTTTCATCTTACATGAGGAAACAAAATTATTTACAATAGTTGTGCAAATGTGTAACTGCCAGAGAAACAACAAGTACAATTCTTAACAGTGGGTAATATTCACCTGGTAAAGGCTTCTCCTCATCAGATGATGCAGTATGGTTACTTCCTCCGCTTTCAATGACAGTTTTAGGATTAAAATCAGGAATTTCATAAAAAAATTCACCGTCATCTTCGTCCTCTGAGGTGGCAGGAGATTCTCCAGAAGTGTTGTTCTTCTTTTTTTGTCGCTCATACTTCGATTTTAAGCCTTTAATTTCAGTCTGCATTGTTCTGCAGAAAAATTGTACCCTCCTTCGATATTAAGCTCAGATGATATTTTTTTGCCATTTATTTTTTGTAATTTGTTTTGAACTGTCTACATCATGGAATACTTTTTTCAGAAGCTTGATATTTTGTGGATTCCACTTTGAACCTGAAATTCAGAATAAGATTTGAACAGCTGACTTTTCCACTATACAATTATAGGAGAACACTGGTATTATTTGTATTTGGCCTACCAAGACTTTTGATATAGTACAAACTTATTTATCCTGTGAAAGTGTTTTAAAGTTATAAATTGAAGAAAAGAAAAGACACTGTTAAACATGTTAAACTTAAAGGGACTGTTTCACGATTCTGGGGGTCTAACCAATGAAATTTTAGAATTCCATATTTCGTTCAGATTTTGCATGATTTTTGCCATAAGATTAGATAACAAATCACTTTCAGCTCATTTATGTTTATCAAAGGCTAAATTATTTCGTGTTATAAAACTGTTTGTTTATAAACAAAGAGAACATTCGTATTGTTAACAGTTTGTTTATATTTAAAAAAAAGTGACTTGCAGACTATGATAAGTTTATATAATGAACAGTTTGCCTTGTTGAGTTACTAATATATTATTTTTACTTTGATTTCATAGATGGTTACAAAACTATGATATACATTTTTGTTTACAAACAAACATTTCAGTGGTCTGGTAAAACGTCTTACATCGACTTTTCAACTTCGAATTTTTTCTGTAGTTTATAAGAGGTTCGTACACTAAATCATACAGCAAATTTGATAAAATTAAATTTTTGAGGCATATCCTGCCCAATCGTGCAGATACTAAAAGAATCCTTCACCCTTATCAGACAGAGATTTGGTAATCTCAGTCGATGTTGATATTCAAGTAACTAATAACATACCTCAGTTGGGATTGCTAAGTTATATAACATGAGATGACAAATATGGATAATGACCATATCCCTATGACCTATATTTCCCTATGAAGTCTAATAAGGTGAAAGATTAATATTGTGACATCACAATACTAGCACAAGGAGTGTGAGATAGGAACATCTCATATGAGTAAACAGTAAGTATTTCCTTGCCAAGTATACAAGAAAATTTTGTCTATGTTAGGCTGATGAGAACAACGATGCAAAGGATATGTTATAATAACTCTCCCGGCAAGCTAAAATTAGCATTTGTACCTTCTTTTTCTGATGCATCCAGGACAGATGGACCTGGAAGATCATGAGAGCCACAAGATGACTGAAGAGCAAATGGCTGTTCGTTTACTGGAAGCGGTTCATCTTGTAAAGATGCCATCTCAGCTTGAGGAATTGGGTTTTTGTAAGCTTGAGGAGGTGGTGGTTTCATGGCTTCAGGAGGTGGCTGAACTACTTCAATAGGTGACTTTACAGCTTCAGGGGGTTGCTTCTCTGCTTGGGATGAAGCTTTCTGCTTCTGTGATTTTTCAAGAATGCCATTTACGATCAGCTGTTTTATGTTTGGATCTGAAAAATGAAAGGTGACTTTATCAATTTAACATAACTGCATAAGAATAAGTTTTCCTACAGGTACATTGTTTAATGAAAAATAAATAACCTCAGCAGCAGCATTGAGATGTAAGAAGATGTGTTTCTGAAACATGAATTTCCATGTCATCAGCAATTTTTGAATGGATTTCTTGAATCTGGGTCAAAGGTCAAGGTCATGGTATCGATAGAAAAGGCTTATGACAAGGAACACGCATGTCAAATACCAAGGTTCTATCACTTACCATTCAAAAAGTTATAGCCAGGGCAATTTTTGAACAATTTTCTTGAATCTAGGTCAAAGGTAACAGTGTCAAGATCATGGTATCAACAGAAAGGGCTTGTCACCAGGAATACAAATGTGAAATATCAAAGCTTTATCACTTACCATTCAAAAGTTATAACAAGGTTAAAGTTGACAACAAACAGCATTAAAACAATATGTCCCCAATCTTCGATCAAGGAAATAATAAGGTCAAGCATTATAGATACCGGGGTACTGTCAAAATGTCGGCTGAAAATATGCTGGCGGTAGGGGACTAATAAAACTGTATGAACTTTAGACAATACATGGCATGAGTTCACATTAATTCAAACAACAATGATTTGAATACCTGTATCCTCAGAAAAGATAAAGCTTAATTCTTCTTTCGATTATTCTGTTGTTGTAGCAATCCCTTGCGCGTCTTTCACAATTATTTCTTCTGTCGACATCTGAAAAAATTGATCCAATATTTTATAAGAACAGTTTAAACACTTAACCATCAAAGAGACAGTAATACATGTAGAAAGAAAGTATACAGTTGTTCTCTTATATATGAGACAAATTAATACATACAAGCAATTCTTACCAACTTTTCATTCTAAGAAAACCAAAACATTTTATCAAAATGTTTTATCATTGACTCTGTGGAAGTGTTTATGAAACATTTTAACATCTTGTTCTCAAAACAAATTCAACATATTCACAGGCAGACACAAAGACTAAGTATCTTGAAGTTGGTAAAAAAAATTTAGCCTCCCATGCATGATTACAAAGCAATGCTCCATTGTTACAATTGTGAGCACAATAGATGGGAGGAGCACTGTTATCCCAAAATGTCTTTCTACAGTGCAGGTGACAAAAAAATAATTTAAATAAAATTGTACTTTTACCTTTATTTACTAGCACACTCCTCACATATGGTATCCTTTATTTCTTGTGTCAGAATAGGTTCAAGCTCGTATTCTAGACACTTCGCATGGATGCAAAGTCGACAATATGGGCAACGCAGATAGATTCTGAAAGAAAAGAATTGCTTATTAACCATATATATATATATTGATTTGTGCAATCTAATATAAAATACAAAAAGAAAACATCAACTGTTACAAAAATACATTGTTATGAACTAAGATCAACCTCGCCCTCGAAAACTTTTTCATTGACTCAATCGTTTCTGAAGCAAGCCTGTAAAACAAAATAAATCTAAGGCTCATGTATATTCAATAATATAGATGAATGTTTTCAAGAGTGTAATCCTAATTATATGCAAGTACAATAAGTAACAAGAAAACCCAAATGTTGTCACAGGATTACTATATATTATGAGAACTTTACTATAATAGTCAATATCAAAGTTTATTAAATGTTATGTCAGTCATGCAATCATTAATTTTTTTTATCTTCATTGTTGTATTTACATCATACTTGAATGTGTGAATGCAAAGTCTTTGAATTCAGCTTTTTTTAATAATGGATTACATTGTAATTGTTTGTAACTACCTAAAGTCTCCGTCTATAAAAAATTCTGTCTTCTTTGACTTTTCCTAGGCTTCCAGTGATTCTAGAGAATGCAGGGGTGCTTTAATATGGCAAATGTAACAGGTCCATCTGTCTAATCTGAATTCAACATGCATCTGTCAAAATGTAATATATATGATAAATACGAGACGTCTCTGATGTCTGACGAGACGGAAGCTCTACTGGAAACAATACAGTAGCAGTCATAAAATAACAAACTAATTAATTTATATGTGTGTATCCTTTATTTAAGTCACAATACAAGTCCTAAGTACATGTAATTGGTACCCGGTATGGCGCCAATGTTATAGAACTTTCAATGCCTACTGAAGATGTGTCTATAACTCAAGTCTACCCCCAACCCAACCCCCCCAACCCTTTTGCAGGAATTATTACACCTAAGTTATTAGCTTTGGTAATGTCAGCAATTTCTACATACATAACAATAAACACATACTGATCAGCTGCAGATAAATCAATTGTCCGCACACAAAAATAATTAACTAACCACCTAAAACAGAGCCAAAAACGCTATGGTTCAGCAGATTTGACTTAGGTTTGGCCTATACTTTAAGCCCCCTTCACAATTGGCGCACGATCAGAAGCGACTTTATATTCGTACGATTGACAAATTTAGATTTGGATCGTAAACTGTTGCAGAAATAATCGCATACGAAAAAGTAATCGTACAACAGTCGCGATCTAAAACGACCGTTGTGCGATTCAATCATCTTTCAGCGACTGTTGTACAAATGCAAAAGAGTCGCGCGATGGATAAAATGATATGAATATTGATCTTGCGTCAGTACGATTGGACGTGCGACGCTCGCGCGATCTTGCGATTAATCGCATTAATCGCAAGAGTGCTCGTGCGAGTCAAAGTGGATATGCAGGCTGTGCCAATAACATTGGTCCGTCGGTCCTGACAGGCAAAATTGCATTCGGACCGGTACTTTTCTCGCAATAGACGGTCCGAATGACCGATGCCTTACAAGTGTACTCAAATGTTCCGGACTAGGTTATTTATAATATTCGGTCCGTCATCCGGAATTAAGCACACTCTTTTAAACGTTTTACGATTGTTATTTTAAAAAAAAAGCGTTTACGGGAATGTGATAAACAACTAGTCAGACTGGTTATTCGAACCGATGTTGGCTAAATTGAAATATGTATAAGGGGCTATTCCCGGGAAGCCTTCGAAGCGTAAATCTCTGAAGAGCAACTCTATGATCTGGATATATATGCTATAGACTTATTTTATGGAAAAGAAAATGAAGTGGATGAATTGTTTGAATGTTTCATTAATGAAAGTGAAAACTGGAAGAAAATTGATGAATTCGCAAGGGAAGAATAAATCTTGGGACTGCTTTTTTGCATATTTTTTGTTCGGACAGACAGATTTTGTTTCGGACCTGTGTGTTTCTTTTGTGAGCTGAAAGTTTTTGGCACAGCCTGGGATATGTATTTCGCCTTTCTCATCTCTCTTCAGTATGAGGCAAAAAATAATGACAATGGCAAAAACAGAGATAATAATACAAGATGCTTTTAATTATGTTTAATCAAACAAAGAATTGTGTGATTCATTTGCCAGTTTATTCAAATAAAAAGTCACAGTAATTGATATTCATTTGTCATGTTGTTTTTACAAAGGTTAAAGATCACCCATCTGTCCTCTGACAATTTGGTTCTGTCAGGTTCAAAGTTATATTACTGAAACAAACTATTTTGGGTGGTTTAAAATATTTCACTTTACCCCCCTACTGTCATATTTTGGTGAAAAAAGTAACCATCTTTCAAAAATTCTAGTACGGAATAGTTCATTACAGCTTCGACATCCCTGGTGTAGTTAAACGCCACGATCTTTTCCTCGTTGTAAGCATGTGCGATATCAGTTGTCCGTCCATTTGTAAGCACAACTCCGCCCTCACAAGAGGAGATATATTTGGCCAGCCATGTTTTTCCTGAGTTCCCAACGGAGTCATAAATCCGTAATATCTCTCTATCTGACTGTATTCTAAGTAAGGACATAACTTTTTTTCTGCCACTTTTGCATTTCTGCATCAAGATACGAAGCTTCGGCTCTCTGCGGAAGAATAGAACTTTGCTCGTGCTTGTAGATCTCTCTGAATTGTGCTCTTTGTGCACAGGTAAAACTACTGTACGGGTAGCTGTTGACTGCGAGGTTTTTTCCGTCTGCTTTCCTAGCTGCAATCGTCGCTCTGCATGAAATATGTAAGAAATCTGCATCGAATCCATCATGGATGCAATTATAATCCTCCTTGCTGCAGTATGTAACAGAACATTTAACATTTTTGCAACTTTGGATGTCTTGGTATTTGACCAGTCGCAATTCATCTTCCCACCGAGTCTTAAACTCTTTGAAAGATTTCTTTTTATCCAATACCACAACTGCATGGCTATGTCCGTTTCCTCTATACGATGAGCCAAATACATTACAAATAATGATGGATTTAATCCCATCCGGATGTCGTAAGTGCCTCCATCTTGTAATTTTCTTAGCCAACTGATATTTGATGGGCCTTTTTCGTGAAAGTGAGGAAAAAGTTTGTACCTTTTCTGTCTCTCTTTTTCTTGTGTTTTTTCTGTCGGCGTGCCCGGGGGGTAGGGGGGTGTCCCCCCCCTCTACTCGCTCCCCCTCCTGAAGCCTGCGTCTCTTGGAGTTGTAAAAGTCTGATATGCACATTTGTTTTGACATGTTTAGACTTATTCGATTTCGCAACGTCCTTCCCGCACACGTCACAATGATATTTTCCACTTACTGGCATAATTTCCTGGGTCGTACTTTTTGAGCGGCGGCGTAACACAAGTATTACATGTGCCGCCGCTCTAACAAACTACGACCACTACCTAAAATTTAAAGGTTTATATACCTTTTTAGACACACCTTTTCGTCACGCTATGATTTCAACCAATCAGCGCTCTACACGTTTAAATACCTGATGTTCACATACCTCATGTTCATAAACAAGGTGATTACTATCGTAATCAATACCCTTGTCAGCACATTTTTCACATTCATTACGTCAGACAGTGCATGCATTTTTGATATTTTTCATTTCCATGCTTCATTAACATCGACGGCGGGTGCGGCTAGCCAACAGGGGATGCTTACTCCTCCCGGGCACCCGGTCCCACCTCTAGCTTGCTAGGGGTCCGTCGATGTTTAATTTTGTGCTCTATTGTGAGTGCTGTTGAGATCATCGTCAGGATCTTCTTTAACTCATTTGTGTCACACTTATGCCCCTTGTCGTGTGGAGCTCGTAAAAAGGTTCCCCGCGAGGGGTTTGACAGTAAGTGTTTTGAATATACTTCCCTGATATTGTCGCCATAGCACTTTCTATATAGACATTACGTCAGACAGTGCATGAATTTTTGATATTTTTCATTTCCATGCTTCATTAACATCGACGGCGGATGCGGCTAGCCAACAGGGGATGCTTACTCCTCCCGGGCACCTGGTCCCACCTCTAGCTTGCTAGGGGTCCGTCGATGTTTAATTTTGTGCTCTATTGTGAGTGCTGTTGAGATCATCGTCAGGATCTTCTTTAACTCATGATAATACTATTGGCAAAGTTTTGCAAATTAATGGTGATAAATTGTGCTTTGATCGTAAAACGTTGCACGATTACCTATGACTCGTCGTGCAACAGTCTCATGGTCGCAAAACACTCGCATATATAGCTGCGATTCATCTGGCGACCTCTAAAAATCGTGCAACACTCGTGTGAGCAAACAAAACGTTGTGCAACGTTCGTACGAACGTACATGCGTTTAATTGCGATGATTTTGATCGCAAGTGGTTGCATCTGAATAGTGTACATGTCCACTATTTTGATGCGACCACCAAAATAGATGCAATGACTGCGAAAGGTCGTGCAACGTATGCGATAGGTCGTGCGAGGCCAAAATATTTCGATCGCAAAGTGTTGTAAAGTGGTCGTGCCAAAATTGTGAAGGGGGCTTTACTACGACTATAAATCCATCAAAAATGAGGTCAAACATCAACTTTTCGATTTCTGAAGAGGGGTGAGTGGACAGCAACAATCGAAATTCTGTATATCTGATTATCTCCCGACTCCTCGAGGTCGAATCTATATATTTACTATATATTTAGCAACAATATTCTATTGTATGGCAAAATAAAATTAGTTTCTTGAAATGTATGCCGCTGAAATAAGAAAAACAGTTCACTGAAATGTCCTTACCTCTCCATTCCGCCATTTTGTTTCCACTCTGCCCGCTCAAAATTCCGCGGGCAACTCGGCTCACTTTTTTTCGTCCGCCGGCTTATTCTTTACATGAAACATGTGCGTTGCCCGATCAAAATCAAGCCGCCGGCTGAACCCGGGTCATGAAACAAGTTCCCCCAATGCGTTTACTGTCAGTGCAATACCGGAACCTATTGACGATACATTACCTATATCACAGAAACAAACAACAATATACCCGGTACTCGAATTCACTGAAAGGCAATGACTCTCCATTCATACGTTCGCAACATCCACGGACAAACCAACCCACCTTATACGGTATCCATTGGACAATGATTTTCGAGTATGTATGCAGCGCTATTGATATTCTCCTACAACTACCATTTAAATGAACATTAACCGTAACCAAGCTAATTCCTGATGACGAAAACCCAAACTTCCCAGCGAAGATGAACATTGACTTTCGTTACATCACAATTCTAGTCATGCTGAAATGATGCCGACCAATAAAGATCGCGCAAAGATAAAGATCCGAACATTCTATGGAAGAAAAATACTAACACTCCACAACAGCGACGAAAATTGTCCGTAGATGTTCCGTTTTAAAGCTGAATTCACGCAGAAGAAGATAGTGTTCTATAGTTAAAAGTGCAAATTAAAAGTGTTGAAAATTAATAGAAGTGTAATTAATATATATATAATTTATATGTCATGTTTTATTATGACGATATTTAATGTTGATATTAATGAATATATATATATATATATATATACCATATTGATATTACATGCTTTTAAACCGGAAATTTTTCTCAGTAAAGGGAGGAATGTGACATAGTCAGGTTCCACTATGTCACCTCCCGGCGAACAATGCAAGAGAAATATATGAACTATAATTATAGTCATATTATATTATATTTTATCTATTTGATGAACATTGCAGGTTTGCTGCCACGGACAATAATTTGGTTAAACATTATCATTGAATATTGCTTGTATTATCATATTCATATTTGATTTATGGAGAGTGCTCAGTACTTGGGATTCAGATAGATATTGCATCTTATTCGTGTCCGGTGTCCAAGTTACGGACATCACTTATATATAGTACTCCCCTCTCAGCGTGGCCAAAGCCGGATGAATTCACACTGACCAGTACGTAAACAGGAAAAGCCCTTTTGGTATATTAATTGAGATCCTGGTCAGTGAAATCACTCTTCTTACTTTTAATCTTGCTCTTCGTTTCACTTTTGAAATACCACGAATTTTATACAACTTGTTACATATTAGACTTAGAACATTGAGTCTGCAAAAGTAACTCTAATTGGAAATCACAACGCAAGAACATTTGTTTGAGCACTCTCTTACATCTGTATATACGATCACGACTTCTATCAATTTGTACATACGTAATAAAACATTGTAATTTAGAAACCATCTTTCGGAGGAGAAATCCCTACAGTGTTACAGGTTTCTGCGGTTAAATGCTCTGGATCTCGGCGACCTCACCATCCCTTTAAACATCTGGACACAGAACGAAATCAATAAGAAGAAACTGCATCGATATATCGGATTCCATGACTGCCTGCATCAAGATGATGATACTATTGCAGCCAAACTCACTCAAGTGATACTGACTGACTTGTATGATTCTGGAAACATCACTATTCCATACAACATGTTCCTACTGGCCACCAAAGGAGAAGGACCAAGCCACCTGCCAGTAGTAGGGTATATCAAATTAGAAAGACTTGCTGACATCTTGTCCCATCCAAGAAGGATCAAGGAACCCATGGGTGTATGCAAACACTATTCAACATGATTGTGAGAAAAGGAAAGGACTTGCCTGCTTTGATCAAGACCGGGATAAAGACCACCAAGACCGTATTCTTCCCGGCCATCAAGATCAGTGATGCTCACGGACATGCTGTGATTGACTAGAAGGCCAGTTTCAGGTACTGGAGAGTTGTGGATCCAGAAGAGGAGAACTATTCACCTGCGTTGCTGTCGGATGTAGTAAAAGTGGAATTAGAAACTAGAGGACTCATCTTTGGTTCTAAATTGAAAGCTGTACAGTAACCATTTCCTTGGATTCAGACTTGTCTAGACAAATGTCACGTGAAAAAGAGGAGTCCGAGAACCCACGAGCAAATTATCCGATACATCACTTTCGTCAGTGCTATTGTTTTCGTGACAAATAAGTTCTATGTGGATTTCTCTAAATTATCACACCTGTTATCAGAAGAACCAGCAATGCACATTTTCCTGAAAGACAGAGAGATCCTTCACTGAAACAGATATTATTCAGATGTTAAACTTTTTTATCGACAACATTTTTGTGGTGTTTGGAGGAAAGGTCTTCCAGCAAATTGTCGGAATTCCAATGGGGACCAATTGTGCCCCACTCCTTGCCGACATTTTTCTTTACTCGTACGAAGCTGAATTCATTCAATCGCCGGTCTGTAAAGGGAAAAGATACTTAGCTTCTGACTTCAACTTCACTTACAGATACATAGACGATGTGTTGTCCATCAATAATACAAAATTCGAGGATTTCCTGAGCAGTATCTATCCTTCAGAGCTTGAAGTCAAAGAAACTACAGAGACAAATAATTCAGCATCCTATTTGGACATAATGTTGTCCTACGAAACTGATGGTCACATGAACACCTCACTCTATGACACACGTGACGACTTCAATTTCAGCATTACAACCTTTCCTTTTCTTAGTAGCAACATTCATTCATCGCCTGCTTATGGCGTTTTCATATCTCAGTTGAACCGCTATGCCAGAGCAAGTACGAAATATACGGATTTTGTTCTGAGAGCTAGGCGTCTTTCAGATAAGCTTCTCAGTAAGGGATATGCTTGTGACCGACTAACATCGTCACTGAGGAAGTTCTACGGTCGATATCAGGAACTCGTCATACACTATGATGTCCCTCTCTCCAGAATGATGGGTGATATTCTGTCGTAGACCATTTGAATCATCCAACCTAAGATTGTACTCTATGTCTTCCGAAATGGAAGTTACCGAATGTGACAGTTCTACCGATGTCTCTAATACCGATCGATTTTGGACCAACATACGCTGAACCAGACCAAGATACGACTTAATGCCGTTCTCTCCCGACCTGGCAATTTTCGAGGTCGAGAATGAACGTAGGTACAGCGGGGTTGCAGTGGAACGGGGGCTTTAATAGCAATACATGTACATAAATATTGATAATTTGGTAATATATTTAAGCTTTTAATTCACATACATGTATAACTTTTGATATCTTCATATATCTGAACTTAAAATGCTATTAGTAAATAATGTTTTGATAGAAAACTGTGGCGAGCGAAGCAAGCCAAAAAATTTTATATAACTTGATAACTGCGGCGAGCGAAGCGAGCCGGAAAATTTTCAAGAATTTTAGCGAAATTTTATGGTAATTCTTCAAATTCAGATTATTTGTAAGAGCAAGATTATTTTTTTCTGTCGGACCATAAGCAAATTAATTTTTTTCATCAACATTGAGAGCAAAATTATTTTTTTCGAAAAAATGGACCGTGCCTTAGTCATGTTGTATTATGATTTCATAATAATTCTTTCTAGATTTTACTATGTCATGATGATCTCATTAGAGAATATTCCAGTATGTTCTTTGTTACATCATTATCATCACATGACTGTGATTTCTAGAATTTACTCTATTGTTAATCATTTGTAATGAGTCATTGTTCTAGAAGCTTCTGGTTAATTCATTGGTATTAAGTATAAATACCTCTGAGGAACTGTGTTGAGGGGGCATTCGTACACATTCGTAGACACGATTCATTCATCTATTCTGATATACTGGGACACTTAATTTGTTGAGACTTTAATCCATTTAACAACGTTTGGACAACGATCTTTCGAGAACGTTTGTGATTACCGGAAACCACAAATTCGATAGACTTTGTGGACCATAACGGACACTTTGATCCGGACATTGTATTGTAAGTTGTAATCATTTGAAATATATATATTTTGTACATAATTAAACTTGTAAATTTATATTCTGTCTTTGTCTGATTTTTGCTGGCGTTTTGGGGTATTCTGACCCATAACACTAGCATAAAATTATGCTTACTCATTACTGTCTGGCATATTTGACCCATAATCCTGTCTATATGCATGGTATGCTGCCTTCAGAACATGGCGGTCCAAACATACGGAACTGAAACCAGGATGTAAGGTAATGCACTGTATGTCAGAGGAACTTGTTATTCTTTTTTCCTCCTCAATCTCATCTACCACTTTTTGAATTTCTCTGCAACACAGGTTTTCTTTAGTTGATGGCATATTTTCACAACAGGAACATTTGTACCTAAAAAAAGTGATCCATAAGTGTCGCTATGCTTCGCAGGCTATATGAAAAAATGTAATACATATCAACATGAAAGTGTTAATGAAAAATATGATCTAAGTCACTAAGATTGTTCATCCATAATATGCATTACATTTTCAAAATCTGAATCATTTCTACAACAAGCTAACATTATTATACAATTATTTACATTCGTCAAGTTTGAATGTGCAAATTACTAAGTTGCACATTCAAACTTGACAAAGTAATGTAACTAATTGAATGAAGTTGGCTTGCTGTAGAAAGAATTCTGATTTTTAGCTAATAGTATAGCCAATCAAATTATTTGATATCATCTCTAAACTGTCAACAATCCATAATACCCTGTATCATCTCTTAGGCCCAACATGTACACTATTGACAAGAGGATCCATGCAATGCATGGTTGTTTTATGAAAACGTGACATGCATTTTATAAAATCGTTATTTCATAGAAATTAATAAACATGAGAGAGATTAGAAGTGTTAAACGTCTTCAAATTCAAAGTAGATGTATGATGATCGATTAACCAAGTAAGAGTTGTTAATCTTTCAATATCATCTTGACTTTCTCGATCAGATGAACATGAATCTAAGCTGTCACTAGTACTAGAGCTTGTCTTGGAACTTTCGTGGGCTTCTAATGGCTCAAATCGATATGGTTTTAAACCAAATTCACTAAAACTTGATTTGATGTCCTCTAATCCATTTTCACTTTCTTCACGTGGACGACTTCCTTCTTCAATATCAATGTCAGTGTCGTTGCTTTGATCTGAGAAAGAAGATTCGCTTTCAAAGCACTCCATGATGGCTTCTCGTTCTGGGGCTTCCAATGCAGTGACGTCATAGCCTCAAACTCACGAAAAACCGGAAGTGTTTATTTCATTCTAATTACAGGTGAATTCTAAAAACTTTATAATGGATTTGTGACCCAACGCAGTATCCGATTGTAATCGCGTTTTTTTTCATTGAAATAAGTTTTTCAAAACCTCTTTGATTTACAAAAATTGGCATTGACGTTTCGCCTCCTCTTTAACCATGTCCTCAAAAGTCCAATGAATCCAATTGGAAGAGTCACAGACTTCTTTTACAAAGTCGAATTTCAGATGAGGGGTTCCCCTCATATACATATGGTAGCTTGGATTGAAGATGCTCCAAAGCTTGGAGAGGACAATCATTGATAAATATGTTTCATGTCACAAAGACCAGTCGATTGAGGATCTAATTCAATTCAAACACATTCCCATGGGAGGACTTGCAGAAAGAGGAACAAAAATGAATGTCGATTTCAGTTTCCACAACCTCCAATGCAATCTACTTCTATTCTGTACCCATTAGATGCCGATATTCAGGAAAGTGAAAAGAAAGAACATAAAGACAACTGGGAGAAAATAAGGAAAAAGCTAAATGGCAAAATAGAACTTTTGAAAAGTTCCTAGAGGAAATAAACCTTTCCCATGAGAAGTAAATGCTGGCTGTTAGGTCATCAGTTAAAGGGACGGTGTCCCTGAAAATTAATTAATTTTACAAAATTTTGTAATGCAAAATCTTTCTTTTCATATGAAAGTATACATTTTAATTTGTACAAATTCAAATTTTCAGGCCAATCTAACGCACACTTTCCCAGTTATAGACCTTTAAAAACGTCATTTTGAATTTGGGGTGCGCAGTTCTAATTCATTCTACTAGCGCCACCTAAAAATGTATTGAGTTCTTACTATAGAGGTATACGGAGATTTAATTATTATAAAATCGACAATATTAGAGTGGTTACCGCATATTTTCAAATAAATTTTTTTCTGGCTCATTTTTTCCTCTTTCTAGACCGTTAGGAGTAAAATTTACATTTTCAATAAAAAAAATATTTTCAGGGACACTGCATCTTTAAGACAAAAACAGTATTTCTAAAAAAGATGTGTGAATGAGCTAAGAATAAATAACTATAACCCTACGTTATTGAAATGCTGGTGTGCAAATATGGATTTACAATTCATTTTAGATGCTTATGCGTGTGTGATGTACATTGTAAGTTATATTTCAAAGGTACAGAGAGGCACTAGTAATCTCTTGTACAGCGCAACTAAGGAGGCAAAAGAAGAAAACTTGAACTTACGGAGCCAAGTGAAAGCAATAGGGAACAGGTTTTTGACTCGCGTTGAAGTATCTGCATCGGCGGAAGGTGCGGCTAGCCAACAGGGGATGTTTAACCCTCCTGGGCACCTGGTCCCACCTCTGGTTTGCTAGGGGTCCATCGATGTGGTTTTTTTGTGCTCTATTGTGAGTGCTGTTGAGATTATCGTCAGGATCTTTAACCTACGAACGTGGCAGAGTGCCGTCCTATGTCTGTACCAGTTGCCCCTTGGTCTCGTTGGTTTATGTGTGGTCTTTTATGTTCAATGTTTCTATGGTGTGAGTAGGTGTTCCTTATCCCTTTTGCGTCTTTTTCTGTGGGTGTCTGTTCTGTGTTGTTTTTTTTTTTTTTTGTTTTTTTTTGTATTTTGGGGTTTTGCTGTGGGCGCTGCAACCTAGTGTTGTTGGAAATCCCCTCCTTTCTTGCAAAGGAGCTGATCAGATAAGGCGTAAAATCTGCCCTAAAAAGTCGATTTTTCAAAATTGTAATTTTGCTTAGAACTATTCATTAAACTATTGAGCATAATGGTTCACATAAATATATGCAGTTAGACTTGATCAATTGTTCTTAATATTGCCTTATTTTGGGTCTAAATAAGTTTTTTTTTACATTGAAATCAATAGAAATTGAAAAAGTTTTTATAAAGTATTGTTCCCCCGGAGATACAGGAAGCCACTTTCACAAAAGATGTATTTTCATGATATGAATTAACTGTGAAGGTGGGGTTTTGCGGGGGAACACTACTTCATTTAAAAAAAAAACCGAAAAGGCGGGTTGATGGTAAATTTCCATCTTCTTTTGAAATTGATGGTAGTATAGTAGCGATTTTAATTCGACATTACTTCAAGTATTTAGATAATGCAAGTTTTTTATTCTACAATTGTTAAAAATTTGTTACTTTACTCACCGTGGATATACGAAGTCAGTGATAGGTGTATAATTGGACAATAGGTACATGTAAAATAGAGAAATGATGTAAAGATATTTTTTCTGTTGTAGTCCCATGCCCTTTGATTATACTTGAGGGGGCTGTAGAGGGCTCCGTTTCAACTGTCTGTTCGTCTCGCTATCAGTCTGTCCGTACGTGTCCGATACGTTTAACTGTGACAATAAGATTTTCCAAATTTATCTTTAGTGCCCATTACAATTACTGTCTAGCAGTGAAGCTTAAGAGTGGTGAATTAGAGATCAAGTTCGACGGAGGGTGTTGTTGACCTTCTTTTACGAGAGTTATTTTCCTTCTATAAAGATTATTCAAGGGGGTAACCATCTTAGTTTTATCTTATGTACTTTATCGTGGGATTTCACATTAATTACTAAAATATGGTAGTTACAGCGCATGGGAAAAGTGATATTTTGAAGAAAAAAAAATCAGCAAATATCTCTTTTAAAGCACAGATTTAGAAGGGGTTCAAGATCCCCCCCCCCCCCGAAGAACTCTGTTTCTTTACCTTTTGGAGTCACCCTTATAAATGTTAAAATAGTGTGAAGCTTATGTTTACTAAAGTAATTGTCCTTTGCAGAATAATGCTTTTTAAAATACTTTCCCCTCTTTCTCTTAGTAGATAGTACAGATTTCATAGTGATGATCGAAAATGGTTGTTGTTGACCTACTTTACAGAGTAAAGAAAATTTCAAAGAAAATTTGTTTATCCGACTTGTTCATATATTTGAATCAGTGAGATGCTTGTTGAGGAACTTGAGAGTGATGAGCTGATGTTGTAAGCAAAATTTATACGAGTTATTGCCCTTGGAAGAAAATTTACAAAATGTTTATGTTCTCTGTTACAAAACAAATGTATCAGAACAGTTCGAGAATTATTTTGGACTATATTTTTACACGGATTATTGCCCTTTTAAAGAAAACTGCTCTCTCTCTCTCGTACTTTTCTTTATAAGTTCTAGATGATATATACAAAAAAAAAATTATATATATATATATATATATATATATATATATATATATATATATATATATATATATTATATATATATATATATATATATATATGTAGATACTATAGATTTGAAGATATCTTGCCGTTATGGACTCAAATTTCGTTTGTTGATACTGATCTTTGAGACTTATAGATAAACACTAATATTGGTATTGATAGAAAAGCTTCAACTTGACACTGACGACCCAAAGAAACAAAGACAAATAGTCCGATTTCTTCAAAGAATCTCTTCACATATAGGAGATAAGAAAATTTTGCTTAGAGACGTTTGATAACATGTGTTATTTATGAAGTAAAGTATACAGTGATCGCTTGTAGTCTACTCTCTAACTGACCATATGGAGAAATGCGTACGTTTATATTAGTTTCAATGATTAAAATCGCATGACTTTGACATTCTAAAGGATGTAAGACATCAAAATAAAACATCATTTTTTTTAAGTTCGTGGTAGCGGGAAAATTCAAAGTTATCATAATCTCTATAACAGTAATGACAGATGAGTATTTTTACACTTTTTTAAAAAATATAATTTGCCGGAAAAACACGCTTTATTCAATAAAGATATATATACCTGGGTCAATTCTTTGTACCTACAGAAAATGGATCCACCATGGCAAGTCAAAAGTTTATATTAATGCAAACCATCGTTGTTTTGTAACATTTACCGGGTATTTAGGGTTTTATGATATCAACTGGATTTTCACAAATTTCAAATTTGATACACCTGATAAAAATATGTCTGACCTACCTGAAAGTTTGATGCATCTCTTTGACTGCGCAACTGTCTACAGGTGATATGAAACACCAATAGCCCTCCCCCCCCCCCCCCCCCCAAAAAAAAAGGCGCGAATTAATATCGTACATGTTTTTGTGATTCTCATATTATATCTAGATGATGCAGATGATGCAAGAATAATCCGATATGGCTGATATATGAAAATAAGTAAAACGGACGCATTTCTCCATATGATAATAATAAGCCATAAGTATGGACCTAAGACTGTATAATGAAGTATGGAAAGTAAAAGAAAATGTTCTACGTGTCAGCAGCATTTAACACATGAGAAGACATTTTACGTTTTTTCACTGACTGCCCTGAATGCCTCTGGATACCTAGGAACCACAAAACAGATGCAACATGTGCACAGCAACCAACAGTACGCATACCTGCCTTACACTGACAGTTGTATGCTGTGATGGGGTCATCTGATTGGTTATATTCAATCCAGACAAAGTACTTTTTGGCTGAAATGTGTCTGGATTGAATCCTAATGCGGAGTATACCATCTGCCGACCAATGAACATCGAAAGAATAGTCCCCATCCTTGTCAAGATGCTCAGCAGTGTAGGAGGCGGCCTGCTTTAACTGGTATACCCCGCATGTCAGTGCTCGCATGTACTCTGGAGTCAAGCGAGGAAAGACGCATGTGTCATCAACTTGACTAATTGGCGTCCAACCCTAACGAAAAAGTACTATAGTATACTATAGTATACTATAGTATACTTTACTACACTATACTACATGTGTAGTAAAGTTTCGTGTAGTATAGTAAAGTTTTGTGTAGTATAGTAAAGTTTCGTGTAGTATAGTGTAGTATAGTAAAGTTTTGTATAGTAAAGTTTTGTGTAGTATAGTGTAGTATAGTAAAGTTTTGTGTAGTAAAGTAAAGTTTTGTGTAGTATAGTGTAGTATAGTAAAGTATTGTGTAGTATAGTGTAGTTAAGTATCATAAAGTATCATGTAGTCATTTAAAAGTATATTAGTACAGTATCATTTAGTATTTTGTTTTATTTCACATAAAATTTAAAGTGAAAATTTCAAAATGACGCTATTTATCCCAGACAAGACATTTCAATAAACCACAGACAGACTGACAGGTCGAGATTCATTTCAGGTGTTCTACTGATAACGAACAGACAAGGCAGATATTTTATATCAAGGCAAATTAAACAAAGTAACAAATATATTTTTATGATTTATTGTACATTATTTCCTTTAGAACATATCCGTTACTGTTTTTGGTGATTATTGGCCGCGGCTGCACTAACAGGAGCCATGACTCAAATTGAGCCATAAAGGGCATCCTAGTTCAATAATTAAAATGCCTAACTTTATCCGAACTCTGAGATCAGCCGTTCTGGATAAGCTAAGTGAAACGAAAATGATATGTAAATATAATATTATCTGTTAGAAAAAGTGAAATGTCTGAACTGGTGAGGCGAAAAAATGCCAAAATGTCACTGTAACACAACATAAATCTTAAAATAGCACATGTCTTCCCATCTGGACTGTTGACCTGTTGTACAGCCGCGACAAGGTCTGTCTGACTCGGACCAATCCGCAAATAGAAATGACGACGAAGTTTGACATCAAGAATCTTCTGATCCCATTGAATCATTCTGTGCACTTTCACGTTGGTCTTGAAGTAATCCGAAGTCAAAGTCAAAGATAGTTGCTAAAAATACATAAACTAAGAGCAGAATCAAATCCTAAATGATACAAAAAGGCTGGGAGGGAGGGTGAATTTTCAAACAAAAGTGACACCTGAGTGGTTCAAGCATGCGTATAAATAACCCGTGAGCGAAGTTCACATTTACTTAACAGGTGAAAAATAGCCTGATCTAATCATGGTTCATTGATCAGATATAAATAGATACATAGATCTTTATCGTTAGTGCCTTTGGTTCACTAAAGAAAATAAGATATTCTTGTCTTGCTTTGATAAATGGATTTAATGATTAGCATTAAATATTGATATCCCAGACAAGACATTTCAATAAACCACAGACAGACCGACAGGTCGAGATTCATTTCAGGTGTTCTACTGATAACGAACAGACAAGGCAGATATTTTATATCAAGGCAAATTAAACAAAATAACAAATATATTTTTATGATTTATTGTACATTATTTCCTTTAGAACATATCCGTTTCTGTTTTTGGTGATTATTGGCCGCGGCTGCACTAACAGGAGCCATGACTCAAATTGAGCCATAAAGGGCATCCTAGTTCAATAATTAAAATGCCTAACTTTATCCGAACTCTGAGATCAGCCGTTCTGGATAAGCTAAGTGAAACGAAAATGATATGTAAATATAATATTACCTGTTAGAAAAAGTGAAACGTCTGAACTGGTGAGGCGAAAAAATGCCATCTGGATAGCGAAGCTAGACACCTCCACCAGTGAAAGAGATATAAAAGGCAACTGCAGAAATGAAAATTCATGTATGAATAAAAAATAGATTTAAAATATACAGTCGGAGAGATATTTCAACAAAGAAAATTCAAATTGATCATGTAAATTTAGTACAATTTTGCCACGCCAAAAATCATCAACAGCTAGCGAAACGACTAAAGGGTTCGAAGAATTTGTGTTTAATACCTAAATATTTACGTTAATGATAAATGTATACAATGTATATTAGTATAGTTCAGTTTCATTAAAATAATTTAAGAAGGTCGAGTGTACCCTTGTTACTTTTTTTGTTGAGTAATAACATTCTGAATAGGGACATATCGAGAAGGTTATTATTCGTTAACCTTGCTGAAAATCCAAAGATTTTAGACTAAATGCATTAATAAGTTCCTGCATCGTTTGAACTTATACTTGAGTAGATTTTAAATTATCGATGTGCAATCCTCCCAATTGGTAATATGTAGTTATAAATACCCGGTTGTAAAATATGGATCACAATTTGTTGAAGGAAACCTACGCTAAAATTGTCCAAATAAAACTTGATTTACTTTACATACTCAGAATTTTACCATTCGCACGAAGCGTTACCGTCTTATTAATGATAAAAACCTTAAAAAAGGTTTCATTGTTTTTGTTCTCTATTGTCATAAGCTAAACACAATAGGTAATCATCATATCTTTTATATTAGCTTTCAATTTAGTCATAATTTATCAAATTTTTAAACTTGCAAGTGCAAGAACATTTATATTATATTAAGATTTACATGATATATGGAAGCATAGTTTATAGACTACTTGACAAAAACACCCGAATACTGTTTAAATTAATCAAGTTAATATTGTATTTGAATTACGCGTATAAACTACTAGTTTTATTTGATCGCCATTGACTACCATAGATTGAGGAAAAATGTAATTGTATTACATTTTGTTGGTGCAAGAACAAATTACATCGAGACAGGCTCACCTCCTCTAGCATTTCGTAATTCTTAAAATTCTGAAGTGATAAAATAGATCCAAATAAATTATTACAAAATATAATCAAATTGCTGGCAATGCCAAAATCTAATATTTCTAAAATAAATGTAGATATAACAATGTCATGCAAAATGAGAAAGGAAATCTATGAAAGTTTTATGTACCTAAGCGTAAAATGTTACAAAATTAGCAGGATTTAAATTTTGCAGATAAACTTATTCCAAGAGTAATAGATTAATGGAACACTTGTAGCATAAAGATAGTTCTTCATAAAGAAATAAAAATAATGTCAATCAGTGTGATCCAGGCCATGTGCAGTGATCCGTTTGTTTCGTAATTCAGCCAATCGAATATATGAAATGGAAATACATTTATTAAGGATATCAAAGTCAATATGTTCAAGTATCAAATGTTTTTAAAGTGCGCGAATATAGAAACGACATCACTATTTTATATCTTAAGCTATATGTAAATGAAAAGAAAACAATATATAATAATTCAATATATCGGAGGAATCTTCTGTATATCATCACACTGATCTATTTGATTTATTCGATTTTTTTTTCTCCCTTGTTCTCAGAAATTATTTAGTTAAAAACAATGAAGTTTTAATCAAACTAAAGAAACAAGGGGTAGTAACTAAAATTAAGTTTTTTTTTAAAGAGGAATAAGAGAATTTATACTAATTTCACTTTTAGAATAATACTATTACATATTTTTTTTTTATTTATACTCGATCATAAATATGGTTTCGAGATTAAGACATGAAAGAGTAAACCATACGTTACCAGTAATTTCTTCATAGATGACGATTTGATCATAACACAAGTTGAATTTTTCATTGGACCTTAGTCGTGTTAGAAACATTATTAAAATGTATACAGGAAGAGATACCTTGAGTGTAAAGCTGCCAATCAATCAATCATTTATTTTTCATGAAGCAATGTTTACAAAGGTATATATTATATATGTATAATGCTGGTGATCAAGAATTGCTAACTTGCAAATATATAGTACAGCATGACGAAAAAATGTTGCCTATATAATAATAATGTTCTTTTTTTTGTTTTAAAAAACATCTATTTCTGCCAAAATCACTACTTTTAAAAATTCTCCTGTTAACACAAATACGTCCGTCTACCTTGAGCACCTACTCACTGCCAGAATTAAAGAATTAAGGTATATATTTTTCAAATAAGTTAGATAAAATTATGGGAATATTTCTGTACTGAAATCAGATAGATGGCGTTTTGGGAATAATGTCACATGAACCAAGCTTATTTAGATTTTTTGTATATGGTTATAAACATACGTAATTCACTTATCGCTAGCAAAGATGGAGAGGCAGATAAGTTTATCAAACTGTTTATATCTTTCATGAAAATCGTCTATAATTTAGAATGAGAAAAAAAAATTGCATAGAGAAAAAAAAAATTCTAATCATCAAAGATTATAAAGAGGCGAAATTGACTAATGATTAAACTTATGAACTAGTCAATAAACCTTATTTTTATTAATATTTATCGGATGTGGTACCGTATCTAATAAAACTGAACGAAAAAATAAGTAATAAATCAAACAGTAATCAATCAATAATCCACTGGGGTATATATATATATAAATTTAGCTACATATTGTTGAAAATTTAGAAACCATTTAATTTCATAATACATGTACATGTATTTAAAACAAGAAATAGATAAGGATGATCCCCCGAGATTAATTAAAGGTGTGTTTTAATTTGCTCATTTATACACTTGAAATAAGGGCAGCTAGTATAGTTTAGTGATAATACTCTTATGACATATTATGAACACATCGTGATTAAATTCCTTCACACAAAGACTCCAGATGTTATCGAAGAAATAAATTACAGTATTTGTCGATGAAATCCTTAGGAGAAAACTTAGTGATAATGATTTTTTTAAAAGAAATTCACAAATAGAAATAAGTTAGAACCAACTCTTGCTACCTTCTCAAGAAAACATGTTGTCAGACTTCCTTTGACATAATTATAAATAACTAAAAACATGCTACAATTGTAGTGTTGGGTGTCGCAGTCAAAAAGGCGTATTGCGATATGCCAAATTGTCATCGCGATTTATTGTGAACTTACAAAGGAAAATTTTAATTCAAAGACAAAATAAAAAAAGAACTAACAAAAATACGTCCATGATGTCGACAAATGAGTGATGAATTTGTTGCACCTCCGGAATATTTAATATACTCACTATGATGATATTCTTGTTTGTTAAAACTTTTCCTTAAAATCACTTCAATGATCACTTAAAGACTTATTTTAATCTTTCGCTTTATCAACTAACACAGAAACGTATATATCACATTACGTAAAATACTGCAATATACCGGTATATCATTTTATCACAAAGTATTATGTAAAAATTGACCAGAGAATTTCTTATATTGAAATAGAATCGCAATAGGTATAGTACCAAAAGCGGTTTTTAAATAAATGAGATATAAATCGAAATATTCATAAATTGAAATAGTCATAAATCGAAATAGTTGTAAATCGAAGAAAAAAAAATATAAATCAACATTAAGTAAATTTAAATGACACTACCTTCGTAGTTCAAATTCTGCAAAAGTCGATGTATGATCTCCATCTGTACGCAATGTGCAAAATTTTATTTAGCCTCCGGGTCTTCAAGTTTATGTTGACAAATCTGAAGCTCATAAAATGTTATAACTTGTTAGATCTGAATATTGAAAAAGTCGATAATGAACCATCATGTAAATATCAATAAAGGAGATGCAAACCGATTTGGCCCTTCAAATAAACTAGTTGAAATGACGGAAATATAACTATCAATCTGTACGATTAATGCCCCTGGTTCAGAAAAATTATTTTAAACTTATATTTGATAGAAATGAAAATTACAATTCGCCAAAAGCATATGTTACCAGCCTTATGGATTCACTAAAATTATTTAAACTTCTTGATAAATGTAAAGGTCTGAGTGATAAGAAGTAAATTGAATATGATATAGAATAAATGAAGAAAAAAGAATAAATGAAGCAAGCAATTATGGAATATTCCCCTATATTTATTGATAACCGACGAAGATGAGAACTGCAGCACAAAATACTAAAGTGTAGAAATCAATCAGATAAAATCCAACGAAGAATTAACAAGGTGGCGACATCTATCGTTGATTTTAATATCTTTCTTTAGCTAATACATGTCGTAATGAACCAGCATGACTCAATTTGTTTTGGTAAGCACCCGACGTCGAACAAGATTTATTACCATGATTATAAATAAAATTCCATTTTTAGATATGTCATACATGTGGATTATCAAAATAAACGTCACTCTCTAATTCGATCCAAATGCTCGTAAACAGATCAGATTTATCATAAGATCTTATCTTTTAGAGATATACATCAGAACCAAATATAGAAATACCAAAGTATAAACAGAAAGATAATTTGAATAAAAGCGTGTAAATATCTCAAACTAAGAAACGTACGACCTATTTGATATAAGAAAGAAATGATCACTATAAATTGAATTTCAATAGGAAACGTTTAGCTGCGTCAAATCTCAAATACGAGTTCAATCTACAGTAATATTTTTTTTTAACTATCAAAAAGCAAAAGAAAGAACTAAACACAGAAAAATAAAGAAGGGAAATTTAAAATGCACAAAGTCAATTCAATTTCATTGCTAAATAAACGAAACTTACCTGTTGAATTTTCAAACAAAAGTGACACCTGAGTGGTGAAAGCATGCGTATAAATAACCCGTGCGCGAAGTTCACATTTACTTAACAGGTGAAAAATAGCCTGATCTAATCACGGTTCATTGATCAGATATAAATAGATACATAGATCTTTATCGTTAGTGCCTTTGGTTCACTAAAGAAAATAAGATATTCTTGTCTTGCTTTGATAAATGGATTTAATGATTAGCATTAAATCTTGTTAAAGAAAATAGTCCATGAAACAAAGATATGAATACATTTGTTTTTCTGTATCAACAATAGTACTATTTGGCATTTATTATTGGTGTACTACTAGAATCATCGCTAATAATCGATTATTACTCAATCATTGCTTTCGATTCTGATAATAGATTATGACATTCAATAATCATGATATGACTCTTAATATTGATTATAAAGCAAAATAGTTTAAGATTGAATTTTTATGAAAAAGACATTTCAACTATTGAGAGGCAAGATTTAGTTGAAATAGAAGTATGACATCAAAATGGGAAGACACAATGCTTGTAGATCTATATACAAACTGATCTGTACACCAAAATATATCCTGTTTGTCTACAACATAGTAATAACTGTACTGTGATATTATAAAAGTATCATGTATATGTTGTAGTGCTGCAAATATTCACCATGGTTTTCAATTAACCACAGTTCTTGTTAACGGTTTGATTCACAGCACCCCACTGTCTCCATATTGAGCTTTTTCGATTCATTTGAAAAACACGTACATTAAAGATATTAAAGTAATTCAAGATATATTAAGGTGATTGACACGTCGTAGTATTGCTCTCTAATTGGGATTATTCTTCTCTAACTGTAGAAAATTCAATGTAAGAGTGCTCAAAACCCATTTTTAAGTGAGATTTCACCTTTATAGTCAGAAATCAAAGACTTGAGATACGAATCACATCGAAAGCAAATAGAGTGATTCACATCGTACCGTGAGTTAATTCGTTACAGCCCTAATATGTCGAGAGTGGAACAAGAGAATTTTGTAGCCTGCAAGTACTGAAGTAGGCTCGCAGCTTATTTATGCAAGGACTAAATAAGTAATGAACTTCAAGGTAACAGTATGAATACCCATTCTTTCATAATTTGCTACATGGTTGTCAAATGTGAAAAAATGTGACATCTAAATGCACACATATAACATGTGAAATATGTGACATATGTAAAAGGAAATTCGAGCTACCTATGTTGTCTATGCAACTGTTAAAAAACGCAGCAATTACTCGGCAATCGTATTCATAATTGGGTTTATTAAAAATACGATGGTCAGTTAGTATAATTTCAGATCAAGCATACCAGCAGGCTTGGCTAATCTTCTTTCTTCTAATATTATTCGACTTCGTCATCGTACAATTCGTTCCAAAATGTCTTCTCACTCTTCTATTTATTTCTAGTATTTCCCTCTGCTATTTGGAGTACAATGGGAACTGATATGTCAAAATTAAGAGAAATCCACCTCAATACCCAATCCTTTGTATCGACCCCATCCCCACCTCGGGACTCAAGGTCCGCATGGATAAGAGAGAGAACGTGAGAATCCTAGACCTGTACAACGTATAAATAAATGCGAAGGGGGGAGGGGGGGGGGGGGTTTCAACACAAAAAGACTGTATCAACTCTAGGTATCATGTACCATTATCATTTTCCAGTGGTTGATTCAGGGAGGAGCGGAGGGGGCGCCCGCCCTCCCCCCGGCACTAACCCAAAATTTTCCAAAAACAGGTATATTTTTGCCCATTTTCAGTATAAATCGGCAAAATTCGCCCCTTGACCCCCCGGCAAAGGGGGCGCTGGATCCGCCACTGTTTTCTACTCTGGGCAGATTTTCTAAAAGTGGGAGACATATTTTGAATTTTCCCAAATCCCACCTA
Organism: Pinctada fucata; assembly: GCA_028142955.1. Classification (NCBI taxonomy): domain Eukaryota; kingdom Metazoa; phylum Mollusca; class Bivalvia; order Pterioida; family Pteriidae; genus Pinctada; species Pinctada fucata. Next base: position 12,003,974 of record AP027110.1, on the reverse strand, counting down.
CCATCCCATCTCCTCTTTCCGAAGGCTGTGACAGTGTCCAACCCTCTACCAGAGATCGCCGGTTACTCATAATTTACGAATTCATGTACATGTATATATAATATTTCCAAAATATGATCTCTGTCTTTTGGCCTTAGAAAATATGCTGGCCGGGACCGAGTGTGGTGAATCCCGAGTTTCTCTGATATTTTTATTATTATTATTATTATTATTATTTTACGTATTTTATCTGATTCTCAGTACAAAATTGATAAATAAGGTAAATTGGGGGGGGGGGTTACTTTCTATATTTGAATGAGATACTTGAAAATAACCATGATAATGAAAAATTGCTATTTATAAAACTAGCCTTTTATATATTCTGAATCTGATTGGTTTTATCGACTTTGGAAGATTTAGATGACGAATATATGGTAAATAAAAAAAAAAAGATTTATGGAGAGCTTTTTTTTATTTCTAGGATTTTGACCTTAGGAATTATAAGATCACAAATGAATGTAGGGAATGGACTCTAGTGCTTGTTTGTGTTTGTGTGTATGGGGGGGGGGGGGGGGGGGGGGGTATGCGGTCACCTTTTACTTCAAAACTTGAATTTGTCCGATTTCTTTCTTTAATTTACCATATATTCCTTTTTTTCTTTCCTTCTTCTTTTTTGTTTGTTTGACAATATTTTTGAAGTAAAATTTCAAGCTTTCTATTTTACTCGCCACCTTTTATGACTGACATCATACAGTCCCCCCCCCCCCCCCCGCCATTGAACATAATATAGGGGTCACTGAAGGACGGTATACATATATGGAGCATAGAAATAGTATCTCCTTACAATTTTCCAATTTTCGGTGACCTGTGCTCTCGCTTGCCAGTTGTACATATATATAAATCATAAAAGGGCTTCAACAGGTTTTTTTTATTTTTATTTATAGTTTATGGTTTTGTTTTTATATTCCTCTTCACAAAGTCCGGAATCCTCTTTCAACCTATTTTCTAGATCCGCCTTCAAGATTTGAATGATGTTTATGAAGATTTCCGATAAAGGAAAGGGATAAAGTTCTAGTTGTTTTATTTCGTTTTATTTATTCATAAGCTCAGTCTCATTCGATTCATTAGGTACTGCAAGAATTTAGAGACATTTATTTTCTGAGATGGGATGTTTTAATTGAACTTTTTCTTTACTTGCCGAGTCATTTTCTATCGGTTTGGCGCTGAATATAAAAAAAAAAACTCAGGCTTGACCCCCTCTCTTTATCTCTCTCTCTGTGATAGAACCTGCATAGCGTTGCATAATTGACATGCCGAAGTTGCATGCATCAGTGATTGTGTACTTGTCAAAACAAACTAAGTACGCGGCCGCACCTCCCCCACACCTCCCCTGCACCTCCCCCGACTCCAATTGACATGCAATTTACATGGGGTCAATCGTTACGTAACTGGTATTTGTGACCTTTTCAAAAGGTATACATAGCCCTTCGCTAATGCTATAGCTCTATTGAATTAGTTTTTGCGTACATGTATTGATTTTTACAGATTTTTTTCTAGAAATGTCTTAATAAACATTAATGCTGAATCGTGTTGACTTTAAAAGTCCTTGTTATTAGTAAAATGCATAAATTAGAATGATACTGTAGTTATATATGCAGATCCAGAGTCATCTAGCTTTGAGGAGGAGGAGAAGGTTCAAGAGGAAAATTTGCTATTCCTACAATATAGGGCTTGGGGAGAAAAGAGGGGGACGGGCAGCCCCCTCCACACCCCTAAATTTGCCACTGATGTACAAGACGATTCATAGTCAAATTTTCAGGAATTTGACTAGAAAACTAAAATAAAAACCTGCGAAAATATATTTTGTCTCTGATATAGAACAGGAATATGAAAAATATGACATTTATGCACAAATTGAGGTAGGAACTACATTTTTTTAATTTCTCAATAATTCTGTTTTAATTGGTATTGACAAAACGTATATTGTTGCATATTTATAATAAATAAATCACCCTGCCGCTATGGTATGAATGTGAGGCAAAGTCGCCGTACGGAATGGCGTCCGCTAGTCGACAAAATTCCACCTCCTCCAAATCGAAGTAGAAATAAATAAAGTTTTCTTCACTCTGTGTTAAAGTTTGATTAGTAGTTTACAAAATGGAACCTAATGGAAACCACTCAACCAAGTTTCAAAAATGGAATCTCGGTGGAATTAAACTACGTGATCCGGATTTCCATGCCTTGGAAACCACTGGGAAACTGTCAACTCCGGTTTCTATGCAGTTTCTAGGTGGTTTCCATAATATGGAAACTCGAATTTTCGTGCTGTGGGAGATCAGTGAAATACATGTATCGAGTAAGCGGAGGGAGTTCAAGATAGATGAAAATAGAATTTCAGATAAAATGTTTATTTGGGTTGGGTACATATACTTTGCTATTGAAAATTGTGAGGCCGGAGGATATGGGAGGATGTTCCTCCTATCGATGGGAGTCCGGGCCTTCCGAGAAATTGAAAAACAAATTGACAAATAGATTCCTCTTGAGAGTATTCGAACATGATTCAGTTTTAGCAAACGATGTACAATATAATTCTTTGACATTCTCTACACCTACAAACGCAGCTTAACAGAGTACCTGACTTCACACGCTCAGCTAGACGGTTGAAGCGAACAGAACTTGGGTTCAACATCTGCTCTGCTATTTTGACGTCGTCGGCTGAAGTTGTAATAAGAGGTGGTCTAAAGGCATTCAGGGCAGCTGTGACCACACGGTTAAGGACTCCCATCAAAGTAATTAACGAATGGTCAATAACATTATTGAAAAATTTAGACTTTTTCACTCGGCCATGGTATGCCTCAACGACCCACCTCACCTTTGTCACTAGTCGTGAGCTGTTCGCTTCTTCCAATGTGTGCTGTGTAGAGCCCTTATTCAGGAAAGAAGGCATTCTCGATTCCAATCCTAGATCTTCAAAAACTTCAAGCACATCCCTAAACCCTCTGTCCACAACACAAACATCACCCTCGTCAAGCCAGTTTTTCAGGTCTGTATTTAATGAAATTATATGTCTTGTCATGCCGGCGTCGTTATTTTTGCCATCGCTAAAGTATGGTCCAATGCTCTTTAGAACATATCCATCTGGAAGTACAATGGACATGAACTTTAGCAATGACCTCTTCTTCTGTCCAGAATATGTCTTACGTGCAAATGTGTACTCCCCACTCTTTTCTATATAATACTATGTCCCGTCCCAGACTGTCGTTAAACTGTTCTTGAAAAATACATTGGAGTATGCCGTCATGTGTGTCAATGCTGCTTGTCTGGTCATGTGCTTAAGGCCAAGATGGAACGGGACAAGGTTGCTATCAAGTTGAGTTGCGTCAGATCTGAAGGTATTGGAAATTGACATTAACCCGTTAAAATTTGTAGGTACATTGAATAAAACAGCTATTTCTCTATTAGACAAGCCAATTTTTAACTTTATCCAAAATATAGCATGGGCATTTATTGTTGAGCGATAAGATGTGTTTCGACAGTCAAGTAGTTTGTGCATTTCCAGAAACTGCTGTTTATTCCAACCCGTCCAAACAATAAAGTCGTCATCTGTTAGACTGTCATCATCAAAGTCAAGTCTGGCCGAGTTCTGTCTGGATTTGATACACGAAATAAGTTGTTTTATTAGAGGACCCAGATTTTTCCTCATCTAAAACACAACTTGATTCTCTGTTGGACAAGGACATGACAACATCAGTTTTCAGACGATTAGAAGACAGGTGAGACTTACATATTCTAGTATTTTCAGCGACACAACAGTTATAATTTATCAACAGGTCAATTTTCGTAGGAGAGTTCACGGAAGTACAATCTTTGTCTACCTTTTTCCTACATACAACACATGTAGAGTGTGTTGTAATCAATCGATAGCCATGGATATTGGCGCCAGAAGCTGATTCAGTGATGTCATCCACATTTTCAAAGCTAGAGATATCTGTGGAAGATGGACCAGAAGAGGAAATACAGGTGCTAGGTGCTTCAGACGCGACGACAACGCTCCTATGTGTGTTAGATGAAGAGTCAATAGTGCAAGATTCACCCATCGTAGAAAAACTTGTGCTGGTTACTCCAGCCGCAATTGAATAAGCGCTTCCTTCATTAGATTCCAAGACATCAATTGCATGTTCACCACGCCCAGATTCAGGAACAGAGGGCAAGTCAGAGATTCATTACTAAGGGGCACATCAGACCCAGAGACAATAATGCAGGGTACATCAGACACAGGGTCACTAGAACAGGGTACATCAGACAGTGTCACTAGAACAGGGTACATCAGACACAGGGTCACTAGAACAGGGCACAGCAGACACAGGGTCACTAGAACAGGGCACAGCAGACACAGTGTCACTAATATATGTATAGGGTCCAGTAGAGAGAGGGTTATCAAAACAGGACACAGCATGTACAGAGTCATTAGAACATGGCAAATCAGACACAGGGTCACTAATAAAGGGTACACTAGACCTAAATGAGTTAAAGAAGATCCTGACGATAATCTCAACAGCACTCACAGTAGAGAACAACATTAAGCATCGACGGACCTCTAGCAAGCTAGAGGTGGGATCAGGTATCCGGGAGGAGTAAGCATCCCCTGTTGGCTAGCCGCACCCGCCGTCGATGGTTAAGCACGAAAAAGAAAACAATATATATAAACTTCATGCACTGTCTGACGTTATGTCTATATCGAAAGTGCTATGGCGACAATGTCAGGGAAATATATTCAAAACACTTACTGTCAAACCCCTCGCGGGGAACTTTTTAGGAGCTCCACACGGCAAAGGGCACAAGTGTGACATAGGGTCGAGAATACAGGACACAACGGACACAGGGTCATTAGTACAAGGAACATCGGACCCAGAGTTACTAGTACAGGACACACCAGACCCACAGTTACTAGTACAGGACACACCAGACACAGGGTCACTAGTATAGGGCACATCAGATACAGAGTCACTATTACAGGACACACTAGACACAGGGTCAACAGTACATGACACAAGAAACACAGGGTCATTAGTACAGGGCACATCGGACCCAGAGTTACTAGTACAGGACACACCAGACACAGGGTCACTAATATAGGGCACATCAGATACAGAGTCACTATTACAGGACACACTAGACACAGGGTCAACAGTACATGACACAAGAAACACAGGGTCATTAGTACAGGGCACATCGGACCCAGAGTTACTAGTACAGGACACACCAGACACAGGGTCACTAATATAGGGCACCAGATACAGAGTCACTATTACAGGACACACTAGACACAGGGTCAACAGTACATGACACAAGAAACACAGGGTCATTAGTACAGGGCACATCGGACCCAGAGTTACTAGTACAGGACACACCAGTGTTGTGGGTCATGTATTATTTTAGTTTTACATTATGTGTAGGTACACATGTACTTAGTCATATTATATTATGATTTCATAATAATTCTTTCTAGATTTTACTATGTCATGTTTATTTCATTAGAGAATATTCCAGTATGTTCTTTGTTACATCATTATTATCACATGACTGTGATTTCTAGAATTTACTCTATTGTTAATCATTTGTAATGAGTCATTGTTCTAGAAGCTTCTGGTTAATTCATTGGTATTAAGTATAAATACCCACGAGGAACTGTGTTGAAGGAGCATTCGTACACATTCGTAGACACGATTCATTCATCTATTCTGATATACTGGGACACTTTATTTGTTGAGACTTTAATCCATTAAACAACGTTTGGACACCGATCTTTCGAGAACGTTTGTGATTACCGGAAACCATACATTCGATAGACTTTGTGGACCGTAACGGACACTTTGATCCGGACATTGTATTGTAAGTTGTAAACATTTCAAATATATATTTTTTGTACATAATTAAACTTGTAAATTTATATTCTGTCTTTGTCTGATTTTTGCTGGCGTTTTGGGGTATTCTGACCCATAACAGAATTGGGGGCTCGTCCGGGATAGTAATTTCTGCATATTTGCACTTTACGTAAAGTTCGTTAAAAAAAAAAAGGAAAATTTTTTTTTAGTATAACGTTTGCCAGCAGAAATCAATCATGGTATTTTCGGTCACTGAATTTTTGAAATCGCCGACTGTAGATGAGTTCGAATCACTGAAAAAAGATGATTTGATTGGTTTAGGTCTTCACTTGAAGTTAGATGTAAAATCTTCTATGAGAAAACAAGAAATTAGAAATATTGTGGCTAAAAAGCTTTTAGCTGAGGAAATCTTTTCGTCATACGATTTTCCTGTTGAACCTGTTTCAAGCGAAACCAAAATGTCAGAATATGAGTTTGAATTAGAGAAAATGAAAATTCAATTACAATTTGAAAAAGAAGAAAAAGAAAGAGAGAAACAGGAACGTATGCACGAGAAAGAACTCCAGTTTGAGTTAGAAAAGTTAAAGTTAGGGAAAAGCACTAGGGAAAATCCTGTTCCTTCGCCTGTCAAGTCTGAATTCGACGCCGCCAAAAACATCCGATTAGTACCAAAATTTCAAGAAAAGTCCGTGGACAAATATTTTCCACATTTTGAGAAAATCGCGGCCAATCTGAAGTGGCCACGCGATTTTTGGCCAACTTTATTACAAAGCGTACTTATTGGCAAAGCGGCTGAAGTGTACTCGGCGCTCAGTATTGCTGAGAGTTCAGACTATGACAAGGTCAAGGACACGATTTTGAGAGCATATCAGTTAGTATCTGAGGCGTACAGACAAAAGTTTAGAAAGTACAAAAAGTTTGAAAATCAAACATATGTTGAATTTGCTCGAGAAAAAGAAGATTTATTTGATCAGTGGTTTCGATCTAAGAAAATTCCCAATTCATTTGACAATTTGCGTCAAATAATTCTGATAGAAGAGTTCAAAGAGTGTGTACATCAAGATTTAAGAACTCATTTGGAAGACAAAAATGTTAAAACTCTTGAAGAAGCCGCTGTTTTGTCTGATACGTATGCTCTCACTCATAAGAAAAAATTTGTGTCAAAAACTCAATCTAGCGATAGTGCAAAAACGTCAGATTTTCCAAAGAAAAATTTACAAGAGTCTCAGTCGTCCATTAGTTCCCAGTCACCATCTCAAGGTGGTTCTACGTCCGGACCTAGGTCCGAGCGTTCTGAGGCATCCCTAGGGGTGGGGTCGCTTCCTACATGCAATTATTGTAAGAAAAAAGGTCATGTTATTGGTGAGTGTTTAAAGCTTAAGAAGAAAAAAGAACTTAAGTCACAGGCCTGTGCGTCTGTTAGAAATGATAGGAAAGCCTTAGATTCGATTTGTTCTGACACTCCTGAGATTCAGGGTTCTAAGTCCAGTTCTGATGATTTTGTGGAGGATCATTATAAGCCCTTTTTGTCACAGGGATTTGTTTCACTCAGTGATTCTAGCGAAGCGTTGCCTGTTCAGATTTTGAGAGATACTGGTGCTGCCCAGACTTTATTGTTAGAGGGTTCATTGCCTTTGTCTGAGCACACTTTTACTGGTAGGTCAGTTTTATTACAAGGTGTGGAGCTAGGCGTCATTGATGTTCCCCTTCATAAAATTTATTTGAAGTCAGACTTAATTACTGGACCTGTTATCGTAGGTGTTCGACCTACTCTTCCTGTTCAAGGCGTTTCCTTGTTGCTTGGCAACGATTTAGCTGGCGGCAAAGTTGTAGCCGATCCGATTGTTTGTGAGAAAATCACGTCCGATGTCGTGTCCGATGATGAAGACGACGACTTGTATCCAGCCTGCGCTGTTACCAGGGCGATGGCCAGGAACAGACTGAAAGAGGCTGAGAGTACTTCTGCACTTAACGAGGACCATCCCTCCGAAAATATAGACCTTTCTGACACATTCATGTCTACCATTGATGACAGCGTACCTGAAAAGTCAGTACCACTTCATGTTGACAAGTCTCCGACAGTACCTGGTGATGATTCCCATCCGCCATTAGACAGAGATACAGATGCCTTAAGCCGTGAGCAGCTCCTCTCCGAACAAACTAAAGATCCGGAGATCATCCGACTAAGTAAGAGGGCCCTTCCCCGAGAAGAAGCGGACAAAGTCGGAGAGTGCTTCTACATACAAGATGGCATCCTTATGCGGAAATGGAGACCACCCGATGCACCCCCTAATGAAGTGTGGCGGGTCGTTCACCAGATAGTGGTTCCAGTAGCGTATCGCGGGGACATCATGAGTTTGGCTCACGACACACCCATGGCAGGTCATTTAGGTGTCAATAAGACTTATAATAGGATTTTAAGTCACTTTTACTGGCCTAAGTTGAGAAAAGATGTGTCTGAGTTTTGTAAGTCTTGTCATAGTTGTCAGATGGTAGGTAAACCCAATCAAGTTATACCACCTGCTCCCCTGCAACCCATTCCAGCCTTTGAGGAACCTTTTAGTAGGGTGTTAGTTGATTGTGTAGGTCCTTTGCCTAGGACTAGGTCAGGGAATCAGTACTTACTGACAATTATGTGTACTTCGACTAGGTTTCCTGAAGCCATACCTCTTAGGAATATTAAGGCAAAGACCATAGTCAAGGCCCTTACAAAGTTTTTCAGTTTCGTAGGTGCTCCCAAGGCTATTCAGTCAGATCAGGGTTCGAATTTTATGTCAGGGTTGTTTCAGCAGGTTATGCATGAGCTAGGTATCAGGCAGTATAAATCTTCTGCGTACCATCCTGAGTCCCAGGGGGCACTTGAACGCTTTCATCAAACCCTTAAAACTATGATGAAAACATATTGTCACCAGTATGGAAAAGACTGGGATGAAGGGGTTCACCTCGTGTTGTTTGCGGCACGAGAAGCGGTTCAGGAGTCCCTGGGGTTCAGTCCCTTTGAGCTAGTTTTTGGGCATACGGTCAGGGGGCCATTGAAGTTTTTGAAGGAAAAATGGTTGACTGAGACTAGCGATTTGAATCTCTTAGACTACGTGTCTAATTTCAAAGAGAAATTATATAATGCTTGCAAATTTGCTCAAGAAAATCTCAAAACATCACAAATGAAAATGAAAACATGGTATGACAAAGATGCTAGAAACAGAGTTTTTAAACCAGGCGATAAAGTTCTTGTATTTTTGCCTATCCCTGGTCATCCTTTGCAAGCTAGATATTTCGGTCCTTATGAGATTGAGAGTAAAATTAGTGATGTTAACTATGTGGTTAAGACACCAGGTCGGCGAAAAGAAAAAAGAGTGTGTCATGTTAACATGTTGAAAGAGTATTTTGATAGAAGTGACCGAAATTTTGTAAAACCAGTTTCCACTTTGGCCAATGTAAATACATTAGAAAATTGTGTTGAACCTGAATGTAATGAAGAGACTGTCGAAAAAGACTTCGCTCAAAGTGTCCGTTTGAAGAATTCCGAAATTCTGACAAAGCCGGAAGTGAAACTCGGACATTTGACCGTGCATCAAAAAGAGGAAGTGCATCAATTAATGCGGGAATATACGACCATCTTTCCGGACGTTCCAAAAAAGACTAATGCATCTCATCATGACGTCATTGTGGGTGATGCGTCACCTATCAAACAGCATCCCTATCGGTTAAACCCGATAAAGCTTCAATACATGCGGAAAGAAATTCAATACATGCTTGAAAATGACATTATTGAACCCAGCAATAGTGATTGGAGTTCCCCATGTATTCTGGTTCCGAAGCCAGACGGAACTTACCGATTGTGTACGGACTTTAGAAAAGTCAATTCGGTCACCAAAACTGACTCTTATCCGATCCCACGAATCGATGACTGTATAGATAAAATTGGCAGTGCAAAATTTGTCAGTAAATTTGACTTGCTTAAAGGCTATTGGCAGGTCCCGCTTACCGAGAGAGCCAGAGAAATATCGGCATTTGCGACTCCAGATGGGCTATACCAATATAAAGTAATGCCCTTTGGTATGAAAAACGCACCAGCCACATTCCAGAGGATGATTCATTCGCTCTTAAATCATCTCGAAGGATGCGAGGCGTACATCGATGACGTCATCATCTACAGCGACACCTGGAATGACCATCTCCGAATCATGCGTACCTTCTTCGACATACTGGCGAAAGCAAACCTCACAGTGAACCTTGCGAAAAGTGAATTTTGTCATGCGACTGTAGAATATTTGGGTCACAAAGTAGGTCAAGGTTTTGTTACTCCTATCATGGCCAAGGTGGAAGCTATTTCAAAGTTCCCGATTCCTACCAATAAGAAAGAGATAATGAGATTCTTGGGAATGGCAGGATTTTACAGAAAATTTTGTCCAAATTTCTCGTCAGTTGTTGGTCCACTTACCAATCTGTTACAAAAGAGAGTGAATTTTGCATGGACCAATGACTGTGACGAATCTTTTAAGAAAATCAAATGTGTTCTTATGAATAGTCCTGTCCTGTCAGCTCCAAATTTTGATAAGCAATTTAAGCTTACTGTTGATGCCAGTGACGTAGGAATCGGGGCTGCTTTGTTTCAAGAAAATGATGATGGTGTAGATAGAGTTGTTTGTTATTTTTCAAAGAAATTGACAAAATGTCAAAAGAATTACTCTACTATTGAAAAAGAGTGTCTTGCATTATTGTTAGCTTTACAACATTTTGATGTTTATTTGAATGTTACTCTACATCCCATTCTTGTGTATACTGACCACAACCCTCTCACATTTTTGCACAAAATGTCAAACAAGAATCAAAGACTTACAAGGTGGAGTTTATTGTTGCAAGAGTACAATATCATTATTAACCATATCAAGGGCAAAGACAATGTGATTGCAGATGCACTATCGAGAGTTTCATGAGTGATTTTTGCAGAATTTACCACCTAAGTTTTCATTGACATTCAAACTTTTTTTAAGGGGGGAGGTGTTGTGGGTCATGTATTATTTTAGTTTTACATTATGTGTAGGTACACATGTACTTAGTCATATTATATTATGATTTCATAATAATTCTTTCTAGATTTTACTATGTCATGTTTATTTCATTAGAGAATATTCCAGTATGTTCTTTGTTATATCATTATTATCACATGACTGTGATTTCTAGAATTTACTCTATTGTTAATCATTTGTAATGAGTCATTGTTCTAGAAGCTTCTGGTTAATTCATTGGTATTAAGTATAAATACCCACGAGGAACTGTGTTGAAGGAGCATTCGTACACATTCGTAGACACGATTCATTCATCTATTCTGATATACTGGGACACTTTATTTGTTGAGACTTTAATCCATTAAACAACGTTTGGACACCGATCTTTCGAGAACGTTTGTGATTACCGGAAACCATACATTCGTTAGACTTTGTGGACCGTAACGGACACTTTGATCCGGACATTGTATTGTAAGTTGTAAACATTTCAAATATATATTTTTTGTACATAATTAAACTTGTAAATTTATATTCTGTCTTTGTCTGATTTTTGCTGGCGTTTTGGGGTATTCTGACCCATAACACCAGACACAGGGTCACTAGTATAGGGCACATCAGATACAGAGTCACTACTACAGGACACACTAGACACAGGGTCATCAGTACATGACACAAGAAACACAGGGTCATTAGTACAGGGCACATCGGACCCAGAGTTACTAGTACAGGACACATCAGACACAGAACTACTAGTACATGGCGTACTAGACTCAGAGACAATTGTACATGGCACAGCACACACAGGGTCACTTATACTTGACACACTAGTCTCAAATACAATAGAGCTTCGCATTTCAGATTCTGAGACAATTTCAGGGCATACACTTATGCTTCTGTACACGTTTCACTTTCACCTTCAGAATTATTGTGAACTTCTGAATTGCCTTTTTGTTTAATGGCAGACATCACTTTATTGACACAAGCAAGACACAAAACACTTGCTTCAGTCGCAAATATGCCCTCCGAAATGAGATGATTACGGACATGTTCATTCTGAGGTCCGGCCAATTTACGTCTGTTTCTGTAGGATTTTTCACTCCTTTTGGTGTTGAACTTGCACTTCACACATTTATCCATGATTAGATATGAATAAAAATGAAAACTAAGAAGAGGGCGATAGAGCTGTATATAGATGGGTCAAATGTTTAAAGGACGGAAGGACAATAACACAACATAGACCTTCCTATTGATTATGTAAATAAGACAATATGAAAAATAAAGACAAAATATCTTTATAGAATCTCACTACCTAAGTGGGGAAAAATATATGTACATGTACTAAGTGCAAATATATGCTTGTCTAATTTTTTTCAATATCAAACGGACAGACACAAAAGAAACGACGGGGCCGTCCAATAAATAGGCTGAGACAATATGAAAGATTATAAAAAAATGGACTCTTTGTCGATTTGTAGAAATAATATAAATGAAATTTTATAGTCTATTCATCATATATCTAATGTAATGAAATACTGTATTCAAAGTCGAGCACACATAAAGTAATGTCCAATGTATTTCGTAAATAGTGAATACAGTTAAATACAGAAAAAGGCTATACCTAGCTCCACCCTATTTATAGAAGGTAAATATTCAATGACAAACGGACGGACAAACAACAACAAACCGTCCTCTTATATAATATATGTAAGACAATACGAAAAACTAAAAATATATTTGAATAAACAAGTGATATACTTTCTGTTTTAATAGTGAAAATAAATAAGTGCAAATATATGATATTACTTCTTTCTATACCAAACGGACAGACACGACCGTCCAATTCATAGGTTGATACAGTATAGGCAATCTGAACAAAGATAATTAAAATTGACGCCTTGTCTATTTGTAGAAATAATATTATGGTCTATTCAATATAATTCAATCAAATATATTTGAAATAATGTATTCGAAGTCTAATGAAAGTGAAGTAACGTTCAACATATATCATGTATAGTAAACAACAAGGATATATCGTATATAGTAAACAACAGGAAATTAAGTTGACAAGTTCCTCTCTATTTCCAGAAAGGAAATCTTCCAAGGACAAACAAACGGACGATTGAACAATAAAAGTTTATTATAGATCGTCCCATTTATTATATAGATACATTAAAGACAATGAAAAAGCGCAAAATATTTGGATAGATAAAATAAAACGTGACTGTATGCTTTCTTTTACGACGGGGAAAATAAATAAACGCAGATATAACAAAGATTGAAACGGACAGTCACGTATCAACCGACAGGACCGTCCAACTTATAAGTTGGTACAGTATAGGCTATTTTGAAAATAAAAATTGACGCCTTGTCTATACAAGAAATAATCACTAAAATATTATAGTCTATTCGACGTAATTAAATGTACTATATATTGAAATACTACATTTCAAATCGAGCGAGCGGGAAGTAACGACGGGACCTCCCCAATAATTTGATAGAATAGCAATATGAAAGATGAAAATTGAGAAGACAAACTTGACCTCCCGTCTATTGATGGAAAGAAAACTGTATGATATGAAACTGTTATCACTATAATATAGCAAACAATATATTTTTAATTATACAAAGCTCTCGGACAGGGATCCCGCCAAATTAATATTGCGATGTACAATTCATATTTGAAAAATATGTCGTAGAAATCCAAGTGATATCCGTTCTATTTGAAAATGTGTAATGTACAGAGCAGATATGTATCCTATTTCAATTATTTCAATGACGAACGGACGGACAATTAACAAGAATCAAAGAGATCGTCCAATTGATACGGTGTGAAGCAATATTAAAACGTATTTGTTATATGAAATAAATAAATGACAAGTTTCTTTGTCTTTTAAGAAAAAAAAAATATTAATTTCATTGATCAATTTGGGATGGATAGACAAACAAATGAATGATTCATTTACAAGGTAAATACAGTAAGAAAATTAATGAAAAAAGTCCACCTCCGATCTGAGAATAAACTATTCCATGGCAAAGGGACAAGTTAAAGCGAGTATGATACAAGTACCAAATTGAATATTGTAACAATGTACGTGAAAATGAAGTATATATTATATTAATAGCAATTACATATATAACTAGATGGCTACTAATGCAAGCAACAGACGGATTCCTTCTTTATTAGACCTTCCTCGGAACTGAAGTGTTAAAAACCGAATAAAGAAGATAGAAAAAAGAATAGTTGCTTCAATACCGTATTCACTTCAGCAAATGAGTCAAAAGAGCTTATGTCCAATTTGGGACTCTTATTTATTTATCAACAAAATAGAAGAAAAAAATAATAAATACCTTTCATGTTTACGAAAGCTTTAAATTCCATGCACAATCAAAATCTAATCCTTTACAATGACTTTCTCAAAAACGAATTGCACAATGATTTTGCAATGAGATAATTTCTATTAATAGAAAATGACAACAACATGAAACTACTGTAATGTAATGCTACTAAGAATAAAAAAAAGAAACAGAGAACAAGAATAAAAGAGTTATCTATCTTACTATGTAAAGTTCAAATAAAAAGTACTACTTGTGTGAAGAATAAATAATTAAGGACAAAATCCTGTGAATTCTAAAGAGTAATTGTTTGTTATGACCTTCAAAAACTTAATTTGACCTTTAACCAAGGTCATGGATAAAATATAAGCATTTGAATTTATTCTCATCAAGAGTCCTCTTAATCTAATCAAAGCTCAATTTTTTATCGACAAAAGTCTGTTGTGACCTTGAAATCAAACAAATGACCTTGGGTCAAGGTCAAGGTGAAAGGACTTGATGTAAGGAATATTTGCGCCAAGTTTGAACTCTCAAGGTCAAATGGTCTTTGTTCTATAGGCAAAAGTTTGTTGTGACCTTGAGAATCAAAATTTGACCTTGGGCCAAGGTCAAGGTGAAAGGGCTTGGCTCAATGATTGTATTTATGAAGTTTGAACTGTCAAGGTCAAAAAGTCTTTGTTCTTTAGGCAAAAGTTTGTTGTGACCTTGAGAATCATAATGTGACCTTGAAACTAGGTCATCATCAATGACTATCTATTCGTAGCCTACCATCCAAGTTTCAACTCAAAATCTCAAAAACTGTAGAAATTGGCACTGTGCCAATTTAAAGTTCCATTTTCAACTCAAAATAGAACGAAAACCGTAAATATTTCATCGAGCATGTAAGCGTATAAAAGTTTGCAAATTTTCCAAAGAACAAAATAAAACTAATTTTGTTCAAATCGTACGGTTACTTAAGGAGTAATGAGAGTTTAAAGATTTGACCTTAGGTGACCTCTAGCGGGGGCATATGTGAACTTTTGGACAAGAAAAAAAATTTGAATTGTGATCTTGATATGCTCTTTCACATGATATTTTCCACTTTATCATATATTGCGGTACTTTTTTGTAAAGTGTCTGGAACGTTTGGGGGTAAGAATAATAATAAGAATAATAAGAATAAAGAAAAGACAATACAATAACAGAAAGGATTCCGATGGAAGTCGGAATCCTTAATTAAAGAAATGAAAGGGAATAATATCACAGGGATGACGAACGGACTTTCCAAGGGTTTATATTGAGGTCGTCCAACAAGAAGCAAAAAAAATATATATATATACGATATATGAAAATTGAAAAAAAGTTGACCTTCTGTCAAAGTGAAAAAAATTATAAGTTGAATATAAATATGTCCTGTCTTAGTACTTAGTCATATTAAGGGAACGGACGATTTCGTACAGAAAAAAAAATGAGAGATAATTGTCTCTAATACGGAATGTAAATCTGTATTTGAAAATCGCCTACATGTATAAATAATTCTGCAATAATAAATTGATAGTTTAGAAATGTTAATGAAAAATAATTACATAAAATCACGTTTTGATCACTATCAGCAACTGACAATAGATGCAAAGGGGGAAATAGAAGAACCCTGTGGCACAGCCTAGCAATTCTATTAAAACTAAATACTGTGTTTATATTTTGAAGAAATCTATTCTGATGTATTTGCTACATTCTATTTCATTTTGTGAAACAATTTTCAATAACAGGTACGTAATCTACGATGAAAAAAACAAATGCAGGTGGAAAAACTTTAAAGTTCGAGTGAAATAGACAAGAGCGCCGTGATCGTATCTCCACAGTGTAACATGTAACGATCACGTGACATATTCGTTGAGTGTAAAAATAAACGTGGCCGGTTTTCAGTCTTCGGATGTCCGTGACAATCTTTGAAATTGGAACAAAGTCTTAAAATGTAGTGTTAAAAATTCACTTTGAACAGATAACACTTTCTACTATTATGAAGCATCGATGTTAAGTAAAATATCGTGGAAAAAGTATGAACTCAGGGAGAATTCGTTGTATTCAGACAAAATCACCCCCACCTTCTCATTCTATATTTTTTATTGTCCCCCGCTTTCGCGAAAGCGCGGGGATATTAAAACCGGTTCGTCCGTCTGTCCGTCAGTCACAAAAACTTTAACCTTGTGCATAACTTTTGAATGGTAAGTGATAGGGCTTTGATATTTCACATGTGTATTTCTTGTGACAAGACCTTTCCATGGATACCAAAAATTTTGACCTTGTGACCTTGACCTTGGACTTTGACCTGCTTATTAAAAACTTTAACCTTGACCATAACTTTTGAATGGAAAGTGATAGGGCTTTGATATTTCACATGTGTATTCCTTATGACAAGAACTTTCCATGGATACCAAAATTTTTCACGTTGTGACCTTGACCTTGGACTTTGACCTACTTATTAAAAACTATTAACCTTGACCATAACTTTTGAATGGAAAGTGATAGGGCTTTGATATTTCACATGTGTATTCCTTGTGTCAAGACCTTTCCATGGATACCAAAATTTTTGACATTGTGACCTTGACCTTGGACTTTGACCTACTTATTAAAAACTTTAACCTTGACCATAACTTTTGAATGGAAAGTGATAGGGCTTTGATATTTCACATTTGTATTCCTTGTGACAAGACCTTTCCATGGATACCAAAATTTTTGACCTTGTGACCTTGGACTTTGACCTACTTATTAAAAACTTTAACCTTGACCATAACGTTCGAATGGAAAGTGATAGGGCTTTGATATTTCACATGTGTATTCCTTGTGACAAGACCTTTCCATGGATACCAAAATTTTTGACCTTGTGACCTTGACCTTTGAGTTCGACCTACTTTTAAAAAAACTATAACCTTGTCCATAACTTTTTAATGGAAAATGATAGGGCTTCCACATTTGTATTCCTTGTGATGAGACCTTTTTGTTGGTAACAACATTCTGACCTTGTGACCTTGTCCATGGAGGTTGACCCACATTTAAAAACTTCAACCTCAACCATAAGTTTTTGATTTTAATTTAAATCATAGGTCTTAAATATTTCACATGTGCATACCTTTTCATAAGCCCTGTCCCTTGGAAACAAAACAAAAATTCGTACCTTTTGACCTTTTCTTGGAGTTAATCTTTCATATTTAGAATGTTGATAATATATGGGATATATTATTAAAATTAAAGAATGGGGGGATGTCTGTAAGCATTTCTTTAAAGACAAACACCCAAAAGCGGGGGACCACAATTCCTTGAATTTGATTTTTCTTAACAAAATTGTATAAGGAAGAATCAAGTACATGGGGTTTTCAAATACTGTAAAATTTACTCTCCTTGTGGACACGCTATTACTGGTGACCTTAGTATAGTCAATAACGACACGTTGAGAGCATTGTTAATAAAGGGTCCCAAATACAGAGAAAGTTTTTCCTTTACATGGAACCAAAATGTCAAAATTATCTATTACTCTTGTGAGGAATATGCAAGACGTTGGGCAAAGAAAGAGGATGTACAGCTCGACACCCTTTCCGAATGGATAAAATCAATCAGAGGGCTACTTTTATCTAGAATTAACCGATTCAAATCAATAGTGAACACCAGATTCGCGTCTATATTTAAAGACCCTGATGTTATCAAAGAGCTTACCTACCTCCAAGAACATTATGTCATCACACCAGCGCACAAAGCCCCAAATAATTACACATTTACTTGCAAAAAGTACTATTTCGAAAGTCTAGCTAAAGAGTTGGGTTTAAATTCGACACCTGGAAATCCCACTTACACCCCAACAAACCTTTCTGCCTCTGAAATAATAGATAACCACAAATCAGCTCTTGCTTCCTTTGGCTTCGACACTACCAATTATTTAGATTTAGATTTACCATACTTATACTGCATGCCTAAAATGCATAAGAATCCGTACAAACAACGTTTCATTGCTGGTTCCTCAATATGTTCTACCAAATCTGTATCGATCTTACTCACCAAAGTTCTATCTGAAATCAAATCTGAGCTTCAAAAATATTGTTCGACAGTATATTCTCGCAGTGGTATCAACCAGATGTGGATTTTAAAGAATTCGAAGGAACTTTTAGAACATCTGAAATCCACTCATTTTAGTAGAGTCCATTCGATCAAAGCCTTTGATTTTTCGACACTTTACACTACAATTCCACATTCTAAATTGAAAGAAAGACTCGCAAAAATTATAAGTAATGCGTTTACAAGTAAGAACGGTAATCGCAAATACAAATTTATTGTTGTAAACTATGACAAAACCTACTTTGTAAAAGAACTTTCCGATTCTGAAATGAAGTACACTGAAACAGACATTATTCAGATGTTAAACTTTCTGATCGACAAAATTTTTGTGGTGTTTGGAGGAGAGGTCTTTCAGCAAATTGTCGGAATTCAAATGGGGACCAATTGTGCCCCACTCCTTGCGGATATTTTCCTTTACTCGTACGAAGCTGAATTCATTCAATGACAAATATGGATAATGACCATATCCCTGTCTACAGTACAAAATCGATAATTCAGAAAATCAGAAACCGAAGGCATACAAAATCAGGATAAAACAGGAACCAAAGCAAACAAAAACAAAAACCTCCACCATATGAAAAGAATGTTTGGTCTCTGAAGGGAAAAGATACTTAGCTTCTGACTTCAACTTCACTTACAGATACATAGACGATGTGTTGTCCATCAATAATCCAAAATTCGCGGATTACCTGAGCAGTATCTATCCTTCGGAGCTTGAAGTCAAAGAAACTACAGAGACAAATAATTCAGCATCCTATTTGGACATAATGTTGTCCTACGACACTGATGGTCACATGAACACCTCACTCTATGACAAACATGACGACTTCAATTTCAGCATTACAAACTTTCCTTTTCTGAGTAGCAAATGAGTTAAAGAAGATCCTGACTATAATCTCAACAGCACTCACAATAGAGCACAAAATTAAGCATTTGACGGACCCCTAGCAAGCTAGAGGTGGGACCAGGTGCCCGGGAGGAGTAAGCATCCCCTGTTGGCTAGCCGCACCCGCCGTCGATGTTTAAGCACGAAAATGAAAACAATATATAAAATTCATGCACTCTCTGACGTTATGTCTATATAGAAAGTGCTATGGCGACAATGTCAGGGAAATATATTCAAAACACTTACTGTCAAACCCCTCGCGGGGAACTTTTTTACGAGCTCCACACAACATCCCTTCATCGCCTGCTTATGGCGTGTTCATATCTCAGTTGATACGCTATGCAAGAGCAAGTACCAAATATACGGATTTTGTTCTGAGAGCTAGGCGTCTTTCAGATAAGCTTCTCAGTCAGGGATATGTTTGTGACCGACTAACATCGTCACTGAGGAAGTTCTACGGTCGATATGGGGAACTCGTCATACACTATGATGTCCCACTTTCCAGAATGGTGGATGATATTCTGTCATAGACCATTTGAACCATCCAACCAAAGATTGTATTCTTTATCTTCCAAAATGGAAGTAACCGGATGTGACAGTTCTACCGAATTGAAGCGACGGGTGTTGCATGCAAGCAGGAGATGCTTACTCTTCCTGGGCACCTGGTCTCACTCTCATATCGGGAGTTCGCTTCTTTTCATATGGTGGAGGTTTTTGTTTGTTTGCTTTGGTTCCTGTTTTATCCTGATTTTGTATGCCTTCGGTTTCTGATATTCTTGGTTATTGATTTTGTGCTGTAAACAGGGATATGGTCATTATCCATATTTGTCATTGAATATATTTCCCTGACATTGTCGCCATAGAACTTACTACAAAGATATAACGTCAGACAGTGCATGAGTTTTATAAATTTTCATTTTCATGCTGAAACATCGACGGCGGTTGCGGCTAGCCAACAGGGGATGCTCACTCCTCCGGGGCACCTGGTCCTACCTCTAGCTCGCTAGGGGTTCGTCGATGCTTAATTTTGTGCTCTATTGTTTGTTGCTGTTGAGATTATTGTCGGCAGGATCTTCTTTCACTCATTTGTGTCACATTTATGCCTTTTGCCGTGTGGAGCTCGTAAAAAAGTTCCCCGCAAGGGGTTTGACAGTAAGTGTTTTGAATTTATTTCCCTGACATTGTCGCCATAGCACTTTCTACAAAGATATAACGTCAGACAGTGCATGAGTTTTATAATTTTCATTTTCATGCTGAAACATCGACGGCGGATGCGGCTAGCCAACAGGGGATGCTCACTCCTCCCGGGCACCTGGTCCCACCTCTAGGGGTCCGTCGATGCTTAATCTTGTGCTCTATTGTTTGTGCTGTTGAGATTATCGTCAGGATTTCCTTTAACTCATTTGTAGCCCCTTTGATTCTAGTTATGTCTTTCTCAAAGTTTTCTGAATATAATCGCAGAAATTTGATATCGAGTGAGTAAACACACTGACAGGCGTCGCAACCACCCCCTTCACACATACTTTCTCTCTGTACTCATTTGTGAAGGGGCCAGGTGTTTGGGGCTCTGCAATTTGATTACTCGATCTCGTTTTCCTGTGATATAATCTAATTACATGTAAAATGAAACCAGTTAACAGCGGTTAATTTAATTTTCGCTTTATGTAATGGTGTTTTGGTGAGGGGGGATAGACAGAATAAACACTTAGGGATCACTTTATCCGTTGTCCGTCCGTCCGTCTGTCTGTCACACTTTGGGTGTCACAGCCCATACCTTTTGAATGGTAAGTGATAGGGCTTTGCTATTTCATATGTGTAATCCTTGTGACAAGACCTTTCTACACATACCATAATTTTTGACCTTGTGACCTTGACCTACTTTTCAAAAAAAAATTAAGATTGCTTCTATCTTTTGATTGGTAAGTGATAGCGCTTTGATATTTCACACATGTATTCCTTGTGACTAGACCTTTGTAAACACACCATAATTTTTGACCTAGTGACCTTGACCTACATATTTGACCTACTTTTAAAAATAAGTAACAGTGTATATATATTTTGATTGGTAAGGGATAGGGCTTTGAAATTTCACTTGTTTTTTCCTTGTAAGAAGAGTTTCCTTCACATACCATAATTTTTGACCTTGTGACCTTGACAGATATTTGACCTACTTTTCAACAAAGTTGAGATTCGCTATATCTTTAAATAGGTTAGTGATAGGGCTTTGATATTTCACATGTGTATTCTTTGTTACAAGACCTTTCTAAACATACCATAATTATTTATCTAGTGACCTTGACCTAGATATTTGACCTTTTTTCTAAATTGCGTATATCTTTTGATTGGTAAGTGAAAGGGCTTTAATATTTCACACATATATTTCTTATTATGTGACCTTTGTTTTGTTACCAGAATATTTACGTAATGACCTTGACCTAGATGATTGACACTCTTTTCTGAAAATTTGAGATTGACCATATCTTTCAATTCGTAAGTAAGAGGTTTGATATTTCACATATGATTTTTTCTAGTGATACCAGTAATTTTGAACCATGTGATCCACCACATAGAATAAGCCACTTCGCAGGCGACACAAGCATTCCTTGGATTGCTATTTTTGGAATATGTTCCTGCCACTGCCTGCGACTCGACAAAACCTAGAATCAGTTTGTTCGGTCGTATACCTTGAAACATATTGTCCCACGTAAAATTAGCTTGTCAGGAAGGAATGGCCATCATTTTGACCTAAGTGCGGGTGTGTGGATAAAGAGCTGGCATGGTTTTCATAACTTCAGCGTGACCATAGATGACGGCTGGGTTGACTTGAAGTTTGCATACCTTTAAGACAATATCATCTATGACCACTTGAAAATTGGGTCCCAACTCATTAGTCATCAGACAAATTCTTCTTTTGATCGATAGAGTCGAACAGCTACTTGATTTAAAATGTACCTGTCCATGTTAAAAACATCCGCCATTAATGGGCCCTCCATGTCAACCGATTTACTCTGTGTGAAATATTTCCCCCTTTCATAGAGGGATGTATTTTGTCCACTATTGACATCATTATCATCTAGGTGCCCGCTGACATCTTTAATAAACAACTGCGATGTAAGATGTGAAGTTTTTGCGTCCTCGCCGTATGAAAGCAATGTTTCAATCATACATTTATATGGATAGTGACTAGTTGTTGACGTCACCGACTTGCCTTGTAGAGCAACATCAACCTGATAGAACATGGATTGTAGAGTTAGATTTATAGGTCCCACATATTCAGTATCCAAGAGATTTGATCCATTAGCATGTGTAATTTTTGCTTTCACATATATCTTGCTCCTCTTCAGATCCATATACTCCATTCCATTTTGTCGAGAAATTAGAAATTCAACTGGTGCATTGCTAGTTAGTTGAGAGATGGGTCGAACTTCATGATAGTATATCTTTTCTATAGCTGTTTGTGTTGGAGGTAGAGAAAATAGCATCAATCCACTTGGTTAAGCCTCTTGAAACTGATCTGGTACAAGTGTTGACATGATGTTTAGGCAAATATATCTTTAAAGATACAGCGTCCCTGAAAATAAATATTCTTGAAAACGGTATTCCGAAGGGTCTAGACTGAAGAGAAAAGGAGCCACAAAAAGTTTTATTTGTAAATATGCAGTAACGACCATAATATCGTAGAATTGATTTAATTAAAATCTCCATATAACTCTATAGTGAAAACGAAATACATTGTAGGTGGCGATAGTGAAATGAATTAGAGCTGCGCACCCCCAATTCAAAATGACGTTTTTAAACGGAGATAACTCCGAATGTATGCATTATATTCGCCTGAAAATTTGAATTTATTCAAATGAGAAAATAAACTTTCATGTGAAAAGAAAGATTTTACGTTATAAAATTTTGTAAAATTAATTTTCAGGGACACCGTACCTTTAAATTGCTTCGTTGGTTTTTCTGTTAACGATTATGTTTTTTCACGTTATGTGCGTTCGGCTTTGGTTTTCTTTTACCAGCGGCTTTTATCTTTTTTCAAATTTCTTCTACGATGTGCAGGTTTAAATTTTTTCACGTTTAATGTTTTTTTTCTCGGCACGCGCTTTCGAGGACGTCTTCACCGCTCTCTGTCTCTTATTAGGAATGGGAGATTTAACTTTTTTCTGCTTTTTAATTACAGGTTTAAGTTCATCCTTCGCTTGCTCTACAACTTGTTGAGATGGTGAAATTAATTTTACTTGTATATCGGGAGTACCTCGTGCAGTTGTTCCATTTGGTTTAATTTGATTGCTTAAAGGTATCATGAATAATTGTTCCTTTATCGGTTTGTGTTTTGTTCAACAGGCGGTCTGTGTAAGGATTGTTCTTGCTATCTAATACACCTTGGTAATATTTAATCCATTTGTGAGGATCAGGTACATACACTTTGTCCATTATTGTAACTTAGAAAAATGGGAAAGCTTTAACATGAAGTGTTATGCTTGATGGTCGATCTATAAATGTGGCGTTTTCGCCAGACGCAGTTCTTATATTTATGTCAATGTCGTAAATTTCTTTATTTTTGATAGATACATAAAACCCTGACTCAACTATGGTACTCCATTGACCTGGACTGAATGATGTTAATCTCTGAAGTAAAGTTTGCTTTTCCCCTTCAACTATAGACTCTTCACAAATACTTGATAAAAGATATAAAACCTCCTTAAGAATTTTGAAAATGAGCTTGAGACATAGGCTTCCAAATCTGCCACTTTCCACCTTCCATCTAAAAGAAGGGGGCGCTCAAATGTGAGCGGAATCACAGGGATTTATCATTCTAATACCGGTTGCCTTATTTACTATATATGTGTTAAAGGGACGGTGTCCCTGAAAATTAATTAATTTTACAAAATTTTGTAATGCAAAATCTTTCTTTTCAAATGAAAGTATACATTTTCATTTGTACAAATTCAAATTTTTAAGCCAATCTTACGCACACTTTCGCAGTTATAGACCTTTAAAAACGTAATTTTGAATTTGGGGTGCGCAGCTCTAATTCATTCCACTAGCGCCACCTACAATGTATTGAGTTTTTACTATAGAGGTATACGGAGATTTAATTATTACAAAATCGACTATATTACAGTGGTTACTGCATATTTTCAAATAAAACTTTTTCTGGCTCATTTTTTCCTCAATCTAGACCGTTTGGAGCAAAATTTACATATTTAGTAAGAAATTATTTTCAGGGACACTGCATCTTTAAGACAAAAACAAAATATAGTAAATAGAGCAACCGGTATTAGCGAGATAAATCCCTGTGACCGGAATGTATGGTTTCTGTTATCCGGAAAATATTCTAACTTAAGGATTTATCACTGCTGAGAATGACGTATATGCTCATGTTTGCCATTTGCCAGACCTACTGTTTTTAATATCTGTTAAGGGAATCCACTGGTTATATTTATTTGACCATCCCTCAAACTTAACCAAATATTCAACTTTTCCATTACGTGTACGCTTCTTTATTTTTTCTCGATAATCCAAATGGCATTAGCATCATCTACTTTTTGCAGCTCAGAAGTGTAAAAATTTCCCCTAATGGGTTCCTCTAGGAAATCTCTTATTTTATACATAGGTATTCCTTGAACTCGAAACCGTTCATTAATTTTTAATATTTCTTTGCTATATTGTTCATTATATGAATGTTTAAAATTTAAATAATTGTGGTATATGCGAACAAAATCACCAATTTTAAACTGAAAAGGTTTGCGCTTTGTAATTTTCTTTGATTTCATAGGCCATATGCCCATAAGTCTGCTTCATTTTCTTTATTCACATTTTTTGGAGCTTTGTTTCCTAAAGATATATGTTGGAGTTGCGTTATAATTTTCTACAAGATTCTGGAGAACATCAACATATCGTCTTCTTCTGCTATGAGTAAAATATCGATAAATTATGTTTTTGATGGTTTGAATAACTCGCTCAGCATAATTTGCTTAGGTATCCGAGTTCTGTGTATTGAAGAAATATACTCCTGTCGACTTCAAGAAGTCTTGTGTGATTTTGTTAACAAACTCTCCTTTATCCATGCGAAGCTTTTTGCAATTTCGACCTTTTGCGAAAATTGTGTTCAATCCTTTTACTACTTCTTTGCTTGTCTTATTTTTCAGTGGTTGTACCCAGAGGAAGCGAGAAAAAATATCTATTACCACCAGAAGATATTTAAAACCATTGTTAAATTTGGAAAACACGACATGACTGCTAAATCTGCATCATATTGTTCATCAATAGAAGGAACTCGTACTCTGGTTCTTTGAAAGTTTTGACGACTTGGTTTGTGTTATGACGACTTGGTTTGTGTTATGACGTCTTGGTTTGTGTTATGACGACTTGGTTTGTGTTATGACGTCTTGGTTTGTGTTATGACGTCTTGGTTTGTGTTATGACGACTTGGTTTGTGTTATGACGACTTGGTTTGTGTTATGACGACTTGGTTTGTGTTATGACGACTTGGTTTGTGTTATGAGTACCAATCTTGATTCTGTAACCATCTACGTACAGTATGCTTGCCTATATCTTTGATAACCTTCTCTTTTAACATGAGATAAAATTTATCTGGCCCTACATATGGACCATGTTGTGATGCTTCTGAATATGTCTCGTCCAATTTTATATATTTGCTTTTGCGACTACTGTTCATTTTCTCTGGAAAAAAAACATGTTGTTTTGTTGCAGTGAAAATTGTGTAAGATAAAAGGGGGAAAGTACAAATTATTTTAAACTAACTTTATTAAAAATTGACAAAACAGCAATGAAGCATACAAACAAAAACATTCAAAATCTACCTGTAGCACTAGATGTCATTTTAAATTCCCTTTATGTTTACTGTTTTCTCATCAAACAAATGTGATAAAATGATATGTCATCAAGGGAAATCCAGTTTTAAATGAACACTCAATATAGAAACAGAAATGACACATCAGAATAAAAATCGTTCTTCCAATTTGATCATTTTCTCCACCAGTTCATACTGTGTGCGCAGATTTGCAATTTTCTCCGCGTAACTCTTTCGCCATGCAATACAATGAAGACATTGTGAAAATCTGTCCTAGAAGTATTGAGGTATATTCAGAGTCTGGATTTCATCCTCCCATTTTGCTATGACATTGTCTGCTTTTCCTAATTCAAAGAGCAGCTCTAAATTTTCAACATCTGAACGCATTATACATGTGTGTTGAGACTGACTAGGATGATTTATTACACATACATTACCCTGTTCAATAATAACATCCTGTAGCTTATTCAGAATCTCAAAAGCATATAATAAGTTAAACGAAGAAAGTAATTTTTGCTTATATAGCACTTCCTCTGATCCCTCAATTTTAAGTTCCATACTATGAGGTCTATCTATTCAGAATGAGCGTCACAAAAGATTCAAGGAAATATATAGCATTATGAACAACAAAAATTCTAAATATTTATTTAAAAATGACAATTACAAAGTTTACATTTTAACGTAAAGCATTCTGTTTTATGTATCTAAATATACATTCCAGTTTTTTCTACCAAGACCACACCCGATTTTATATGACATAGCTATGGATTTTATTCCTGTTTTTCCTAGTTCAAATAAACTGTTTTTAAACCACAAAGTTCTGTCTTCTGCAGTGTCTGCATACGGAGGTACATTTCGAAAGCGTCTTCGGTGAGAACTTCCAAAATCCCATTGAGCTAAAAGACAAATGACATCAGAGGTTTGTGATGGAGAAGGAAACCACCTAATAGTACCAGGTACTCGACGATCTTTCTTAATCGCCAAGTTTCTGTTTGGTATTGATTGACGTTTCGAGTATATGTCAGCCCATGGATATTTTCTTCCAATTTTTGCAGATAAACCATGCGAGCGGGTACAAAGGCAATTCACAACGTGAACAATAGCATTGGTGTTTCCAAATTGTAAAATGTCACCATATACGAATTTCACAGACATCTTCAAAATAGGCTGTAGTCAATTGTATCGCAACTGCAATCACACTGCAAATCGCTCAGATGTTGATATGTAGAGATCTGTTCCAGACTGGACTGGGAGGAAGTCAGGGATGATATGTCATTCAGTTGAGGGATGAAGTCTCTAATCACATCCATCACGTTTTTAAGATTATTCCACCTAGTAAATGTAAGAGCCACTCCATTGTTGGTTGGTACAAGTCCATCATTTTCATTAGGTTTCCAAAATCGTCTGATATCCATTGTTGCATATTTAGGACTTTGAGTAATGAAAATTTCATTGTCTATATACCTTTTGCATTCCGTATCCCAGGTGCTCTGCTTTGGTATTACTTCATCCACTTTTGAAACATAGCTCTCAAGAATTAGCCATTCTGACGGTGATAGTATAACATCCCGTTTTGTTGGGTATATCTTTCCGTTTGGTGACAGTATAACATCCCGTTTTGTTGGTTATATCTTTCCGTTTGGTTGAAGTTTTTGATACTGACGAATGTGGATAGTCAATTTTCCATTCTTCAGAGATCCAGAAACGAAGAAGTCATTACCAATATGCCTTCGGTTTCTGATTTTCTGAATTATCGATTTTGTACTGTAAACAGGGATATGGTCATTATCCATATTTGTCATGCAGACAACAAAGTTCTTCATATTTATCACGGCTCTCTGCTGGTTGTTCAGATTTAACATCATTTGTTGATGCTTGCCCCTCTAAAAGTCTTGCAAGATGATTTTGACCTACTCTGTCCAACACAGTGCAAAACGCATTAAATGCTAATGGTCCATGACGAGGAATAATGTCTAAAAGTTTTCTGGCTCTGTCATACCTTAATATCGGCATACGAATGGTCTCATTTATTTGTTTTGTTATGACACCCAATTGAAATAAAATATCTGATATTGTTTCCACTGACATTTCCTTAAGCAGTTGTCTGTAATTTTGACGAATGTTTTCTCGCTGCTTAGCTTCCATTGTAATGTTTTACCGTCCAACTTTGTGAAAGAAATGTTTTACTCGACCTTCATCTAGGCTTTTATAATGATAAGACTACATTCCACAAATTCTTGACAAACACAAATTCCATGAACGCTTTTGATTTTTAATTCACTCTGGTGAGTTAAGTTTTTGTAGTTCAACAATTGCATAGTCTATATGTCTAATAGACCTCTTTAAGTAATGCCATTGATCTTTGTTCATTTGAATAGCAATGCTACTTGGCATTCCATGTTCAAATCTGTAAATTTCGAGAACTGCTTTCTCATTCTCAAGACAGACGATTACATACAATTCATTCAAGAGGAAATTCATGAAATTCCAAACATTCCGTCCTGTAGATGTAGTATAATTTTGGTATTGCAATCAATAGTTTCATAATTTCCATCTATTGAAATATATGTGAATAATCCCCCGACAATCAGCATTGCACCCAACATTAACAATATGGCAACAATTCGGATAATCTAATAAGTTACATCAGATCCTAAAATACTTGAATCATGTCCTGTTTCTTGAGAATGTGCAACATCTGAATATCTATATAAACCAGCTGGTCATATTATTACAGGTGACTTTTTAATTATCCAAGACAGGCAGCTCCGTGGTCTTCTCAAAAAAGGACCTAAGTATAGAATCCCATCCAAGATGGATTTTATTAAATGTCGCGAAGTACTAAAGGAAGCCTTAGATAACTATACCAAACGATGGTGTAAATCGGAAGGAGTCGAATCGCATTCTCTGAATGACTGGAAAACCCTCATTTTGAACATTACTGACATTCGAATAGACAACTTCCAAAAAAATCCTCATCTTTTAAGCTCGCCGGGACGATTGTCATACCCACGGTGTCGGCGTCTGCGTTGGCGTTTGCGTCTGCGTCGGCGTGCGCGTGCACAAAAACTTTAACCTTTCTTATAACTTTTAAACCAATACAGATTGGGCTTTCATATTTCACATGTGCATTCCTTGTGACAAGACCTTTCCATGGATACCAAAAATTTTTGACCTTGTGACCTTGACCTTGGAGATTGACCTACTTTTGAAAAACTTTAACCTTGGCCATATTTTTTGAATGGTAAGTGATAGGGCTTTGATATTTCACATGTGTATTCCTTGTGACAAGACGTTTCCATGGATACCAAAATTTTTGACCTTGTGACCTTGACCTTGGAGATGATTGACCTACTTTTGAAAAACTTTAACCTTGGCCATATTTTTTGAATGGTAAGTTATAGGGCTTTGATATTTCACATGTGCATTAACATCGACGGCGGGTGCGGCTAGCCAACAGGGGATGCTTACTCCTCCCGGGAACCTGATTCCACCTCTAGCTTGCTAGGGGTCCGTCGATGCTCAGTATATTGCTCTATTGTGAGTGCTGTTGAGATTGTCGTCGGGGTCTTCTTTGACTCATTTGTGACACACTTATGCCCTTTGCCGTGTGGAGCTCGTAAAAAAGTTCCCCGCGAGGGGTTTGACAGTAAGTGTTTTGGGTGTATTTTCCTGACATGGTCGCCATAGCACTTTCTATATAGACATAACGTCAGGCAGTGCATGCATTTTATATACTGTGTTCTTCATCGTGCATTAACATCGACGGCGGGTGCGGCTGGCCAACAGGGGATGCTTACTCCTCCCGGGCACCTGATCCCACCTCTAGCTTGCTAGGGGTCCGTCGATGCTCAGTATATTGCTCTATTGTGAGTGCTGTTGAGATTGTCGTCGGGGTCTTCTTTGACTCATTTGTGATAAGACCTTTCATGCCGTACCATAAATTTTGACCTAGTGACCTTGACCTTGAAATTTGACCTTATTTTCAAAAACTTTATAATGGGCCATAGCTTCTTTACCCCCGAATAGGGAGGGCTTTCATATTTCACATATGCATTCCTTGCGATAAGACCTTTCATGCTGTACCATAAATTTTGACCAGTGATCTTGACCCTGAAATTTGACCTTATTTTCAAAAACTTTATAATGGGCCATAGCTTCCTTAGCCGAAGTGTTAGGACTTTCATATCGACATATGTGTTCATTGTGACAAGACCTTTTATGCTGTATCATCATTTTTTGACCCAGTGACCTTGACCTTGGAGTATGACCTTATTTTCAGAAGGCAAAATACTGGTTATGAGACAAATGTCAATTATTTTTTTTATGGTGTTTTTCATAATCTAGTTTCAGAATTCACAACAGGCAAGTGAGTATGTGGAAATTCCTTCTTTTTCAGTCTAACAGGATATAAGATCCAATTTGCTAACTTTCTATTGATTGACCCTGCAGGGAAAGCAGTGTCTGGGGCAGACAAATAAAAGACTGAAATGATGTACATTCCATATATATATTGAAATAAGTAGTTGTTTTATTTCAGAGATTTATTGCAAAATGAATTCATGAAATTTGTTTTGAAGATAAATTTGTCTGCCCCTTGTTTTTAATATGAAATTATATAACCTTTCTTCCAGCTAAGTTTTGGGATCATTTGGTTATGTTGATCTTCACTAAGCAACACATGACAACAACCTGAATGAAGCCAGTATCACAATGTTCTTCTAACAAAGTTATTGCACATCCAGTCTAACTGAGTATAATAGTGCAATTTATTATTTTTTTATGAATTTGAGTAATTTATTTGAACCCTCATTAGTGATCTTTAACCAAACGAAGTATTATTATAAAAGATTGGAATGTGATGCCAAATCATGAAAATTAAATCCTTTGAATATATTAAGGGTGGTGACGAGTTGCATGAATAATAAGTGTTTTACAGTATCTAAGTCAAAGTTTTAAATGTTTATGTTGTGTTCTTCTGTTGTCAGGAATGACCAGCCACAGGCATTACCTACTGGGGAACAAGGGAGTACATCTGTACAATGGCAATCCGCAGTGTGACAAGTGCAAACGGACCTATAAATCTGAAAAGACTCTTGAAAACCATAAGTGTGCCTATTGTCATGAATGTGGAAAAATATTCAGTACCTATCAGAAGTACATTGGTCATACAAAACTGTGCTCTTCAAAGGAAAGTGATCAAAAACAGTGTAAGACTGAAAACACCACAATTCAAACTACTTCTGTCTTGAATACACAAGAAAATGCAAGTTCCCATAAACAAACACAGGAACTGTTAAAAGACAATGCATTTGAAAGTTCTAAAAATGGTTACAGAAAGTTGAAAAAAATAAGGTTCATGGATTGGAAACTGCCAGCAGCAAGAGGCAAGTCTGTGTTAATAAACGTGCACACACAAGTGTAATCGAGAACAAAAAGCATGTTGGATCTTACAAACATCCACCAAGTGATGCTGACAATCAGCTAGATAAAAGAGTACGGAATGAGGGCAAGGAAAGCATTAACAACAAAACACAGTGTGGTGCTAAGAAACGGAAACAAGAAATTGAAAACAATATTGAAGGAAGTTCTAATCATACACAGAAAATCAAAGACACCCACAGGCAAGACATTGCTAACAAGCATACACAGGGATGTTTCAATAAGAAGACAAGTACATGTGTTGACAACCCGAATATCGATAGTGTAAACAAACAGCTGCCAGCAACCAAAACACATGGACATCAAACTGTGAAGTTTTTACCAATTGATTTAAATTGGCAATTGCAGAAATGTGAACTGTTAGGGCTGAAATTGCATCATGGACACTCACTATCTGCCCAAAAGGAAAATATTGGTGCGCCAAAAGTGCTCAAGAAAATTATAGGAGATGGCAACTGTTTTTTTCGTGCATTGTCCTTCATTGTCAGCGGAAGTGAAAGCTATCATCCAACTTTGAGACGAAAAGTGGTACAGCATATGCTACAGAATCAAGACTACATGAGGAATGTTCTGGGTGACAGAGACATACAAACATATATGACTATCTAGAATACCAACGAATGCAACATGGGCTACAGAAATTGAAATATTTGCAGCTGCACATTTGCTGAAGACAAACATCTATGTTTATGGTAAATATGGAGAGAACAGACCATGGAGCTGGCTAAAACATTATCCTCGTATGTTTGTGTCGATATTCCTGATGGAAAATTGCAACATCTACCTGCAGAACACCAACGAAAATCATTATGATGTAGTGATGGAGACAACAGTGACTAGTGTTACTGCATCTTCCGACAGCATAGCGTCAAAGATGGAAGGAAATGCCTTAAAGGAACTTAAAAACCAAATGGATCTGACATAAAAACAGTCTGTTGAGTTTCCTTCCTTTAATGAAAGTCAGGATCACAAGGGAATGTGGATGATAAAGGATAAGAATAGGATACGGATGCAACGCAAAAGGATGATCGAAGAGAATAGACAGAAAGAAAATATGAAAAGAAGAAAAACTGAACAAGGAGAAGAATAAGATACGCATGCGACAGAAGAGGAAGAGTGATGAGAATAGGCAGAGAGAGAATGAACAAAGAAACAAAAGTAGAGACAAGGAGAAGGATAAATTATGGCATCAACAAAAAAGGATGGATGAAGAGATTAGGCAGAGAGAGAATGAACGAAGAAACAAAACTATAGACAAGGAGAAGGATAAATTATGCCATCAACAAAAAAGGATGGATGATGAGAATAGGCAGAGAGAGAATGAACAAAGAAACAAAACTAGAGACAAGGAGAAGGATAAATCATACATGCAGCAAAAAAGGATGGATGATGAGAAAAGGCAGAGAGAGAATGTACAAAGAAGCAAAACTAGAGACAAGGAGAAGGATAAATTATACATGCAGAAAAAAAGGATGGATGATGAGAAAAGGCAGAGAGAGAATGTACAAAGAAGCAAACCTAAGGACAAGGAGAAAGATAAGTTATACCATCAGCAGAAAAGGATGGATGATGAGAATAGGGATGAAGAAAAGGAGTTAAAAAGAAAGACAATGGACAGAGAACAAGAAAAGAACCACAAACAGATAAAGAGATCTAGTATGGAATATAGAGAAGCTGAACAGTTAAGGAGGAAGAAAGACATTTCATTCTGTGAGATGATAGAAATTTTCCACACTGCAGTTGAAGAGGGACCTGAATATGTATGTGAATGTTGTAACCAGTTATGGTATCGATACAGCGTGAGACTACCATACTTTCTATCATCTGTAAACAGCGATCTTATCAAGAAATGTTCAACAAGAGAAAAGAGTGTAAAGGGGAAAAACTGGATATGTAACACTTGCTACAACTCCTTGAAACAGAGCCGAATCCCAGCACTGTCAGTGGCAAATATTGGACGTTTTCCAGACATTCCGGATTGTTTAAATGACAAATATGGATAATGACCATATCCCTGTATACAGCACAAAATCGATAATTCAAAAATCAGAAACCGAAGGCATACAAAATCAGGACAAAACAGGAACCAAAGCAAACAAACAAAAACTCCACCATATGAAAAGAAGCGAACTCCCGACATGGGAGTGAGACGTTGACAGGCCTTGAAGAAAGACTTGCTGCAGCCAGAATACCCTTCATGCAACTTCACCAACTTCCAAGAGGAGGCCAGCTGAGCATCCATGGGAATGTAGTGAATGTTCCAACTATTGTTACGTCAACTGTTAGCGTGCTTCCAAGAAGAATGTCAGATGATCAAACAATTCCTCTCAAGCTGAAACGGAAGCTCCAGTATGGTCATCACTATCAGTACCAGACTATTAGGCCGAATATGGTTGTGTCAGCAGTGAAATGGTTGGTGGAGAACAGTCCCTTGTACAAAGAGGAAGGTATTACCATGGATGACAAGTGGATGGCAGAATACGAGGAGCATGTGAAGACTTTATTACAAGATGAAGAAGAAAAATGAGTAAAACACAGAGTGATAAAAGTTCAGAAAAGAGTAATGAATGTAGTAAAAGAAGTAAGAAAAGTACAGAAAAGAGAAAAGAACAGAGTGAGAAAAGTCTAAAAAGTAAGAAAGAAGATGAGGCTGACAGTGATGAAGAGTGGGACGAGAGACAGGAGGACGACATTCCTGCTGGAACACTTGATACCATGCTACAGGGACAGGACCTTCTGGAGGAGTCAAGAGAGATTATGTCGCTGGCACCTGGAGAAGGAAATCATCCTTTAAATATATTTATAGACAAATATTCCGAGGTTCTATCATTTCCCTCTGTGTATGCTGGCAAGTCAAGATTTGATGACAATGATCCCCAAACAAAGGTGCACTACAGTGAATTGTGCAAGAAAGGAGGGGATCTCCAACAACACTAGGTTGCAACACCCACAGCAAAATCCCAAAACACCCATGCAAAAAACACAGAACAGAATGCGATTCGACTCCTTCCGATTTACACCATCGTTTGGTATAATTATCTAAGGCTTCCTTTAGTACTTCGCGACATTTAATAAAATCTATCTTGGATGGGATTCTATACTTAGGTCCTTTTTTGAGAAGACCACGGAGCTACCTGTCTTGGACAATTGAAAAGTCAGAATTACGTAGCAGAGACAGACGTGTCGCTGGGAATATGCCAAACATTTTTTACAAAATGAAGAAATTGCAAATGAACCACATACGGCAGAAAGCCATGATTTGTCTGCGAAAAAACAAAGGACATCTAGACATCACAGCTGGAGAGTTAAAATCACCAGACTTTGTTAACAAACTGATCCAGCACGATGATGGGTACCGTGTCTTCAAGGAGTTAAGAGGATCACCCCCATATTGGGAGCAAGTGAAGAAGGATTTATTTGCCCTCATTCGTTATCTTGGCATACCAACCTGGTTTGCATCCTTCTCTTCTGCTGAGACACGATGGGAACACCTCTTGAAGATTCTAGGGAAAACTGTAGAAGGAAAGACATATTCATCAGACGAAGTCCAACAACTCACCTGGCTTCAGAAATCTGAGTTGATCAAGAAAGATCCTGTTTCCTGTGCACGTCATTTTGAACACCAAGTGCAGGCTCTTATCCACAAAGTCATGTTCAACAAGCTAAATCCCATTGGAAAGGTGAAGGATTTTTTCTACAAGGTGGAATTCCAGATGCGTGGATCCCCTCATATCCACATATTGATCTGGATCGAGAATGCACCAAATCTGGAGGACAATACGAACGAGGAAGTGGAGGAGTTTGTCGATGAATACATCACATGTGCTAGGGATGAAGAAATCAGTGATCTGACCTGTCTTCAGGAGCATTCCCACTCCAGGACTTGCAGGAAAGGAGGGGCAAAAATCTGCAGATTTGATTTTCCCCCAACCACCATTAGAAAAAACACTTGTACTTGAACCACTTCCAGATGAAATGGAATCAAAAGAGAAAGCAAAACATGGCAAAAACTGGAACAAGATACAGAAATATTTGAATGAGTCAAAGAAAACAGGGTCAATGCCATTTGCAGAGGTTTTGAAGAATATTGAGATGGGTGAAGGAGAAGATGTCATGGATGAAGAAGATTACCTGTTAGCCATTCGTTCTTCACTGAAGGGCAAGAAGGTATTTCTGAAGAGGAACTTGAATGAGACACGAATAAACAACTACAACACCCATCTACTTAAGGCTTGGAGAGCAAATATGGATTTGCAGTATGTGATCGATGCTTTTTCTTGTGCCATGTACATTGTATCGTATATTGCAAAATCACAGCGGGGCATGAGCAACTTAATGTACAATGCATGCAAGGAAGCCCGAGAAGGAAATGGAGATCTAAAGAAGCAGGTGTACACAATTGGAAATAAATTCCTGAACAATGTAGAGATATCAGCACAGGAAGCAGTCTACTTCATCCTACATATGCCACTGCACAAGGCCAGCAGAGACGTGGTGTTTATCAACACTTCACCACCTAAGCGTCGTGTGGTTATGCTTAAGAATCACAGTGTGATCCTTGGACTGGAAGACGAGTCTCATGATGTAGAAGCTGCAGGTATTATTACCCACTACTCAAATCGACCAAAGTGCTTAATTGATATGTGTTTGGCAGACTATGCATCAAAGTACAAGCGTGTGAGGGGAAGTGTAAAGCAGGATGAAGAGGGAGAATGTGATGACGACAAAGAAGAGCAGGAAGAATTCACAAAGGAAGAAAACTGTTTGAAAGGAGGGTACAAACTGAAGAAAAGACAGTTTAACGCGCCACTGAGATATGTGCGGTACAACATCGAGAAAGACAGGGAAGATCATTTTAGAGAGATTCTTCTACTTTTTTATCCTTGGACTGTAGAACAGAATATCATTGGAGAAAGTGAGAGTTTTGAAGAAGAGTTCCAGAAGTGTGCATTGAAAGACAAAAAGATTACTGAGAAGATGGAGGAATACAAACACAACTCAGAAGTTCTAGAGAAGGCAGTGAAAGATCTGGAAGATATGGACGAGTACACCCTAGAAGATGGATGGGACAAATGTGCACCAAACACACAGCATGCAGAGAAGAAGGATGAAAAAGAAGGTGTAAAGAATACTTTCCCAGAGATTTCACCAACAGGAGTGATGGATGAAATAGGATGTGAACTTCAAGAGGAAGTAGGAGGAGTTAGTGGAGACACAGGACCACCAGATGTTATTGCTGACATGATGCAAGATGAGGAATACTTCAAACTCTTGAGATCACTCAACACATCTCAACGGGAGTTCTTCATGCACATTCTTCACAAAATGAAGACAGACACCAATCCATTTCACATCTTCCTCACAGGCGGAGCTGGCGTTGGGAAGAGTGTTGTTGTCACAGCCATCCACCAAGCTCTTCTCCGATTTCTTAACAAAGGACCAGATAAAAATCCTGATGATCCTAAAGTTCTTCTTGGAGCCCCTACAGGGATTGCAGCTTTCCTGATTAAGGGCAGCACACTCCACTCCCTTTTTCATATTCCGGCAAATCAAGAGTTTACTTACAAACCACTTACTTCTGATGTCCTGAACACTTATCAATGTAAATTTCGAAATGTCAAGCTATTGATCATCGACGAGATATCAATGTTAAACGTCTTTAAACTCAATAGCATGGTAGGCAACAAACTTTGGTAGGCAACAAACTTTTCACCTACGTCAACAGGAGGCTGCAGCAGATCATAGGAACAACAGCTGTATTTGGAGGAATCAGTGTGTTAGCTGTTGGAGACCTCTATCAACTGAAGCCAGTGTTCGATGGATGGATTTTCAAAGATCTCAAGAGTGACTATGGGCCAGTAGCAACAAATCTGTGGAAAGAACACTTTTATTCATTTGAACTCTACCAGATTATGAGACAGAAAGGGGATAAGGAATTTGCAAATATCTTAAACAGGTTGAGAAAAGGACTTCACACTAAAGGTGACATCAGCATTCTGTGAATTCTGAAGAAGTCATCAGTAAGGACATTACCACTCCCAAATATCCTTAACGGTTACCACACATCTTCACAACCAACAACTTCGTCCGTAATCATAACAACATTGTTTTCACCATGTCGCCCCCGTCTCAGCAGATATCCATCAGTGCATTAGATACCGTGATCGGAGATACTCCAACCACAATCAAAGAGAAAGTGTTGAATTCCGTCTCCAAGTATCCAACAAAAACAATGGGACTCCTTTCTAAGTTGGATACAGCCATTGGTCAGCGAGTGGAGATTTGTGTGAACATAGATGTGGAAGATGACCTGGTCAACGGAGCTGCAGGTGTAGTGAAGGCTGTAACAAGAACCACCAACTCCATGAAGCCTGATTACATCTGGGTTGAATTTTGTCAACAAAGGGTAGGTCTTCGGAATAGAAACAAGAACAAGTCATCGTACCTGAAGGGAATACGAAAGGAATGGACACCAGTTGCACAAGTGAAAAGACAGTTCAAGGTGGGACGTTACAAGACAGCTCAGATTATGCGGCAACAATTTCCATTGAGACCAGCTGCTGCCAAGACCGCCCACAGATGCCAGGGATCCACCATGGATGCTGTAGTTGTTGACCTCGGTGACTATGCATTCTGTCACAGCCACTATGTTGCGTTGAGCCGGGTTACAAGCATAGGTAATCTTCATTTGAGGGATCTCAACGAGAAGAAGATCTCAGTGGACGCCAATGTAAGCAAAGAGATGAAGCGACTGGAAACTGAGAGAAAGCTTGATTTATCAGGCCAGTCCATCCATAACAAGAAAGCTACTTTCAAATTACTGTTCCAGAATGTAAGATCTTTACAGAAACATTTTGGTGACATCCTTGCTGATAAGAACTACAGTGCTACAGATGTGAACATATATGTTGAAACAAAGTTGAATACAAGGGATAGCGATGAAAGGTACCAATTACCAGGATACACTTTAGTAAGATTTGACAGTCAGTTGCAACAGTTCAGAAAACCAGCATATGGAATAGCTGTTCATTACCAACCTTCTTTAGAACCTTTGGACATTAAACATGATGCAATCTCGTACGGAAATAGATGTGTTGTGGAGTATGTGGTATTCATCATCAAAACATACAGTGTCACAGTTATTGCATTATACTCATCTCCAAAGACAACAACCGCCCAACTTCAAACTGTTCTGCAGACCATCTTTACTCAACTAGAAAATACTGTAAAAATGAAGATTATCCTTGTTGGATACTTCAACATTGATCTACTGAAACATCCAACCAATAGAATCACCAAGTACCTCAACAACTACAGACAGCGTTTATCCAGTTCTACTACTGATTATGACTCTCTCCTGGATCATCTATATACAGACATTGACTCTGACAATCTTCAAGTGAACCTCCTGGAGAGCTACTTCTCTGATCACAAGGGGGTTGTTGCCTTCCTTTATTAGTGATCAGAAAATGTAATATTATATTGTATATAGTTTTAAAGAAAATGACATTTTTGGTGTTCACTTAATATTCACTACTGAACTTCTTCTGGAAAAGAAAAATTAGAAGAGTTCCAGAAGTGTGCTTTTAAAGACAAAAAGATTACTGAGAAGATGGAGGAATACTAACACAGCTCAGAAGTTCTAGAAAAGGCAGTGAAAGATCTGGAGGATTTGGACAAGTTCATCCTAGAAAATGGATGGGACAAATGTGCACCAAACACACAGAATGGAGAGTAGAAAGATGAAAAAGAAAAAGAAGGTAAGTCATCACAAAACAGTCTTTTTGAATTGAATATGCGTACGGGTGTATAAATAACTTGACATATTCATGCTCATTGAAGCATGAATTTATATACAAAGCCTTAGTAATAATAATTTGATTACAGGGCTAATTTATGGAATAAGTCTTCTGATTTAAGTAAACTTTATTGGCACTGGGACTTTTTAATCAGAGGAGTTATTTATTGTTGTTGTTGCAATTTACATATGGTTGCCACCGGCGAGCTATGTTGTCATTCTGACAAGTCTTTTTGAAAATCCAAGTTCTAGATCTGAAAGATATTTTAAATCCAAATTACGTAATTTACATGAAAGATTTGTCTTCGCTCCTGTAGATAAAGCAGCCAACAACACCATAATCATATGAAAACTTTACTATATATCAACTTTAGTTTCGGAACTTTCGTCTACAAATAATTATATTAAAAGCAATGAAAGTGTCCCTAACATTTTGAGCAAACATAACAGTGAAATTTCTTCATTCAACATCCCTATTTCTAAATTGGATCTGCCTACAATATACTGCATACCAAAACTGCACAAATCTCCTTAAAAATTTGATACATTGCTAATTCTAGCAACTGCTCAACTACAAGTTTGTCTAGACATCTGACGTCAGCCCTCACGGCGGTAAAGGAACACGTTGCAAAATATTGTGAAACTGTTCTTAACAGGAATGATGTAAATTTATTTTGGTCTATAAAAAATTCCGGGGATGTGATTGACAAAATGAAATCTAGAAATTTTCAAGCCAATACGATTTCTTCATACGATTTTTCAAATATGTACACCACGCTTCCTCACAACAAGATCAATGATCAATTGTCCACACTCATTAAATGGTGCTATAATCGAGAGGGGAAAACTTATATTTGTACATCTGAATCAAAGGGTTTCTTTTCCTCCACAGATTACAATTCATACAATTCATGGACATGTAGCGACCTGTGTAGAGCCTTGTCCTTCCTCTTGGACAACATTAATGTAAGATTTGTTGAGAATCTCTACAAGCAGGTTGTAGGGATTCCTATGGGTACAAATTGTGCGCCTCTTGTTGCAGATTTATTTTTATACACATATGAAAAAAAAATTATTCAAAATCTTCAAAAGCAAAGAAAAAATGATGATGTGAAATGCTTCATTGGTACTTCCAGGTACCTGGATGATATTCCTACTATCGATAAAGTATAAAGATGTTATTTATCCACAAGAATTGACTCTAAACAAGGCAAACTTTACAGACACTGAAACACAATTTTTGGACCTAAATATCAAAATTGTCAATGGAGAAATTCATACAAGTGTATATGACAAACGAGATGATTTTGGATTCAACATAGTAAATTTCCCCTGGCTTGACGGTGATGTCCCTAGATTACCGTCATACGGTATCTACATTTCACAGCTCATCCGGTTTGCTAGAGCATGTACTGATGTTTTGGATTTTCCTAATAGAAATCAACAAATTACAAAGAAACTTTAAGGTCAAGGTTTTCGCTTTCACAAACTAGTAAAGACTTTCTGGAAATTAAAAAAAAAAATATGAACAACTTCTATTGAAATTC
This sequence comes from Pinctada fucata, assembly GCA_028142955.1. Lineage (NCBI taxonomy): Eukaryota > Metazoa > Mollusca > Bivalvia > Pterioida > Pteriidae > Pinctada > Pinctada fucata. The sequence continues at coordinate 11,963,195 of AP027110.1, read as the reverse complement.
GGGCCCATACAAGCAACGGAGTATATTACTTTAGGTATTTCACAACCTGCATTTTATTGTGACATAATTAACAAAATAAGAAGGATCAAAGGTAGACAGCATATGTATCGAAAATGCGTCAGAGTCATCAAACGCCTTTTATACCGTGGATATGATCCTAATGTCACCAGACGGACACTAAGCTTGGTACTTGACCAATATACAGTCTTGTACAAACGCATTCAAGACTTGCACTCTGACTGACTGGGACGACGGAACTCCATGACGGGCCCTGTCCAAACCTCCTTAGAGAAGACAGGGCCCCGACCACCTGTCCTCTCTGAATGTCAGTCGGACTCCTCGGGTGATAACATATATGAACTCGCTACACCCGGCAGAGCACGGACTGTATTACGCAAGTCCTCTTTTTATATTCATTTACATATTTATCTGTGTTGCTTGGACCCCTGTATTTTACGGTCTTGTTTGTGTGTGGTCATCTAACAGTGAGGAGGTTGTTTTACACCATAACTGTGCGTTCTTCGAGACCTCTGGGAAATCGGAATAGTGGGAGGGTTGTGCGCACGTAATCCAGGATAACCACACCGTCAGCTATTTACGTAGCAGATGGCCGTCCTAAGTCGGCAACGGTTGCCCATTGGTCTCGTTGGTTTATGTGTAGTCTTTTATGTTTCATGTTTCTATGTTGTGAGTTGGTGTTCCTTGTCCCTTTTGCGTCTCTTTCTGTGGGTATCTGTTGTGTGTTTTTTGCATGGGTGTTTTGGGATTTTGCTGTGGGTGCTGCAACCTAGTGTTGTTGGAGATCCCCTCCTGTCTTGTAATTTTCAACTATATCATCACTCTCCTCCATCAAAGATTCGCTGATTGCAATAAGGTCTTCCACACCATCCACTTTTTCTGTTTCTTTTCTTTTCAGTGTAAATAAACTAGGAACTTTATTACGGACTTATCATTTAACATGTGTTTGTGAAATTACTTTGGAGATTATTCTGTGAGATTTACAGATATATTTATGACCGCTCGGATTATACATGAATACACTAAATGTGTATCAACCAGTGCACGACCCCATCGGCCAACGTTACACATTCCAGTACATCTTCTAGAAAGAAGAAGTTTCCCCTTTTTCCCTCATAACTTTCAAATTGTGTCCATTGTCTCCCTTGTTCCTGAGATAAGTCATTATGACTTTTCTGTCTTTTCCAGTCGTCTTCCTTAGTTTTTTTCACTATGTCTTCATTGCTGTGCATTTTGGACAAAATATGTTGTGAAAAACTTGAGCACATGTTTTGGCAAAAGGGACACAATTCCAATAAAAGAAAGGAGGGGATCTCCAACAACACTAGGTTGCAGCACCCACAGCAAAATCCCAAAACACCCATGCAAAAAACACAGAACAGATACCCACAGAAAGAGACGCAAAAGGGACAAGGAACACCAACTCACAACATAGAAACATGAAACATAAAAGACTACACATAAACCAACGAGACCAATGGGCAACCGGTGCCGACTTAGGACGGCCATCTGCCACGTAAAAAGCAGACGGTGTGGTTATCCTGGATTACGTGCGCACAACCCTCCCACTATTCCGATTTCCCAGAGGTCTCGAAGAACGCACAATTATGGTGTAAAACAACCTCCTCACTGTTAGGTGACCACACACAAACAAGACCGTAAAACACAGGGGTCCAAGCAACACAGATGAATATGTAAATGGATATAAAAAGAGGACGTGCGTAATACAGTCCGTGCTCTGCCGGCTGTAGCGAGCTCATATATGTTATCACCCGAGGAGTCCGACTGATAATAAGTAGCATGGAACAATGTCAGACTTTTCAACCTGGAGTTGAAAATGTATCTCAGCTAGGTTATCCACCTGCCTTTCCCACTGTAGTGAACGTAAAGACAATCCATAGATTGTTTGATACACTCTCTTTGACGAACCACCTTACGTGTCAAATTTTCTAATGTTAACACAACGGTAGGGACTGCCCATGGTGACATAAACATTTCCTCCTAATTATTTCAATATTGTCATTACACATTCTCCATTGGGGTAGTGTTAACTCTTGTCCATTTTGCGTTTCACGATTACCATCTAAAACTCGTTCATTCACCATTATGTCATTGTACACGTCTTTACCATAACTCAGGATTCGAGGTGTCATGTCCTATCCAAATTCGAAGCTAAGGAATGAGAAAATGGATATAAATGTATGTCCTTTGATATTTCCAATCTTTATTAATTTCGAAAAAAGGAAATGACACCAATTTAAGTTCTGTTTTACTTTCTTCCATCAAAACGTTTTACAATAATGAAAAAAAAAACCGAATTGTAGTACTAGTAAGATGTCATGTATATATACACTTACCGATGGAGTTCGTTGACTCCGTTATTTTCAGGCTGCGACCTTAAATGGCATAAAACATTTTTTTTTGAGATATGAAATCGAAGACTGTCTGCATTTGAATGAAACAAAATAAAAAAAATCAAATTCAAAATAATATAATTAATAATAATGAAAAAGCAAAAAACAAAACAAATCCGCAAAAATAAAAACAAAAAAACCCAAAGTTTTAACATGAAATATCCTCATTCTCGTTAGGGCCTAGCATTAGCTTATTGAATTAAGACTTTTAACTTTCGTAAACCGTCCTCATACGTTCTTCCGTCCCCCTAGATCCCTCCCAAGGGGCCGGTTGATTACCCCAGGGCGTGTCTAGTAACGGTCCCCCACTTGAAAATGATGAGTCATACCATGAAGATACAGGTCACGTCGGTTGTCAAAACGTTCATCACACCGTCTACAACGATAAGAAGAAGGACCGGGCTGTTGGACTGACGGTTGAGAGTCCCTTTGATATGTCTGTTTTTGATTGTTTATAAGCGGAGGGCCCTGGGGTCTTATCATCTAATTTTCGTTTCTGAGCGTGATGATCCATATGCCATTTCAGGCAGTGCAGTGGCGCACAATTTATGACATCTTGGACATCTATGTTCTTCCTTAGAATTGTCACATGTCTGTTGGTGTTTGTCTTTATACTCTTTATTTTTAAACTCTTTAGAACATATTGAACAAGAGAATTTAACATTCCCGCGAGCTGAACGTTTATGGCGATTAAGATTTTTATTCTGCTGAAAAGTCTTACCGCAAATCTCACAGGTGAACATATTCGTTGACTTCCCGGCTGTCGAATGACCAGATGTAATATGTACTCAGTATATATACAGACCATGTACGACCATGATCCATGTATTTTACAGGTATTCTGATTGGTCCATTTTACTGATATGTTTAATGAAACAAGCATTCTGATTGGTCATTTTTTCATCAGATAATACACAGATTATGATTGGTTAATTCAGTCAAGACACCAAAACCAAAGTGTTTGTCTATAGCGTATATCGGCCATATTCTGATTGGTGTATGAATCAAGCATTTTATTGTTGTAAGACGTATGATACTCTATCTTATTACCAGTTGGTAAATATTTTGTTTATGAAACTCTGTCGAGGTAATATTCAACTTTGATAAACCACTTCACATACTCTGACATATGTACCAACAGATACAGTGATTCCGGTATGAAGTCATTACTTGTGTTAAGATACACTCTGACAGACGGACAAAGTGATTCCGGTTTGAAGTCATTACTTGTGTTAAGATACACTCTGACAGACAGACACCGCGACAGACGTAAGTAAAATATTCCAAGATTCAGTCCCACATGTCTGGACTTCTTTTTCCAAATCAAACCATTCCATGACTGGACTTTTTTTTTCTCAAATCAAACCATTCCAAGTATTACGTTTGTTTCTATACAGGATTCAGATAAAAACTATAATCACGACGTACTAAATGTAAATAATTTTCAAAACTACATCTACACATAATCTAGACGCATTCGGTCCCTAAACGGACACAAGATTTGGAATGGTTTATATAAAGAATAAAAATTAAAATAAGTAGATTCAAATATATATTTTATATAAAAAATATTTCAAAAACACGAAAGTTATTTTATGTAATAAGTAACAATTTAGATTTAAACAGACATGGATATTTTTATGTATTTTTTTTTCAATGTCAGTATTCAAAGCTGAGTAGTTTATTTCCAGTTTAACGATAACTTAGTGATTGCATTTTTTTTATAATATAAGAAATTCTTTGCAATAATAGTTACAAGAAAGTAGAAAATAAGATAAAAGTTCATTACAAAGAAAACTATATAATTCAATTTTGGTATACCCCCTCCCCCCAACAAAAAAAACACACCAAAATTTAAAATCTTTTGAATTTTCAACATGCTCGCGGAGTCGAATTTGTAAATATCTTCATGGCGCTGATCGTTCTCAATGGCACTCTATGGAGGCATTCAGGGAAGAAAGGTCTCTTATCCCTAAATAACTCGGGTCAATGTCCTGCGTTTGCAATAAAGAAATCAGCGCCATGAAGATATTTACAAACTCAGCGCCATGAGCATCGCTGGTGTTCGTCTGCAAAGCATGGGCAAACTCATGGACCACCGTATCAATGAAATCCTGATAGGACCCATGTTTTGCAACGTTCACTCTCACTGAGATTACATCGTGTAGCGGTTTAACGGTCGCATCCCCTACATTATCAGTAAACTGAAAACAAACTACTCTGTAAATACATTTTCATGAAGAAATTTTGTTCACAAAAAATATATGATGTCCAAAATAAGTTGCCGACACAAAGTAAAGTCCAAGGTTCAGTACATCTTTAATTGGTTATAAAATGAGTACTCGGCCATAGCAAAGGCTGCTCTCTCTCTTCTATGTCCAGAGGGCGCCATTTCCTGATTGTGTCACTGGTCCTTGACCTGTCCTCTATCCGTACTCCCATGGATTCTATCTTGAATTGTACTGTGCCATTGTCAAGTAGGAATTGTGCCATTGCACATACATGCACAAAGATCTAAAAATAAAAGAAAGAAAAAATGAAGAAACCATTGACGATAAAACAGACGTTTTCATGAATTTAATGTACTCGCATGTATGGAACGCCACGACTGCCTTAAGGTGGATTTTATCAATATAAAGGGTCAAACAGACCTGTTAATAAGTGGTTTTGATACTATAAAGGGTCAAACAACCGCGTTATTGGGTAGATTTGAAATGTTATTGGATGCTTATGCTCTGTTAATGAGTGGTTTTGTTATAATAAAGGGTCAAACCATCACGTTATTCAGTGGTAATGCTAAGTTATTAAGTGGTTTCGTTATAATAAAGGGTCAAATAACCACGTTATTGAGTCGTAATGCTAACTTATTGGGTGGTTATGCTGAGTTATTGAGTAATTCTGTTATAATAAAGGGTCAAAACATCATGTTATCGGGTGGTAATGCTAATGAGTTAAAGAAGATCCTGACGATAATCTCAACAGCACTCACAATAGAGCGCAAAATTAATCATCGACGGACCCCTAGCAAGCTAGAGGTGGGACCAGGTGCCCGGGAGGAGAGTAAGCATCCCCTGTTGGCTAGCCGCACCCGCCGTCGATGTTTAAGCATGGAAATGAAAATATATAAAATTCATGCACTGTCTGACGCTATGTCTATATACAAAGTGCTATGGCGACAATGTCAGGGAAGTATATTCAAAACACTTACTGTCAAACCCCTCGCGGGGAACTTTTTTACGAGCTCCACACGGCAAAGGGCATAAGTGTGACACAAATGAGTTAAAGAAGATCCTGACGATAATCTCAACAGCACTCACAATAGAGCACAAAATTAAACATCGACGGACCCCTAGCAAGCTAGAGGTAGGATCAGGTGCCCGGGAGGAGAGTAAGCATCCCCTGTTGGCTAGCCGCACCCGCCGTCGATGTTTAAGCATGGAAATGAAAATATATAAAATTCATGCACTGTCTGACGCTATGTCTATATACAAAGTGCTATGGCGACAATGTCAGGGAAGTATATTCAAAACACTTACTGTCAAACCCCTCGCGGGGAACTTTTTTACGAGCTCCACACGGCAAAGGGCATAAGTGTGACACAAATGAGTTAAAGAAGATCCTGACGATAATCTCAACAGCACTCACAATAGAGCGCAAAATTAAGCATCGACGGACCCCTAGCAAGCTAGAGGTAGGATCAGGTGCCCGGGAGGAGAGTAAGCATCCCCTGTTGGCTAGCCGCACCCGCCGTCGATGTTTAAGCATGGAAATGAAAATATATAAAATTCATGCACTGTCTGACGCTATGTCTATATACAAAGTGCTATGGCGACAATGTCAGGGAAGTATATTCAAAACACTTACTGTCAAACCCCTCGCGGGGAACTTTTTTACGAGCTCCACACGGCAAAGGGCATAAGTGTGACACAAATGAGTTAAAGAAGATCCTGACGATAATCTCAACAGCACTCACAATAGAGCACAAAATTAAACATCGACGGACCCCTAGCAAGCTAGAGGTAGGATCAGGTGCCCGGGAGGAGAGTAAGCATCCCCTGTTGGCTAGCCGCACCCGCCGTCGATGTTTAAGCATGGAAATGAAAATATATAAAATTCATGCACTGTCTGACGCTATGTCTATATACAAAGTGCTATGGCGACAATGTCAGGGAAGTATATTCAAAACACTTACTGTCAAACCCCTCGCGGGGAACTTTTTTACGAGCTCCACACGGCAAAGGGCATAAGTGTGACACAAATGAGTTAAAGAAGATCCTGACGATAATCTCAACAGCACTCACAATAGAGCACAAAATTAAACATCGACGGACCCCTAGCAAGCTAGAGGTGGGACCAGTTGCCCGGGAGGAGTTAACATCCCCTGTTGGCTAGCCGCACCCGCCGTCGATGTAAATGAAGCATGGAAATGAAAATATAAGTTATTAAGTAGTTTTGTCATAATAAAGGGTCAAACCATCACCTTATTGGGTGGTAATGCTAAGTTATTAAATTGTTTTGTCATAATAAAGGGTCAAACCATCACGTTATTGAGTTGTAATGCTAAGTTATTAAGTGGTTTCCTTATAATAGAGGGTTAAACCATCACTTTATTGAGTTGAAATGCTAAGTTATTAAGTGGTTTTGTTATAATAAAGGGTCAAAACATCATGTTATTGGGTTGTAATGCTAAGTTTATAAGTGGTTTCGTTATAAAGAAGGGTCAAACCATCACGTTATTGAGTTGTAATGCTAAGTTATTAAGTGGTTTCGTTATAATAAGGGGTCAAACCATCACGTTATTGAGTTGAAATGCTAAGTTATTCGGTGGTTATGCTGTGTTATTAAGTGGTTTTGTTATACTAAAGGGTCAAAACATCATGTTATTGGGTTGAAATGCTAAGTTATTAAGTGGTTTCGTTATAATAGTCCGGCAGATTCTGGCCAAAAATGGGCCTTATTGTTCATTTCGTGATAAAAGCATGAAATTTGGGACACACACTCATTAGACCCAGCTATGATGTCATCTCAATATCAGTCAAAAAGGGATATTTCGGGGTAAAATATTATTTTGACTCAAAAATCACTAAAAATTGGGAAAAGGCTATAACTCATTCATAAATTGATATTTTCCCCCCATTTTTTCTTAATTTTGTCATTAAGACCTTTTTGCAATAGCATGATATTGAAACATCTTGATTTCAGTGTATAAAATAATATTTTTGGGTAAAAACATTGTTTTTTTGCTCAAAAATCACCGAAAAATAGAAAGAGGCAATTGCTCATGAATGAATGTAATTTTTTTTTTAAAGTTCATTCATAATATTATCCTGAAGTGACCTTTTGGAGAATCAGGTATAGTGCGATCTTTATTTCAATGAGCAAAGAGACATGAATTTGGGGTAAAAATGGTGTTTTTGATCAGAAATCTCTAAAAACTGGAAAAAGGCTTGTAGTCATTGATTCTTTCATATTTTGTTTATTCTTTCATCATGTTTCATCCTTACAACTAATCTGAAATAGTACGCAATGATGTTTCTTTGATATTAAAGTTTAATGGATTTTTTGGGGGTGAAAATGTTAAATTTTGCTCAGAAATCACGGAAAAATTGAAAAAGGCAATAACTCATTAATTTGTTAAATTTTTTGGCAGTAACTTTCATAATATCCTGAATTACACTTTTGGAGAATTAGCTATAGTACCATCTTAATTTCAATGATCAAAGACACATTTTTTTTAGTAAAAAAAGTATTTTTGGATTCAAAATCTCTTGAAACTGGAAAGGGCTTATATTCATTGATTCATTCATATTTTATTCATTTTTGATCATATTTCATCCTTACAACTAATCTGAAATAATGTGCAATGATGTTACTTTGATTTAGAGTATAACGGAACATTTTTGGGGTAAAAATGTTTTGTTTTGCTCTAAGGCACGGTCCATTTGATATTCTGGGGGGGGCTTGGGTTTTTTTCGAAAAAAATAATTTTGATCTCAGTTTTGATGAAAAAAAATTTATTTGCTTATGGTGTGACAGAAAAAAATAATCTTGCTCTTACAAATAATCTGAATTTGAAGAATTACCATGAAATTTCCCTAAAATTCTTGAAAATTTTCCCATTCGCTTCGCTCGCCGCAGTTTTCGAAATTGTATCAAAAATTTTTGGCTCGCTTCGCTCGCCATAGTTTTCTACAAAAACATTATTCACTAATAGCATTTTAAGTTCAAATATTTGAAGATATCAAAAGTTATACATGTATGTGAATGAAAAAGGGCTTCCTTAAAAGCTTCAATATATTATCAATATTTATGTATTGCTGTTAATACATGTTGCATGTATCCCATAGAGTCATGTTCATGTAAGCTTAGAATGAGAACTTCAGTTATTCACCAATTTACAGTTCTTAGTAACATTTAAAAAATTGTCTAGGAGACCTTCCCCTCAGACCCTCTTATACATGTTATATACATGTACCTTATATAAAATATTGAGAATTGTATTGTAAAAATCTTTTATCTCACTGTTTAAAAGTGAATTGAATACTTGCATAAAAATAAACTAATATATTAATATTTAGAGTTTTGAGTAAAAATATAAATAATTTCTATTGATAAAACACAAACATTCTTAATATGCGCATCACTTTTAAAAAAAAAAAATTCCTTGCTCCAACTTTGCCAGAAAAAAATAATTTTGCTCCGGTCCGGGGCGAAAAAAATAATTTTGCTCCGACAAAAAACCCAAGCCCCCCCCCCCCCCCCCTGAATATCAAATGGACCATGCCTAAAATCCCGAGGAAATGGGAAAAGGCTATAATGCCTTAAGTGATGGTCATCTTAACAAGTTTTTTTTTTAACTTTTTCCTTAAGGACAAATTTTGGAGAAGTACATTGTACATTTAGTATCTTAATTTCCGTTTGTAAAGCCATATTGGTTTTGTATAAAATAGATTTTTCAGCCTCGAAGTCACTGAAATTTGTGCAAAAAAGCCTTTGTAGTCATATATTAATAGATGATGTGGCCATCCCAATTGCAGTGTATCAAGGAACGCAGCACATTTAAGGCCTTCCATAGAAATGACGTAGAAGTTTTTTCCGCCATATAACGTAACGTCATATGACGTCATGGACCCCGTGTCGTCAGATTAGGTAGCAACTCATTTATTAGCTTTCGTTATCATTGATACCTTTATTTACTAGATAAAATTGCATTTATACAAAAAACAAAACATATTACTTCATCACTGACACATCGCCGGGTCAATATACTTTTGAGAAAACCCCTAATCTATATCTGTACTCTGTGACCCCGTACACCGAAGAATGCGATCTGCGTTACTTAGAAGCTTGAGGTGACGAACAGGTGCGAATCAACAGTTTACAGAGCGGGTAAAACGAATAAAAAGGCAGATTTTGGTCAGTATAAGCGATATCAAACTTCAATAACTGGTGCTGTATGAAGGAAATATCTTAGAATTAGTACAATTACATCATGAAATCAATTTATTCATAGAAATAAAAGGAAATTCCTTGGATTACCAAGAGACATGTGTGAAATGTATGACATGTGTAAATGACAGAATTTCAACGCGTTTTACTTAAGTTACACTGTTACTGCAAAGCTGAGTAGTAGCTAAACTGTATGTAAATAGTTTAGACACTTGTAGATTATGATATCAGTTCTTACGAAAGTTGAATGATGAGGAAAAAAGGGTGAATGTGATACTTATGTGCCCATGCCCATGTATACATGTATGTTGTTTTCATAACATGTACCTATAAAAATGTTTACATCTGAGTACACTTGTAGTTGTACAGTAAGTTATACTTGCAGTAGTATGTGCACCGAAATATCGAAATATTCAAATACCAATTATTATTTTTTCCTTCAGAATGTTAACTTAGAATGGATTTCACACCAGCTGCTGCATGAAAAGAAATATTGTCACACAATGACACTGTGAAAGTTTCAGAAACACATGCATGTATCTTAGCCATACAATACTGTTCATTTTGGATATTTTTGCAGGTACAGAATTTTTAAATTTATGTGTAGAGTAACATTTGTTTTGCCTATTTAGGAATATTATAATGATTTAAAAAAGAAAACAAATACAATAAATGCATTTACTATCTATAGTGAATAATCTAAAACTATAGCCATACCAGGCTTATTTAGCTATTCATGAAATAATAACATATCACTGCGAATTCTTTGTAATTTATGTCGCTAAGACATACATGTATATTACATAACTAGTAAACTTGTAAAATTATGAATTTTGAGTCCAAGCTGTACCATACACTTTGGATTTTAAAAGCTCGATTTATATAGTCAATATTTCTTTTCTATTTCAGGTCCTTGCCTTGAAGAGTGAATGCTTGAATAATAACTTTGAACAACCACACACATTACAGATGAAGAAATGTTACTTTGAATATATAATAAAGAAAATTAATATCTCCTAAAATTGATCTGTACTAGACTTCATGCTCAAATCTCCAAGAGCGGGGAGGGGGGGGGGGGGGTTAAAATTGCTTTTGTTTTGATAGTTTGTCTGCCTGAAGCATTTAGCCGAGCATGAGAGGGCTTTCAAGGTCAACATGTACACAAATCTCTATGTGCATGGCAAGAGCAAATATGAAGATTTGAAATTTAAGCTTGACTTTGCTTTCAAAAGATACATGTAGCTACTGACACCTGCATGGTATGTAACAAAGACACTTAAATAAATTATTGTTGTACTTGCTAGGGGTCCGTCGATGTTTAATTTTGCGCTCTATTGTGAGTGCTGTTGAGATTATCGTCAGGATCTTCTTTAACTCATTTGTGTCACACTAATGCCCTTTGCCGTGTGGAGCTCGTAAAAAAGTTCCCCGCGAGGGGTTTGACAGTAAGTGTTTTGAATGTACTTTCCTGACATTGTCGCCATGGCACTTTCTATATAGACATGACGTCAGACAGTGCATGAAGTTTTTATGTTTTCATTTTCATGCTTCATAAACATCGACGGCGGGTGCGGCTAGCCAACAGGGGTTGCTTACTCCTCCCGGGCACCTGGTCCCACCTCTAGCTTGCTAGGGGTCCGTCGATGTTTAATTTTGCGCTCTATTGCGAGTGCTGTTGAGATTACGTCAGGATCTTCTTTAACTCATTTGCAGATCATCTCGTACAAGGTGGCTATTAAGTAAAGGTCCCATATTACCAGTTATTAAAATGTCGGTCACTCTTAATATGGTGTTAGGAAAAAAATGACAAATAATCTCAAGCTCCTGGCAAGAGTTATTCACGCACCATTAATTTGTTCCAGCTTTACAATTATTTTATTTGATATCTGCAATGCAGAAAAAAATAAGATTGGGTCATCGGTCAAATAAAAAATTTGAAATACTGAAAATATTCAACAAATTTGCTTAATGCTTACATCAAATTTGTCATAGGACAGTCGTTTATCTAAATTTTGGTGGATCACTTTGTCTGTCCCCCCCCCCGTCATGTTGTCACGAAAATATCGGGAGTAATGAAACAAGGTATGATTGCTGCTCGACCATTCCGAGGCACATTTATTGATCATATACATACAAATGTTTGTTACGACAAGGATCCGATATTATAATAAAGAAGTAACCTTTCAAATATTTTGAAGGGCGAAGGGAAACATGATTGCTGCATAAAATCCGGCTATAGATTTGACCCCAAAAAAGCTCTGAATTTTGCATCTGCTGTAAATAATAATCCTGTCTGGACGACTATCAAATAAATTCATGACCTGAAAATGCAAACGAAAGGAGAGAAAAAACCCACCCAAAACAAAGCCGTTATACATACACTGAAAAGTCCTCTAGCCCGATCCAACCCCTTTCCCGGCCCCATAAATCAAGGACCGCTCTTTAAATTTCTGTCAAACACACTACCATGTATTTCGTCGATCTCATGAAGAATTTATAATTACAAATTCACTTTCAGGGGACATGGAATTCAAATAAAACATATGAAGTCTAATTAAATAAAATCGAGCAGAAGATTCCCAATGTCAGTGCAGCGTGGGCGATGAATAGAAACTCGAGGTCACGCTTTACTTTCAATTTTCATCAACTTTTGCATGCAATTGCAAGTTGTCAATTATAAGTGCTTTTCAATGTCAATGTCAGCTACGCTTTTACATGGGTGGTGTTTTTATTTATTTATTTTTGTTATAGAAAATATACACTGAAAGTGTTTAAAAAAAAGAAAAGAAACAGTGCCCATGCGTCTTCTGACACATTGAAATTAAATTTTAAATCAGTATGAAAGTATACCTAAATTTTAATATTAATATGACAACGGAAATCATCCACGGAATTTGCCGATTCCTCTATTTCCAATCTTGATCAAATTCAGTTTTGTTTTTTTTTCTGCTGGGAAACAAACATCAGATTTATTATTTTTTTTACTCTTATTTTTTCCCAATGTCTAGAAAAAATAATATTGGATCTAGAATTACCTGTTGTCCAGAGACCATAGGCCTTTCTTAAAATAAGAAACCAGAGAATCCATAACATAAAGAAATTTTGGTATAAACAGTGAAGAATTTATGTATGTTATCGATCCCATTGCAGTCAAACAAGGTTTTTTTTTCTGTCACGGTAATAATTATTAAAGGGACGTATAATGTATGTAAGTAAATATTATGAATTAATATAATCAATCCATGCAATTCTAATGCATGTCCGATATTATACAGCATCATGTTAATCTCAATGCATGTATATTAGGTTCATGGGTTAGTACGGTAACCGGCAAGACCGACACCCCGGCGTGGCGCCCTCCCCCCCCCCCCCCTTTTTTCCGCGATTCACCCCTCAAAGTGAAATGAAACTTTTTAACATAATTGAATAAATATTGCTTGATATTTTTTCATAAGTTGAAATGAAAATTTTTATTCAAATTAACATTTATTTAAAAAATTAAAACGGAATTTACAGAGAGCGCGATTACGTCCCTTGAATAAATCTGATTCCACAGAACGTTTATTTGGTAAACGAACGAACTACCGATTAGCACCTGTCAGAAAAACTGCAACGGCGCAAGATGTTACCGTACATAAATTAAAGTAAAATTTGGAACACATTTTAAGTGATAGGTGTTCTTCAATAATTCAACTGGGGGAAACGTTTACATTCTATATTTTCTTTTAAATTTTCTGCCATTCGTGCCAGTGTCGATAATATTTAATGAAATGGGTATATTTTTCTCGATTTTTCAAGTAGTCGTTCTTTATCAAAGATTTCCCCAGCAAGAAGTAGGTAAATGAAACCCCCCTTTGTAGTATGGTATCAATATTTTCTTTGAATGATAAGGTTTCGCCTTGCGCCATCTGTTTTTGTATGACCAATGTTGATCTACGAAAATATACGTGTCACGTGACAACCCGAAGTTCGGGGAGCATATATCAGTAATTAACAGATAAATTATGATATAGCATCTATACTGATACATAAACTATTTCATTCCATCTTATTTGGACAATTTAATAATTCCTTAAAAATAGCTATCAAAACTGACATCAAATTTTGTCAATGACGTCATGGAAGGCCTTAAATGTGCTGCGAATGTTTTTGTTTAAAAAAATGTTCAATTTTAATGTTTGGAAACACTTGGCTGTAACACATTAATTCATATATTCAATATAAAAATCAAAGTATAATTGTTTTTTTTTTACGATAACCTTAATTTCTGTCTGCGATGAAATATTTGGTCGAATTGACTAGAAAATATTTATTTTTGTGAATCAAATTAGGAAAGGTTTTCTATTATTTAATGGCATTTAAGAGTGATAAAATGGAATGAGCCAGAAGATATCGCTTTGATTATTTCGATATTTTTAGGGGGTAATGTTTCATTGTTCTTCAAAAATTGCTGATTTCTGGAAAAATCTACTTTATCGTAGTCACATATTCAGGTGTTCTGAGGTATATCATAGTTTGTCCTTGTACGTTAATTTCAGCTAGGCTCTTAAAATGTCTGAAAAAAAATTTCCGGCTGGCAAAAGTCTTCCTGCACCCCCCCCCCCCCCCCCCCCCAAACAAAAAATCAAGGACAAGAATATATTCCTTATTAATTTGAATGTTTCAAACGCTAGCAATACATAACTTCTTAATAAGTTTCATCTATTTCAGTTTATTTGTACCCCTATTACAGCCTTTTCCCAATTTTGAGTGCTTTTTGAGTAAAAAAAACCCCATTTTTTCCCCAAAATATCACTTTTTAGACTAAAACTGGGATGACACCGTAGCTAAATCTTCAAGACGGGTCTTATTGAATTTGTGTGCCAAACTTCATTTTTTTTTATCAAAAAGTGAACGATTGATGCAAGAATCTGCCGGACTATAATAAAGGGTAAAACCATCACGTTATTGGGTGGTAATGCTAAGTTATTAAGTGGTTTTGTTATAATAATGGGTCAAATCATCATGTTATTGAGTGGTAAGTCGAACAACCAAGTTATTGAGTCGTTACATTATGCAGCAACGGGAGTTCGGAATACCTCTTGAGCTTTCATCGGTTTCATTTTTGCAGCTTCGTCCTGAACTTATCGAACCTTTGTATGTTTGACTGTTTTATAGACATAATTTATGGTATATTGAGAAGGGAAGATTGCACACTCAGGTTCACTTAATTGTATATTTTCAATTAATTCAAATTTTCACGATCAAGGATGAAAGATGAAAAAAAAAAACCAAAAACAATATTGATCATATTGAGTTCATAATTACGTGTCAATACGATGTATTTTTATATCTCAAATCTAACTATTTAGATGATATTTGTATTTTCATCTTTAAATACATGTATGACTGGTATTTTATTCAATCCATATTCGGAAGCGAAGTGATATGTCCAATGTAAACGTCTTCAAATTGAATAGCATCATTTAAGAACAGATAAATTGGCAACGTGGACCAGACATGCACGTTTCGGGTACATAACCCTCATCAGTGATCCTAAAAAAATAAATCTAAATCCTAAATCTAAACAATGTATTATGCCAAAAAAGTATGAAAGTTACTATGTTGAAAAAGTGTACCGAAAGACGTAGCAGGATGGGTGGGATATGATGCTACAGAACCCACTTTTTAGAAATTTCAAGAAATTTTGATAACAGAAATTTAGAATGCGTTGAAGAAACGATCAACCGAAATTGATCGATCTTGGCTACATGTGCCCTCGGGGACTCCTGGTCCACCAGCAGTGCCACTCACCAAGTGGTATAAATGTAAACGTCTTCAAATTGAATAGCATCATTTAAGAACAGATAAATTTGCAACGTGGACCAGACATGCACGTTTCGGGTACATAACCAGCTTCTCGCCATTTATATCTATCACAGGAGCTCGATGCAAATGATCCACAAGAATATCCACCCCTACTTTCCCTATATATACTTTGACTAGAGAGAAAATGGAAGGGGCGGGTGTCATTGAGGGTTGTTGGCATCGAGCTCCTGTGATATCTATAATCTAACTCAGTTTTGTTGATTTTTTCCCAAGAAAGCCCAAAGAAGAGCCGCAACGTACATGCATTGAGTGGATCAAGAATTCCTTCGTCTTTCATGTAGTGCAATGCATATAGATGGCAATAAAAACTCAAAACACCTCTACATGTGCGGATCTAGCATTTTACCTCAGAGGGGTCCAAAGTATGGTCATGAATTTTTTTTTGACAAATATTACGAAATTCCTTTGTTGTACAGGATAATATAAAAGTATTGCAGACTGTTTCCTTTTCTATCTTTTTTCCGACAAAATCCAAAGGAAAAAAGCATCTATTGACGACATATATATTTTTAAATCACTGAATTACATGTATATTCCACTTTCATGCCTTTTAAGATTAATGAATGTGGGTTCAGGGGGTAAAGCCCCGGACGCTTTGTAACTTCTTATGTTTCTGTTTAGGTTAAACTCCAATGTCAAGGTAAAATATTGGTACCAAGGGATATGTCTTGTGAAAAGGAATACATGTGTAAAATATGAAAGCCATATCAATTACCATTCAATAGTTATGCCCAAATTAAAGTTTTTGTGACAGACAGACGGACGAACCCAGGCCTACTCCTTGGAGCCGAGAAAAACTGTGGAGCCACGCAACACTTTGGAGCGCACACTCATTGCAAATCAATTACACAAATTTACTTCAAACCAGAGGGCGCTACAGAAATACATTTGGCTGTCAGAAAATATTACTTCTTCATTTGTGTCAGGTGCATTCAAAATTTTCTTCTTGGGACACTTCCATATATTATATTATTGATGTCCCCGCGCTTTCGCGCAATCAGGGGACAAAAAGTAGCATTTGGTGATTGTAAGGGGCGTTTGTTGGTTATATAGTTATTTATATACATTACATACAACGATAAGACCGAATACATCATTGGGACAATGAAATTCATTACTATGAGGCGAGCTTAGGAAGCCAAACTTTATGTAGAAATAAGCAAATTTCCGAGCCCCTCTTGAAAAAAAAATCGGGGGGGGGGGGTCCGAATCCCCGGTCCTCCTCCTAAATCCGCGCACGATTGTATAGACATCGCACCATAAACGTTCTATTCTCTGATTATTTACGCTTTTTATAGTGATGAAATGCCCACCACCTCGTCGCTATCATTAAATCTGCCACTCATTCATTCTCCATACCCACGCTGGTGAACCATCCTTTTCAACACCATCCAAGAAAACAGAAAGAAGTCACTGTGTCTCTGCTTGGTGACTATCGACACAATTTGATATATGTGACCTCTACTACGCCCATCAATACCCCTGCAAGCACCCTTCGTACGAGAGCTGATTGATATGTTGTAAGCCTCGGTTTTCTAGGATGCAGAAGTTATCTAAAAAAAGACAAACAATCAATGGCACATACTATGCTTCACTTCTGGCACAGTTACGGGAAAATATTAAACTTGAGCGCCCGGGTAAGCTCACTTGTTAAGGGAGCAACTATTTGATTTTTATGGGGGGGGAAGACTTAGCAAAAAAAAGGATAGAGATTTTAGGGGGAAGAAAAATTCCGGCATAAAGGGCCATCGAAAAAAAAATCTAAGGATAAAAAAATTGGGTCCCCCCTCTTCTGACCTTTCCACATCCCCGGTAAACACCTTTTTTTTTGTTATAAGCTAAGTACAAATAAATATTCAAAGGAACAAAATTCAAAAGTCATTAGCACCAAAGAGCCTGTCTGGCAGTGCATTGAGTATCATTTAAGTGTAAGTTTCATATGCTATCCTTAGAATTAAAAAAAGAAGTGATCTGCTAGGAAGAGATGCCTTAATATACTCTTCGTTGGCACCTGATCTCGCTCGGTGTTTGATATTTTTAAATATGGCCAAAAATCACGCTGAATGATTTAAATTACTAAAGGAGTAATTTTCATTTATTGGAAAATGAAGAAAACAAATCCGGCCCGAAGGGCCGGCCAAAAAAAATCCGGCTCTTAATATGTCTGAAAAAAAAATCCGGCTGGCAAAAGTCTTCCTGCCCCCCACCCCCAAATCAAATAGTTGCTCCCTAAAGGTGTGACGTGCTCTTAAATTTTCACAGGACTGTCACTGCCATTCATGATTGGGGCTTTAAGAGCATGTGTCTTATTCATCTGATCTTGCTCTATCAGATTTTAATCATCTATTCATAAAACTGAATGCAGCTTTATTTCTGACACCCACTTTCAGTACGATGATGACGTCATATTTGCAGTGGATGGCTTTCTGACCAGTCCAGTTTTGTCTTTGATGTTTCCGTTTTAATTTTGGTGATCCTTAAGTATTGTCACTTTTGCGTCTCTCGCTGTGCGTGTCATCTCTGTGTTTTACACGGGTTGTTTTGGTGTTTGTGCTGCAACCAAGTGCTCTTGGAGATCACCTCCTTTCTTTTGTTTTTTAAATTCATTTGTAAGATCGCTATTATTCAGATTCTTGAGGACTTCGACCTTTGCTTTGTGCCATGATTTCCTGCTCAACTGATTCATATTGGACAGTCTCTGGCGAAAATTTGCACAAGTACATGTATATACATGTAAATCAAAAGTTACTGAATCGTGAATGATAAGGTGTGACAACCTAATCATTTAATTTCCATTGTTATTATTAAGAAATGACGATTCTGATTGGCCGAGAAATTTTGTTGATACCTGTATTAACACAAAACGGAAGTACGCGCTTAGCAACGTCATAAGCAACGTCGTTAGCAACACGATTTCAAAGCTGCAAATAAACGTTCAAAAGCGACGTAATGAAATGATAAGTAATCAGTGTAATATTTTTTGGTTGATCGAGGTATCAACACCAAAAATTGAGGGAAAACTTTTGCATCTTGCGCTACGCGCACGATGCAGTTTTTCCTCAATTTTTGGTGTTGATACCTCGATCAACCAAAAACATATTACAATGATTCCTTAAATAACGTAACATAACAACTCAATAATATAGTATAATCACCCAATAACGTAGCAAAACCACTCAATAACGTGGTCGTTTGACCCTTTATTATAACAAAACCACTCAAAAATACAGCATAACCACCCAATAAGATGGCAAAACCACTCAATAACATGATCGTTTGACCCTTTATTAAAACAAAACCACTCAATAATACAGCATAACCACCCAATAACTTAGCATTACCACTCAATAACATGGTCGTATGACCCTTTATTATAACAAAACCACTCAATAATACAGCATAACCACCCAATAACTTAGCATTACCACTCAATAACATGGTCGTATGACCCTTTATTATAACAAAACCACTCAATAATACAGCATAACCACCCAATAACTTAGCATTACCACTCAATAACATGGTCGTATGACCCTTTATTATAACAAAACTACTCAATAAAACAGCATATCCACCCAATAACTTAGCATTACCACTCAATAACATGGTCGTTCGACCTTTTATTATAACAAAACCAATCAATAAAACAGCATAATCACCCAATAACTTAGCATTACCACTCAATAACGTGGTCGTCTGACCCTTTATTATAACAAAACCACTCAATAAAACTGCATAACCACCCAAAAACGTAGCATTACCACTCAATAACGTGGTCGTTTGACCCTTTATTATAACAAAACCACTCAATAATACAGCATAATCACCCAATGACATTACAAATCCACCCAATTACGTGGTCGTTTGACCCTTTATTGTATCAAAACCACTGATTAGCATGTCTGTTTGACCCTTTATATTGATAAAATCCACCTTAAGGCAGTCGTGGCGTTCCATACGCATGCATCTGCTTAGTTATAATTCAGGATATAGGAAACCCCCCCCCCCCCCTCCTCTAAGATATCATACGTTCGAGGAAAGCTAAATTTATGCGATCATACATTTAAAAGTTTATTCTGGAAAAAAAAAACAAGGAAGAAATCAACTTACCCTGTATATTTGACCATTGGTTTCTGATTCCTTACTAATTGCCTTGCTGTAGCTTTCTGTCAATAATCCATACCGGGAATAGTCAATCATGGTGACATTTGAATAGTAAAAAAATGTGAAATATGAGGTCTGTGTCCAATACCAAGGTCCTGTCAAAGGTGACTTCCATTTTTTTGGAAATGTCTATATACCCATTTTTTACTGACTGAGGATACATTTTTTGTTTGCTTTTTTTGAGTGTGTTTTTATGTTCATGTTTTTATAAATAATACTTTCATAATATGGCTTTTTTATGAGAAAACATACCTCTGTAACCAGGATCGTCGATGGACGTACGCTCGGACTTGTCGATTTATGCCACCTAGTTAGTTACAGAAAACACGTACACCTGCTTTACTCACTCTTCAGCCACCTAAGATTGACTTATGTTACCCTTTTCGTTACAAGAAAAACATGTACGTATTCTCCGAGCGGACTTAGGTCACCTTGATTAGCTTATGACACCTAGTTCTTTACAAAACAAGCATGTTCACCTGCTACCGGAGTTTCTTCAACTAATCTCCATTGTTTCTGGAGTAAACCCGGATACTAATTTCTAAATAATTCTTCGGTAAAAATCTTATAAGAAACAAGAAATAAGATTTAAAAAAAAAGGGGGAAACAATTAAAAAATAAAGCCGACGCTAACGCAGCAAGATACGCCCTTAAGGATTTATTTTAATAATACAAATAGTTATGAAGGTCCCTTAACTCTGTAATGATATCTGGTGTGAACCTGAAAATCCAAAAACTGATTTCCTTTGCACTTGTGATCAAAGTCAAAGGAAATGTCATAATCACTGTGCTCGCTTTCTAAAGCTTCCTTCTCACTTTCATTTACATTTGCTAAAAGTTCATCGTATAAAGCAAGAAAGTGTTCGTAATATGTCAGCCAACCTGCATATCGTTTGCGTATCTTCTCTAAGGTTTCATTTTCTGCTATCATTTTACGAATGTGCATAGCAATCTGTTTTAACGCGCTTACGATGCCTGAATATCTGTCCGATTTGTACGACATTCCTTTCTCACTCAGTTTCCTGCCCCTTTCTTCTTTATCTGGCTTGGAAGACATATCTGCTTTCATGGATCCAGACAATCAAGTCAATAATGTAGTTTCAGCTTAAGATATACCAATGATCCACAATTCGTTTCCATCTTTATTGCCAGTTGGAATAGATTGACTACAAACAAAATGAACAATAATAAGTACATGAATACCACAGAAAATCACATTTCACACAACAAATTCACAGAATACCATATTCGAGAAAATAACATGGTACGACAGAGTTTCCATACTCCGAAAGTTAGCAAAAATTAGCCGAAACAGTTTTCAAACAAATTCAGAGTCAGTCACTTAAAATATGGATTAGTAATTATTCAAACAATGTAATGTAAGATCTGTACCTTGATTATATGCATGGTATATTCATAATTTATGAAAAATCTAACTACAACTTGACTTTCTTGTTCGTTTTTGCCTGGGCGGAATGTGCACAGCGGTTCTACCATAGCGAAACGATAACGGTAAATAAAATTCCGGATTCGGCCCATTACAGTGTCGAAGCCAAAGGAAGTAAGAGCTGATTTGTGGTTATCTATTATTTCAGAGGCAGAAAGGTTTGTTGGGGTGTAAGTGGGATGTCCAGGTGTCGAATTAAAGCCCAACTCTGTAACTAGACTGTCGAAATAGTACTTTTGGCAAGTAAATGTTTAATTATTTGAGGCTTTGTCCGCTGGTGTGATGACATAATGTTCTTGGAGGTAGGTGAGCTCTGTGATAACATCAGGGTCTTTAAATATAGACACGAATCTGGTGTTCACAGTTGATTTTAATCGGTTAATTCTAGATTAGAGTAACCCTCTGATTGATTTTATCCATTCGGAAAGGGTGTCGAGCTGTACATCCTCTTTCTTTGCCCAACGTCTTGCATGTTCCTCACAAGAGTCCATGATAATTTCGACATTTTGGTTCCATGTAAAGGACATACTTTCTCTTTATTTGGGACCCTTTTTTAACAATTCTCTCAACTTGTCGTTCTTGACTATACTAAGGTCACCAGTAATAACGTGTCCACAAGGAGAGTAGTTGAAATCCGATGAAGAACATTCGCAGGGAAGTGGATGTAGTGAGGGATGTCTCAATATCAGTTTATCAATGCAATCCGTGATCTGACACGTTCCTCACTACTTGATCCTATTCTAGTTAGAGGGTGTTCAATTGGCCTGCCTTCAGTAATCGATATATCTGATTATATTGACGAAAGGAGTAGATCTCCAACAAGACCCCGTTGCAGCACCAACAGCAGAACACCCGATGCAAAAACACAAAAGACGAGTATTGTATGAGAAGGAAAAGAGACATACGACATGTAAACATTAAACACAAAAGACTACACATAAACCGAGAACAATGGACAACCGGTGCCGACTTTGGACGGCCATCTGTCACGCAAGTAGCAAATGGTGTGTTTATCCCGGATTACGTGCGCACAACCCCCTCACTTCTCCAATTACCAAGAGGTCTCGAAGAACGTACAATTGTGGCGTAAAACAACCTCCTCACTGTAAGATAACCTCACACAAACAAGACCGCAAAACGTAGAGGCCCCAGAAACACAGATGAATATATAAATGGATATAAAAAGAGGGCATGCGTAATACAGTCCGTGCTCTGCCGGCTGTAGCGAGCTCATGTATGTAATCACCCGAGGAGTCAGACTGACATTCAGAGAGAACAGTTGGTCGGGACCCTGTCTTCTCTAAAGAGGTTTGGACAGGGCTTGTCATGGAGTCCCGTCGTCACAGTCAGTTCGAGTGCAAGTCTCAAGGATGCGCTTATACAAGACTGTAGATTGGTCACGTACCAAGCCTAGTGTCCGTCTGGTGACATTAGGATCATATCCACGGTATAAAAGGAGTTTGATGATTCTGACGCATTTTCGATGGTTATGCTGCCTACCTTTGATCCTTTTTATTTTGTTTATAAGATACACTATATAGCACCTTGAAGGTGCTATAGTGTATCTAGAGTTACCTGATCTTACTCCCACCTATAGCTTTATGTTTAACAGTATTTCCTTCATTTTATTGTGGTTTGCTGTTATGATCACCCAGAACATATTTAATTACACATAGTAATTACCTGTTAATTAATTATAATTATTCATAATTGGGATTATTTCCAATAGAACTCTATAACTGAATATTGTTGGTAGATTTCAATAATTTTGTGCATTATGAATAATGTCAAGTTGAATTGATGTTGGAATGATATTTTTATTTTATTTCATCATTGTTAAAATCATGGCTTGCTACAATTTAACTTTTTTTTTGTAGCTTTTCACCATTTAATCTGCCTGTAATTTTCATCATTGGCCACACTGGAAATAAAGCCTGATCTTTACTTTGACGTAGTTTTAAAATACATTGAACATGCAGTTTGTGGTTTAGCTGGACTGTTATTCCCAATACACCAACAGTCACAGAATGCACATGTGGAATATGATAGTCACTTTCCATCCAAACTTTATGGTTGAAGTTTAAGTTTTTAAATGTGGATAAACCTGCAAAGACAATTAAGGTTTCAATATTGTTACCAACGGAAAGGTCTTGACACAAGGAATACATGTACACATGTAAATTTTAATTGTAATCCAAGAAGGGAGATTACTGTAGTAAATTTGTAGGAAATATGGTATTGTTAGAAAACACTAAACTCAGATTAAAACATGAATGAATAATTGCTCATGTGTGAATACGTTCATCTTTGTCACGTGCTATAGCTTACCATGAAAAGAAACATTGGTTTGGAATTCTCTTCATGAAGGTAAAGAGTTGGAAAACTTCCGTATTATTAATAAGAGATAGAGTATAATGGAGGGATCATGACATTTTCAGAATGGATTAGTGTACCTAGAGCAGCTTTAGCGTTGACATCATTCCATCGGTTTAGCTCCTCTTCCCTGTCTCTCCACTACAAAGTGCATTGCACATATTATTCAGACAGCGTATTCTTAAAATGCTCCCGAGACCCGTCTTCTTTTCGTCCACTGTGTCCACAAGGTGTAACCGTGAATTACATATAAAACAACGCAGGTATGTTAAGGCGTCCCATGGAATATTACGTCAAAAAGGGGTAGGGCCACGAAGCCCGATATTGGCCCTATTTTTGATAAATTTTGAACATTGTACTTCATAGAATTTTTAACTATTATTTGACATTTTGAAACATTCTCTACTGAATCACGAATCTACTTTTTGTAAACATTGCTTTTATCAACACCTTTGAGCCCTTTGAAAACACCAAAATAGGTCATATTCGGCGACATTTATGCAAAAACTCAATATTTCTATTAAATAAGCAATGGCCGCATGCATTAACTATGATGGAAAATTTATATGTGAAATATAATCATTATATCCTTTTGTCATAAACGTTTTACCTCAGCTAACGCATGCGGCCACATTGAATTCTACGACAAGTGACAAAATTCCCAACAACTTTCGTCATATTTTATCAATAACGTCAAAATGACGTCACTTCATTTCCGCGAAATACGAATTTTCAAGAAGATTTCTCCTCTGTCAAGCAATAAACGCGATTATTTACTTTTCAGACGAAGTAGCAAAAAACCCAAAAGATATGAGGATATTTATTCTTAACACTTCGTAATTTAGACCATTTTCAAAGCCCCTTACATCAATTGATCCAAAAGAAGATCTAGATCTATTTATGTACTTAATATTATATGGTATATCGATAACAGAAACATTAAGGAAACTGCTTATAATAAATTTTGACATATTTAAAAACAGATCAATGATGCAACAGAACCCCCCTCCCCTCTCCGAGTGATATTAAACCAATTATAACAAAATAAATCATTCAGTGTGAGCCTTCACATGACATCTGACATCATCAAATAGTAAAAAGAAAGTCATCACACAGATCCATATAGATGCAATTTTTATTTAATGAAACACTAAGATGTAGCAAAAGGATGAGTTTATATTAGAACACTTAATGTCATGGACAATTCAAGCTGGTACGGACGTCATATAAATCTATGGTAACAGTATATAAAAGAAATGAACCTCTGTAACTTTGCAAAGGTCATACAAGCTTGATCGACCAAAGAATCCTCCACAATCCAATCGTGGCAAATATCTTCAAAAAATGAAACATTTTCTAGTCCACAAAATGCCAGCAATATTGGAGTCTCCGAACGTTACGCATTTTACATGAAATTCATGCAACGATTCCCAAAACTCCATGTTACTTAGATGTTTTGGATTTTCATACTGATGTTTCATTACTGATGTTTTGGATTTTCATAATAGAAATCTGCAAATTACAAAGAAACTTTTAGGTCAAGGTTTTCGCTTTCACAAACTAGTAAAGACTTTCTGGAAATTTTACAAAAATTATGATCAAGTTCTTTTGAAATTCGGACCCATAAAAGCAACGGAGTATATTACTTTAGGTATTTCACAACCTGCATTTTATGGTGACATAATTAACAAAATAAGAAGGATCAAAGGTAGACAGCATATGTATCGAAAATGCGTCAGAGTCATCAAACGCCTTTTATACCGTGGATATGATCCTAATGTCACCAGACGGACACTAAGCTTGGTACTTGACCAATATACAGTCTTGTACGAGCGCATTCTTAAGACTTGCACTCTGACTGACTGTGACGACGGGACTCCATGACGGGCCCTGTCCAAACCTCTTTAGAGAAGACAGGGCCCCGACCACCTGTCCTCTCTGAATGTCAGTCGGACTCCTCGGGTGATTACATACATGAGCTCGCTACAGCCGGCAGAGCACGGACTGTATTACGCATGCACTCTTTTTATATCCATTTACATATTCATCTGTGTCTCTGGGGCCTCTGCGTTTCGCGGTCTTGTTTGTGTGACGTCATCTTACAGTGAGGAGGTTGTTTTACACCACATTTGTACGTTCTTCGAGACCTCTAGGTAACTGGAGAAGTGAGAGGGTTGTGCGCACGTAATCCAGGATAACCACACCGTCTGCTATTTACTTGGCAGATGGCCGTCCTAAGTCGGCACCGGTTGCCCATTGGTCTCGTTGGTTTATGTGTAGTCTTTTATGTTTCTATGTTGTGAGTTGGTGTTCCTTGTCCATTTTGCGTCTCTTTCTGTGGGTATCTGTTCTGTGTTTTTTGCATGGGTGTTTTGGGATTTTGCTGTGGGTGCTGCAACCTAGTGTTGTTGGAGATCCCCTCCTTTCTTTTAGAACAATTTTGGAAATAACATCAGAAAAGTACAAGGTTATGTCCACAAAACTAAATATTTCAATTGCAATAACGAGAATGGTGAACGGTCTAGATTTGTGGAGCATTTCTCCCTTCAGTCAAAGGAAAAGCTACCATACTCGGAGAAAACCACTCACACATATACTGATTGCAATCCGTGACAGTTACTTCACTCAGAGTATTCATCTCTCCACAAGAGCTACTCCTCGAATAACATTCCGTCTGTTTGCAAAAAAATTGGGTGAAAGCATCTCTGGATTGCAGACTAACAGAAGTATGTAAACGTCTTCAAATTGAATAGCATCATTTAAGAACAGATAAATTGGCAACATGGACCAGACATGCACGTTTCGGGTACTTAACCCTCGTCAGTGATCCTCAAATCTAAACAATGTAATATGCCAAAAATGTATGAAAGTTACTATGTCGAAAAAGCGTACCGAAAGACGTAGCAGGATGAGTGGGATATGATGCTACAGGACCCACGTTTTAGAAATTTCAAGAAATTTTGATAACAGGAATTTTAGAATGCGTTGAAGAAACGATCAACCGAAATTGATCGAACTTGGCTACATGTGCCCTCGGGGACTCCTGGTCCACCAGCAGTGACACTCACCAAATGATATAAATGTAAACGTTTTCAAATTGAATAGCATCATTTAAGAACAGATAAATTGGCAACATGGACCAGACATGCACGTTTCGGTTACTTAACCCTCGTCAGTGATCCTCAAATCTAAACAATGTAATATGCCAAAAATGTATGAAAGTTACTATGTCGAAAAAGCGTACCGAAAGACGTAGCAGGATGGGTGGGATATGATGCTACAGGACCCACTTTTTAGAAATTTCAAGAAATATGTCACAAAAGACTGGACTTCAAGTGATCAAAAGCATTGTAAATGTTAAACAGCCTGTTGTGGAAAAGAATATCAATATTCAATTTCCAAAAGATGTGTCTTCCTGTATATCTCCATCATTTACGACAATGAGTGATACGACAACTGTAATGAAGAATGTCAGTTCTTCCATTTCTTCCTCCCTAGTTGCCGATGATACCGATGTATCTCATTTTCTTGCCTTGAATAAATCCTACAGTCAACATGACAAAGAAAGAATGGCCATGGGCTTTATTTCAACACAAGAGGCTGAGTCTGAAAAAAATATCTCGACTTGTAAAGGAGGCAAAACATAAAGTACAAAAAAGGTTCATCACGGCAAGTTCGAAAGTTATATATTTGGGAAAAAATTTGCTGTCATTCAGGAGGTCCGCAACTATCCTGCTGGACGACCAGTAAACTGACCCGAAATTATAATGTCACCATCGATGGTAAGACCCCAGATAATGCTGGTCAGGTGCTTAAAGTTTTTTTGTAAGTCTCAGGGTGTCAATACAGAGCAATTTAACTTCGCTAAAGTTGAAAGTTACAGGGACATCCAACGCAGAACACGCAGACGGAAGAAAAGGATTGGTAAGACCTGTTCAAAGATCTGCAAAAAGATAAAAAAATGCGATAAAAACAATGTGCCAAAACAAACAAATAGATCTTGGTAAAAAAGTAGTCCATAAATCATTAAAGGAAAACAAAATCAACAAAAATGGAATGATAGAGGAAACAGAAAGTAAGCTTTACAGCCGGAAAATTCCTTTGACTGCTATCATTGATTCTGAAATTAAACGTTTTAATGATGCAGGTGTACTTAGAATTGACGGGAAGGTTAGGAAACATCATCTGAAAGTTTGGCATGACCACTCTGACATTCTAAATCATTCATACTTTAACTGCATGGTTATGTTCCTGTACAATAAAGAGATTTTCCTCAGCGACCAGGAGTATGGCACGAAGTTTCCTAACAAGAAGGGACTTGACGTACAATCTTTTGTTGAGAGACCACATATCTTTGGTCAGTCAGGTGAGTATACAAAAATACCAGGAAAAATCTTTCCAAGGAATGCATATGTTGTCTGCGAAACATAACGACACTCAGGAATCACTTTCATAGGGTGTGACATCCAAGTGTGACAGACACACAGACAGACACACAGACAGACGGACTAATAGAATCTATCACCCCTTTGTACAGGGACAGGGAAATCCCACCCTCGTATCAAAGATTTGCAGTCCACAACGAGGCTTGCCGTGTCGTGCACGTTGCAAATCTTTGATACGAGGGTGGGATTTCCCTGTCCCTGTACAAAGGGGTGATTGATTATACATATATTTTCAACCAATCAGAACCAACCTTGAAAGTAAATCATACAAATGGAATGTATAGATTGTAGGTGGCGTTATTCGAAACAAATTTACTTTGAAATTATTTTTGGCAAAGATATTAACACAATGAGTCTGCATTGCCCCTGTAGCCTTTAATTTAGAATTTTTGTTTATATGATCTATGAATTATGTACATGTGCGAAATCACATATTATTTACATTTTGAAAGAAAAAAGTATAGAATACGTTTGTTTTAAACCGGAAGTGACCGTGAGTGTTTACAACTGGGGTGAACACGATTGGTACCCTTCTTATTTCGGAAGTAGCATTCCTGTCACTCGATTAGCACACTCTTCTTGTTCTGGCAGGCCTTCTGTGCCTTCTGCGTCAAAGAGGGAACGTTCATCCTTCCGACATGGCGGAGAAGTCTAATATAGTGTTCAAGTGCGACACATGCAAGATTTATTTTGCTACTTAGCAAGCATTTACTGGTCATAAATGTAAGTTTTAGGAACATACATGTATATTGGACGATATAATTAAATTCTAAAGCTCGGGAACACACACTGGGGTCGGCACTTATTATAAAATAGCAATGTATTTCAAACAAGCATGGGTGAATTTACTGAATCGGTTGAAGGAAAGATGAAATGGGCAGTGGTTTACGTGATGGGGGGGGGGGGGGGGGGGGGTTCAGGGAAAATTGTCTCCTAAGTATTACCCCGCATGCTCTGGAGCACCCCCACATAGTTATGTGGGGTAGGGGTGTCGATAGGAGTCCCTGAATGATGAATGTAATATCTATGTCTGGTCCATGCTGTAAATTTATCAGGTTTTAAATGATGCTATTGAATTTAAAGACGTTTAACATTCCACGAGGGGCCTAAGCACGCACAAAAACATTATCATGGAAATAATAAAAACACTCTCATAGACCTAAAACACGCGACTCTCACACAAACAAAATCGGCGGCGATGACACTAAAGCTCATATGCAACCGCACCGGGCAAGTCGACACAAGTGTAAACACAATGCATACACAACATGTGTACACATCCGCACGAGTACAAAGTTCATACCAGGGAACGGCGTGTGCTGTGGTCGCCGATAAACAAAGGCATGCAAAATTAAAGGACAACGTCGAGAGATAAAAAAGGTGCACACAAAGCACTTGCTGATCAAAGAATGGGGAGGCGGGTAAGGGAATGTGTGAAAAGGCTTACCCATACCCATACCTTGTCCGCACCTCGGTCCCAACTAGTGAACTACATGTTGTCTGTATCTCATGAATCTTTCTTACTCAATTACTGTAGTAGAATTACACCCTCTCTAATGAGTTAAAAGGATGTAGAGATGCACAGCTCTTAAAATATAGCAAGATCAAGTGTTCAGGCAACACATTGGCGGATCCAGCAACTTTTGAAATTGAATAAAATATATATAAAAATAAATAAATAGAAAAGGGGTATTCCGACTGAAAAAGGTAGAATCTGACCTAGGAAAGGGGGTTCCATTCCCCAAAATGGCAAAAAATGACCTTTTTTGTAAAATTTTGCAACCAAAGGATGGCTTCCAACCCCTGGAATAGCCCCCCCCCCCCCCTTATGGATCTGCATGAATATGTTTCACTGTTCAATCTGTTGGCGAGTTGATGGGTGGACAGACAGATGACGGACAAAGTGATCCCTATGGGTCTCCCTGCTATAAGATAAGATAAGCTTTATTTAAAGTCGGTATGGTAAGAACAATACAACATAAGCTTTCTAAAGCTTTTGACCGACCAACTATTGACAAGTATATGGTACATACTTACATTTGAGGGTGCTGGTACATGAAATATTAAACATAATGAAATATCTATGATGATAAATGCAAGTTGTTATTTTATTTTTCAGGTAGGAATGAAACCTTTCCTTCAGAAGAAAGTGCCACAGGTCCAATTTCAAATATGTTACCGACTGAGTTCCATAAGTATGTAAAGACAGCCATTCTGAATACATATGTCGTCTCAACAGAAAGGGAGGCAGATACGATAAGAAAAGAAAAGGGGTCGGTGGATGTTATAGTATTTGACAGATCCAAACCAGTATATCCTAGTGTCTTAAAGAGGTTAACAAACTCTGGAAAAGAAATTGTAGGTCAAATACGACCCTGGTTGGTGAATGTGCTAGTGGATTGGAGCAGTGGATTTGAATCCGTGATTTGTGAAAGATCTTGTAAGTGACACATTTTCATACGCCCGTCGATAGACGGGACGTATTATGGTATAGCGATGTCCGAGTCTCGGTCCGTCCGTCCGTCCCCTTTGTTTAGGCCATATTTTCTTAACCGGTTATTATTACACTTTCAAATTAGGCACAAATATTCCTCATGACAAGAGGGTGTGTCATGACTTTCACCCTACATTATAGGTCAGAACTCTAATGTCAAGGTCACTGTAGACTTTCATGGAATTTTCTTTTTAACACCATATTTTCCTTATGCTTTACTTGCGTAGCTTCATATTTGCCGCAATTGTTCCTTTTGGTAAGGCAGTGTGTCATGACCTTTAATCAAGGTCACTTTCCTAAGGTTAAGGTCACTGTGGCTGTGGCCAAAAAAAAAAACATTGTGCATAATTTTTCAACTGTAAGAGATAGAGCTTTCATATTTCACATGCGTATTCCTTGTGACAAGACCTTTTGGTCGGTACAATGTACAACAATTTCTGACCCCGTGACTGACCGTGACCTTTGACCTACATTTCAAAATCTTTTAACATGGTTATTACTTTTGAACCTTAAGAGGTAGGGCTTTTATACTTCACATGTGTATTCCTTTGTGACAAAATTGGTGCGTGTTCTTTTCATTTCAAGATGTTGATTTCAAATTTGCTATAAGATTTTGCATTGCGGTTATACAGATCAGGTTATACTTCTGTCCCTTTGCACCTTGTGGACATCAATTTGTCCTGACTGGCGTATTTTGTAATGTGGCGTAGCTCTTGTTAGCATTGTTGCGTGGAGGGATTAAGTGAGCTAGACTATTTTCCATCCATAATCCATTCAGCTTTTTCACATTTTAGCTTCATCTATGCAATTGCTACATGTATTCTTGTGAAAATTTACATGAAGTAAATGCTCAAAGTCAAACATTTTATACCAAAATAAATGTAAGTTGATCATGGGTTCAGAAGTACTTCAATAATATAGTGAAGGCTACGGGACATAACTATAGATAAATTCTCCGTGATCATACATGTACATGTGTATCTCTGATATCAATGTTATACCTTTCACATCAAGGTCAAGGTAGACTGATTAAGTTTTTGCCTGATCTATTCCTATAGTAAAGCCTTAATTTGTTTTACAGCTTCTAACTTTGAATGTATTTTCTTTTATGATAAGATTATGTACCATAACCTTGACCCAAAGTCATACTGCCGTTTCAAATCCTCAAGGTCACTGAAAACTCTGACACGTACTTCTTACCTGCCTTGATGGAACACCTACATACATGATGCATGCACCCATTTTTCTCATGTTACGGTGTTTCATGACTGGTAATACATTCTATATGAAGGTCTCATGTACATGTATCAAGTGAGCAATATCGGCCTATTTTCCGGCTATAGTTAATGTTTGAATATTTTTTACAGCAAGGTACAGTCAAGGCATGTCAGAAGGGAAGACTAGGAATGACGAGGCCAGCAGTGGTAGCAGTGCTTCGCATGAGGTTGCTGAGAACTCCTGGACAAAGGAGAGGTCCAGGGCTCTGTTGAGAGAATACAAGGAAAGACAGGATCTTTTCAACAGTGCAACACACAAGAAGAAAACCTTGTGGCAAGAGATTTGTAATATCATAAATGCCCAAACAGGAGCATCATTTAATGTACAGCAGGTGGAAGGGAGGTGGAAGACCATACTGACTTCCTATAGGAAGTATAAAGACTGTATAAGGAAGACTGGTACAGAGAGGAAAGAATATGAATGTGCCTCTGAGATGGATGACATTCTTGGGGATAGCCATTCTACATCTCCCGAATATGTCTTTAGCAGTACCAGTATGACTTCTCCTCGGCATTCTCAGTCTGGCCAGACAATGATTGAGTCAATCTCTGGCTCTAGCTCAGTAGCAACCGCAGCAAATACTTGTACAAGCAGTGAAGATGAAGAAAATGAAATATTAAACTCATCTAAAAGAGGAAGAGAAAACCAGGCAAAAAAGGAGAAAACAAAATGAGGCGCACCAGTGGTGCCTGTCAGATGATTGCCTTTCTGGAAAAATACACAGAACAAAATGAGAAAAAGGAGGAAGAAGAGCAAAAAAAAAAGACTTGAAGAGGAAGAAAACGAGCTGAAGACAGGCACTACGAGCAGATGAAGGTACTTCAGGGACTGTCGAACATTCTAGAAAAACTTGCAACTCCTGGCACAAAGAAATAGACTTTAATGAAGAAACATATTTCTATTGATCTCTTCTATTTGTTTATTAGCCCCATATAGTAGAGTTACGACCCTTTGACTCACAAAATTTCTGTCATATTTAGCTGCTGGCGGGGGCATTTATGTTGTACTAACACGTCTAGTTTTTAATGCAAAGTATGCTATTTTATTTATTTAATTTGATGGCTCGCTGGGATGACCTGACTGCCCAGAGCTATTGTCATCTCTTGTTGAATATATACATTATTTTACTATATTATTTTTTAATGCAAATTATGCTATTTTATCTATTTAATTTGTTGGCTCGCTGGGATGACTTGACTGCCCAAAGCTATTGTCATCTCTTGTTGAATAAATACATAATTTGTACTTTGATATGATTTTTTTATGCAAAATATGCTATTTTAGTTATTTTTTGCCTATCGAAACTTGAAAGAGTTAAAGAAGATCCTGACGATAATCTCAACAGCACTCACAATAGAGCACAAAATTAAACATCGACGGACCCCTAGCAAGCCAGAGGTGGGAAAGGTGAAAGTATTGAATGACATTAAAGATTTGATCAAGAAATTTATCAGTTTTATAACTCACTGGGATGAATATCTGGAGAGCTTAGTAATACCCTATGTCTGTGTCAACATGTGTGCCAAAAAAACTCAACCTTTGTCATATCTTAAAGCTGACCTGTCATCTTATTAACCGCCGCCATTTTTGTTTTAATATTATATCTCTCTCCATGCCCCTATAACTCTGGATGAATGTCATGCTTGATTTCATTTGTATGGGTTTCGCCGAGCTGTGAGGAACGGGAAGCAAGCTAAAAATTCAAATTAGAAATTTATGTCTCCACCCGGGATCGAACCAGCGACCCCTTGCTTTCCAACCTGATGCCTTAGACCGCACGGCCACACACAATCAGATGTTGAATTAGGTTTAAAACACTCACACATTTATGGCATATGGAAATTAAAACATGGTGCAATACACATATCAAAGATGTGTATTTGAACTCAGACAAACCTGCATTTCTTTTTACCAATGTAGATGTTATCTATTACTGTTTACAGAACTTTGCAAGAACACACCAATCCATAGTCAATTTGATACATGGATTGTCAAGTGTTTTGATTTTTTTCACATGACATAAATATGTAAGAGTTTTAAACACAACTCAACATCTGTTAGAGTATGGTCGTGCGGTCTAAGGTGCCAGCTTGGAAAGCGAAGGGTCGCTGGTTCGATCCCGGGTGGAAAAACAATTACCTATTTGAATTTTTCGCTTACTTCCTGTTCCTCAGAGCTCGGCGAAACCCAAACAAATGAAATCAAGCATGACATTCATCCAGAGTTATAGGGGTATGGAGCGGGATATAATATTAAAATAAAAATGGTGGTGATTAATAAGATAACAGGTCAGCTTTAATTACTCCTCTGGTAGATGTAGAGTATAACCCAGTCTTATTCCATAAATTATTAGTGTGTATGTGTCCTCTTTTTTCAATCATCTGGGGGCACCTTTCAAAACACAAACCCAAACATAAAACAAAATATTTTATTACGCCTTGCACATATACAGTTTATAAACATACAACAATCAGTGACATGACGTACTGTCAAAGGGTTATTAACATTGCAAGAGTGATACATTCACTAATTATTGGGTTGATTGCAAAGCAAAATAGTCTGTCCAAAGCAAAATAGTCTGTCCAAGCTTTGCAATCCAGCCAGCCATACCATCTTTAGTGGTCTCTTACTCACTCATGATTTCACAGTTGTCGAGTTAAGAAAAGGCGCTTCAGGTTTCCCTCCGCAGTGTCTGCAGATAATTCAATTCCAATATTGTCATCCACCTCGGCTTCAAAGTGTTCATCAAGATCATCATGGTTTATGATGCAAATGTTATGCAATACACAACAGGTCACAATGGTCTTCACGATATGTTCTATTTTGTTCATGTTAATATGTTGGAGTCGCCGAAATCTTGTTTTCAGTATACCAAAGGCATGTTCTATAACGGACCTAGTGCTACAGAGTTTTTTGTTAAATAGTTGTTCTGCTTGTGTAAGGTTTGGACTTTCACGATAAGGCTTCATTAGGAAGCGAGATAAATGATAAGCTCCATCCCCAATGAGGTGATTTTGTCCGCATAGTTGTGATTGGAACTTGCAAACATTCGAGTTTCTGAAAACACGAGCATCATTGACTCGTCCTGGCCAGCCACAGTTTATGTCTGTAAAACTTCTATCATGCTTACATACTGCCTGTAAAATTATAGAATGGTAACTTTTCCTGTTGACGTAATCAGCTTCATTTGGACCAGGTGGTGTAATAGCTATATGTGTTCCATCAACAGCTCCAATTACTCCAGGAAATCCCTGTATTGCCTCAAAACCTCTAAGAACCTGTTGTTTTTCAGCATCACTTGGCCACACAATAAAGTTCTTGCACAAACTGCTGAATACATCCAGTAACCTTCGGTTGTGAAGAATGAAAGTGGACTCCTGTATATTGAACCTATCTGATATTGATCGCGCTGTTTCCTGTGTACTAAGGTACCATAGCATTATAAGTAGATCCTTATCCAATGCAATTTGTGGTCTACCACCTGCATATTCTCTTCTACCAAGTGTGTGGAAATTACCCAAATGTGTCAAAATACACTCAAAAGTCTCCCTTGATACTCGAAAGAACCCTTAAATTGATCTGGTAGATATCTTGGAAGAACACTTTCTGCATAATCCTCTATCTTTGTATAACATCCCTTACCCTGAAAAAAAGTAAACAAATACATTTAGAGTTCTTTATTAGGGCCCCGCCACTAGGCGGGTGCCCTATAGGAATCACCTCCGTCTGTCCGTCCGTCTGTGTGTCTGTCCGCAAACACTTTGGTTCTAACATGATAACTTCAGTTGTTCTCGACATACACCTTTTATATTTTACACACTTATGTAGGATGGTGAGAGGATGACGCCTATAAATTTTTGGGTCGAAAGGTCAAATGTCAAGGTCACAAAGGCTAATAAAGTGGTTAAGTCAACACTTTGGTTCTAACACGACATACAGCTTTCATATTTTACACATTTATGTAGTATAGTAAGAGGATGACACCTATACATTTTGGGGACCAAAGGTCACAGGTCAAGGTCACAGTGACAAATGTCCACACAGGGCCTTTACACTTCTTTGCGACGCGATAACTCAAAAAGGTCTCAACCTAGAGACTTCATACAATGTACTTTATACACGGATGGAGGATAATAAAAGAAGACACTATAGATTTTGGGGTCAAAATATCAAAGGTCAACTTGTCAAGGTCAAAGTGACAAATGCCCACACAGGGCCTTTGTAATGCGATACATCAAAAAGTTGTCAACGTAGAGACTTCATACTCCATACACAGATAGGGGATAATGAAAGGAAGACACCTATAGTTTTTGGGGTAAAAAGGTCAAAGGTCAGGGTCATAGTGTCCCCGGCGGAGCCTGACTGTGTCAGTTTTCTAGTTTCCTTTATATTTATGGGCAAGAGAGCTGATGATCAGAGCACATGGATTACTCCCCCCCCCCACCAAAGAAGACTGAAGTGCTTTGGGGTGTTTATCGTTTAATCAGTGTGTAGAGATTCATTGGCTAGCAGAGGCATAAACATGCTAAATATTCACGTCGGTTTTAAACATATTGACTACTACTACTAGATTGTCATTTTTGTGATTTACATGTAGAGCAATGACAAATATGGATAATGACCATATCCCTGTCTACAGTACAAAATCGATAATACAGAAAATCAGAAACCGAAGGCATACAAAATCAGGACAAAACAGGAACCAAAGCAAACAAAAACAAAAACCTCCACCATATGAAAAGAAGCGAACTCCCGATATGAGAGTGAGACCAGGTGCCCAGGAAGAGTAAGCATCTCCTGCTTGCATGCAACACCCGTCGCTTCAATTCGGTAGAACTGTCACATCCGGTTACTTCCATTTTGGAAGATATAGAGTACAATCTTTGGTTGGATGGTTCAAATGGTCTATGACAGAATATCATCCACCATTCTGGATAGTGGGACATCATAGTGTATGACGAGTTCCCCATATCGACCGTAGAACTTCCTCAGTGACGATGTTAGTCGGTCACAAACATATCCCTGACTGAGAAGCTTATCTGAAAGACGCCTAGCTCTCAGAACAAAATCCGTATATTTGGTACTTGCTCTGGCATAGCGTATCAACTGAGATATGAACACGCCATAAGCAGGCGATGAAGAGATGTTGCTACTCAGAAAAGGAAAGTTCGTAATGCTGAAATTGAAGTCGTCACGTTTGTCATAGAGTGAGGTGTTCATGTGACCATCAGTGTCGTAGGACAACATTATGTCCAAATAGGATGCTGAATTATTTGTCTCTGTAGTTTCTTTGACTTCAAGCTCCGAAGGATAGATACTGCTCAGGTAATCCGCGAATTTTGGATTATTGATGGACAACACTTACAAAATTGCACAGACAATGCATGCATTTTAGATATTGTTTTCATTTTTTGTGCATGAATATCGACGGCGGGTGCAGCTAGCCAACAGGGGATGCTTGCTCCTCCCGGGCACCTGATCCCACCTCTAGCTTGCAAGGGGTCCGTCGATGCTCAATTTTGTGCTCTATTGTGAGTGCTGTCGAGATTGTCGTCAAGATCTTCTTTAACTCATTATAGCTCCGACAAGCACAACTTTTTTCTCTACTAGTAGTCTTTTGCTTCGTTTGCTCCCTTGGTCTGTTTGGGGTGCTAAAAGGATGGCAGAAGGGATACATCCCGCTATGATCACTATCGGGTCCTCCATATTTGTTTGTCCGTTCCCGTTCCGTCCACTCGATTCCTCTCGTCAATATCCTACCATTCCCAGCAGTCTACTGCTTCCGGAACAGTTCAAATCGAATGCGCCCCTGGAGAGTGGGACATCATAGTGTATGACGAGTTCCCAATATCGACCGTAGAACTTCCTCCGTGACGATGTAAGTCGGTCACAAACATATCCCTGACTGAGAAGCTTATCTGAAAGACGCCTAGCTCTCAGAACAAAATCCGTATATTTGATACTTGCTCTGGCATAGCGTATCAACTGAGATATGAACACGCCATAAGCTGGCGATGAAGGGATGTTGCGTCTTAGAAAAGGAAAGTTTGTAATGCTGAAATTAATGTCGTCACGTTTGTCATAGAGTGAGGTGTTCATGTGACCATCAGTGTCGTGGGACAACATTATGTCCAAATAGGATGCTGAATTATTTGTCTCTGTCGTTTCTTTGACTTCAAGCTCTGAAGAATAGATACTGCTCAGGTAATCCGCCAAGTTACATAACTCCTCCTTACGACGCTAGATTAGCGCTAACGTAATCCATATTGCAAGACTTACATGTATATATTTCTTTTATCAGCGCAATGACACCCATCTTTCTTCGCATAAAGGGCATCAATAATTCTTCAGCTTTTTTGGCCCAATCTATGTTTTCCCGTCAGTAGGTTTTATGATACTTTTTGAAAGTAACTTAAGTAGATAAGCCTTGTTCCAATGTACAACTGATAACACAAAGTATTAAAATCATTAATAATTACTGGGCAACAGCTTGTTGTTGAGTTTTTCTTTTACACACTTGTGTGTGGTCATCTAACAGTGAGGAGGTTGTTTTACACCATAATTGTGCGTTCTTCGAGACCTCTGGGAAATCGGAATAGTGGGAGGGTTGTGCGCACGTTATCCAGGATAACCACACCGTCTGCTATTTACGTGGCAGATGGCCGTCCTAAGTCGGCACCGGTTGGCCATTGGTCTCGTTGGTTTATGTGTAGTCTTTTATGTTTCATGTTTCTATGTTGTGAGTTGGTGTTCCTTGTCCCTTTTGCGTCTCTTTTTGTGGGTATCTGTTCTGTGTTTTTGCATGGGTGTTTTGGGATTTTGCTGTGGGTGCTGCAGCCTGGTGTTGTTGGAGATCCCCTCGTTTCTTTTAGACCGTCCTCCAACCAGCGGTTTTTAACAGACTTATTTTTTACTACTTGAATAAACGTTATCAAATTAGAAAGCAGATAAATTTGCAGCATGTACTAGACATGCACATGTCGGGTACTTAATATTATGATTGAACTTGTAAACTATCCCCATCTTTCTTTGTATAGTTCCCCTCATTCTTCATATTACAATTGAACTTGTAAACTATAATTCTATGTGGAATCACTGTTTGATGTGATTTCAGTGTGTAATATGTTGTATTTTACAAAGACTGTATGGATAACTTTCTGTTTCAGTGAGCAGATCATGTCAATCACCGAAGAAAAAACGTCAATAATGTCAGAAGAGAAGTAAGTGTAAGATACAATATTATGGTCGTACTGTTCGCTTCTTTTCATGTGGTGGAGGTTTTTGTTTGCTTGCTTTGGTTCCTGTTTTATCCTGATTTTGTATGCCTTCGGTTTCTGATTTTCTGAATTAACGATTTTGTGCTGTATACAGGGATATGATCATTATCCATATTTGTCATTGCTAACAATGATGCTATGAAGTATCATTGTATTATGTGATTGATGTGTACAGACACTATTCAAGGATTTTTAAGAGACATACATTTAAGAGATACATTTACATGGTTTTACTTAAATGTAGAATCACTGTATGTCATCCTTATTTTTTTTTCACAATATCGGATACATTCCTTCAGTAGGTCAGCACTGAACGAAAATATTGTGCTGGATCCAAAATTCGTGATTATGCTATGAGACATTTCATCACGTGAACACTTCGTCATACACATCTCATTGTGAGACGTATGGAAGTAAACGAGGCAATCTGGACACGTAGAGATGGAAAACAAACGACTTGTACAACACACTGAGCATTTACTTGGTATCATGAAGATGTTAGATCTTATTTTCGATCAAATTGTTTACATATCAAGAAAACAAGTAGCTTATTCGTCG
This sequence comes from Pinctada fucata, assembly GCA_028142955.1. NCBI lineage: Eukaryota > Metazoa > Mollusca > Bivalvia > Pterioida > Pteriidae > Pinctada > Pinctada fucata. The sequence goes on along the minus strand of AP027110.1, from coordinate 11,923,410 downwards.
TACGACATATGATCAATGCCGGCAATAAGAGGTAGGCATTGTTTTAAGACTAAAAGGACAACAACTTGTTGTGGAGTTTTACCATGAGACCATCCTCCAACCAGCGGTTTTTAACAGACTTATTTCTTAATACTTGGATAAACGTCTGTCTTTCGACGCAAACGCACATATTTGAACACCTCACTGAATGACAATGATTTCTACCTCTACATATCTGTCGTCCTTTTCCATAGGTGCTTGGGTCATAGAAAGTTCCTACGCTGCTGATTACGCTGCCGGCAGCTTATAAGACGGGTTGTCTGATTCGTTTATGGAGAGAGGGAAAGGTCAGAAACTTCCGCCATATTGGATTTCTAATTTTAGCACTCACCTGGATTCCCTTCTGATTTCTCCCTCGATAACGTTTTTTCTTAACAATGCCCTCCATGAATCAACTCAAAATTACCATAAATAGCAATACATGACACATTTTCCACACAATAAGTCCGCAAACAAAGCATTTTTAATTATCTCTCTCGACTCACGCCTCCGAGGACGGAAGTAAACTCGGAGTTTAAATATTCAATCCGGGTCGGTCACGCGAGAGGCTCCGAATAACGTTACGACATACGATGAGTCCAGAAAAAATCGAGATATCTACTTTCCTTCTGCAAAAATGGATGAACAACAGTTTCTCGTCTACGAACTGATTGTAAAGGGCCACAATGTGGTTGTATGTGGCCAGGCTGGGACTGGGAAAACATTTTTGGTTCAGGAAACTGTGAAATACTTTAAATCTATTGGCAAGTTCTATCCGCTGACAGCTACTACGGGGTTAGCAGCCTCTCTGTATGGCGATGGTGCATGTACGTTGCATAAATGGATGGGAATGGAAGATGGTCGGCATTCTAATGACGAACTTATCCACCTTCTCAGAACGGATGAACGCTTAGAAAAACCAAACGAAAATATAAAGAACACAGATGTTTTAATAATTGATGAGGCATCAATGCTAAGTGCAAAAACACTGTCACAAGTAGAATTAGCCTGCCGTCAAATAAGAGAAAATGACAGATATTTTGGTGGCATGCAGGTAGTTTTAAGGTGAGACATATATTCATTTTCCATAGATTAAGAAAATTTTGTTTTAAATGCAGCATGGTATAAGTCAAGAACATGTCGAGATTTATTGATGGTTATATCTGTTTGTGTAAGAAAGAGTTTCATAAGCAATATATTATATAGATTTTTGTTTCTATTGAAATAATTTCTTGAAATATATGTCTGTAAGAAATTTATTGACATTATGTTATTTTTTCTTTACTTAGCGGAGATTTCTACCAACTTCCTCCCGTGAGAAATGAACTTTATGGAGATTATGGACATTATTGTTTTACTGTTAAATGGTTCAACCTTGCATTTCCACATAAACCGTGCTTAGGAAAAATATACAGACAAGATGATCTATTGTTAGTGAAAGCCGTAAATGAGCTAGAGCAAGGCACTCCCTCCACAGAGACTATTGCAATGATGCAATCACTAGCTCGTCCGTTGCCTGATGAACAAAGAGAAAAAGCTATACATCTATTTGCTCGTAATGTTGATGTGTTACTGTATAACTATAAAAAGATCCAAAGTGAGCCTGGGCAACCTTTTGTTTTTTAAATCTAGTGATGATGGTGACAGACACTATTTGGATAAAATCCCAGCGCCGAAACAACTGGGTTTAAAAGTTAATAGCCCAGTAATGCTTTTAGTCAACCTAAGTAATCAACTGGTGAATGGAAAAATTGGACACGTGAACCACATTGAGGGCGAGGATATTTTTAAAACCTTTATTGTGTCGGGCAGGAGTATCACAGTAAAGATCAATAAATATGTTTTCACAAAGTTTGACCCAGTTGAGAAACGAAACATTGCAAAACGTGAACAATTTCCTTTAAATCTTGCATATGCTTTGACCATACATAAAGCACAAGGCCTGACAATAGACAACTTAATAATTGACTGCAAAAATGCCTTTTCACCTGGTCAAATTGGAGTGGCTGTAGGGCGTGCAAGATCTGTAGAGGGTCTATGTGTACTTAACTTCAAGAAGTCCTTGTGTCGCAGTCATCCAGCAAATGTCAGGCAATTTTACGAGACTTGTGGTGTTGGAAATGTTTCCAGTGATATGAGTTGCTGCTCAGCTGAAATTGAAGAAGAGGAAAAAAATGTACAGAAAGCAGTTGAATATATTGATGACAACAAATCAGATGATGATGATGATGATATAAATGTTGACAGTGGCGTAGGGAAAGAGGATGAATTTGATTCAGATATTGGACTAGATATTATTTTATCGGTTGATGATATAGAACGGAAAGATAGAGGAAAAGATGGTATTGATGACATTTTTCAGGAGTCAATTGAAAAATACACTGACACACAGATAATTAACCATGTCATAAATTTGAAAAGTGAAGTGAAGAATCCGGATCCATTTTTGAAAACCTACGATCACCATCGAGAGGAAATTATGAAAAAAGCAAAGGAAATTTTCCCACACAACAAAAGTGAATTAAGTGCATCAAATTTTCGCTCATTTTATACGCAGTTTCAGACGCACCTTGCATCGGAGTGTTTTAGGAATTCTGTGAAAATGATGTTTGTAAGAAATACAAAAAGTGTGGTGTAAGTGAAGAAACATCTTTTCGCACATTTTCAAATTGCATGTTTAAAGTACAAAAGGATATACTTAGAGAAATAAATGACAGGTCTACTAAAGAAGTCACTGATATCCTACCGAGAATAGATGTTAATTTGGAAATAGTCGAGGAAGATAAGGTATATAGCTGGATATGTTGTTGCAAAGCTGAAGTACAGAAATGCACGGACACTTAGAAACTCGTTATTTGTCATGGATAAGACTCGTGAAGTTAGTCAAGGAGAGATGAAAATGAAGCTCCTAGAAAGTTTGAGCGCAACTGATTGTGAGCTCAGTGACAGTGTGGACCCAGAAAGTTTAATTGAAACAAAAAGGAGACAAAATATTGCTGGAAGTCTTACCAATGTTACTGAAGAAGCCTATCAATTTTTTACACAGTTAGAACAAAGTACAAGGAAACATCTTACGTATGTTAATTTGTATGAGCAAAAATCAGAATTCTTCACAGCAGTTGAAACAGCTGTTTTAAATGACAATTACCTCTTCACATCTTTGTCATCTTTATTCACTGATGAACTAATTCAAGGACATGGCAGTGACCATAGCAAAACCAATATATGTGATTCTTCATCAAGATGTAACATTTGCAAAGCAATTAGAGACCTTCATAGCAACATAACGTCATTATTTGTAAAGGTGTCTGTGTCTCAATTTCGAAGAGATTTCCTATCAGCTCTTAGAGTTGAGAAAGGTAAAGCTTTAAGAGAAAGAGTGTCCATTCGGAAGGAAAAGAAGAGCTCAAAAATCTTTGACTTTGAATTTATTAAGAAAGACTTCACAGAGGAAAAGATGACCTCTCATTTAAGACTACAAAGTGAACTTAAGGCCAATCCTAAGTATCTCTCTAATTTCTGCAATAAGAGTAATTTGTTGTTACTTTGCACAGCATATGGACTGACTGTAGCTAAAAATAAATCTAAGAATGAAATTTCCGAGACTCTGAGTCAGAAGATTATGAATTCAAGTAAAATGACATGCATACAAGCCCTCTGTGATGACGCATCAGCTCAAATCGAACACAATCAGGATCCACTTCCATCTACCAGCCATGATCCACAACCTATCAGTGAGGACACACATGTATTAGATGTAACACAGATTGCCAGTACTAGTACAGAAAAGGACCCTACACATACTGCAAAGTCTGTGAAAAGGAAACAAGTTTCAAGGAAAGGGAAAGGGAAGGGCAAGAAATCAAAAAGCAGAATTGAATTTCGATGTGGAATTTGTGACCAGGAATGTGTTACAGAATGCATTGCGTGTGATACCTGCGACACATGGTTTCATGCAGATTGTTTAAATATGAATGCACAAAAACTTGATGAGCTGGAAGATAAAGCATGGTATTGTGATAAATGTAGTAGTGGACAATGACTCTTTACTTATCATCATATTATTGAAATGAAGTAACAGTTTTGTGATGATAAATATCAATACCTGTATCATGTGACTATGGATGCCTTATTTGGTGTAGGGATCTGCTGCAGCCATCAACATGCCCGCATTGGATTTCCTTGAAACGGTTGGTTGTCCAAGTATAACAGCATTCATCGTTCTGCAGTAAGTGAGGTAAGTTGGATTCGTATTATTCCCATTGTACAGACCTCTTTGCATGGAGAAAACATTTTCAATAACATCAGAATTCACTCTATTTGGAATAATTGAGGCTCCTGATTTCTGTAGTTTATATATACATAGTTCCTGAAACCCAATAATTAGTGATGAGATATCTGCGCGAGTCTGATGTGAGATGAGATAACTTTCTGGTTTTCTGGTTATTGTTTTATCTGATTTGATCATCTTTTCCCAATTTCTAAACCATTCTAACACTTTAATATTTTCTTTCAGTCTGTTATCTGATGTGTCTACGATGGGTCTGGGATCACGGAAATTTTCTACCAAGATACTTGTATGCTGTAAAAGTTCTATAGTACTTGAAAGGTAAGAATTGTCTGGTAGGGATTCTGCATAACATTCTACGAGATGAAGCATTTCTTTGTTAAGGACTTCTTCTGCCAGATGATTGCGCATTTTAGATTCACTTGTAAGCAAAAAATGTTCATGTGTTAGCTTATGATAGACTGGAGAAGGATTGTGGGATACATCCCAAATATGAGCACTGTAAAGATGGTTCCAGTATATAAAGTGAGAGTTCACATATAAGCTTTTCTTCAAATGGCTGGCTCCATAACCACTTTTACTAACATTGTTCCTTAATTTTTTTCATAACATGTGAAAAATCCATAATAAAGAAGATGTCATCTTTACTGTAACTAAAAATGTTTTGTATTTTCATGGAATTTACCTCTGAAGAAAACTCACCAAGTAAAACTTTGGCTAGGTCTCTATTAGTTTCAGCGCCATCAGTACTTATGTATCTTACTGTGAAAACAAATAGTTTAAGTAGATATATTGTTCTCCATACTTCCAGGTAAAGATCACAGGCAGATGCTTGAACCGTTGGGTAATGGAAAATCGGGAACCGGAAGCCAGTGAAACCCAGAAATACAAACTGAAGCACGTGGGTAGCCATTTTCAATTCACATTTTCCTGACTTTATGCATTCCATTAGATCAGACTCCTCTGATATTTCTGTAAAGCCTATGATATAATGTTTGCCATTTTTACAGTACATTTGTAGGTCGGTTTGAATAGACATCTCGTCTAACATTAGGCCTCCCTCCTTACCTTCTTCTGGAACATTTTTCAACAGAGCTTCATTTTGCATCCAGTGCAGTAATTCTTTATTTACCCCAGCCCTCTGATGAATTCTATTTTTGTATATTTGCAGTAGCCTCTGTGATGGGAGGACCATGAGACCACTGTCCTTAAGATCACCATACGCTTTCGGACTCCTACACCAAAGGGTAAGGCATATTCGAATTAAAGTTTTGCTCCATCTATTACCGTATGGAGATATATTCAAGGCTTTTTGCTGAGATTTTAGAAATTCCACCATTTTGGGGGGACATTCCTTAATGAGACTACCTAAAATAATTTGCATGTCATTTTGATCTTCCTGACACATTGTAACACTTTCCTCAGTATAATTAACACCAACATTTTCACCCATTTGAACTTCTTGGTCTGTTTGCTTATTCTGTATTTCTTCAGAATCCATACTTTTTGATGAACTTGATGTATTGTTAGATGTAACTGTATTGGTAATATCTTGCATTGGTACCCTAACACTATGTTTTTCATCTTCACATAATAGGGACTTGCAGAACTTGCAGCATTTCTTGCTAGAGGGAGTCTTGAGACTTAGAAAGCTCGCACAATCCATAGGACGGTAAGTGATTTTCTGATTTTCTCCATTTTCACTAGATTTGTGGGAGGGAGGGAGAGAAATACCCTGGCACACTTTGACCTGTTTCACTGCATTCAGTACTGTCAAAATAGACTTTTTATTCATTTCAAATGTATTTTCTGTGAGACCAAGTTGTTTTGGCGTAATTACTTTCTGGAGTGCGGTAATGCGCTATTGTCTGCTCAACATGAATTTCACTTCGACGAAAACCTTCATATTGTTTATGCTCACTGCTAAAGAAAGACCCAGTTTGGTATAAACATCATTCTGTTCGGTAAGAAAAAAATCATTTGACACAGCAAGGGAAGAAATGTCTTTGAGTTCAATGGGCCTACTCTCGTCCTCATTGGCCACTGTGAAAGATATTCCATAATATACATTTTCCTTTTGAGTCCAATCACTCTTTACCCTTTTTCTTTTCACTACTACATTTTTAAACATTTTTTCTTAGTTCCTTTCCCAAAGTGTGAGAGTCTACATCTATTCCTATTTTTTTCATAATTTCGCTGAGAGCTACATTGCTCGAGGGTTCTGACTCTTGTATGTTTTCTAGTAAGCTAAAAATTAAAATAATTGTCAGTATGTTTCATATTAGAGTACCTAAGTATTAATGACATATGTTATCAGAATAACCTTTATCTTCAATGAATAACAAAATCAGTGTTTTTAACTGTGACCTTGACCTTTGACTTAAGGCCTTGGATCAAAGTAATGATGTACCCTTAGATCCTAAGTAACAATTCTGTGAAAGATTATTCAGGGAGGAAGAAGTTTTCCTCTGGACTAGTACTATACCATTACAGTCTACTGTTAAATTGATTTTAACTACAGATTCCATAAATGGGTTCCCAATTATTTGTCATTACCAAATGAAATAATTCTAAATTATTTTTTATATTATGTATATATTTTGTAATTCCCTCCCAAATAATTTTGATGGGTATGACCCCCTCCCAGCTCCCCCAATCAAAATTGAACTAATAATATGGAACCCCTCCCCCCACCCAACCCTCCACCCCACCTCTTTATACACACAAAAATTGTAGACTGAATGATTATATTTAAAATTTTTAGAGTTCCAAAATCCATAATGGGTGCCCAATAATCATGGATTGTATCCCTCCCCCTCTAGCCTCTGGTTTGGCTCAACCCCCCCCCCTCAATTCTAAATTATTTCTTTTATTATATATTTTGTGCTCACCACCCCCCCCCCCTCCCCATTTCTAAATAAATTTTTATATGATATATGTTGTAATTCCCTGCCATTTTTAGGGTCCAACCCCCCCCACCCAACCCTCCATCCAAATCTTATACACACACAAATTGTGTAAACTGAATGATTATATTTTTATATTTTTTAAAATCAAATATTTGTAGGTCATTTTTTGCACTTCTATAAAAAAAAAAATACCATTTCAACAAACTGAAGCTCTTTTTCCCGGTTTCTGTCATTTTTCTATGTCAAATTTGGAGCCAAAATAAAATATCTCGATATTTTCTGGACTCATCGTATGTCGTAACGTTATTCGGAGCCTCTCGCGTGACCGACCCGGATTGAATATTTAAGAGTCATTCTCTGTAAGCATCAAAGAATTCTCAGAAAACTCGGAAATCGCATATCTCAGATTTTGATGATTTTCACTATGTAAGCTAAGTTTGACCCCCTGACAATGAAAATGACATTGGTTTTTGTATATGGTCATCCGTTGCCATGGTAACCATACCACCCCATTTTGGCCAGAAAATGGGCTTTTGAAAGCTCGAAATTAGCAACTTTCATGTCCGTTTTTCACAATGATAGTCTATAGGTGGGTTATATTTTGACATATGATGAAAAACTACTTACATATATGTTTGATATGAGACATTACGTTTTGGTTGAAATATGGGGGAAAAGTATTATTTTTTATTGCAAACTGTCCATATTTTGACATTTTCCAAAAATACAAAAATACACCATTTTTGGCGATTCATAGAAAAATAACGCAGCATAAGTTAAATAGTGGAACAGGCCGTAATGAATCATTGATCCATTTTGAGAAAAATATAAAAAATCCAGAGATGTTATTTTTGTTTAAAGAAAATAAATTCAATTTAAAAATGGTTACCATGGCAACATTTGCATTTTACATGATATATGTTTTTCATCAAGTACCTTAATTTAAGGACAAGATAAACGATCAAATATGGTATATTAAGCAAGTTCAGAATTTTTGTAACATTTTAATATCCACTATATTGGTACCTTATCATTGGTTGCTATGGTAACCATGGCCGAAAAGGTACAATTCTTACTTTTTATTCAAATTTTCCGTCGTTTTTAGGAATTTTTGTACATTTGAATTAAATTAAATAGATAATTTCTATGTTTTCCTTTGAATGATATTCCATTTTCCCAAAATCATTGAAATTCTGGAGAAATATATAGAAAAAACACAAGAACTTCTCCATAGCAACGCACACAATCGTTGCAGATACAGAGCTTAAACAAAGCCATGTTATACGATTTTTACAATAAGTATCTCGAATCATGGGAGAGATAAACAACCAATTGTGGTATATTAAGCAAGGTCACAATTTTTGTGACATCCAAATATCAAGTATATATGTATTTTATCATTTGTTGTTATGGTAACCATGCCCTGAAATGTATCATTTTTCACTTTTTATTCAAATTTTCGGTCTTTTTTTCAGAATTTTTGTACAGTTTGAGTAAATTAAAGTGGTTATTCCTATGTTTTCCTTTGAATAATATTCCATTTCCGATAATCATTGAAATTCTGGAGAAATATGTAGAAAAAAACGCAAGAATGCCTCCTTAGCAACGCACAAAATGGTTACAGATACAGAGCTGTAACGAGGCCATGATATATGTTTTACATTAAGTATCTCAGGTCATGGGAGAGATAAACAACCAATTGTGGGATATTAAGCCAGTTCACACTTTTTGTGACATTTAGATATAAAATATATTGATATTTTATTATTGGTTTCTATGGTAACCATGCTCTAAAAGGTACCATTCTCACTTATTATTCAAATTTTCCGTCATTTTTTTTAGAGTTTTTGAAAAGCTGAAGTAAATCTAAGTGATAATGTCTATATTGTCCTGAGGATAATATTCCATTTTCCCAAAATCATTGAAATTCTGGAAAAATATATAGAAAAACACAAGAATGTCTCCATAGCAACGCATGCAATAATTACAGATACACAGCTGTATTAAGGCCATGATATATGTTTTACATTAAGTATCTCAAGTCATGGGAAAGATAAACAACCAATTGTGGTATATAAAGCATGCAAAAAAGATACATTCTTTACTTTTTCGATGCTTATGTTCATTTAAATTAAAAAGACAGTTCCGATATTTTCCTATACTTGATATTTATATTTCTGAATTTTTTTGAGAAATGTTCAGTAAATGTAATAAATCTCCATAGCAATGCAATCAATTAGAAATGATACACAACTAAAACAATACCATGCTTTATGTTCTACATTCAGTTGCTCAAATTATGAAAGAGATAAACAGTCAATTCTGATGTAGAAAGCAAGTTCACAGTTTTGGTGACATTTTAATATCAATAAAATCTTGATATTTTGTCATCGGTTGCCACGGCAACCATGCAAAAAAGGTGCAATTTTCACTTATTGAGCAAATTTTCCGTTCTTTTTTTTTATTGTTTTTGTATATTTGATCTAAATTAAGGAGACAATTCCTATGTTTTCCTATAATTAATTTTCCTTAAAAGTAATTGAACTTCTGGAGAAATATGTAGAAGAAATGCAACAAGTCTCTATGGCAAAGCACACAATCTTTACTAATACAAAGCCAGAATTTCGTATAAAGCTTATGAAATTTCGGGATTTTTAATATCTCACCAATGAATACTCTGTTGCATAAAATAAGTACATTTTATGAAAATAATGAGAGTTGAATACCTACAGGCATGCTCTTCTCATTATTCTTCATCAGTATGTCGAATTTCAAAAGTCTAAGTTGAAAAGCTACATGTATACCTTGGAAGCTGGAGTCATCGGTTCATATCAAAATAATGATCTTACTAGATCTGCTAAAGATTGGCCTAGCTTCTTTGACTTCATTCTGTTATAGTTTGGAATTTCTGGGTGTCTTTCTATCAAAGTTCTAAACCAGGATATGAAGCATAAAAAAGCTTCCTTTAATACGTACGTCTTCAGTTATTGCATTGATATTTAATAAAGATTTACCTAAGTTTGACCTTGACTTGACCTTGAAGGTTTAAAATTAATAGGCATGTTCAACTAAGGATTCTTTATACATGTATGTATATTATATTTATTTATTGAAATTGCCAAGTTTGACATTGACCTCTGACCTTGAAGGGTCAAAATTTATGCGCATATTTCACAAATGATCTTTCATTTGTTTATGAAATGTGAAAGCTGTACCTTGAAAATTTTTCGGGTCAGAACTTTCCGGGTCAGAACCAAATTAATGATATTTAATTGAATTTTGCCAAAGATTGACCTGGACATTAGACCATGAAGTTTAAAAAGTTATAAGCATGTTTCTCTCATGATCCTTTATCTGAAAGATGTACACTATTTACTTGAGTTATCGCGTCGGACAGACGGAATACGTGATTCCTATAGGGCTCCCACATTATCAAACAGGGCCTTAAATAGTTGGAAATTGCAGAAAATCAGCAAATCAGATCTTATAAAGCACGGTTGCTTTGGAAACCATTTCAAAAATATAGACAGCTTGACTTCCCAAATTGATTTAATTGATTGAGAATCATCATTAAAAATGAAGTTTATACAAAGATACAATTCTGTACATCTTTAACAAATTAATTTTTGAAGTTTTTTGGTGATTTTTATATTGAAAATACAGCTATTTCCCATATCATTTCATGATTTCCCCCTGAATTTCTTTTGAAGGCTTCATATTTTATCTATCAAGTTTCAAAAATATTTTTTTGCTTCAAATTTTAGAGAAAAAGACCGAAAATAAAAGTTTTTCACCAAAACACTGAAAAAAATATGTCAGTCTAAAAGCTCATAAGAGCTTATGTTGCACTTGTTACTTTGACATGCCGACTCAAAATAAAGCTCATCTTATCTTTAACAACTAGGAATTTCCACAATGGAAAATGGAATATCATTTATTGGAAAACACAGGAATGGTCTCTGTAATTTAATTAAAATATACAAAAACAATAAGAAAAAAAAGAAGAATGAAAAATTTGCATAAAAGGGAAAATTGTACCTTTTTTGATGTGGTTGCCATGGCAACCGATGATTGAATATCAACATCATTGATATTAAAATGTCACAAAACTGCTAATTTGCTTAATAAACCAAAGTTGATTTTTAATCTTTTTCATAATTTGAGAATTTGGATGTAAAACATATAACATGTATTTCTTTTGGATTTATATCAACTATAATTTTATGCGTTGCTAAGGAGATTTCTTGCATTTTTTATACATAATTCTCAAGAAATCCAATGATGTTAGTGAATGGACAATAAGGTATAGGAATACATAGGAACTGTCTCTTCAATTCTATTTAAATGTACCACTACAGTCCAAAACAATTGAAAATTGGCAGAAAAAGCTTAAATTGTACCTTTTTTGCATGGTTACCATGGCAACCAATTACATAATACCAACATTATTGAACAAAAGACTATCACAGATACTGTAAAATTGCTGAATATACCATAATTGGTTGTTAATCTCTTCAATGATTTGAGATACTTAATGTAATACATATATTTCTGCTTTGTTTTGGTTGTGTATCATATATGATTGTGTGTGTTGCTATGGAGATTTCCTTGCATGTTTTCTATATATTTCTAAAACATTCAATAATTCTGGAAAAATGGAATCTCATTTATAGGAAAACATAGGAATTGTCTCTTTAATTTCATTCATTTAAACATCAAACAATGACTGGAAATTAGAATAAAAAGTGAAAATTGTACCTTTATGTGGATAGTTACCATGGCAACCGATGATGAAATATTGACATAATTGATATAAAAGTGTAACAGTAACTGCTAACTTGCTTAATATACCGAAAATGGTTGCTTATTTTTTTCATGATTTGAGATACTTATGTAAAACATATCATGACTTTGCTTTAGCTTTGTATCTGATAGAATAGTGTGCGTTGCTATGGAGACTTTCTTGCATTTTTTTTCTAACATGTCTCTCGAATTTCAATGAATTTTGGAAAATGTAATAGAATTCATAGGAAAACGTAGAAATTGTCTCTTTAATCTAATTCAAATGTACAAAAACACCAAAAAACAACGGAAATTTTGAATAAAAAGTGAAGATTGTACCTTTTCGGGCGTGGTTACCATGGCAACCGATGATGAAATGCGAACATTTGTGATATTAAAATGTCAGAAAGATTATGAACTTGCTTAATATACCATAATTGGTTGTTTATCTTGTCTAAGAATTGAGATAATTAATATAAAACATATATCATGTAAAATGCAGGTGTTGCCATGGTAACCATTTTTAAATTGAATTTATTTTCTTTAAGCAAAAATAATATCTCTGGATTTTTTATATTTTTCTCATAATGGATCAATGATTCATAAGGGCCTATTCCACTATTTAACTTATGCTGCGTTATTTTTCTATGAATCGCCAAAAATGGTGTATTTTTGGAAAATGTCAAAATATGGACAGTTTGCAATGAAAAATAATACTTTTCTCCCACATTTCGACCAAAAGTTGATGTCCCATATCAAAGATCAATGTAAGTAGTTTTACATCATAAGTCAAAATATAATCCACCTATGGACTATCATTGTGAAAAACAGACATGAAAGTTGCTAATTTCGAGCTTGCAAAAGCCCATTTTCTGGCCAAAATGGGGTAGTATGGTTACCATGGCAACGGATGGCCATATACACAAACCAATGTCATTTTCATTGTCAGGGGGTCAAACTTGGCTTACATAGTGAAAATCATCCAAATCTGAGACATGCGATTTCCGACCCACTTTGATGCTTACAGAGAATGACTCTTAAACTCCGAGTTTACTTCCGTCCTCGGTGGCGTGAGTGTAGAGAGATAATTAAAAATGCTTTGTTTGCGGACTTATTGTTTGGAAAATGTGTCATGTATTGCTATTTATGGTAATTTTGAGTTGATTCATGGAGGGCATTGTTAAGAAAAAAACGTTATCGAGGGAGAAATCAGAAGGGAATCCAGGTGAGTGCTAAAATTAGAAATCCAATATGGCGAAAGTTTCTGACCTTTCCCTCTCTCCATAAACCAATCAGACAACCCGTCTTATAAGCTGCCGGCAGCGTAATCAGCAGCGTAGGAACTTTCTATGACCCAAGCACCTATGTCCTTTTCATGAGTTTATGTGTAGTCCTTTGTTTGATGTTTCTGTGTTGTGCGTTGACGTTCCTTGTCCATTCTGCGTCTCTTTCCGTACTGGTCTGCTTTGTGTTTTTTCATTGGGTGTTTTTGGGTTTTGTTGTGGGTGCTACAACCAGGTGTTGTTGGAAATCCCCTCCTTTGTTTTATATTAAAGAAGATCATGACGTCACACGTTGTCAGATATGTCAGAGGAGAAGTGTAAAATACAATATTATGATCGTACTTAGTGTAAAATACAATATTATGATCATCCTGCTACGTCTTTCGGTACCCTTTTTCGACATAGTAACTTTCATACTTTTTGGCATATTACATTGTTTAGATTTAGGATTTAGGATCACTGATGAGGGTTGAGTACCCGAAACGTGCATGTCTGGTCTACGTTGCCAATTTATTTGTTCTTAAATGATGCTATTCAATTTGAAGACGTTTACATTGCTAACAAAAATGCTATGACGTATCACTGTGATTTCTGTGTACAGACAATCTTCAAGGATTTTTTAAAGACGTCAAGTATGTCTGAGGAGATACATTTTTTATGATTTTTCTATTGACACGTTAAAGGGGCGGTGTCCCTGAAAATTAATTAATTTTACAAAATTTTGTAAAGCCAAATCTTTCTTTTTATATGAAAGTATACATATGAAAGTATACATTCTCATTTGACAAATTCAAATTTTCAGGCCAATCTAACGCATACTTTCGCAGTTATAGACCTTTAAAAACGTCATTTTGAATTTGGGGTGCGCAGTTCTAATTCATTCCACTAGCGCCACCTACAATGTATTGAGTTTTTACTATAGAGGTATACGGAGATTTAATTATTACAAAATCGACAATATTAGAGTGGTTACTGCATATTTTCAAATAATTTTTTTTTCTGGCTCATATTTTCCTTTATCGGGACCGTTTGGAGTAAAATTTACATTTTTAATAAAAAATTATTTTCAGGGACACTGCATCTTTAATGTAGATTCACTGTATGTGTACCGCCATCCTTATTTTTTCTTCTTTTTTTCATAATATCGGATACATTATTTCAGTTTATCAGCAATGAACGAAAATATTGTGCTAGATCCAAAATTTGTGATTGATGCCATGAGAAGTTTCATCACGTGAACACTACGTCATACACATCTCATTGTGAGACGTATGGAAGTAAACAAGGCAATCTGAACACGTAGAAAAGCGACTTGCACAACACACTGAGCATTTACTTGGTATCGTGAAGATGTTATATTTTATTTGCGATCAAATGGTTTACACATCAGGAAAACAAGAAGCTTATTCGTTGTGCGATATATGATCTAAGTCGGTCAATTAAAGGTAGGCATTGTTTTAACACTCACAGGACAACAGCTTGTTGTTGAGTTTTACTATGAGACCATCCTCCAACCAGCGGTTTTTAACAGACTTATTTCTTAATACTTGGATAAACTTCTGTCTTTCGACGCAAACGGACATTTGAACACCTCCCTGAATGACAAAGATTTCTTCCTCCACATATCTGTCGTCCTTTTCATGGGTTAATGTTTATATTAAAGAATATCATGACGTCAAACGTTGTCAAATATGTCAGAGAAGTAAGTGTAAATTACAATATTATGATCGTTCTTGCTGACAAAATGCTATGAAGTATCACTCTATTATGTGTACAGACAATCTTCAAGGATTTTTTTAAAAGACGTCAAGTATGTCTTAAGAGATACATTTTTGTATGATTTTACTATTGATACATTGATGTAGAATCACTGTATGTGTACCGCCATCCTTATTTTTTTCTTTTTTCACAATATCGGATACATTCTTTCAGTATATCAGCACTGAAGGAAAATATTGTGATAGATCCAAACTTTGTGATTGATGCCATGAGAAGTTTCATCACGTGAACACTTCGTCATACACATCTCATTGTGAGACGTATGGAAGCAAATCGGGCAATATGGACACGTAGAGATAGTAAAACAAGCGACTTGCACAACGCACTGAGCATTTACTTGGTATCATGAAGGAAGGGAAGGGATCTCCAACAAGACCACGTTGCAGCATCGACAGCAAAACATGAAGAAGTTAGATCTTATTTGAGATCAAATGGTTTACAGATCAGGAAAACAATTAGCTTATTCGTCGTGCGATATATGATCAATGCCGGTCAAATAGAGGTAGGCATTGTTTTAACACTCACAGGACAACAGCTTGTTCCTGAGTTTTACTATGAGACCGTCCTCCAACCAGCGTATGTCATCCTTATTTTTTTTTTCACAATATCGGATACATTCTTTCAGTACATCAGCACTGAACGGAAATATCATGCTGGATCCAAAATTCGTAATTAATGCTATGAGACGTTTCATCACGTGAACGCTTCGTCATACACATCTCATTGGGAGACGTATGGTAGCAAATCAGGCAATCTGGACACGTAGTGATGGAAAACAAACGACTTGCACAACATACTGAGCATTTACTCGGTATCATGAAGAAGTTAGATCTTATTTACGATCAAATGGTTTATATATCAAGAAAACAAGTAGCTTATTCGTCGTACGATATATGATCGATGCCGGCAATAAGAGGTAGGCATTGTTTTAAGACTAACAGGACGACAACTTGTTGTTGAGTTTTACTATGAGACCATCCTCCAAAATGCGGTTTTTAACAGACTCATTTCTTAATACTTGGATAAACTTCTGTCTTTCGACGCAAACGGACATTTGAACACCTCCCTGAATGACAAAGATTTCTTCCTCCACATATCTGTCGTCCTTTTCATGGGTTAATGTTTATATTAAAGAATATCATGACGTCAAACGTTGTCAAATATGTCAGAGAAGTAAGTGTAAATTACAATATTATGATCGTTCTTGCTGACAAAATGCTATGAAGTATCACTCTATTATGTGTACAGACAATCTTCAAGGATTTTTTTAAAAGACGTCAAGTATGTCTTAAGAGATACATTTTTGTATGATTTTACTATTGATACATTAATGTAGAATCACTGTATGTGTACCGCCATCCTTATTTTTTTTCTTTTTTCACAATATCGGATACATTCTTTCAGTATATCAGCACTGAAGGAAAATATTGTGATAGATCCAAACTTTGTGATTGATGCCATGAGAAGTTTCATCACGTGAACACTTCGTCATACACATCTCATTGTGAGACGTATGGAAGCAAATCGGGCAATATGGACACGTAGAGATAGTAAAACAAGCGACTTGCACAACGCACTGAGCATTTACTTGGTATCATGAAGGAAGGGAAGGGATCTCCAACAAGACCACGTTGCAGCATCGACAGCAAAACATGAAGAAGTTAGATCTTATTTGAGATCAAATGGTTTACAGATCAGGAAAACAATTAGCTTATTCGTCGTGCGATATATGATCAATGCCGGTCAAATAGAGGTAGGCATTGTTTTAACACTCACAGGACAACAGCTTGTTCCTGAGTTTTACTATGAGACCGTCCTCCAACCAGCGTATGTCATCCTTATTTTTTTTTCACAATATCGGATACATTCTTTCAGTACATCAGCACTGAACGGAAATATCATGCTGGATCCAAAATTCGTAATTAATGCTATGAGACGTTTCATCACGTGAACGCTTCGTCATACACATCTCATTGGGAGACGTATGGTAGCAAATCAGGCAATCTGGACACGTAGTGATGGAAAACAAACGACTTGCACAACATACTGAGCATTTACTCGGTATCATGAAGAAGTTAGATCTTATTTACGATCAAATGGTTTATATATCAAGAAAACAAGTAGCTTATTCGTCGTACGATATATGATCGATGCCGGCAATAAGAGGTAGGCATTGTTTTAAGACTAACAGGACGACAACTTGTTGTTGAGTTTTACTATGAGACCATCCTCCAAAATGCGGTTTTTAACAGACTCATTTCTTAATACTTGGATAAACTTCTGTCTTTCGACGCAAACGGACATTTGAACACCTCCCTGAATGACAAAGATTTCTTCCTCCACATATCTGTCGTCCTTTTCATGGGTTAATGTTTATATTAAAGAATATCATGACGTCAAACGTTGTCAAATATGTCAGAGAAGTAAGTGTAAATTACAATATTATGATCGTTCTTGCTGACAAAATGCTATGAAGTATCACTCTATTATGTGTACAGACAATCTTCAAGGATTTTTTTAAAAGACGTCAAGCATGTCTTAAGAGATACATTTTTGTATGATTTTACTATTGATACATTAATGTAGAATCACTGTATGTGTACCGCCATCCTTATTTTTTTCTTTTTTCACAATATCGGATACATTCTTTCAGTATATCAGCACTGAAGGAAAATATTGTGATAGATCCAAACTTTGTGATTGATGCCATGAGAAGTTTCATCACGTGAACACTTCGTCATACACATCTCATTGTGAGACGTATGGAAGCAAATCGGGCAATATGGACACGTAGAGATAGTAAAACAAGCGACTTGCACAACGCACTGAGCATTTACTTGGTATCATGAAGGAAGGGAAGGGATCTCCAACAAGACCACGTTGCAGCATCGACAGCAAAACATGAAGAAGTTAGATCTTATTTGAGATCAAATGGTTTACAGATCAGGAAAACAATTAGCTTATTCGTCGTGCGATATATGATCAATGCCGGTCAAATAGAGGTAGGCATTGTTTTAACACTCACAGGACAACAGCTTGTTCCTGAGTTTTACTATGAGACCGTCCTCCAACCAGCGTATGTCATCCTTATTTTTTTTTCACAATATCGGATACATTCTTTCAGTACATCAGCACTGAACGGAAATATCATGCTGGATCCAAAATTCGTAATTAATGCTATGAGACGTTTCATCACGTGAACGCTTCGTCATACACATCTCATTGGGAGACGTATGGTAGCAAATCAGGCAATCTGGACACGTAGTGATGGAAAACAAACGACTTGCACAACATACTGAGCATTTACTCGGTATCATGAAGAAGTTAGATCTTATTTACGATCAAATGGTTTATATATCAAGAAAACAAGTAGCTTATTCGTCGTACGATATATGATCGATGCCGGCAATAAGAGGTAGGCATTGTTTTAAGACTAACAGGACGACAACTTGTTGTTGAGTTTTACTATGAGACCATCCTCCAAAATGCGGTTTTTAACAGACTCATTTCTTAATACTTGGATAAACTTCTGTCTTTCGACGCAAACGGACATTTGAACACCTCCCTGAATGACAAAGATTTCTTCCTCCACATATCTGTCGTCCTTTTCATGGGTTAATGTTTATATTAAAGAATATCATGACGTCAAACGTTGTCAAATATGTCAGAGAAGTAAGTGTAAATTACAATATTATGATCGTTCTTGCTGACAAAATGCTATGAAGTATCACTCTATTATGTGTACAGACAATCTTCAAGGATTTTTTTAAAAGACGTCAAGTATGTCTTAAGAGATACATTTTTGTATGATTTTACTATTGATACATTAATGTAGAATCACTGTATGTGTACCGCCATCCTTATTTTTTTCTTTTTTCACAATATCGGATACATTCTTTCAGTATATCAGCACTGAAGGAAAATATTGTGATAGATCCAAACTTTGTGATTGATGCCATGAGAAGTTTCATCACGTGAACACTTCGTCATACACATCTCATTGTGAGACGTATGGAAGCAAATCGGGCAATATGGACACGTAGAGATAGTAAAACAAGCGACTTGCACAACGCACTGAGCATTTACTTGGTATCATGAAGGAAGGGAAGGGATCTCCAACAAGACCACGTTGCAGCATCGACAGCAAAACATGAAGAAGTTAGATCTTATTTGAGATCAAATGGTTTACAGATCAGGAAAACAAATAGCTTATTCGTCGTGCGATATACGATCAATGCCGGTCAAATAGAGGTAGGCATTGTTTTAACACCCACAGGACAACAGCTTGTTCCTGAGTTTTACTATGAGACCGTCCTCCAACCAGCGTATGTCATCCTTATTTTTTTTTTCACAATATCGGATACATTCTTTCAGTACATCAGCACTGAACGGAAATATCATGCTGGATCCAAAATTCGTAATTAATGCTATGAGACGTTTCATCACGTGAACGCTTCGTCATACACATCTCATTGGGAGACGTATGGTAGCAAATCAGGCAATCTGGACACGTAGTGATGGAAAACAAACGACTTGCACAACATACTGAGCATTTACTCGGTATCATGAAGAAGTTAGATCTTATTTACGATCAAATGGTTTATATATCAAGAAAACAAGTAGCTTATTCGTCGTACGATATATGATCGATGCCGGCAATAAGAGGTAGGCATTGTTTTAAGACTAACAGGACGACAACTTGTTGTTGAGTTTTACTATGAGACCATCCTCCAAAATGCGGTTTTTAACAGACTCATTTCTTAATACTTGGATAAACTTCTGTCTTTCGACGCAAACGGACATTTGAACACCTCCCTGAATGACAAAGATTTCTTCCTCCACATATCTGTCGTCCTTTTCATGGGTTAATGTTTATATTAAAGAATATCATGACGTCAAACGTTGTCAAATATGTCAGAGAAGTAAGTGTAAATTACAATATTATGATCGTTCTTGCTGACAAAATGCTATGAAGTATCACTCTATTATGTGTACAGACAATCTTCAAGGATTTTTTTAAAAGACGTCAAGTATGTCTTAAGAGATACATTTTTGTATGATTTTACTATTGATACATTAATGTAGAATCACTGTATGTGTACCGCCATCCTTATTTTTTTCTTTTTTCACAATATCGGATACATTCTTTCAGTATATCAGCACTGAAGGAAAATATTGTGATAGATCCAAACTTTGTGATTGATGCCATGAGAAGTTTCATCACGTGAACACTTCGTCATACACATCTCATTGTGAGACGTATGGAAGCAAATCGGGCAATATGGACACGTAGAGATAGTAAAACAAGCGACTTGCACAACGCACTGAGCATTTACTTGGTATCATGAAGGAAGGGAAGGGATCTCCAACAAGACCACGTTGCAGCATCGACAGCAAAACATGAAGAAGTTAGATCTTATTTGAGATCAAATGGTTTACAGATCAGGAAAACAAATAGCTTATTCGTCGTGCGATATACGATCAATGCCGGTCAAATAGAGGTAGGCATTGTTTTAACACCCACAGGACAACAGCTTGTTCCTGAGTTTTACTATGAGACCGTCCTCCAACCAGCGTATGTCATCCTTATTTTTTTTTCACAATATCGGATACATTCTTTCAGTACATCAGCACTGAACGGAAATATCATGCTGGATCCAAAATTCGTAATTAATGCTATGAGACGTTTCATCACGTGAACGCTTCGTCATACACATCTCATTGGGAGACGTATGGTAGCAAATCAGGCAATCTGGACACGTAGTGATGGAAAACAAACGACTTGCACAACATACTGAGCATTTACTCGGTATCATGAAGAAGTTAGATCTTATTTACGATCAAATGGTTTATATATCAAGAAAACAAGTAGCTTATTCGTCGTACGATATATGATCGATGCCGGCAATAAGAGGTAGGCATTGTTTTAAGACTAACAGGACGACAACTTGTTGTTGAGTTTTACTATGAGACCATCCTCCAACCAGCGGTTTTTAATAGACTTATTTCTTAATACTTGGATAAACTTCTGTCTTTCGACGCAAACGGACATTTGAACACCTCCCTGAATGACAAAGATTTCTTCCTCCACATATCTGTCGTCCTTTTCATGGGTTAATGTTTATATTAAAGAATATCATGACGTCAAACGTTGTCAAATATATCAGAGGAGAAGTAAGTGTAAATTACAATATTATGATCGTTCTTGCTGACAAAATGCTATGAAGTATCACTCTATTATGTGTACAGACAATCTTCAAGGATTTTTTTAAAAGACGTCAAGTATGTCTTAAGAGATACATTTTTGTATGATTTTAATATTGATACATTGATGTAGAATCACTGTATGTGTACCGCCATCCTTATTTTTTTCTTTTTTCACAATATCGGATACATTCTTTCAGTATATCAGCACTGAAGGAAAATATTGTGATAGATCCAAACTTTGTGATTGATGCCATGAGAAGTTTCATCACGTGAACACTTCGTCATACACATCTCATTGTGAGACGTATGGAAGCAAATCGGGCAATATGGACACGTAGAGATAGTAAAACAAGCGACTTGCACAACGCACTGAGCATTTACTTGGTATCATGAAGGAAGGGAAGGGATCTCCAACAAGACCACGTTGCAGCATCGACAGCAAAACATGAAGAAGTTAGATCTTATTTGAGATCAAATGGTTTACAGATCAGGAAAACAATTAGCTTATTCGTCGTGCGATATATGATCAATGCCGGTCAAATAGAGGTAGGCATTGTTTTAACACTCACAGGACAACAGCTTGTTCCTGAGTTTTACTATGAGACCGTCCTCCAACCAGCGTATGTCATCCTTATTTTTTTTTCACAATATCGGATACATTCTTTCAGTACATCAGCAATGAACGGAAATATCATGCTGGATCCAAAATTCGTAATTAATGCTATGAGACGTTTCATCACGTGAACGCTTCGTCATACACATCTCATTGGGAGACGTATGGTAGCAAATCAGGCAATCTGGACACGTAGTGATGGAAAACAAACGACTTGCACAACATACTGAGCATTTACTCGGTATCATGAAGAAGTTAGATCTTATTTACGATCAAATGGTTTATATATCAAGAAAACAAGTAGCTTATTCGTCGTACGATATATGATCGATGCCGGTAATAAGAGGTAGGCATTGTTTTAAGACTAACAGGACGACAACTTGTTGTTGAGTTTTACTATGAGACCATCCTCCAAAATGCGGTTTTTAACAGACTCATTTCTTAATACTTGGATAAACTTCTGTCTTTCGACGCAAACGGACATTTGAACACCTCCCTGAATGACAAAGATTTCTTCCTCCACATATCTGTCGTCCTTTTCATGGGTTAATGTTTATATTAAAGAATATCATGACGTCAAACGTTGTCAAATATGTCAGAGAAGTAAGTGTAAATTACAATATTATGATCGTTCTTGCTGACAAAATGCTATGAAGTATCACTCTATTATGTGTACAGACAATCTTCAAGGATTTTTTTAAAAGACGTCAAGTATGTCTTAAGAGATACATTTTTGTATGATTTTACTATTGATACATTAATGTAGAATCACTGTATGTGTACCGCCATCCTTATTTTTTTCTTTTTTCACAATATCGGATACATTCTTTCAGTATATCAGCACTGAAGGAAAATATTGTGATAGATCCAAACTTTGTGATTGATGCCATGAGAAGTTTCATCACGTGAACACTTCGTCATACACATCTCATTGTGAGACGTATGGAAGCAAATCGGGCAATATGGACACGTAGAGATAGTAAAACAAGCGACTTGCACAACGCACTGAGCATTTACTTGGTATCATGAAGGAAGGGAAGGGATCTCCAACAAGACCACGTTGCAGCATCGACAGCAAAACATGAAGAAGTTAGATCTTATTTGAGATCAAATGGTTTACAGATCAGGAAAACAAATAGCTTATTCGTCGTGCGATATACGATCAATGCCGGTCAAATAGAGGTAGGCATTGTTTTAACACCCACAGGACAACAGCTTGTTCCTGAGTTTTACTATGAGACCGTCCTCCAACCAGCGTATGTCATCCTTATTTTTTTTTCACAATATCGGATACATTCTTTCAGTACATCAGCACTGAACGGAAATATCATGCTGGATCCAAAATTCGTAATTAATGCTATGAGACGTTTCATCACGTGAACGCTTCGTCATACACATCTCATTTGGAGACGTATGGTAGCAAATCAGGCAATCTGGACACGTAGTGATGGAAAACAAACGACTTGCACAACATACTGAGCATTTACTCGGTATCATGAAGAAGTTAGATCTTATTTACGATCAAATGGTTTATATATCAAGAAAACAAGTAGCTTATTCGTCGTACGATATATGATCGATGCCGGCAATAAGAGGTAGGCATTGTTTTAAGACTAACAAAACGACAACTTGTTGTTGAGTTTTACTATGAGACCATCCTCCAAAATGCGGTTTTTAACAGACTCATTTCTTAATACTTGGATAAACTTCTGTCTTTCGACGCAAACGGACATTTGAACACCTCCCTGAATGACAAAGATTTCTTCCTCCACATATCTGTCGTCCTTTTCATGGGTTAATGTTTATATTAAAGAATATCATGACGTCAAACGTTGTCAAATATGTCAGAGAAGTAAGTGTAAATTACAATATTATGATCGTTCTTGCTGACAAAATGCTATGAAGTATCACTCTATTATGTGTACAGACAATCTTCAAGGATTTTTTTAAAAGACGTCAAGTATGTCTTAAGAGATACATTTTTGTATGATTTTACTATTGATACATTAATGTAGAATCACTGTATGTGTACCGCCATCCTTATTTTTTTCTTTTTTCACAATATCGGATACATTCTTTCAGTATATCAGCACTGAAGGAAAATAGTGATAGATCCAAAATTTGTGATTGATGCCATGAGAAGTTTCATCACGTGAACACTTCGTCATATACATCTCATTGTGAGACGTATGGAAGCAAATCGGGCAATATGGACACGTAGAGATAGTAAAACAAGCGACTTGCACAACGCACTGAGCATTTACTTGGTATCATGAAGGAAGGGAAGGGATCTCCAACAAGACCACGTTGCAGCATCGACAGCAAAACATGAAGAAGTTAGATCTTATTTGAGATCAAATGGTTTACAGATCAGGAAAACAATTAGCTTATTCGTCGTGCGATATATGATCAATGCCGGTCAAATAGAGGTAGGCATTGTTTTAACACTCACAGGACAACAGCTTGTTCCTGAGTTTTACTATGAGACCGTCCTCCAACCAGCGTATGTCAACCTTATTTTTTTTTTTCACAATATCGGATACATTCTTTCAGTACATCAGCACTGAACGGAAATATCATGCTGGATCCAAAATTCGTAATTAATGCTATGAGACGTTTCATCACGTGAACGCTTCGTCATACACATCTCATTGGGAGACGTATGGTAGCAAATCAGGCAATCTGGACACGTAGTGATGGAAAACAAACGACTTGCACAACATACTGAGCATTTACTCGGTATCATGAAGAAGTTAGATCTTATTTACGATCAAATGGTTTATATATCAAGAAAACAAGTAGCTTATTCGTCGTACGATATATGATCGATGCCGGCAATAAGAGGTAGGCATTGTTTAAAGACTAACAGGACGACAACTTGTTGTTGAGTTTTACTATGAGACCATCCTCCAAAATGCGGTTTTTAACAGACTCATTTCTTAATACTTGGATAAACTTCTGTCTTTCGACGCAAACGGACATTTGAACACCTCCCTGAATGACAAAGATTTCTTCCTCCACATATCTGTCGTCCTTTTCATGGGTTAATGTTTATATTAAAGAATATCATGACGTCAAACGTTGTCAAATATGTCAGAGGAGAAGTAAGTGTAAATTACAATATTATGATCGTTCTTGCTGACAAAATGCTATGAAGTATCACTCTATTATGTGTACAGACAATCTTCAGGGATTTTTTAAAAAGACGTCAAGTATGTCTTAAGAGATACATTTTTGTATGATTTTACTATTGATACATTAATGTAGAATCACTGTATGTGTACCGCCATCCTTATTTTTTTCTTTTTTCACAATATCGGATACATTCTTTCAGTATATCAGCACTGAAGGAAAATATTGTGATAGATCCAAAATTTGTGATTGATGCCATGAGAAGTTTCATCATGTGAACAACATTCCGTCTCAGCAAATGCGGTATGCCAGGGTTAGTTACAAGTATGAAGATTTCATCGTTTTATTCGGATGGCTTGTAATTAATCGGCTTGTTCAGGGTTATGTTGCACAACGGCTGAAGTCATTACTGAAGACGCTCTTCTGCGCGACGGGGATGTAATAAGCGGATGAGAACCCCCTTTCAAGAATGATCGGGGACACCCTGGATTGCGATTGCATGGCTATCATCATTTCCAAACAAATGAGTTTAAAAAGATCCTGACGATAATCTCAACAGCACTCGCAACAGAGCAGAAATTTGAGTATCGACGGACCCTAGGAAACCAGAGAATGGACCAGGTGCCCTGGAGGGGTAGCATCCCCTGTTTGGCTAGCCGCATCCACCGCCGATCTTATGTTAGAAAAGAAGTGTAAGATACAATATTATGATCGCACTTGATAACAATAATGCTATGAAGAATCGCTGTATTATGTGATTTCTGTGTACTATGTTGTACAATGAAGACCTAGTGTAATTTTGAGAGACTTTATGGATTATTTTCTGATTCTTTGAACAGACAATCTTCAAGGATTTATAAGAGACGTCAAGTATGTCTGTAGAGATACATTTTTATGATTTTACTATTGACACGTTAATGTAGAATCGCTGTATGTGCATCCTTTTTTCACAATATCGGATACATTCTTTCAGTACATCAGCACTGAACGAAAATATGATGCAAGATCCAAAATTTGTGATTGATACCATGAGAAGTTTCATCATGGAACACTTCGTCATACACATCTCATTGTGAGACGTATGGAAGCAAACGAGGCAATCTGGACACGTAGAAAAGCGACTTGCGCAAAACACTGAGCATTTACTTGGTATCATGAAGATGTTATATTTTATTTGCGATCAAATGGTTTACATATCAGGAAAACAATTAGCTTATTCGTTGTACGATATATGATCTAAGTCGGTCAATTAGAGGTAGGCATTGTTTTAACACTCACAGGACAACAGCTTGTTGTTGAGTTTTATTATGAGACCATCCTCCAACCAGCGGTGTTCTGGCTGAGGTTATATCTATATGAGTAGCAACATTCCGTCTCAGTTAATGTGATATGTCAGAGTAAGTTACAAGTATGAAGATTTCATCGTTTGATTCAGACGGCTTGTAATTAATCGGCTTGTTCAGGGTTATATTGCACAACGGCTGAGGTCATTACTGAAGATGTTCTTCTGTCAAGTCGGGGATACAATAAGCGTATATGAACCCACTTTTCAGAATGATCGGTGATGTTCTGGATTGCGATTGGATGGCTGTCACCGTTTCCAAACAAGAAACATTTACCTGACATACATTTAAGATATTAACAACACACGAGACTGTCAAATTCGGTGTTTTCCATGGAGCTGTTGCACGGGTGTTGCATGCAGTCAAGAAACGCTGACTCTCTCCGGGCACCTAGTCTCATTTCGAAATGCTTTTCATTCCGATGTTCGCAACCGTTTGAATCGTAATTCACATTATTTTGCCTTGCCTTCTCGTCTTTGAGACCGAATAACTGATAGGTACTTCTTTGTTATTTATTTATATAATTGTACTAGGGCTGATTTTATAATTGTATGTACTGATGATTGTTATATTTTGAATTGATATTGTGTTCAAACCAACATTTTTATTTACTGGTGGTTGTCCTATTTTCTCTTGCAAAGATTACTCAGACATTTCTGGAAAATTCCATATTTTGCATTGTCAGCGATTTTAGATTTTACTTTCAATAACGTTTAATTGTATCTGGAACTAGCCAATGGAATAATATCTCTTCAGTGGGAGGAGCTTATCAATTTGGGGTATTAAATGTCGTGCACACTGAAAATGCACTGGGCACTGGCTTTCTAGACCAACTCTGTCGAGGTTCACAGTGCGCATCGTACAAAACACAACCTAACTCTCTTCTTTCGAACCCCATATATTTGAATCAATGCAAATAGAGGTTCCTTCTTTGGTCTGTTTCTCTTACTCGACTCTGGGAAGTGTATCCTTCCTAAATAGTCACCTATGCTTCCTTCAGCCAAGGATTGTATTTCCTGATTGCTTCCCTTCTTATAGGTAATTGTTTTCTTTGTTTTATAGTTCTTAAAATCATGGGGATAATATTTGCGTAAAGAATAAGTAGGAATTATAAGTGATTAAATGGTAACCGTTATATTTTCCTCTCAATTTTCTTAGTTTGTAAATCCATGTAAATATTATATTTGTTTATTATACTCCCGCCGGTGGAAATCCGTCTGGATGGAATAAGACAAGCGCCGCCCTTGGTTCTCTCTGCATACAGTAAGAGCGTATTTATAGTAACTGCAGTGTATTTATTTATAGATAACACGTGTAGCTAGATTCACTTCGTATTCCTTCGATAAACAAACAATAAGTATAAAGTATTTTCGTATGAAATTTGTATTACTTTGGCTTGAAGTTCGAAGCATGGAAATTAAAACAAGGATGAAGCCGTAACGTTATATTGTATTAATGAAATTTATATAAAACATGTGAAAGAAAAGTTACTAGTACGTAGATAGTGTATCTATATGATTGTAAATATTCATCGCCTTGAATAAACTTTATTTACATATTATTTTTCCAAATATTTGAACGGAAATTGAAAGTTAGTATCTTTAGAACTTTGTGTCTCACTTGTCGGTGTGACCTCGGGTCTTGGCGATGCCTTATTGAGGTGTAAGGCCTATTTACTTATTCGTTCCAGTGACAGGTTGCTAGATAAGATCTTATTATGTACTGTTCACTTCCGAATGCAATCCGTTTGTCCTCGTAAATATTGAGAGTATTCTTAAAGCTCTGAACCATAAAGGTGTCCTTTCCAAGGTTAAAGTCATCTGGATTTTTTTTTTTTTTTTGTAAATCGAAATTTCGTATAACAACATTGAGTAATTTTTCAGCCACTGGATCCTCGATCAAAACCCGACGAGGCTCATAATTTGAATCCTTCTTACATCGTGACGTACTGCTGCAATGTTCGTGATTATATTTGTAGTGTTGTACAATATCCAATGATTTCTTCAGTACGTAAGAATACGACAGTGTCGTATTGCCCAATGAAAGTGCGTAGCTACGGACTCAACTTTATCCTTAAATTCCTCTGACTATGTCTGTGCTTCCTTGTATCCTTGTATCCTTGTGCTCGTAAAAAAGTTCCCCGCGAGGGGTTTGACAGTAAGTGTTTTGAATATACTTCCCTGACATTGTCGCCATAGCACTTTCTATATAGACATAACGTCAGACAGTGCATGAATTTTACATATTTTCATTTCCATGCTTTATTAACATCGACGGCGGGTGCGGCTAGCCAACAGGGGATGCTTACTCCTCCCGGGCACCTGATCCCACCTCTAGCTTACTAGGGGTCCGTCGATGTTTAATTTTGTGCTCTATTGTGAGTGCTGTTGAGATTATCGTCAGGATCTTCTTTAACTCATTGGTCCAGAAGAAAATAGCGGCCATAGCTTTTTTGACAGCTTTGACCCCATGCTTTATATCTTGTTAACAATGTTTCAGATGCAATTCAAAGAAGCGTAAATAACGGGCCGCAATTAACAAATCAGATCGAAACGACAAGTACAATACCATCATTAATCGGTCCGAAAATGTCTAAACCTAAAGATGTTTCTCAACCAAAAATTACGATTGGTGGACATAATTTTGATAAAACGTGATATACTGATGCATTTTGGTGTGATCGCGTTTCTAGCACATGCTCATCTATAAGTGTTATTACTCATCCTTCCGTTGCGGTCGGAACTTTTCCTTTAGGTATCTGCAGGCCTAAAAAGGGGATGACTGAGAACCATTTTGAGCATGAAGAAAAAGCTATCGCGCGCGCAGACGGAAAGACTCCGTGCCGTAAAAGGTGGGAAGGGGGTTCAACATCGCGTAAAATAGAAAGAGTAGAAAAATTTGACGGTCAGTCTAGCGAATGGTCAGATTACATTATTCAGTTTGAGAGAGTTGCAAGTTGGAACGGATGGTCGAACGGTGAGAACGATCAATTAATTATGAATTTAAGAGGAAATGCTAGGAAAATAGTCAATGAACTAACACTGGCACAAGCTTCAGATTTCTATGCACTTAAATATATTTTGCAACAAAGATTTGACCCAAAAGAAAAAGTAGTTGCTAAACGTTGTGACTGACTACGTACTGTGAGTTAAGATGTAGGTGATGCCAAAATTAAACAATCATATCAGCGTTGTAGAAAGTACAAGAATTTTGGTGTTGGATAAACAATCATCGTGCATCTGTTGTTAGCTGGTAATTAATTTGTCAAGAGGACAATAAACTGAAGAGTATAGCCGTAATTATCAGGGGGGGGGGGATATATGTAAACGGGTCGTCCCCGTTACATAACCATCAATCTTATGACAATTATGGTCAATGGTCATATCCCAATACCCAGAACAAAATTGATAATTCAGAAAATCACAAACCGAAGGCATACAAAATCAGGATATTTTATTGTTAAATTAATATTTTTTGTACAAAATATTTCCATCGCTTTTCTGATCATATATATTCACGGAAGCGAATCACTTCATGTGGAAATAATTTCTGAAACGAAAAACTACAGCCCCGATCAGTCGAAAGTTTAATATTCGCTTTCAATTCGTAAACGAATTCTTGTTAACTAATTTTCGTCAGCAATTCCATAGCTTTCAAAATTTCGTCAGCGATTGCTTTTAAACTTTTGAATAATAAACGAATTTTCGTCAACTACAGCTTTCAAATTTTTTGAAATCTAATTACTGACTAATTTTCGTCAACTATGACGAAAATTTCGTCGGCAACCTTTCAAAAGATGACCGAAATCAAACCAATCATCATTGAGTTATGAAAAATATATATTCTCGGATTAAATGAAATATTGTATTTTGTTTTATTTATTATAAGTTTAAAGATTCTGTGTTTCCGAGATCGGACTACATGTAGATTTATCAAATTACACAATTCGTGATATATCCAGTGAAACCCTTGACTGTCTGAAGCTTTGAAAAATGTTCCACAATCGGTAAATTTTAAAGTTTCATGCCAATAATGAGACGGTTTCTTTCATCCTCCAAACTTTGCAGAGAAATTCGCCCGAGGCGTGCCAGTCATTGTAAAATCAAAATGGCACCGCCGGAGCGTTCCAAAGCTTTTAATTTTTCGTCAGCGATTCCTTTCACATATTTTGAAGTGAACGCTCCGAGATGACGAAAATTTGAAAGCTCATAGCTTTCAAAATTTTAGGTAACAAAGATTAGTTAACGAAATTTTCGTCATCATCTTTTCGAAAGCTTTGAAAATTTTGTCATCTCAGTGGCTTTCAAAAAAAAAAAGCTGACGAATAGTTAACGAAACTTTCGCATTTAACTTTCAACATTTCGTCATCTCTGCGTTTAACTTAATTTTGACTGGTGGGGGCTGTAGCTAAGGCACGGTCCATTTGATATTCTGGGGGGGGGGGGCTTGATTTTTTTTCGAAAAAAATAATATTGCTCTGAATTTTGATGAAAAAAAATAAATTTGCTTATGATGTGACGGAAAAAAATAATCTTGCTCTTACAAATAATCTGAATTTGAAGAATTACCATAAAATTTTGCTAAAATTCTTGAAATTTTTCCGGCTCGCTTCGCTCGCCGCAGTTTTCAGTCTATCAAAAATTTTTTGACTCGCTTCGCTCGCCATAGTTTTCTATCAATGATTTCTTGCTAATGTCAAAGTTCATATATTTCAAGATATCAAAAGTGTAAACGATACTTATGTATAACTATTAAATATGTTGCATGTATCCCATTGAGTCTCAATTTTATGTTCTTGTAAACTTGGAAGGAGAACTTCAATTATTCACCATTTTACAATTCTACATTTTAAAATTTGTCTTTTGAAAGAAGACTTTCCCCAAAGACCCGCTTTTATTCATGTACCTTATATAAATCTTGTTTATTTAGAATTGTATTGTAGAAATCTTTTATCTCTCTCTTTAGAATTGAATTGAATACTTGCATAAAAATAAAGTATATATTAATATTTAGAGTTTTGAGTAAAAATATAAATAATATCTATTGATAAAACACAAACATTCTTAATATATATGCACATCACTTTGTTAAAAAAATTTCCTTGCTCCGACTTTGCAAGAAAAAAATAATTTTGCCCCGGTCCGAGGCGAAAAAAATAATCGTGCTCCGACAAAAAACCCAAGCCCCCCCAGAATATCAAATGGACCGTGCCTAAAGACTGTCTAATCTACCGTATGTGAAACTATTTAGGCCTATATCTGTATATACGAGCGTCAGTATCATTTAAATGATCGTGATATTTTCTGGTTAAGAATTCACTGGCGTAGGACAAGGGGGGGGGGGGGGGGGGGGGCAGGGGTGAAAGCATAAGTATGTTTGTGCCCCCCACTTTTTGACGTAATTTTTGGTCATACAGATATAAAAAAACTGCAAAATACCTTTAACTCAAACTATATAGAATATCATTACATGTATATGTTAATGATAGAGGACACAGACAGTATTTTCTGATTAGTCAATATTTTGCTTAAAAAAATTTCTGGCTCGCTACCGCTCGCCAGCCATTTATTCATGTACTTAAACTTTAGAATTGCACCAGAAATGTTAAAATTTGTGCATACAGAACATGAAAACCCAATATTTATTTTTAAATCTCTTCCTCTTCCTCCCCCCCCCCTCTTAGAAATTTTGGGATGTTGTGCCCCTCCACTTTTTCAAGCAGAGCTACGCCATTGAGAATAGAAGTATATTTAGAGAACACTACTCGACAGGGTCCGGCTCTCTTTTTTTGCGAGGTCATACTGTCCTCAAGTTCCTCCACAAGCTCAGGTCTTTAGACGCCACGAGGATCCCTGCGTCGGTCAGTCTGTTCACACCACTTTGGACGATTTTCTCGTCTTATTGTAACAGGGAGTGTAATTTAGGCAGCATTGCCAGGCGTTTTGGTTGGACTTTCTCCCCTTTTCTGTATCTTATTCTCCTTTATATCAGTAAACAGTAATACCCCACTTGAGCCCTAAATATTGTAAGAGGTTTCCAAGGGGCTGTGCATGGTGGGATATAACTTGCAGTACAAAGTAAAAAGTGTAGAAAATTAAAATTTGTATCAAATGAAAGTTTTTGAAATGCTCTTTTTTGTATTTTCGATTTAAGATAATCACGTAAAGGTGTTACGTGAGTTGTTTAGTGATGGATGATGACAGCAATTCAATTGCAATCCAGAATGCCACTGATCATTCTGGAAAGGGGGATCTCATATGCTTTTATTATATCCCCGTAGCGACCGAAGAACTTCCTCAATGATGATTTCAGCCGTTGTGTAATATAACCCTGTACAAGTAGCTTATTTGCAAGCCGTCTGGCTGTAACGATGAGATTTTCATATTAGGAACATGTCATGGCGTACCGTATCAGCTGCGAAACAAAAACGCCATAAGCAGGAGAAAACTGAATGCTGCTACATTAAAAGGAAGTTAGTTATGTGGAAGCTGAAATCATCACACTTCGACACGCAGTGAGGAATTCAATAGACCTTTTTCATATTTCAGTTAAACTTGCATTTTAGACACTCCAAGACCCGACATCACTACTTTTGACGTTTTTTTTCTGATTGTGACGTCATAATGTTGATACGACGTCACAGTTAGAAGTTACGTCGAATGTTGTCATGTCGGGTCTTAGGATGTGTAAAATACAAGTCAACTGCGGTAATGAGGAAATCGTCTGTTAGACTGGTTCCCGGTCTTGGTTTCCTCTTTTACTTCGTGTTTTCGAATAGTGTTAACGATAAAGGAGAAAACCAAGGCCGGGAACCAGTCTAGTGTTCAATGGCCGTTTACGTCGAAAGATAGAAGTATATATATCCAAGTACGAAGCGGATCTGTCGCTCTCGGTTGTTTCCTTGATCTCTTGTTCATGAGGATAGATTTTATGTAGATGATCCTTTAAATTCGGATTATTGAGAATAGATTTCATGTAGATGATCCTTAAAGTTCGGATTATTGATGGACAACACGTCATCTATGTATCTGAAGATAAAATTGAACTGAGATGCCAGGTGCTTTCGAATGTTGTTAACGATAAATGAGAAAACCAAGGCCGGGAACCAGTCTAGTGCTCAATGGCCGTTTGCGTCGAAAGATAGAAGTATATCCAATGAGTTAAAGAAAATCCTGACGATAATCTCAACAGCACTCACAATAGTTGGCTAGCCGCACCCGCCGTCGATGTTCACGCACGAAACGAAAAGAATATATAAAATACATGCACTGTCTAGGGCCACTTCTATATAGAAAGTGCTATGGCGACAATTTCGGGAAAAAATATTCAAAACACTTACTGTCAAACCCCTCGCGGGGAACTTTTAACGAGCTCCACACGGCAAAGGGCATCAGTGTGACACAAATGTATTAAAGAAGATCCTGACGATAATCTCAACAGCACTCGCAATAGAGCACCAAATTGAGCATCGACGGACCCTTAGCAAGCTAGAGGTGGGACCAGGTGCCCGGGAGGAGTAAGCATTCCCTGTTGGCTAGCTGCACCCGCCGTCGATGTTCACGCAAGAAACGAAAAGAATATATAAAATACATGCACTGTCTAAGGCCACGTCTATATAGAAAGTGCTATGGCGACAATGTCAGGAAAAATAATCAAAACACTTACTGTCAAACCCCTCGCGGGGAACTTCTTTACGAGCTCCACATGGCAAAGGGCATAAGTGTGACACAAATGAGTTAAAGAATATCCTGACGATAATCTCAACAGCACTCACAATAGAGCACCGAATTGAGCATCGACGGACCCCATGCAAGCTAGAGACGGGACCAGGTGCCCGGGAGGAGTAAGCATCCCCTGTTGGCTAGCCGCACCCTCCGCCAAGTACGAAGCGGATCTGTCGCTCTCGGTTGTTTCCTTGATCTCTTGTTCATGAGGATAGATTTATGTAGATGATCCTTTAAGTTCGGACATTTGAGAATATATTTCATGTAGATGATCCTTAAAGTTCGGACGGGTGCTTTCGTCCAGTCGAGAGCAAGGTTTGGATGAAGTCAGCTTCGTATGTATATAAAAATAAGTCTGCAAGCAGTGGGGCGCAATTGGTACGCATGCCATATATTTGCTGGAATAAGGTTCCTCCAAAAACCACAAAAACAGTGTCAATCTAAAACTTAAGGATCCGGATGGTATCGTCTTCGGTATTCTTTTTGTTTGAGACAGAGTATTCCTTCGCGAAATAAGTATAATCCCGTCCTGTATCAAGGTATTTGTATCTCCTGTTCCCGTTTTTTGATATAGTCCTTTTGGTGTTGAATGGTAGTGTAAAGCACGGAGAAGTCGAGAGACTTTATATAAACATTTACGCTGAATATTTTAATCCATTGTTAAATATTTTAATCCTTTGTTAAAAAGTTGAATCTGGATAACCAAACCGATTTTAACTAAGGTTGCGGATGACCGTCTTAATAGTTGTCATTGATTTCTTTGGCTTATATGTTTTCTTTCGTGTTTAGTATTTGATTGTTTTCGGATATTTTGTGTTCCTTGTCATATTTGTGTTTCTTGTATTACCTGTATTTCCGTATTTTTAGCTCGACTGCACTTTAGTGCAAAAGAGCTATTGTAATACCCCCGGCGTCGGCGTCGTCCGAACTAGATGATAAGGTAAATGTTAAGATCACACATTTACCTTTCCTATATTCATATTCTGTTGTTTTTTTTTTGTTGCAAATGTTTAATTATACATCATTTAATATATCCAGATGAGGATATAGCCCCTGGGGTTGGGATTTTTAAAATTATTTCAAATGATAAGGCAAATGTTGAGATGATAAGGTAAATGTTAAGATAGCAATAAAGTCTTTAAAAGCCAATATTGATCAAAGTATAAGTGCTACATGTACCAAACTTACATATTTGATGTATCTTTGATCAAACTTTCAAAAAAATGACCTTGACCTACTTTTTTCCGCTTAAATGGTTTTGCCTTTAAAAGCCAATATTGAGCAAAGTATAAGAGCTACATGTACCAAACTTGCATATTGGATGTATCTTTGATCAAACTTTCATAAAATGACCTTGACCTACTTTTTTCCGCTTGAATGATTTTACCTTTAAAAGCCAATATTGAGCAAAGTATAATTGCTACATGTACCAAACTTGCATATTGGATGTATCTTTGATCAAACTTTCATAAAATGACCTTGACCTACTTTTTCCGCTTGAATTATTTTACCTTTAAAAGCCAATATTGAGAAAAGTATAAGTGCTACATGCACCAGACTTGCATATTGGATGCATCTTGGGTTAGACTATTGAAATATGACCTTGACCTACTTTTTCCGCTTCAGTGATTTTGCTTTAAATTGGCAATATTGAGCTAACTATAAGTGCTACATGCACCAGACTTGCATATTGGATGCATCTTGGGTTTGACTATTGAAATCTGACCTTGACCTACTTTTTCTGCTTCAGTGATTTTGCTTTAAATAGCCAATATTGAGCAAACTATAAGTGGTACATGCACCAGACTTGCATATTGGATGCATCTTGGGTTAGACTATTGAAATCTGACCTTGACCTACTTTTTCTGCTTCAATGATTTTGCTTTAAATTTAAAACTTTAAATTTTTTATGTGACTTGATATATGTTGTTGCCTGAGAAAGGGAGTTTAAATAAATTGGCTGTCATGAGAGATATTATGCTATGCAGTCGAGCATTAGGTGACTCTGGCAACTATTTTGTTGTAGGAGACCTCTTGTTTCTTTTATGAAGCCATCAGAAGTATTTAAGCTATGGACCGAACAACTCAATATATCCGTCATTTTAAAAGCGGCATTAACATTCCATATATAATTCAGATAAACTAATACAAGGACTATGGATCCAATATTGTCATTTTTTGAAACGTTATCATGCAACTGATTTAATAAAACATATACATCAATTAAATATAAGTACCACACATTCTACCACATACAAAGACTTCCATACAAATATGGTTATTCAGGGCGTACCTATACATCATTACACCTAATGCAATTATTGTAATGAATTCCTTTAGGGTTGATTTACTAAACGGAAACACATACAAATAAGTATTTTATAAGCTTTCGTTTGATACCAATTTTAACTTACTACGATTTGTAACAGTTACGCAGAAAACATCTTCGGTTGATCGTCTGTCTCTTCAACGCACTTGAAATTTTCTGTTACAAAATTGCTTGAAATTTATGAAACATGGGTCCTGTAGCATCATATCCCACCCATTCTGCTACGTCTTTTGGTACATTTTTTGACATAGTAATTTTCATACCTTTTGGCCATATAACATTGTTTAGACTAAGGATCACTGACGAGGGTTTAGTACCCGAAACGTGCATGTCTGGTCCATGCTGTAAATTTATCAGTTTTTAAATGATGCTATTGAATTTAAAGACGTTTAACATTTGAACTACTTGGTGAGTGTCACTGCTGGTGGACCAAGAGTCCCCGAGGGCACATGTAGCCAAGTACGATCAACTTCGGTTGATCGTCTGTCTCTTCAACGCACTTGAAATTTTCAGTTACAAAATTGCTTGAAATTTATGAAACGTGGGTCCCGTAGCATCATATCCAACCCATTCTGCTACGTCTTTTGGTACATTTTTTGACATAGTAATTTTCATTCCTTTTGGCCATATAACATTGTTTAGACTAAGGATCACTGACGAGGGTTTAGTACCCGAAACGTGCATGTCTGGTCCATGCTGTAAATTTATCAGTTTTTAAATGATGCTATTGAATTTAAAGACGTTTAACATTTGAACTACTTGGTGAGTGTCACTGCTGGTGGACCAAGAGTCCCCGAGGGCACATGTAGCCAAGTACGATCAACTTCGGTTGATCGTCTGTCTCTTCAACGCACTTGAAATTTTCTGTTACAAAATTGCTTGAAATTTATGAAACGTGGGTCCTGTAGCATCATATCCCACCCATTCTGCTACGTCTTTTGGTACATTTTTTGACATAGTAATTTTCATACCTTTTGGCCATATAACATTGTTTAGACTAAGGATCACTGACGAGGGTTTAGTACCCGAAACGTGCATGTCTGGTCCATGCTGTAAATTTATCAGTTTTTAAATGATGCTATTGAATTTAAAGACGTTTAACATTTGAACTACTTGGTGAGTGTCACTGCTGGTGGACCAAGAGTCCCCGAGGGCACATGTAGCCAAAAAGAAGGGAGGAGATCTCCAACAAGAACCCGTTGCAGTATCAATAGTAAAACACAAAAACACCCGATGCAAAAACACAAAAGACGAGTACAGCACGAGACGGAAAAGAGACACACTACATGTAAACATCAAACACAAAAGACTACACATAAACCGACGAGACCAATGGGTAACCGGTGCCGACTTTGGACGGCCATTTGTCACGCAGGTAGCAAATGGTGTGGTTATCCTGGATTACGTGCGCACAACCCTCTCACTTCTCCAATTACCCAGAGGTCTCGAAGAACGTACAATTGTGGTGTAAAATAACCTCCTCATTGTAAGATGACATCACACAAACACGACCGCGAAACGCAAAGGCCCTAGAGACACAGATGAATATGTAAATGGATATAAAAAGAGGGTATGCTTAATACAGTCCGTGCTCTGCCGGCTGTAGCGAGCTCATGTATGTAATCACCCGAGGATTCCGAGTGACATTCAGAGAGGACAGGTGGTCGGGGCCCTGTCTTCTCTAAAAAGGTTTGGACAGGGCCCGTCATGGAGTCCCGTCGTCACAGTCAGTCAGAGTTCTACAGATGCGCTTGTACAAGACTGTAGATTGGTCAAGTTCCAAGCCTAGTGTCCGTCTGGTGACATTAGGATCATATCCACGGTATAAAAGGCGTTTGATGATTCTGACGCATTTTCGATGGTTATGCTGCCTACCTTTGATCCTTTTTATTTTGTTTATAATATCACCATAAAAGACAGGTTGTGTAATACCCATAGTAATGTACTCTGTTGCATGTATAGATCCGAATTTCAAAAGAACATGACTGTAATTTTTGTAAAATTTCCAGAAAGTCTTAACTAGTTTATGAAAGCGGAAACCTTGACCTAAAAGTTTTTTGGTAATTTGTAAATTTCTACTGTGAAAATCCAAAATATCAGTACATGCTCTAGCGTATCGGATAAGCTGTGATATGTAAATGCCGTATGACGGTAATCTTGGAACATCACCGTCAAGCCAAGGGAAATTTACTATGTTGAATCCAAAATCATCCCTTTTGTCATATACACTTGTATGAATCTTTCCGTTTACAGTTTTGATATTTAGGTCCAAAAAGGGTGTTTCTGTATTTGAAAGGTTTGCCTTGTTAAGGGTTAATTCTTGTGGATAAATGTCATTCTTATATAATTCAAAAGCAGGATTGTCAATGGTTAGAATATCATCCAGATACCTAGAAGTATTATTGAAACATTTCAGCTCATCAAATTTTCTTTGCTTTTGAAGATTTGGGATAAATTCTTTTTCATAAGTGTATAAAAATAAATCTGCAACAAGAGGCGCACAGTTAGTACCCATAGGAATTCCTACCACCTGCTTGTATAGATCCTCACCAAATCTAACATAAATATTGTCCAAGAGGAAGGACAAGGCATTACACAGGTCACTACATGTCCATGATTTGTATGATTTGTAAGTTTTTCGCTCTCGATCAAAACACCATTTAATGAGATGAGATAATCGATCATTAATTTTGTCATGAGGAAGTGTGGTGTACATATTAGAGAAGTCGTATGAAGAAATCGTATTGGCTTGGAAATTTCCAGATTTCATTTTTTCAATCACATCCCCTGAATTCTTAATAGACCAAAAAAAAAAATTCACATCGTTCCTGTTTAGAACCGTTTCACAATATCTAGTTATGTGTTCTTTAATAGCAGTAAGTGCTGACGTCAGATTTCTAGACAAAATTGTAGTGGAGCAGTTACTAGAATTAGCAATAAATCGAAATTTGTAAGGAGAAATTTGTAACCATCACATTATTTCCAAACGAGCGGTATTCCTCTTTTTTTTATACTATATCCCACAAGATACCTTCAGTGAGTCTTATGACTCTTAGAATCTCAATTTGACATCGACGTAAGCAAGGTAAGTCTTTTCATTTTGTTTTAATTTTACCTTGACCTAAGGAAGGATCAAATGTTGAACGTCTTCAATTTTAATAGCATCATTTATGAACGAATGAATTTACAGTATGGACCAGGCATGCACGATATGGGGAACTCGTTATACACTATGATTCCCCACTCTCCAGAATGGTGGATGATATTCTGTCATAGACCATTTGAACCATCCAACCAAAGATTGTACTCTATGTCTTCCAAAATGGAAGTAACCGGATGTGACAGTTCTACCGAATTGAAGCAACGGGTGTTGCATGCAAGCAGGAGATGCTTACTCTTCCTGGGCACCTGGTCT
This sequence comes from Pinctada fucata, assembly GCA_028142955.1. Classification (NCBI taxonomy): domain Eukaryota; kingdom Metazoa; phylum Mollusca; class Bivalvia; order Pterioida; family Pteriidae; genus Pinctada; species Pinctada fucata. The sequence continues at coordinate 11,883,588 of AP027110.1, read as the reverse complement.
CACTTCCATATCGGGAGTTCGCTTCTTTTCATATTGTGGGGTTTTTTGTTTGTTTGCTTTGGTTCCTGTTTTATCCTGATTTTGTATGCGTTCGGTTTCTGATTTTCTGAATTATCGATTTTGTGCTGCAAACAGGGATATGGTCATCCATATTTGTCATTCAAAAGCAGATCAGACTTCAACCACAAATGTTAGAAGAATTACCGAGGATATGATCCGAAAGTCATCACAAAAATGCGGGGTATGGTACTTAGTGGAGTGCCTTATGTAATGCTGTGGGAATTTTATGATTAAAGCAAACCACTATGCTAAAGATATTAACTATGGACTAGTATTACAGAAAAAGTTTGATAGACCTCTAAGATATGTGGCAGTTGCTATATTTTGGGGACAAAAAACCCTTTTCTATGCAAAAATCATGAAAAACTGGAAATAATTTATAACTTTTGCATTAAAAATAATAACAGAAATAAAAAGATGTAAATTTACTTAATTTCTGATGCTCTTTCGAATTAAATGAGTTTCAAATTCGAATTCCTATATTAAATGTGTATTTTTGGGCGAAAAAGCCCTTTTCTAGGCTAAAATCATGAAAAATTGGAAGTAATTCATAACTTAAACATAATAGCTGATTTCAAAAATTAAAAGATGTTTACATATTTAATTTCTGGACCCAGTTGCACAATGCGTTGTTAAATTTAACCACGAGTTAACTTGTGGTTAAGTTCATGGTTAGCTTAACTCCAAGTTATGTCTGTTGCACAAAGATAACGTCGAGTTAACTCATTGTTAAGTTTGTGGTTAAACGCCGAAAATTAAACAGTGGTCTGGGGCATGATTAACTTTTTAACCATGAACTTAAACATCGAATATCCTGCCGTTTCAAACAAACTAAGGCTATTTCTCAGTATATTCTATAGTAAAGGGTGGAAAACCGTAGTTTATTCAAAATTTCTGACAATTTTTAAGTCTTAGATTACAAATTTGTTTTTGATGGTATCAGCCTTTTACTTATTATCGTACTTTTTCTTATATCTTTAGCTCTTTGGATTGTCAAATGAATGAAAAATTCAATGGATGAGAAAAATTCTGGCACAATACATGCATATCTTAGTCCGTCAAAATAAAATTGATGCAGTATTTGATAGAATCGTAAATTTGATCTATAATATCTAATCATTTGATTGTATTTGGTGAAATATGCTGTCTTTTTTTAATCTTGCATATTTGTTTTTCTTTACGTGGAAAATTGTTAAAGTTTTATGTTCATATTTCAATCAAACAATCGATAATCAACGACGTAAAGAAAACATGACGTCATTTCTAGCACGTGAGATTTGGCAACTCTATATTATAGTGGTATATTTGCAATAGGAATGCTAAAGTAAGGAAGCGAGAGGAAAAAAAGAGGTCCAGGGCGTATCGCTCATCTACGGAAGCATAGAAGGGACATGGTGAGATAAAAATTATCTCGTGCGCACGAGTTAGTGAGTCGTGCTCACGACTTTGTAACTTATGATCACGACTTAGTAACTCGTGCTCACGACTTTTGTAACTCGTGCGCACGACTTAGTAACTCGTGCTCACGACTTTTGTAACTCGTGCGCACGATTTTGTAACTCATGCTCACGACTTAGTAACTCGTGATCACGACTTTTGTAACTCATGCGCACGACTTTGTAACTCGTGCTCACGACTTAGTAACTCATGATCACGACTTTTGTAACTCGTGCGCACGACTTAGAAACTCGTGCTCTCGACTTACTACGTATTTTACAGGAGTACCCCGATTGATTCTTGGAAGTACACAGATCCCCACCACCCATGTTAAAAGTGACCTAAATGGGTTCATAGCGGGAATATAATGATGCAGTGCTCTACACCCCTCCCCCTCCCTCATGTTTTAAAACGTTGCGTCGATCAAGAGGTGAGGGGTATGTTATCATTCAATACGGAGATTTATATGATAGTTCTTATTTTTCAACAATTTGTTTAAAATTCACATTCTGTGTATCTTGATATGTCTCCCTGTCAGTGTTTACTATTTATCTAAAGTGTTTGAGACATCAACATGACTGTATGGAAATGGGTCCTCAGATAAGTAAAATTCTAATAATTCTATACCGGAACCTGGTACATGACTTTGAATAAATACTGAAAACGTTGACAAGTGTGCTTTGAATCTTAACGGCATTTTTGTGTGTGATTCAAATAAATTGTCTGATTATTCTAAAGTATAGTGTCAATGTGTTTGAGTTGGTGCGATTTGAGAATTTTTCTCCTATTTGTAGTAAGAAAGAACTTGAAAAATAACTTCAAGGATCTGGATCCTAGCAGAGCGGTATGACAGATATTGTCTATAATATTACAAGGAATCAGGTTTTTTATTATTATTTTTTTTTTTTTTTGGTTTGGTTTTGTTTTGTTTTTTTTTTTTGGTGGAATTTTCCGCTATTAAATTTAGTGTTTATTCTGTAATATATACTTCAAATAAAACATATCACGTACGATGTATATGTGCATTTTTTATCTTTCAACATGACGTCGAATTCAGTGTTCATTAGACAGTGTTCGTGAATAAACGTACTTCGTACCGTATTATATACAGAAATGTTAAAGTGTTGTTATGAATTAAAGCAGATAGTTGCACAGAGTATAATTTGATGGGTACGTATATACGAGATGCACACACACTCCCAATCAATTAAGGGAGCCTGAGCGGCCTACTCCCCTCCCTCCAATTCATTTTCTTCATATTTCTTTTAAATTATATGTGGTTTTGTGCTTACAACCGTATTGGAAAGAAAATTGTGCAATGAGGATGAAAAGAATACATGTCGATATGATGGATCCACCCCTAACGAAAAAGTACTATAGTATACTATAGTAAACTATAGTATACTATAGTATACTTAACTACACTATACTACATGTGTAGTAAAGTAAAGTTTCGTGTAGTATAGTAAAGTTTTGTGTAGTATAGTAAATATTTGTGTAGTATAGTAAAGTATCGTGTAGTATAGTAAAGTTTCGTGTAGTTTAGTAAAGTTTCGTGTAGTATAGTAAAGTTTTGTGTAGTATAGTATAGTTTTGTGTAGTATAGTAAAGTATCGTGTAGTATAGTAAAGTTTTGTGTAGTATAGTGTAGTATAGTAAAGTTTTGTGTAGTATAGTAAAGTTTTGTGTAGTATAGTAAAGTTTCATGTAGTATAGTAAAGTTTTGTGTAGTATAGTAAAGTATTGTGTAGTAAAGTATCATGTAGTAAAGTATCATGTAGTAAAGTATATCAAAGTCTCATTTAGTATTATTTCGTATAGTATTGTTTGGTATTTATTAGTGGTATACCACTAGAATTATCGCTAATTATAGATTATGGCTAAATCATTGCTTTAATACCAAAAATAGATTTGACTCTCAATAATCATAATAATTGATTATTAAGTAAAATGATTTAAAGAATAAATATCATGAAAATGATATTTGAACTATCGAGAGACAAGATTTAGTTGGAATGAAGGTATGACATCATAATTGGAAGACACAAAACTTGTAGATCTATATACAAACTGATATGTACACCGTAATATATCCTATTGTTCTACAACATTGTAATAGCTGTACTGTGATATTATAAACGCATCATGTATATGTCATAGGGCTGCAGTGATTCATGATGAATCACGGTTCTTGTTGACGATTGACAGGTTCAATTCACAGTACCTAGCATACTTTCTTTAAAGTAATTCAAGATATACACTTCACTTGACACTTCAAAGTATTGCCCTCTTATTAGGATTATTCTTTTACACCAGTAGAAAAGTGCTTAAAATCCCATTCATAAGTGTGATAACATCGAAAACAAATATCGTGATTTATATCATATCTAAGTAAAGTGTATCGTAACTGCCCTAATATGTCTCGAGTGGAACAAGGGAATTTTTACCCTGGCCTTCAGGTAGGTTCTTCGCACTTTCTCTGTTTATGCAAGAACTGAATAAGCGATGAAGGTAACAACCAATTCTTTCATAATGTTACACGATTATCAATTGTGAAAAAAATTGTAACATCTCAATGCACACAAATTAAATATCATGTGGAACAACTACTGTACCTGTAGTGTACTGACTACATGTATGTGTCATAATTGTAAAAGGAAATTCGAGCTACCTATGTTGTCTATGCAACAATAAAAATTCGCAGCTATTACTCGGCAATCGTATTCACAATACTTTTAAAAATACGATGGTCAGTTTTCATAATTTCAGATCAAGCATACCAGTCTAAGTTCAGCTGATCTTCTTTCTTCTTATTTTTATTATGAGTTTGACTTCGTCATCGTACAATTCGTTCCAAAATGTCTTCTCCTTCAAGTATTTCCCTCTGCTATTTGGAGTACAATGATAGGGAATATCAAGAGAAAGAGAGAGAACGCAGGAATCCTAGGTACAGCGTATAAATCAATGCGGACCCCGAGTCCCGAGATGGAGAGGGGAGGGTTTCGAAGCAAACATCCCAACTGGCAAGTGGTCAACTCTAGGCGGATCCAGACTCGGAGAAGTGGGGGCTTAAATATCGGCCCGATCTCCCAAGGAAAAAAAGTTGAAAAAAAAAATCACGGGTGAATCTGGAGTATGTTTCCCCCTTTTCCTCTCGCATATCAGGGGCATTTTCTTACTCGTTTAAAAAAAGCGACAAAGAAATGGATACCCAGGGCAGGTGCATCCCCTCTCGAACCGATAGGACGAGTCTTTGACCTTTCTGAGAATCATTTGGAAAAAGACACATCAATGTCTTGAGTTGATTTTTTTTTTACCGTTATGCAAATATGTTAATTAGATTACACAAACTTCTGATGAAAGCAGATAGGTTGCACAATAATTTTCCCGTTACTTTACCCGTGGCTTGTTTTGCAAATCATTTTTCATGTATATGATCGTCAATTTTTTGTGAAATGCAGAAAAAAAAAATATGATTTACTATTTGAAATAATGATAGTTCAGTTCAGTTCAATTTCTAGGAAATCCCTCCTTTGACTAAGGAGCACCCGAGTAGGTAAAAGGATAGACCAAATAAAAAATAGAAGGTATAAAACTAAGGAGGGGGTAGGTACAGAGTAGGAAGTAGAAAGAAGGGTAAAAACTTCCGTTAAAATAGATAAAAAATTAATAATCCTAGTATTATGGTGTACTTGTGAGTTTGTGATAACAAGAACTTATGTACATTTCGCTAAAAAAGGGATTTTAGTCTTTACATATTTACACCTATCTAAGACTTCTGAGCTGGATAAAAAAAAAGAACAATTAAAAATATCATAATGGGTAAAAATGACGACGGATTTTGAGTAAAAGGGATGCTATTTAACATAATGATAGTTTTAGATTGAGCAGAATATCCCGGGGCCCGGCCCCTCTATGACTCATGCTATAAATAAAGTTTGTACGAACTATTGGATTTGATCAATGATCATGATGATGGTTTCGAGTCAATATATATAGACAGTGATAGAAGGTACATGTATGTATAATAAATTTTGTGTATATTATTTCAACATTGTGAAATTCTGGGGAACAATTTGAGAATTCTATTTAAATCTCACTGAAAAAAAAAAATGGAAACGGGGGAGGGGTTCCCGGCTGGACCCCACCCCTAACTCCGCCCATGTTAAATAACAAAAGATGACTCTGAGAAAGTTTTGATTTTTTTATGCTTTTTGATAATGAATTATCAAGTTTTTGTTCTGATATCTTTAACATGAGCATTTTCTCGGATAAAAAATCGAACTGGGTGCGATGTGGTTTTTTTTTAATCATTTTTGGTAGTTATAATATTTATTTGTTCATTTCTAATTATTTATTGCCATGTATACTCCAGAGAGAGGGAGAGAGAGAAGGCCTCGTGATTTTGTACCCCTGTATATAAAGCGGGAGGCGTGTCACATTACGCAACATGATGTAACTGTATATTAGCTCGGGGTGTCACCCGTCGCGAATCAGGTCCTTTCTATCAGGGGAGAAAAAGGGGACATTGAAGGGATGTCGTAGGGCAGGGAAAAATACATCGTGTTGGGGGAGGGGGTTCAAGATAAATGAAACAAATTTTCGATAATGAACCTAAAACGGTAGAATTTCGGATAAAATGTTTGATTCTGACCTATCGATGTGTTATTTCATACATCACGGATAGGTTTGTTCTTTTTTCATAACTTTGGTGAAAGTTATTTGGCGATCAGGGGCAAAGAACCTCAACTGCGGGGGACATATACTTTTCTTTTGAGAATTGTGAGGCTGGAGGATACCCCCCCCCCTTCCTATCGATGGGAGCCCGGGCCTTCCGTGAAAATTAAAAAAAAAATGAATCAAATAGGTTCCTCTTGAAAGTATTTGAACATGATTCAGTTTTAGCAAACGATGTACTATATATTTATCAAGGATCAATTAAGGAGCAGAGTATGTACAACTATATCCTTACTTTGAATACGATGAATACTATTGTTGAAATAAATATAATGAATAAATATTGTTCAAACTTATACAATTATTTGACATTCTCTACACCTACTTCTTTTAAGTAATCGCGGCTCTAGAGGGAGTTACCGGCGCCAGGACTTTGCCCCCCCCCCCCCTCTCTCTCTCTCTCTCGATCTCTCGATCTCTCCTGATTTTTATACAAGTTTTATTTTCTTATGCACATGTACATATATTTACTACATATGGATTCCCTGATTGGTTGCATCCCCCTTGAAACAAAATCTAGATCCGCCCAGAGACGTATATACGTCTATGATCCGCCCTTGTATAAAGTCAACAATTTATCATTCAAAAAAAAAAAATCTAAAATAGATAGATAATTAATTAATACTTCAAAAAACGCAATATGATACATCTTCTATTTTTCACCATAATTTACAATTATAATGATAATATTTATGCCGTGAAAGATTAAACGGTTGATGTGACCTTGAAGATACCGACAAGCCGAAAGCATTCGTACGGGATACCTTTAGAATATACAACAGGGTAAGTAAAAGAGATCGATACCATTAATCGAATTTAAGCGCGGACCTAGAGGAGGTATGTGGGACACCCCGACTTGAAGAAGCTTTTTTGCGTTTTTACACAAAATTCATTTTAAAATCATATGCTGGAACCCCCCCCCCCCTCTCTCACGCCCGACTGGACTACATGTATATATAGTCCAAGGACTAACTTTGTTTATTAGAAGTCCTTGTATAGTCTTGTAATTTCATTCGCTTCGCATCTAATTAAGTCACCTCTCTCTCTCTCTCTCTCTCTCTCTCTCTCTCTCTTAAACTTAGAACTTTTTTTTTAGTATCTATTACTTAGCGAGGAGCTTAGATTAATGATACGCATTTTCTTCATGTCCTATAACATAGGTTTGTTTCTATGTATTTTATTGTTACATTTTAGTTTCTCATTTTGTTTTGTAGTTTGTTTGTTCTTTTGAACTCTTTTTTTATCCCTCACTCGCCTTTGAATTCTCAAAGAAACGATAAGAAACGAAACGAAAGTTGCAAAATCAGTGGAAAAATTCCTCAGTACAACCTCTTCTATGCAGTATCGGTAAAAGCATAATTTATTTTGTAAATTAAAATTAGTCTAAATGAACACAGTGGCGGATCCAGAACCTCAACCGCCGGGGTCATTTGGCCCCATTCCCAATGAAAATTAGTTAAAAAAAAAAAAAAAAAAAAAAAAAAAAAACTAGTTAAAAAAAAAAAAAAAAAAAAAAAAAAAACTAGTTAAAAAAAAAAAAAAAAAAAAAAAAAAACTATCTTTTTTTTTCCAAACTATGGCTCTAAAATTTTCCAATCACATGTAGGTGGAATTATCACCACAATTGGTTACTGGTTCAAAGTAGCAAATTTACTGTTAATTTGCCATAATTTATGTAATAAAATACTAATCATTATCGTAATTAAATCTAATTCAAAAGAAAATCATTTGATTTAACATTCATTTCTGATCTTTTGATTGTCTAAGCAGTAATTTACTTTCTAAGCTAGTACTACCACAAATATTCCCGAACGTCGTAATTTTTCCAAATTGCACAGACCCTGGCCCCAAATTACTGGGGAAAAAACCCTAGCCCTTTGCGAAATAACTTCGGCTTGAGGTTTAATTATGCATTGCGTGTGACTTTTTTTTTCCAGATCCAGCTCTATATATGTTATGCATCTATAGATTTTTCGTCGCCTACATGTCCACACCGACAACTCCCCCTCCCCGAGAAAATTTTGAGAAATCGACTAAAATCGGCGTTTTCTGTAGTGTCTTTGGGATCTTTCTGACAAATTACCCTATATACTTTTATGTCGTAAAAGATATGATTTTTTGTCTTCGCTGCCGGGGGGGGGGGGCTCCAGCCCCTAAAGCCCCCCCTTAAATCCGCCACTGGAATAGTTTGAAAATTATTAATTTTTCTTATTTTAAATCGGACATTATATGATGATCTGAACCCCATCCACCATGCATGTTTCTCCGTCCTATGAATACTTTTCTGAGAAGAAAGACCCCCGAATCCCTACCCACAGGATTTGGCGTTACCCCCCCCCCCCCTCCCCCGCTCGGTACTCGGCCCTTTTCAAAATTGGTTCATATGACTCTGAAGGCTCTTTGGGTACACAAAACACCCCTCCCTCCTATCTCCTATGTGCTTCCAACCCTGGACCCGCCCTTTCATCGCTTTCGAAATACGTTAAGGTTCCTCGCTGCAACCCCTCTTCCCTAGGTCTTGTCTAGCCCAGCCCTAGTATCACGTCCCTGCAAGTACTCCTATCATAGATTTGACTGGTGCTATATTTAGACCAAGGACATCCCGAACGAGAAGGACATCGAGTCGACGAGGAGTTTGGTGAAAATATGTTAGAAAAAAGGTATACTTAGTACTCACAATCATATTTTACAAGAAATTGATATGGAATATGATTGATGGGAGATAACTTCGTTTCAGATATTCTTTTAAAGTAACGTAATGTTACAGTAACGTTTTGAAACTCGAGTTGCCTCTGACTGCTACTGCTATTATGTGTATTTGTGTTACATAATTCAAATGTATGCCACTTACTGAATTTATTTTCAATCTAAGAAATTTTAGCATGTTAAGTAAGACACATATGTAATTGAAAGTATTTTTTCTGAGAAACAGAATTCAAATATGTGTATCTTAGAAAGGGGGGGGGGGGGAGGAAGGAAGTGCATCGGTGCAATGATACAACTGCCAGTGATTTAAATTTTCCCTGTGTTTTGTGTATTTTACGCATTAGATTCGTTTAATACCCATTGATATCTATCGAGTGTGTCACAAGTACGCATAAATAGAATCTATGTTTCCAGTTATTTCTATCGCTCTAGTTCTAAGACATACAGAGATTTTATCTTAAAAAGACTGGAAATCTAAACGTAAATCCAATCATAATCTACATTGCTCGCACAGAATTTTGCAGCTGTGCGTACGTCTTAATCAATGTATAATAAAATCTAATATTATATAAACGGGATGTAACGTCGATTCTGATTGGCTGGCGTGCGAGTCATTATTTAAGAAAAAAAAATGACAAGTCGGGCTCTATTGTCTCATAATGCCCGAGCGTCCTCAGCCAATCACATTTATCACCGAGCCGCGTCAGCGGCAAGGTGATAAATGTGATTGGCTGAGGACGCGAGGGCATTATGAGACAATAGAGCCCGACTTGTCATTTTTTATTTCTATTCTAATGATGACCAAACTTAGACCTTTTGATACTTGGTAAAAACCAGTTCCTGCCGGTTTATCTGCTTTCAGAAAATGGGTAGGCGTGGCTTATCGCTATAGGGCCTATATTGGAGAATAGAGCCCGGCTCGCGTCTGTTGTCTTAATAGGGAAAAAGAATCAAGTCATATTAGAATTTCCGATAATGACCGCTGACGGAAGATAATGACTGGGTGTGGTATTTGTCCTGATTTCGGTATGCATGAAAAAAAATAATATAGTTATTTTGTTAAATATTAAAAGATATACTTTTCACAAAAAAGTGCAATTAATTGTTGGATTCTTGATTAAAATTTTTGTGTTTATATTGGTTTTAATCATTATTTTAATCCTATATAATCTAACTATTCGTTATATAATATAACAAATAAGGTCTTGGCCTCGGTCATTATGTCATTATAATGACCCGATAAGATTTGTGATATCGACCGAGGCCAAGTCCTTATTTGTATAATGATCTTTAATTAACGTTGGATATATTTTTAACAATGAATATTAAAGCTGTAAGCAGAGCTTTTGATCGACAAACATTTTTTAAGAACGGGTTAAGAACATATCTACATTATTTATAAGGCTTGGGAGAAGATGTTCAGCCCAAAAATATCATTCCGTGTCAATAGTCGATGAGGATCGAAGATGCACGCGACCCTCCTGTCACTACTATTTCGGCATAGTGAACACTAAACCTAACACTATTATATAAATAATAATTTTTTTATATTGATATTGTAGCTCATTATGTTGGATTGTCAAAATCTTCTGAATTTTCTCTAAATCAGTATGATGATAGGCATGTTTAAAAATTGTTCCGGACATTTCGATAGTTTCTATTATTTATCTAATAGTTAGTCTCGGATCCCATCATACTTCATATTGCACAGACAATGGATATTAAAATCTTACCAATTGCTCATCTATGTACATCAAAGTTCTGTGCAGTTCGACTGCTTTCAATAACTAATCAACAAATAGATTTAGACAGATTTTTTTCAATAAAATTTTATGAAATATGAAAAAAAGCATTGTGAAGGTCCATGCAGTTAACTTTTTTACACCTATCATTTGACGGGATATATTATGGTATGACAATGTCCGTCAGTCCATCTGTCCGTCTCCTAGGGCTGTGGCTGAGCGGTTTTATCGCGGTACCGGCATATCGCGATACGAGGCTTCGCAATACGTACCACTGTATTTGTTTTCAAAAACCGGTTTTTGACGATATTATTTATCTTCATATTTTTATGTTGTCTCTTTAAAACTTATGGGCAAAAGCGATTATTTCTGCAATTTTCTGACTAGCCACTTTTAAACATGACGAGGTCTCCGTTCTATGCTACACAGCAAAACATATTTCAAGAAATAGGTAAAATAACGTTTCTTCGACCTTTAGAAATGTTCCGCAACACACTGCACATTGGTATACTAATTTGCAAGAAAGACTTTATCATGTTAGCTTGATTCTTATATTTTGTTTATAGTACATGTATATATTTAGTTATGATTGTTTAAACATACAATATAGTGGTGTCATTTTAAGTTTCCTAGCGACTTTTTGCACTGTCTGTCCGCGAGTGTCCGCTGATGTCTCAGCAGAATTATCACATTAATAGCTTAAAATAACTGGATGGATATTATTTTTTTCAACCGGATATTCATGCATGTACGTATGATTGGTCAAATTTGTCTGCACGTGTGCATCCGTAATTACATGTATATCATGATGAAGACATTTTAAGATTTTAAAATAAAATTTTGAATGGAAAATTGAGGTAGGGAAAAAAAAAACCATAAGGGCTCTTGATGTTACCGTATTAAAATATTGCAATATATATCGCAATATTTTTCCAAATATCGCTATATATCGCGCAATACACATTTGACCCGCGATACTCAGCCCTACCGTCTCCGTCCTCTTATGGAACGCAATTACTTCAGTTTGCGTCAACAGATTTTCATGATATTTAAAATTAATAATATGCACTTTGATCAGACTGTGAAGAGGAATTAAGCTGCCTTTCGATTTTCAGGTTCACCTGATTTGTCGTTACAGAGTAATGGGACTTAGATTCCTTTTTTTAATATATGAAAATATAGAAAATTAGTTAAAAATTCATTAAAAATCTATTTTTGGTCAAAATTTTTTGAAAAATTGTATACCTCAAGGAGGAAGGATGTTCTTTCATATATGTAACGGGTTTTTATTTTTTTGTCTCATTATTGAGAAATCGCGTGTAATGGGCATGATGGGAGGGGGGGGGGGGTTATATGCACATGCATGTACATGTTTTAAGCTAAGCCTAAGGGCAAATTACAGGCACATGGAACGCAATAAATGAAATATGAAGCAATGGATTGAAAATTATCATGGACTCTTGTGAGGAATATGCAAGACGCTGGGCAAAGAAAGAGGATGTACAGCTCGACACTCTTTCCGAATGGATAAAATCCATCAGAGGGTTACTTTTATCTAGAATAAACCGATTAAAATCAACTGTGAACACCAGATTCGAGTCTATATTTAAAGACCCTGATGTTATCACAGAGCTCACCTACCTCCAAGAACATTATGTCATCACACCAGCGGACAAAGCCTCAAATAATTACACATTTACTTGCAAAAAGTACTATTTCGACAGTCTAGTTAAAGAGTTGGGTTTAAATTCGACACCTGGAAATCCCACTTACACCCCTACAAACCTTTCTGCCTCTGAAATAATAGATAACCACAAATCAGCTCTTGCTTCCTTTGGCTTCCAAACTAACAATTTAGATTTAGATTTACCATACTTATACTGCATACCTAAAATGCATAAGAATCCGTACAAACAACGTTTCATCGCTGGTTCCTCAAAATGTTCTACCAAATCTGTATCGATCTTACTCACCAAAGTTTTATCTGAAATCAAATCTGGGCTTCAAAATTATTGTTCGACAGTATATTCTCGCAGTGGTATCAACCAGATGTGGATTTTAAAGAATTCGAAGGAACTTTTAGAACATCTGAAATCCACTCATTTTAGTAAAGTTCATTCGATCAAAGCCTTTGATTTTTCGACACTTTACACTACAATTCCACATTCTAAATTGAAAGAAAGACTCGCAAAAATTATAAGTAATGCGTTTACAAGTAAGAACGGTAATCGCAAATACAAATTTATTGTTGTGAACTATGACAAAACCTACTTTGTAAAAGAAAAGTCCGATTCTGAAAATAAGTACACTGAAACAGATATTATTCAGATGTTAAACTTTTTGATCGACAACATTTTTGTGGTGTTTGGAGGAAAGGTCTTCCAGCAAATTGTCGGAATTCCAATGGGGACCAATTGTGCCCCACTCCTTGCCGACATTTTTCTTTACTCGTACGAAGCTGAATTCATTCAATCTCTTGTCTCTAAAGGGAAAAGATACTTAGCTTCTGACTTCAACTTCACTTACAGATACATAGACGATGTGTTGTCCATCAATAATCCAAAATTCGCGGATTTCCTGAGCAGTATCTATCCTTCAGAGCTTGAAGTCAAAGAAACTACAGAGACAAATAATTCAGCATCCTATTTGGACATAATGTTGTCCTACGACACTGATGGTCACATGAACACCTCACTCTATGACAAACGTGACGACTTCAATTTCAGCATTACAAACTTTCCTTTTCTGAGTAGCAACATTCCTTCATCGCCTGCTTATGGCGTGTTCATATCTCAGTTGATACGCTATGCCAGAGCAAGTACCAAATATACGGATTTTGTTCTGAGAGCTAGGCGTCTTTCAGATAAGCTTCTCAGTCAGGGATATGCTTGTGACCGACTAACATCGTCACTGAGGAAGTTCTACGGTCGATATGGGGAACTCGTCATACACTATGATGTCCCACTCTCCAGAATGATGGGTGATATTCTGTCGTAGACCATTTGAACCATCCAACCCAAGATTGTACTCTATGTCTTCCGAAATGGAAGTTACCGAATGTGACAGTTCTACCGAATTGAAGCGGCGGGTGTTGCATGCAAGCAGGAGATGCTTACTCTTCCTGGGCACCTGGTCTCACTCTCATATCGGGAGTTCGCTTCTTTTCATATGGTGGAGGTTTTTGTTTGTTTGCTTTTGTTCCTGTTTTATCCTGATTTCGTATGCCTCGGTTTCTGATTTTCTGAATTATCGATTTTGTGCTGTAAACAGGGATATGGTCATTATCCATATTTGTCATTTCATGATATTTTAAGATTTAGATCATAATTTAGAGAGGAAGCTGCCTTTAGATTTTCAGGTTCATCCTATTTGTCATTACAGAGTTATGGGACTTAGATTTTTTTTTAAATATTGTGAAAATATACTAATATAGTTAAAAATTCATTAAAAATCTATTTTTGGTTGAAATGTTTTAAAAATTTGTATACTTCAAGAAGAAAGGATGTTCTTTTGTATATGTAACGGGTTTGAATTTTTTTTGTCGCATAATTGAAACATTATATGTAATGGGAGGGGGTACAAATTATAGTAAAAGCAATATGCATCCACAGATTTACATGATATTTCTACATTGTAATAAGACTGTGGAGAGGAAACCACCTTTCAATTGTCAGGTTCATCTGTTTTGTTGTTACAGAGTTATGGGACTTAGATTTCTTTTTGAATACTGTGAAAATATACTGAAATAGTCAAAAATTCTTTAAAACTCTATTTTTCGGTGAAATGTTTTGAAAATTTGTATACTTCAAGAAAAAAGGATGCTCTTTAATATATGTTTCGGGTCGTTCATCTTTGTTGTCGTATAATTTAGAAATAATGTGTAATGATGGCTTCCTCTTCACATTCTTATCACTCTATGTATAAATATAATGAAAATCCATTGGCTCATAATCAAAATACATTGTATTGTGTTCCATGCACCTATACTTTGCCCTTAGCTTAACATGTATGTCTCTCCCACTATACATTATTTCTTTGAAATAGTGAAGTTTCATGAAGTTTCGAGTAGTATAGTGAAGTTTCATAAAGTTTCGTGTAGTAAAGTTTCATAAAGTTTTGTGTAGTAAAGTTTCATAAAGTTTTGTGTAGTAAAGTTTTGTGTAGTAAAGTTTTGTATAGTATAGTAAAGTTTTGTGTAGTATAGTAAAGTTTTGTGTAGTATAGTAAAGTTTCGTGTAGTATAGTGTAGTATAGTAATCAAGTAATCTCACAAAACAAACATTTAACACGCATAGTTTTGAAAACCTTAACTGCATGACATCTAATGTTGTGTACGGAATAGAGTGCTCACTTTGTGGATTGATTTATGTGGGTGAAACCAAAGGTAAGCTCCGAACCAGAATGTCAGGACACCGGTCAAAAATAAATAATAAAGGAAGTCAACTCCTTTACCGACATTTTGACCAGGCCGATCATTCGGTTTTATCTATGAGAGTCAGAATCCTGGAGAAAATATATCACCCCACAAACAATCCCAATTTGAGCACACCTTTCCGTCGCAACAGAGAAGAGTTCTGGATAAAAAATCTTAACACTGCAGCGCCCTATGGGTGCAACGATAACATCAGCACTATAGGAAACTTAACAAGTCCCGGTTGTCAATCGGTAAATGTGACTAGCTTATTCAACAGACAACAAAGAAGACCTCGAAGTCATGGCATTCGAAAATACAATAGGCCTGAGATACATAGTTTCTCCTTCGATGACTTGGTTCCATTTTTAAATCAGCCTCTAGGCCTGCATTATATTCGTACCAAATTATACTCTGTTCCTTTACGGAAGTTGCACGAAATCTACGATTATACGAAGGACCTCACATATACCGATACACGTTCCCCAGAATACAGACTACAAGGAGTCATATTGGACATTTCTACTTTTCGTTTATTTCAAGCAGTTAGATCAGATAAATCAGAGGAGAAAACAAACCGCCCTTTCATTAAAGTAAGATTTGCAAACAAAGGTATTGATAACTTGAATCTTGGTCAAATTTTGAATCACAAAACTGTCACAGAAAAAATCCCACCATATTTCAAAAGAAAAGAAACTCCTTGTATTTCCTATAGCTACACACCAACAGTTGCATCTAAAATTTACAATTACAAACGATTCCTGCAGTGTATTGATTTAAGTAATCCCTCACTACATCCACTTCCCTGCGAATGTTCTTCATCGGATTTCAACTACTCTCCTTGTGGACACGTTATTACTGGTGACCTTAGTATAGTCAAGAACGACAAGTTGAGAGAATTGTTAAAAAAGGGTCCCAAATACAGAGAAAGTATGTCCTTTACATGGAACCAAAATGTCAAAATTATCATGGACTCTTGTGAGGAATATGCAAGACGTTGGGCAAAGAAAGAGGATGTACAGCTCGACACCCTTTCCGAATGGATAAAATCAATCAGAGGGTTACTTTTATCTAGAATTAACCGATTAAAATCAACTGTGAACACCAGATTCGTGTCTATATTTAAAGACCCTGATGTTATCACAGAGCTCACCTACCTCCAAGAACATTATGTCATCACACCAGCGGACAAAGCCTCAAATAATTACACATTTACTTGCAAAAAGTACTATTTCGACAGTCTAGTTAAAGAGTTGGGTTTAAATTCGACACCTGGAAATCCCACTTACACCCCAACAAACCTTTCTGCCTCTGAAATAATAGATAACCACAAATCAGCTCTTACTTCCTTTGGCTTCGACACTACCAAATTAGATTTAGATTTACCATACTTGTACTGCATACCTAAAATGCATAAGAATCCGTACAAACAACGTTTCATCGCTGGTTCCTCAAAATGTTCTACCAAATCTGTATCGATCTAACTCACCAAAGTTTTATCTGAAATCAAATCTGGGCTTCAAAAATATTGTTCGACAGTGTATTCTCGCAGTGGTATCAACCAGATGTGGATTTTAAAGAATTCGAAGGAACTTTTAGAACATCTGAAATCCACTCATTTTAGTAGAGTCCATTCGATCAAAGCCTTTGATTTTTCGACACTTTACACTACAATTCCACATTCTAAATTGAAAGAAAGACTCGCAAAAATTAAAAGTAATGCGTTTACAAGTAAGAACGGTAATCGCAAATACAAATTTATTGTTGTTAACTATGACAAAACCTACTTTGTAAAAGAAAAGTCCGATTCTGAAAATAAGTACACTGAAACAGACATTATTCAGATGTTAAACTTTCTGATCGACAACATTTTTGTGGTGTTTGGAGGAAAGGTCTTCCAGCAAATTGTCGGAATTCCAATGGGGACCAATTGTGCCCCACTCCTTGCCGACATTTTCCTTTACTCGTACGAAGCTGAATTCATTCAATCTTTGGTCTCTGAAGGGAAAAGATACTTAGCTTCTGACTTTAACTTCACTTACAGATACATAGACGATGTGTTGTCCATCAAAAAATCCAAAATTCGCGGATTACCTGAGCAGTATCTATCCTTCGGAGCTTGAAGTCAAAGAAACCACAGAGACAAATAATTCAGCATCCTATTTGGACATAATGTTGTCCTACGACACTGATGGTCACATGAACACCTCACTCTATGACAAACGTGACGACTTCAATTTCAGCATTACAAACTTTCCTTTTCTGAGTAGCAACATCCCTTTATCGCCTGCTTATGGCGTGTTCATATCTCAGTTGATACGCTATGCCAGAGCAAGTACCAAATATACGGATTTTGTTCTGAGAGCTAGGCGTCTTTCAGATAAGCTTCTCAGTCAGGGATATGTTTGTGACCGACTAACATCGTCACTGAGGAAGTTCTACGGTCGATATGGGGAACTCGTCATACACTATGATGTCCCACTATCCAGAATGGTGGATGATATTCTGTCATAGACCATTTGAACCATCCAACCAAAGATTGTACTCTATATCTTCCAAAATGGAAGTAACCGGATGTGACAGTTCTACCGAATTGAAGCGACGGGTGTTGCATGCAAGCAGGAGATGCTTACTCTTCCTGGGCACCTGGTCTCACTCCCATATCGGGAGTTCGCTTCTTTTCATATGGTGGAGGTTTTTGTTTGTTTGCTTTGGTTCCTGTTTTGTCCTGATTTTGTATGCCTTCGGTTTCTGATTTTTGAATTATCGATTTTGTGCTGTATACAGGGATATGGTCATTATCCATATTTGTCATAGTAAAGTTTTGTGTAGTATAGTAAAGTTTTGTGTAGTATAGTAAAGTTTCGTGTAGTATAGTAAAGTTTTGTGTAGTATAGTAAAGTTTTGTGTAGTATAGTGTAGTAAAGTAAAGTTTTGTGTAGTATAGTAAAGTTTTGTGTAGTATAGTGTAGTATAGTAAAGTTTCGTGTAGTATAGTAAAGTTTCATGTAGTATAGTATAGTAAAGTTTTGTGTAGTAAAGTATACTATAGTATACTATAGTTTACTATAGTATACTATAGTACTTTTTCGTTAGGGACCCCCCCCCTCCCCGGGAATTTTTTTTTTTTTGGTACTCCTTTTGATAAAAACGAATTATTGTTAAAGATCTTTGATCTTCATTTAACGTAAAACTTATTCACAAGTGAGAAACTAGCAAAGTAGGAGTCTAGCATACAGTTTTAAGCTTCATTCCGAGCTTATACCTTACAGAGAAAAACGCGGTATTGTAAAACTTGGAGGGTGGGGTGCGTTTTTGCCTTATTGCGAGACGTTATATCCATATTTGTATACTATTTTCACCTGATAAAGCTTGAAAATGGTCAATGGCACAGGACATGGGAAAGAATTACAATACATGTCCAGAAATTTATTTTTTTGGTTGATTTTACGCAATTTTTACATATTGTTTAACCCCTCTCTGGCCTCTAGGGATAAAAACATATAAATTCTAAAAATACCATATGAAGTTTTTGCATTTAAAAAATCCTTAGATCAAAGTTGAAGGAAGACAACACAGTTTATTTTATGTAAATAACTTTATTTAGAAGAGGACAGGACAGTTTTGAAAATAGAGAATATGAAAATGTAATGAATTTTGTCACCCCCACCCCTTAATATCGTTACTATGACAACCAAGTATTTTGAATCAGGATGAACGATAACATGTACTTTATATATATATATATATATTATTTTTTGGAAGAACAGAGTTTGTCGTTGATAAAGATGTAAAAGAAAATAACTTCTGACAAAGACTTCTTATCACTTTGATGACAAATAAGGGTATTGGGTACTTTTTTTAGATTTTCATTTTGGGTGGGGGTGTCCAAAATGTACGTTTCAGGAACCGTTTTAGCAATTTCACTCCTCAAAAGCATTATCTATAAAGAAATAGACATATTTGATGATATATCATGGTGAAAATAATTACAACAAGTTTTCAATGTGGAATTATTATCCCTATATCATGTATTTATCTATCAAAATTCATTGATTTGCGACAGATCTCGGAATTGGTTTTCACATGTATAGTCAGAGGACCACTAGTCAATCAAATGAACGATAATATGTAATCTTTATTACAAATATAAATCATCAGATATGAATGTCAAATAAACAGATTTTTAATTTTTGCTCAGACAAAGAATTCTTGGATTATTGAGCCACCTAAACGAAAAGATCAAACTTTTATCAAACAACATCCTTCTACATCACTCAGATATTTTGTTCTGTCCATACAGTTTTGTTTAAGAAATAACAACTAGCTAGCCGTGGTTTATTGTCCAGTTATTCCATGAGTCGCATGAACCAATCAAATTATCACCGAGCCGCAAAGCTCTATTCTAAAATAGCACGTGAATGGGCGGAGCTTAGCGCACTGGAAGTTTGTTGGAGATTTTACACCAGGCGAGTTCTATGGTACATGCAGGGTGAAAATTTCAAGTCATATTAGAATTGGTTTTTTTATGTACCCTCTATAAGATAATTTCTCAGGCCCTGAAATTAACAAACTTGACTTAATACTAGGTCAAAGTCACTAGGTCAATGTATGTGTGAAATACAAAATACTTGATGAGATAGCTGCTTTAAGAACTTCTTAACCGGTCCGACAGACGGACTGAGTATTTCCCATACCCCCCCCCCTCACACTTTGTTTGCAGGGGATATAAAAAGTCAGGGAAAACTGAGGAAAAAATGAAAAAGAACCATGCTTCTGTTGAACCAAACCGTAAACTGACTTTCTCGACATACGAAACGAAACTTATACTCTGGAGAAATTGCTCTATCTGGGCTATTTGTCCCAGAAGTTCTACCAGTATGCGCTATACAGTTTTTTTTTTTAATTTTCTGTTTATTTCTTTCACCATTATTTGCATTCATGTATACATTCTGCAGTCCTGATACATTTTAACCAGAAGCAAAAAATTTATTATGTAATTATTAAGATTGACTACTAATGAAACTGCATCATCACAATCTCTTTAAAATTCGTACATCCGTGTTCTAACATTGATAAAAGGGGGGAAATTACAATGAAAGGCTCGACTTTTCGGTTTTCATTATTTTATCTATGAATAATATACAAGTATATGTATGACACAAACAAGTTCAAAGTTAACAAACACGGGAAGGGAGAGGAGGAGCGTTAAATATATATTTTAATGGTAGGGATCACCAATGATATAATTTCCCTCTACATCATCATGATCATGATCATGCAGATCCAAAATTCAGACGAATTTATAATTTGTAACTAGCATATTACATGTATTAGGGAGCAACCGTTTGATTTATATACAGGGTCGGGATGTAACTTTTACAAGCCAAACTATGTCTTCTGCCTTTAGCATTAATTTTCTTTTTTCATAACCAGAAAAAAAATGTATTTCAATTCTTTGAATCACGGGCAGCTATTCGGTCCAGAATACCCATATTTATTTTTAGCGGGGGAATCGAACTTCATTGTCTCCCTGCCCTTGCTCCCCAAAGTCGATTGATTGCAAAATTTACTTGTACCTAGTTGTTATCAGGTCATGTATTAAATCTAGATAATTCTTCATTTTTGTCTTGTTCAATTCAGTGATTCTTCTTTTGTTTCTTTTCAATTGCGGTAATTTTCTTTCTGAAATATTGTTACAGATTGACGTTAGCACACGCTGAATGTTTTTTGACAGAATTTAGCAAAAAGTTGGTGCTTCAAAAAAGCTTGTGCTTAATTTTAACTTTAAAATAAAGATTCCATGATAAATTTGTTTCCTTTCAAAGAACGTCTCACAAGCGAAAAAAACAAAAACAAAAACAAAACAAAAACAAAAATAAAAACAAAACAAAAGAAAACACTCTAGCGGCATAAATGGCACGAATATTTAGGAATCCCCCATCCCCCTCCTATTTCTACCGTGACGGCAAATAAAGTGCCAAATGGCGTCACATGTAAGGGCACATAAAGGGTAAAATGACGTCATATAAGAAGACCGTAATGACGTCAGCATAGTCGTCAACATCGCTAGACAAACGTTTTGAAGTATAAATGTTTGTTTTTTACTAGTTCTATCACGTAAAATAGGAAGAATAACTAAGGATGGGTTCAGTTGTAAGTCTGAGTTCAGTTGCATCATGGGTTAATTCTGTTAACTAAGAGTTAACTCTATGGTTAAATTCTTAACACAAAGTTAACTCATAGTTAGCTAACTACGTGAATGTGCAACGGGATTTAACCACGTAGTTAGCTAACTACGAGTTAACATTTAACTTGAAGTTAACTTTTAACTTATAGTTAAATTTAACAACGCATTGTGCAACCGGGTCCTGATGTTCTTTCCAATGAAATGAGTTTTCAATTCAAATTTTTATATCAAATATGATTTTTTGGGAGAAAATGCCCTTTTCTAGGCCAAAATCATGAAAAACTGGAAATAATTCATAACTTTTGCATAACAAAAGATAACAAAAATTAAAAGATCTTAGTATACTTAATTTCTTATGTTCTTTCAATTTGAATGAGTCTAAAACTCGAATTTCTATGTCAAATGTCTTTTTTGGGGCAAAAATCCATTTTCTATGAAAAAATCATGAAAAACTGGAAATAATTTATTAATTTTGCATTAAAAATGATAATAGAAATTAAAAGATGTAAATGTACTTAATTTCTGATGCTCTTTCGAATTAAATGAGTTTCAAATTCGAATTCCAATGTCAAATGTGTATTTTGGGGTGAAAAGCCCTTTTCTAGGCTAAAATCATGAAAAATTGGAAATAATACATAATTTAAGCATTTTTACTGATTTCAAAAATTAAAAGATGTTTATAAATTCGATTTCTAATGTTCTTTTGAATGAAATGAGTTTTTAATTTAAATTTTTATGTCAAATGTGTTTTTTTTTTTGGAGAAAATGCCCTTTTTTAGGCCAAATTCTTGAAAAACTGGAAATAATTTATAACTTTTGCATAAAAGATAGTAACGAAATTAAAAGATGTAAATATACTAAATTCCTTATGTTCTTTCCATTGAAATGAGTTTCCAATTCGAATTCCTATGTCATATGTGTTTGGGTGGGATCCATTTTCTATGCAAAAATCATGAAAAAACTGGAAATAATTTATACCTTTATAATAAAAAAAGTGATAACAGAAACTAAAGATCTTCTTTTGGATGAAATTAGTTTCAAATCGAATTCCTGTATAAGAATCTAGGGGTCCGTCGATGCTCAATTTGGTGCGCTTTTGTGAGTGCTGTTGAGATTATCGTCAGGATCTTCTTTAACTCATTTATGAAAATTCTTGAGATAATGTATGACTTTTAAATAAAACCCAATACCAAAAATTAAAAGGTATTTATGTACTTAATTTCAGTGTTCTTTCGAATGAAATGAGTTTTGAATTCTAATTCCTATGTTTAATCAGCAGGGCTCTCACTCTTTTTGAGACTGGGGGCGAGGCCTTTGAAATTTGGAAAAACAACAGCATTTAATCAAAAATCGGGAAAATTATAAATCAATTTGAATGTCTTTTCACTTGCAATATAGCACTTTTACCTCCTGGGGATTTTATTATTATTTTCCATGAGGTTTTCACTTGGGAAAATTGGTCCATTAATACAGAATTTGTCAATACTAAATTATATGATTGTTCTATTGTAAAATTTCAGTGTATCATAAGAACATTTCAACAAGTAATGTTTCATCGGTATATGAAAATAAAAATGTATAACATTTAGTCTCAAAAAAAGATACTATATTGCATTGGGAATTTGGCCAAATATCGGGCCCAAATTAGGCTGATCAAGAGCCCTGTTCAATACACATGTGTTTTAGAGTAAAATCAATGTCTACTTATAATCTACATGAGATTTTACTGTAAACAAAGTATGTTTTTTTTATTAAGCATAGGATTCAAAATTTATTTGTTAAGAACAATGAAGTCATATATGTACATTTTGTGTAAACATTTTTCAGTTTTTAAATCAGGTTTTAATTGAATGTCATATATTATCTCCAATATCTGTAAACAAAGTATGTTTTTTTTATTAAGCATAGGATTCAAAATCTATTTGTTAAGAACAATGAAGTCATATATGTACATTTTGTGTAAACATTTTTCAGTTTTTAAATCAGGTTTTAATTGAATGTCATATATTATCTCCAATTTTCCATGGTTTTTTTTGCACAGAAAACTCATTTCATTCAAAAGAATATCAGCAATTAAGTATAAAACCATCTTTTAATTTTAAATCAAATCACACGCTAAAGTTGTAAAATATTTCCAATTTTCATTATTTTTTTTTCTATTAAAGGGCTTTTTGCCAACCCCCCCCCCCCCATATTGGATATTGTAATATGAAATGAAACTCATTTCATCCGACAGGACATAAGAAATTAAGAACATTTACATCTTTTCATTTCTGTTATCGTTTTTTATGCAAGTGTTCTATATTATTTCCACTTTTATCAGTATTTTAACATAGAAAATGGATTTTTGCCCCCTTAAAATACATTTGATATAGGAATTCAAATTGGAAACCCATTTCATTTGAAAGAACATAAGAAATTAAGTACATAACCATCTTTTAACTTTGTTACTATTCTTTATTCAAAAGTAATGAAGCATTTCCAGTTTTTCATGATTTTGGCCTAGAAAAAGGCATTTTCTCAACAAAAAAAAACACATTAAACATAAGAATTTAAATTGAAAACTCATTCCATGTGAAATAACATCAGAAACTGAATATTTAAACATCTTTTAATTTTTGAAATCAGTTTATATGCTAAAGTTATATATCATTTCCAATTTTTCATGATTTTGGCCAAGAAAAGGCTTTTTCGCCCCCAAACCACATTTGAAGTAGGATTTCGAATATGAAACTTATTTAATCCGAAAGAACATCAGAAACTTAGTACATTTACATCTTTTAATTTCTGTTATCATTTTTAATGCAAAACTTATAAATTATTTCCAGTTTTCCATGATCTTTGCATAGAAAATAGATTTTTGCCCCCAAAAACACATTTGACATAGGAATTCGAATCGGAAACTCATTTCAATGGAAAGAACATAAGGAATTTTGTACATTAACATCTTTTAATTTTTGTCATCATTAAAAGTTAAAAGTATGTAATGTAAAAGTTATAATTCATTTCCAATTTTTCATGATTTTGGTCTAGAAAAGGGAATTTTCTCCCCAAAAATGCACATTTAATATGAGAATTTGTATTGTAATCTCATTTCATTCAAAAGTACATCAGAAATTAAATAAGTAAACATCTTTTAATTTTGGAAATCAGTTAATACATTAAATTTATAAATTATTTCCAATTTTTCACGATTTTAGCCTAGAAAAGAGTTTTTTGCCCCCAAAACCACATTTGATATCAATATTCGAATTTGAAACTTATTTTATTCGAAAGAACAACAGATTGTAAGTATATTTACATCTTTTAATATTTGTTATCATTTTTAATGCAAAAGTTATAAATTATTTCCAGTTTTTCATGATTTTTGCACAGGAAAGGGTGTTTTACCCCCAAAATATCGCAACTGCCACATATCTCAGAGGTCTATCAAACTTTTTCTGAAATACTAGCCCATAGTTAATATCTTTATCATAGTGGTTTGCTTTAATCATAAAATTCCCACGGCAGTCTATTTTCTTACATAAGGCACTCCACTAACTGGACCAATCCACAGGTTTGTACCAGGGTCTTTCCCGACGTTGCACACTGGCCAACCTGACCATGAGAGTCCATAAAGGGCCTTGTTCAAATTTCACCAGAGAATACTGGTTCCTGATTCTCTATCATATCTTCAGATTATTCAGACTTTTTGGGTGATTGATCTTGAGCTCGCTTCTGTCAGCAGAGCACAAACTGTTATACGCATGCCATAAAATTTCTTTAGATCAATTTACATAGAATCTGTTTTACGATAGACCACTGTCTTTAACTATCTTGTTTTTTGGTGACGGAATAACCGATAAGTATTTTGTATTTGTCCGTGCACCATGTCATAACATGTGGTGAGTAATGACAAATTTCTATTTTAAGTGTTCTCCGAATACACGTCTATTCTTGACCAGAATCACAATAAAAAGAAAATTTAAACAGTATTTACTTGGTTTGATCAAAGGGGATTTCCGTGGAACATATTGACGTATCACATGATACTGATATTATGTCATCACACCAGCGGACAAAGCCTCAAATAATTACACATTTACTTGCAAAAAGTACTATTTCGACAGTCTAGTTAAAGAGTTGGGTTTAAATTCGACACCTGGAAATCCCACTTGCACCCCAACAAACCTTTCTGCCTCTGAGATAATAGATAACCACAAATCAGCTCTTGCTTCCTTTGGCTTCGACACTACCAATTTAGATTTAGATTTACCATACTTATACTGCATACCTAAAATGCATAAGAATCCGTACAAACAACGTTTCATCGCTGGTTCCTCGAAATGTTCTACCAAATCTGTATCGATCTTACTCACCAAAGTTTTATCTGAAATCAAATCTGGGCTACAAAAATATTGTTCGACAGTATATTCTCGCAGTGGTATCAACCAGATGTGGATTTTAAAGAATTCGAAGGTACTTTTAGAACATCTGAAATCCACTCATTTTAGTAGAGTCCATTCGATCAAAGCCTTTGATTTTTCGACACTTTACACTACAATTCCACATTCTAAATTGAAAGAAAGACTCGCAAAAATTATAAGTAATGCGTTTACAAGTAAGAACGGTAATCGCAAATACAAATTTATTGTTGTTAACTATGATAAAACCTACTTTGTAAAAGAAACGTCAGTTTCTGAAAATAAGTACACTGAAACATACATTATTCAGATGTTAAACTTTCTGATCGACAACATTTTTGTGGTGTTTGGAGGAAAGGTCTTCCAGCAAATTGTCGGAATTCCAATGGGGACCAATTGTGCCCCACTCCTTGCCGACATTTTCCTTTACTCGTACGAAGCTGAATTCATTCAATCTTTGGTCTCTGAAGGGAAAAGATACTTAGCTTCTGACTTCAACTTCACTTACAGATACATAGACGATGTGTTGTCCATCAATAATCCAAAATTCGCGGATTACCTGAGCAGTATCTATCCTTCGGAGCTTGAAGTCAAAGAAACTACAGAGACAAATAATTCAGCATCCTATTTGGACATAATGTTGTCCTACGACACTGATGGTCACATGAACACCTCACTCTATGACAAACGTGACGACTTCAATTTCAGCATTACGAACTTTCCTTTTCTGAGTAGCAACATCCCTTCATTGCCTGCTTATGGCGTGTTCATATCTCAGTTGATACGCTATGCCAGAGCAAGTGCCAAATATACGGATTTTGTTCTGAGAGCTAGGCGTCTTTCAGATAAGCTTCTCAGTCAGGGATATGTTTGTGACCGACTAACATCGTCACTGAGGAAGTTCTACGGTCGATATGGGGAACTCGTCATACACTATGATGTCCCACTATCCAGAATGGTGGATGATATTCTGTCATAGACCATTTGAACCATCCAACCAAAGATTGTACTCTATATCTTCCAAAATGGAAGTAACCGGATGTGACAGTTCTACCGAATTGAAGCGACGGGTGTTGCATGCAAGCAGGAGATGCTTACTCTTCCTGGGCACCTGGTCTCACTCTCATATCGGGAGTTCGCTTCTTTTTATATGGTGGAGGTTTTTGTTTTTGTTTGCTTTGGTTCCTGTTTTATCCTGATTTTGTATGCCTTCGGTTTCTGATTTTCTGAATTATCGATTTTGTACTGTAGACAGGGATATGGTCATTATCCATATTTGTCATACACCACAGTGTATAATATGCAATGCAAAACTTTTATTTAAATATGGAGCGCAGTAACAATCAAAGCTTAGAAAAATCTAAATTGATGAAACTTAATTAATTTACTTTACGGAATTCTATTTTAGCATTGAATTTGAGTATAAAATATCATTTCATAGAAATTAACCATATTCAATAATTATAATATGAATGATCATTTGCAGTAGGCAGTGACTGATATAATTGTCCTTTACGGTAATCTGGTGCACATTTATTTATTTTTAGCGGTTGTGATCATAGATGCGTTCACCAGGTCAGGTTATTTTGCTCCTATGTATCAGAGAATGTAATCTTCCTTCCATAAATCTGCGAAATTAATTGTTCTAAGGTAAGGCACGGGCCATTTGATATTCTTGGGGGGGGGGACTTGTTTTTTTTTTCGAAAAAAATAATTTTGCTCTCAATTTTGATGAAATAAATAAATTTGCTTATGGTGTTACAGAAAAAAATAATCTTGCTCTTAGAAGTAGTCTGAATTTGAAGAATTACCTTAAAAGTTCACTAAAATTCTTTAAAATTTTCCGCCTCGCTTCGCTCGCCGTAGTTGTTTTCAATTTGTATCAAAAACTGTTGGCTTGCTTCGCTCGCCATAGTTTTCTATCAAAACATTATTTACTAATGCCAAAGGTCATATATTTGAAGATATCAAAATTTATACATGTATGTGAATTATGGAAAAGGGCTTCCTTAAAAGCTTAAATATATTATCAAATTATCAATATTTATATGTATTGCTATTAATACATGTGGCATGTATGATCCAAAGAGTCTAATTTTATGCTCTTGTAAGCTTGGAAGGAGAAATTCAGTTATTCACCAATTTACAATTCTACATTTCAAAATTTTTCTAGGAGAACTCCCCCTCAAACCCCCTTATACATGTTATTTACATGTATCTTATATAAAATATTGAGAATTGTATTGTAAAAATCCTTTATCTCTCTGTTTAAAAGTAAACTGAATACTTGCATGAAAATAAACTAACAAATTAATATTTAGAGTTTTGAGTAAAAATATAAATAATTTCTATTGATAAAACACAAACATCACTTTGTGAAAAAAAATTTCCTTGCTCCAACTTTGCAAGAAAAAAATAATTTTGCCTTGGTCCGAGGCGAAAAAAATAATCTTGCTCCGACAAAAAACCCAAGCCCCACCCAGAATATCAAATGGACCGTGCCTAAAGGAATACTTGCGGTATGATGTCAGTAGCCTATATGACTGCAAAGCTTCACTACTCAACTTCATTTTAAGGATTCCTTGCACTAGAAATTAATCGTCATTCATGTACAACCACAGCGTCTGTTACTAATGTTGTTGATGGTCGTCATAAGTAGGAACCGATTGCCCACGGGTCTCGTTGGTATATGTGATGTCTTTTATGTTCGATGTCTGGTTTGTTGTTCTTTGTCTCTTGCTGTGAATGTCTTCTTTGTTTTCACTTGGTGTGAAGCTGTTGGTTCTGCAGCCGACTCCTGTTGAAGATTTCAGAATAACCTCTACGACAAGCCAGGGAATAAGAACAGCACATGAACAATCACCAGAAGGAGTAAGCATCCCCTGTTGGCTAGCCGCACCCGCCGTCTATGTTCATGCATTCTGTATGTGGATCTTCTTTATCTCATGTATCTGAAAACTTTTTTATGTAACACGAAGGGTTTTGGGAGGATCTGTATTACACAAGTACATGAAATTAAAGTGTAATATATGTGAACGTCTTCAAATTCAATGGCATCATTTAAGAAAAGATAATTTTTCAGCATGGACCAGACATGTACGTTTTGGGTATTTAACCCTCGTCAGTGATCCTCAATCTAAACAATGTGATATTGCCAAAGAGTGTGAAAATTATTATGTACAAAATATTACCGAAAGACGTAGCAGGATTGGTGGGATATGATGCTGCAGGACCCATGTTTTAGAATTTCAAGAAATTTTGATAACAGAAATTTTCGAATGCGTTGAAGAGACAGACGATCAACCGATGTTGATAGAACTTGGCTACATGTGCCCTCGGGGACTCCTGGTCCACCATCAGTTACGCTCACGAAGTGGTTCAAATGTTAAACGTCTTAAAATTCAATACGAAATAAACAGTTTAACTTTTATCGACAATTCTCTAATGAAATCACATTTAATGCTAAACGTCTTCAAATTTAATAGCATCATTTAAGAACAGATAAATTGGCAGCATGGACAAGACATATATCTTATGTTTAACGTATCTAAAACAGGTACTACTGTAAAATGTTTTTTTCTAGGAGAAAGGCAATGCTGTAAATGTTTTTTTTTTAACAGAAATGTAAAATTTTGTTTCAACACGGACATGCTAGTAAGAAAATTTATCCATTTGTTCATATCATTCAATATCCTTGTCTAGTACAATAAAATTGGTACCATAGAACATATAATTCAATAATGATAATTTCAACCATTAGGCTGGTATCGCTGCTGATGGACTGCAAGTCCCCGAGGAAATCGCACTCCTAGTGTAGTGTTACGCACTGCATTGAAATTTATTCTAAATTTCCTGTCATCAAATAAGACATAAATTTCTAAAAACTAAGGGACCTTTCCCTCGTGGCACACTTCGGTCCTTAGCTAGGGGTTCGGCATAATTTTTAGGTCATGTTTAGAATTAAGCTCCTTGCGCCTACCTTTGGCTTTAGTAAAACTATTTGACACGAAGTGCTACTGACAAGGATTGAATCGCCGAAACATGTGTTTAATTTTGTTCTCTATTGTGAGTGCTGTTGAGATTATCGTCAGAATCTTCTTTAACTCATTTAGTACAATAAAATTGATACTATAGAACATATATTTCAATATTTACAATTCCATTCATTCGGAGTCTACTGTAGCTGTATCCGCCTTCTTCTTTTTCTTTCTTCCTCTCCTCCGGTAACCCCCCCCCCCCCCCACTCCCCTTCACGAACACTTGCGTTGCGGAATCAGTCTTTTATAATTATTGTCATCTCACTGTCTGTTGCAGTTGAGCACATCCTGTTTTTTTTTCTCACGGCTGCTGCAAATGAAAAAAAAAAACAACAAATACCTGATAATACAAATTTATTTATCATCTATTAAGTTAACATATAAATACTTACACAAAAGACTGGTATTTTATTATTCAACTCTTTAATTCATTGGTCTTTAAGACAAAATGCAGGATCTTTGTGAGATACATTTGTACAACGTGATAAATGAAATAAACAATGCAAATACAATTCTTAAAATTCAGATTCAACTTTTAGAAAAGTTTTGAAAGGACGACTTTTCAACCTTTCCCTGTCCAGTTTATTTTCTTGGCAAGCTCATTTTAGAGAATATGGCCTCGTAAGCGGCGAACACTAGACTATTTCCTACTCCAATGGTCCTTAGATTTTTGGTATGAAAAGGAACAATAGGTGTTTCTAATCTTTTTCCAAACACATCCAAAGAGCAAAAAAAAAATATTCATTTGTAATTCACAGAAATAGAACTGAAAAGAATGAGTTAAAGAAGATCCTGACGATAATCTTAACAGCACTCACAATAGAGCACAAAATTAAGCATCGATGGACCCCTAGCAAGCTAGAGGTGGGACCAGGTGCCCGGGAGGAGTAAGCATCCCCTGTTGGCTAGCCGCACCCGCCGTAGATGTTAACACATTTGAAAATGAAAGAATATATAATATACATGTACTGTCTGATGCAATGTCTATATAGAAATTGCTATGGCGACCTTGTCAGGGAAACATATTCAAATCAATGTCACTAATGTACTTTTCTTTGCACATCAAATGTTAAACGTCTTGTTAGCATCGTTGAAAAGCAGATAGATTAACAAAATGGACGTCATTTTTCTTAATTTGACAATCACCGAATTTGACAGGTTTCCATGAGCGATGGTAATGCATGCAATCAGGAGACGCTTACTCTCCCTGGACACCTGGTCTCAATTCTGAATTTTGTTCATTCCAAGGTTCGCAACCGTGGAAAATCTAATGATTTTGCCTTGCCTTCTCGACTATTTGACTGAATAAATGATGGGTACTTCTGTAATGTTTATTACAACAGTATGATTTAGTATGGACGATATTTTCCTCTATAACCACTGTGGCCTCTGTAAATTTAGTCTTTTGTGGATTTCCCCCCTTTTTTATTGTTTTTCTGAACGAGATTCAGTTTAAAGTCTGCTAATTCCTTTGAGTACTTATTTGTTTGTTATAATAGTTTTGTACATTTCTTTCCCTTCTTGGAACTAAACTTTCGTGGCTAATGGGAAGCAAAAATTTCTTTAACTTCTATAAACATTAAAAGTGTATTGATCCTAAAGCTCATGACTTAAATTTCATGCTGAACGAAAAAAAAAAAAGAATTACATAAAGACATCGTTTAAGAACAGATACATTTTCAGCATGGACCAGACATGCACGTTTCGGGTTTTAAATCTCGTCAGTGATCCTCAGTTTAAACAATGTAATATGAGCTAAGAGTATTCCCAGAAATGTACAGACTATGAGGCCTTCCATTACAGCATACAAACGCCCATGATTTGTGGTTCCCGCCATATTTCGTTATCCTACACTGTAACCAAACGTGGCGAAGAATTATGCAAATTGCATCAGTACTATTAAGGTTAAAAAACGTCAGCATGATCATTGTTACATCAATCAGACTTTTGTTGCTGGTGGACACATGACCATATCTAGAAGATAATCCTTCCTTGTTGTCAGCACGAGAAGATTCTTCTGTTCTTTAAAATAAAACTTTCTTGGTCAATTCAGTGTTTAATACTTCGACTCTTGCTGCTTTGATACCATCTTTGCATCCCTCGCAAATAAATTTTCTGTTCTATAAGAGAAGAAAACAATAATTTTTATACTCCTTCGTTGTAAATGTACTGAACGATCGATTTCATCCTGGAAAGCGCTACCACTGGATCTACAATGTTCATCAACACCATTATCAAAAGCATTTTATATGAAAAGCAGAGTTGCTTTATGTGGAGCTTTTTTTTTGGGTTTTCATGCTGCGACAATGTCTGATCTCTAATACCCTTTATATCAGCTATAAATCCTTCCTTTTCTTTGTGATATTGTTTCTTCGTCACGATTAAGCTTGTCTGTATGCCTCAACCTTCAAAGTGATTTACTGAAAAACAACTTCTTGGCATCATGTTTACATTTGTCTTAATGTTTATGGAATCGGAGCATTTCATTTTCGCGGTGACGCGAGTAGTGATGATGGACGATTTAGATTGTTGTGAAGGCCTCTTTTATACCTAATAACTTTTGGGTTGTCGAATGCAGCGAGGTGGACATGGCGGATGTTCTTTTCCAGCACCTTGTATCAAAGTTTGCAGTGTCTTATAGCTACAGCTTGGTGCTGCTTTCTTAAGAAGAACGACAATTGATCGACTGCTTGTTTTACAATATGCACTTAATGATCGGAAAAAAGATACAGGTGCTAAAAACTTTTGCAATCGCAATTAATCTATTTGCTCAACAACTCTTGAAAGGCTTATTTGACATAGGACGGGAGGCACGTTCCTTGCCTTGGTTGAACCATCTATGAATTGCTTCACTATCTAATTTCTCTCTGTGAGCCATGTCGCTGGGTCGAACTGCAAGAGTCTCTTTTTCGTGTAATCATGCGATACATTTAATGCATCTGCTTATTTTTTTTCCTTTTGACTCTTCCCAAAGGAATGTGCTAATAATACCATTTCCTTTTCAGTTAGGTGCGAGCGGGATCAACGATTCCAAAAATGGTTTTCGAAATGTTTCAATAGATGTACAAAACTTATGTAGCATTATTATACCTCTACTGATTTTTTCCTATATAAAAATAGACTCATTTAATTTCACTATATCCCTGAAAATCGCATGATAAGACTATTTCCCTGCAAAGG
This sequence comes from Pinctada fucata, assembly GCA_028142955.1. NCBI lineage: Eukaryota > Metazoa > Mollusca > Bivalvia > Pterioida > Pteriidae > Pinctada > Pinctada fucata. Next base: position 11,850,685 of record AP027110.1, on the reverse strand, counting down.
GGTGCGTTAGTTGAGAAGACTATTTCCCTAGGGAGTTTGTCTCAAAATGGGGCGGAGCTTCTTTGGGGGTGTGTCAGTATCAGTCAATCAGCGCCGTTGAAGGTTGATCGGATGACGCTATTGATACGCGAGCAGAGTAATCCGCCTCCTATCCGCTTAGCACATGAATTAATCCGCAATGAAATAAAATAATCAAAAATTAAACATGTATGTGAGTATGATAAATGATGTTTCTGTTTATCTTATCATCAAAAATTAATATTTTCCGTTACGCAGTCATTCAGTCGAGAAGGCAAGGCAAAATCATTAGAATTTCCATTGGAACCATGTGAACCAAAGAGATATGTTTGTTTCAGTATAATGTTTGTTTCGGTATACCTAAGAGATATGTTTGTTTCAGTATAATGTTTGTTTCGGTATAATAAAACAGTTAACGTATACCAGTGAGGGAGTTAGCACGATTCTGGTTCCCCTCCACCAGACCTATTTCCCAAGGCGAATTCGCCTCGGGAAATAGGTCTGGTCTCGGGTAACCAGAATCGTGCTAACTCCAACAATGGTATACTTTAACTATATACTAAGTCATCTTGGATATCACCTGACATTTCCATTTTTACCGAGTCCTCATCTACACCTTTCGTTATTTTGGTCATCTGCTGTGTCATCTTTGTTCCCTGAGTGTTGTGTACTCGTAGCTCTTGTTTCGGATATATATGATATTGGCTTAATTTTATCTTTCGAAATTTCAGCTTGTTTATGTGTTCTGCCTCTTTTGTTGGTGGGGTACGAATGTCTTTATTTTAATGGCAGTTTAAATTCACTAGTTTTTCCAACACGTTAAGTTTCCTATATCGCCAAAAAAAAAGATTTTGTGACACATGAACCTTTTGTGAACAAATGGATTGTATGTTGAAATATCGACACTGAATATATCTCCAATCTCAGTTGCAAAGTCTAATTTGGTTCGAGATGACGAATGTTTAAAATCACTGCGTCCACAAGTATGCACGAGTATGTCAGAATTTCTGCATGTTTCATTTCTTCAGATTTTCTGAAAATTAAAGATACAGTGTCCTTTAAAATAAATTTTCATTGAAAATGTAAATTTTACTCCAAACAGTCTAGATAGAGAAAAAATGAGCCATAAAGATTTATTTGAAAAAATGCAGTAACCACTCCAATATTATCGATTTTGTAATAATTAATCTCCGTGTACCTCTATAGTAAAGTAAAAACTCAATACATTGTAGAAAGAAGGGAGGAAATCTCCAACAAGACCACGTTGCAGCATCAACAGTAAAACACCAAAACACCCGATGCAAAAACACAAAAGACGAGTACAGCACGAGACGGAAAAGAGACACACGACGTGTAAACATCAAACACAAAAGACTTCACATAAACCGACGAGACCAATGGGTAACCGGTGCCGACTTTGGACGGCCATCTGTCACGCAAGTAGCAAATGGTGTCGTTATCCTGGATTACGTGCGCACAACCCTCTCACTTCTCCAATTACTCAGAGGACTCGAAGAACGTACAATTGTGGTGTAAAACAACCTCCTCACTGTAAGATGACATCACACAAATAAGACCGCGAAACGCAGAGATGACGGTAGTGGAATGAATTAGAGCTGCGCATCCCAAATTCAAAATTACGTTTTTAATATAAAGGTCTATAACTGCGAAGGTGTGCGTAAGGTTGGCCTTTAAATTACAATTTGTAAAAATGAGAATGTATACTTTCATATGAAAAGAAAGATATTGCAGTACAAAATTTTGTAAAATTAATTAATTTTCCCTTAAAGATATTGGCAATGATGACAGTTTGTCTGGTAACGATTTAGATATTGGCAATGATGACAGTTTGTTTGTCTGGTAACGATTTAGATATTGGCAATGATGACAGTTTGTATGTCTGGTAACGTTTAAGATATTGGCAATTATAACAATTTCTCTGGTAACGATTAAGATATTTGCAATGATGACAGTTTGTTTGTCTGGTAACGATTTAGATATTGGCAATGATGACAGTTTGTTTGTCTGGTAACGATTTAGATATTGGCAATGATAAAAGTTTGTTTGTCTGGTAACGTTTAAGATATTGGCAATGATAACAATTTCTCTGGTAACGAATAAGATATTGGCAATGATGACAGTTTGTTTGTCTGGTAACGATTTAGATATTGGCAATGATGACAGTCTGTATGTCTGGTAACGTTTAAGATATTGGCAATGATGAGAATTAGTCTGGAAACGATTAAGATATGGGCAATAATAACAGTTTGTTTGGTGAAAAATATGGTAAAAACCATATCCCTATCAAGATTGGAGATTAAGCATCTCCTGTTTGCATGCAACACCCGCCACTTCGGTAGAAAGGTCACAATTGGTACATCTCACAATACGTTAGAAAGGTCACATTCGGTTACTCCCACAAAGAAGTATAGATTAGCATGTCATGGCACAAAAGGTCTACGTCAATATATCATGGTAACGATCAAGATATTGACAATGATAACAGTTTGTCTGATAACGAAAAAATGGCTATAATGACAACATAAATAATAAGGAGGTATGTTTTCTTTCATTATCATGATTTCATCACACGAAATCCCTTTACCTGCCGATGTCTTCCATTTGAAATGTTCCTTTGTTAGGTCATACAAAATTAATTAAATGTGCTTCGGATTTTTTTCGTGTGAAAAAAAACCGGGTGCGAGCGAGCGAAAATATAATTATCTTATTTTTAAGGTATTGCAGAGGATCACTGACGAGGGTTAAATACCCGAAACGTGCATGTCTGGTCCACGCTGTTAATTAATCTGTTTTTAAATGATGCTAATGAATTTGAAGACGTTTAACATTTTAAGGTGATATCACACGTTTCATGTTATACAACATTTATTTCAGCAGGAGATGCTTACTCTTCCTGGGCACCTGGTCTCACTCCCATATCGGGAGTTCGCTTCTTTTCATATGGTGGAGGTTTTTGTTTGTTTGCTTTGGTTCCTGTTTTGTCCTGATTTTGTATGCCTTCGGTTTCTGATTTTTGAATTATCGATTTTGTGCTGTATACAGGGATATGGTCATTATCCATATTTGTCATAATTCTGATTTCGTAATGTAATTCAGATATAAGGGACAATATTAGGTCACCATCCAGAATTTTAAACTGATCAGACTTTTTAGCCATCCATTGATTGTAATGGAAATGCTCATTTCTTGGCTTAATTTTTGTTCAGCCCAAGATTTTCAAATGAAACTTTACATATGATTCCCTCATCATATTGTGCGAATTCTTATAGAAAGAAATCAATAAATGACCACGTAATATCTTGCAAAATCTGACTGAATTTGTAAATTATCATGTAAAAAATTAAAAGTGCAATTCGAGTTATCAATTTTTACTATGTGACCAAAGACAAAAGCATCCGAATTTATATAGCCAACTTTTTTTGAAGTATCACAGCAGCGTTCCCTCACTCAAAAAGATTTCACCTCTAGCTTGATGCTAAATTCGGTGCTCTATTGTTAGTGCTGTTGAGATTATCGTCAGGATCTTCTTTAACTCATTAATTTGTTATGGCCTTATGTTGGTATTTTATGTTGTCATTTGATTATCATTAGCGCATGTAATTCTGATAATTTCTAGTTACACAATTTTCTCAAATTTCTAAAACCTGGGTCCTGTAGCATCATATCCCAGCAAATATGCTACGTCTTTCAGTATATTTAGGACACTTTTCAGATTTTGGCCATATGGTAATTTTATCTGAATTTTTGCATGAGAAAGTTATCAAAATCGCGTTTATCCACTTTCCGAAGTGAGCCGCGCTATGGAAAGCCAAAGGGGTCAAAATTCTAACATTGCAACTCTGCAATTGTATATTCGTAAATCAAGATTTGTGATTTGTAGTTCTGTAAATGTAGATTTGTAACATTGCAACTCTGCAATTGTATCTTCGTAAATCAAGATTTGTGATTTGTTGTTCTGTAAATGTACATTTGTAAGGTTGCAACTCTGCAGTTCTAACATTGCAATTCTGCAATTTCAAATTCGTAAATCAAGATTTGTGATAAGTTGTTCTGTTTTTACATTTGTACATTGTATAACATTGCACTTCTGCGGTTGTATATTTGTAAATATGTCTGTGATTTGTCTTTCAGTAATTGGACATTTGTTCTCTGTTCATTATGTATACACAACATGCATCATTCGTACTTCCAACATTATTCATTCGTAGCGTCGTATTATGCTAGTTTTGTATTATCACTACAGATGGCGCTCTAACGGGTCCCTTTAAAGTACGAAACGAAAGGAAATGAAACGAAACGGAATTGAACATGTTCAGAAATATTTTATCATATTATAGTACGTGAAATATCGACAAATTTCAATGTTCTTCTTCTATCCATGACCCTACGCTTACTCGCAGCCTCTCCCTCCCCCAAAGTTTCTGATTTCTTTTTTTTGGGGGGGGGGATCAAAACTCGGAGAAATACTGCAAACGTAATGAAAATTCAAAGTTCACCGTTTTCAATGGTATATACAATATTCTAATATTTTTTTTTCTCAAATATTCTCAGGGAAACTCAAGTTGCAGAAAACTGCGGAAGCTATGAAATATTAGAAAATGTCATTACATGTACATGTAAAGTATATGTATAGTATTTACGTTTGTTTTCATCGGATCACCCTGTACTCGTGTAGATTCAGCTAAAACATGATATGCTCCACTGGCCAATTTTCAAAATCACCGACGAATCCCCTTCTATTTGAGGGGAAGTTCAAATCCCCTGCCTTCTTGTCAATTGCGGACAAATAAATAAGTGCTTACAAGTGTAAGAATAGTAGAATAATGTGTTTTCTATGTGGGCGTCTGCAGACGGGGGGACAATTTTGCGGAGGATGATTTGCGAGGCTCGAGTGGTCGAGTTCGGGCAGAGAATAGAAGGATGTCTTCCCCTCTCGTTGGTGGGAGTTCAGAGGCTTCCTCGAGAACATTTGGAAAAAATGAAGCTTGGTTGTCTCTGAGACGTATTTACGCTGAATTTAGAAGGCGCATGATTCGATGTCAGCCAACAATGAACCGTATCTATAAGATGAAGAAAACTTTCAATATGAACATGATATGCTGTAGCTTTTCCCCCAAACATGTACGTCCACATATATAGATATTGGACGTGAGAACCCTGCGTCCTTCACAATCGACGCGTACTTTGTATGTAAATTCGCCGATGTATAAACCTGAGAAAAGTTTGAGAAACGTATTTAAATCGGATCTTTCTAGACAGTAGTTTGCAAAACAGGTCATAATCGCCCCTTGAAGGAGGTATTTGTCTCCTTTTTTTGCGTACACGATGTGGACTTTTTGCTTACGTTTACGTTACGTCCCTGGTTGACGTTCTGGATGCACCCTAGTGTAGGTATGTTCAAGTTCGCCATCGAAAAAAAAAAATACTGTTTCAGAAACTCAATGAATGAAAGTAAAATCATTTAATTTCCATTGTTATTATGCAACCAAAAACATATTACCATGATTCCTTAAATAACCGAATCAATAGAGAACAAAATCCAGATCGTCAAGAATAACCCAGATTCCCCTTATAGGTTGGGGAGGAGATCCCTTTCTAAGTTTCTTAGTCACCATATTGACTCCTGAGTGAAAAAAGATGCCTTGACATTCGTGAAGCTTTTGGGGAGGGGGAGGCTCCGAGTAAGCGTAGGGTCATGGATAGAAGAACATCGACATTTATCGATATTTCACGTACTATAATATGATAAAATATTTCTGAACATGCTTATTTTGTTCAATTTCGTTTCGTTTCATTTCGTTTCGTACTTTAAAGGGACCCGTTAAAGCGCCATCTGTAGTGATAATACAAAACTAGCATAATACGACGTTACGAATGAAGAATGTTGGAAGTACGGATGATGCATGTTGTGTTTACATAATGAACAGAGAACAAATGTCCATTTACTGAAAGACAAATCACAGACATTTATTTACAAATATACAACCGCAGAAGTGCAATGTTATACAATGTACAAATGTAAAAACAGAACAACTAATCACAAATCTTGATTTACGAATATACAATTGCAGAGTTGCAATGTTACAAATGTACATTTACAGAACTAAAAATCACAAATATTGATTGACGAATATATAATTGCAGAGTTGCAATGTTAGAATTTTGACCCCTTTGGCTTTCCATACCGCGCGGACAGTAGTTGTCATTCAATATTTGTTGTTTAATACGGTTTCTTTAATTATCTTGAATTTATGAACAGGTTATTAGACAAGATGAAACAGTGCTGATTAAAGCAGTCAATGAGTTATGAGAGAGAGAGTTATCCATGGATACAGACAAATTCCTGCAAACTCTTTCCAAATACCCAACAGAAGGGAAAATAACAATACTTTTTAGATAAACATTCAGGTTAACTGCGAAAATCAGGATTATCTGGATTCATTACCTTGACAAGAAATGAGATACAAATCACATTATATAGGTATATTTGATTTTTCATTATACCCCTATAATTGTGTACATTTCAAATTCAGACCACAACAATTTGATCTTTTGTTTGTAAGATTGTTCGTTTCTGTTTTCCTCAGGTGAGAATTTTTATTTCAAAAGAATTCCACCTGCTCTAATTTTAAGATCAAATTTTTGACAAAAATCTGCTACGATGAGCTAGGTAATCTTTAACCAAACAGACTGACTTATGAGAAATGCTATCAAAAATTTATGTCTGTTCTTCTGTTTCACCACGGATGCTAATCTTGACAGTTAATGCTTTTGTCATTGCTATTAGGAATTTCAAAGGCATTTATAACGGCACCATGGGATATGTTCATTCTTTATCATTGGATCAGCCTACAATTAACTTTAATAGACTTTAATATCCATTGATGAAGATTGATTTTGCAATCATGGACATTTCTACTTTTCGTTTATATATCAGAAGAGAAAACAAATCGCCCTTTCATTTAAGTAAGATTTGCAAACAAAGGTATTGATAAATTGAATCTTGGTCAAATTTTGAATCACAAAAGTCACGGAAAAATCCCATCATATTTCTATTCTAAAGAATAGAAACTTCTTGTATTTCCTATAGCTACACAATAACAGTTGCATCTAAAATTTACAATTACAAACTATTCCTGCAGTGTATTGATTTGAGTAATCCCTCACTTCATCCACTTCCTTGCGAATGTTCTTCATAGGATTTCAGTTATTCTCTTTGTTGACACGTTACTACTGTGTCCGTCGATGCTCAATTTGGTGCTCTATTGTAAATGCTGTGGAAATTACTGTCGGGATATCCTTAAACTCATTACTGGTGACATTAGTAAAGTCATGAACGACAAGTTGAGGGAATTGTTAACATAGGGTCCCAAATATAGAGGAAGTAAATCCTTTACACGGAACCAAAATTTCAAAATAATCATGACCTCTTGTGAGGAATCTGCAAATGCAAAACGTTGGACAAAGTAAGAAGATGTACAGTTCGGCTCCCTTCCGAATGGATTAAACCCATCAGAGGGTTACCTTTATTCAGAATTTATCGATTAAAATCAGCTGTGAACACCAGATTCGAGTCTATCTTTAAAGAACATGAGGTTATCGCAGAGTTTACCTACCTCCAAGAACATTGTATCATCACATCAGCAGACAAAGTCTCAAATAATTACACATTTACTTGCAAAAAGTACTATTTCGACAATCTTGTTAGAGTTTGGTTTAAATTCGACACCTGGAAATCCCAGTTACATCCCGATAAACCTTTCTGCCTCTGAAATAATAGATAACTACAAATCGGCTCTCCTTTCCTTTGGCTTCGACACAAACAAGTTATATTTACCATACTTATACTGTATACCTTAAATGCACAAGAATCCGTACATCCCAATAAACCTTTCTGCCTCTGAAATAATAGATAACTACAAACTACTGTATACCTTAAATGCACAAGAATCCGTACAAACAACGTTTATTACCTGAAACGTAGATCTCGAAACTTTTGATTCGTCTGATTGCACGCTCTACATGTACACGATGCATTGCGAATTTTTTTCGTATAAAGAGCATCATGCTAGCTCATTTGCTTTCCTGATTGTGCAAAAGGAGGGACGTTTAATCGGAGAACTAAATTTTGAACTTCGCTTTCGATATTAAAACCTTTATCTCCCATAACCCCATCACCAGTGTTTAAATACCCGATTTAAATAAGCTTTTGTAACATTTCTTTGCATTTTAACTGAATGAAAATTTCTCTATCCGACATTGCCCCGGAAAATAGCATGGAACTGAATATAACGTATCCTCTAGGATCCACTGCTGCTAAAGCTTTTAAATGAGTTAAAGAAGATCCTGACGGCACTCACAATAGAGCACCAAATTGAGCATCGACGAACTCCTAGCAAGCTAGAGGTGGAACAAGGTGCCCGGGAGGATTAAAGTATCGCTAGATTTGTAATCACTATATGTTTGAGATTGTGCTTTCTGGGGCCTCTACGTTTCGCGGTCTTGTTTTTGTGAAGTGAGGTTGATTTACACCACAATTGTACGTTCTTCGAGACCTCTGGGTAACTAGAGAAGTGAGAGGGTTGTGCGCACGTAATCCAAGATAACCACACAATTTGCTACTTGCCGTCAGGATCTTCTTTAACTCATTTGCGTGACAAATGGCCGTCGAAAGTCGGCACCGGTTGTCCATTGGTCTCGTCGGTTTATGTGTAGTCTTTAGTGTTTGATGTTTACATGTCGTGTCTATCTTTCCCGTCTCGTGCTTTACTCGTGTTTTGGGTTTTTGCATCGGGTGTTTTGCTTTTGATGCTGCAACGGGGTCTTGTTGGAGATCTCCCTTTTTTTTAATGATGATGGTTTTTGAATTTTCATTTCAGCACAATCAACAATAGCAAACGTTGTAGGGAAATCTTTTTTAAATTTGCTGGGCATAATTTCGAACAATACATCCCTACGAGGCCAAATACCTAATTCACCAAATCTGAGAAACATGTAATTTATCCATGTATTAAAAATAACGCTCGCGCATTGCTGCGATATTCCAAAACAGCATCCAATGTCTTGAAAATCTAGGTAATTTCGAAGTTTGCAATTGTCAAAAGTTGCTGGTTTTCGAGTGACATTTCGATTATGGCTTGGAGTTTTTCAGTATAGGTCAATGGCTGAGAATCTTTATTAGGTACTAATAATTTGAAAATAGCTTCAAATGTTTCTTTTAAATATCCTGTGTAATATAAGATAAGTTTTAAATTGCTTTTTTTAGTCCAATCGATGGATCTTTTGTGATAAATATAGATTTTCCTGAAAACATTTTTAATTTATTTCCAGGCTTCATTGTATGAAATTGAAACGACAAAAAAGGTTGGAACGAGTTGCAGAGACATAATATTCCCATCGTAGTACAAGCAAATCCTTGACGCTCGGGTTGAATATCCTTGTCCTTGATCACATTTGGGGAAAGATTCTATTAATCCCTCAGAAGAAAGAACAGAAAACTAAGTGTGATGGTACAGATACATGTATTTTGACCTTTTTTGTGATAAACTTCCATCAAATGAAAAAAAAAATGGAGTCAATCCTTGAAAACTAACATTTTCTCCAGATATGTTATAATCCCCTCGCAACCCTGTAGCATTGCTGCTTTGCATTCGCGTGTTTGAGGGTGTGTTTGTGTGTGTCCATATTCTTATGAACAGCATAGAAGACAAAGTAAAAGGTTAAGGTCACGATTGGCTTAATTTTAAACATGGAAGACAAAGTGATATCTTAGAAACATCAAACCTGATAAACCTAATGATTTTCAAGGTCAATGTCACTATGGACTTAACCTTACAAATATTTTGCACAATGATGTAGATTATGCAATTGTGAGGGGATGCTATGCTTGTGTTGCCTTTATTTCCCATGTTAAATCCATCTCTGATGTCAGTTTCCCTTGATATTTCCCTTTTTAATAATGATTTCATGTATTTTTCTTTGCATTTGAACTAAATGATTTTTCATGTTATTCTTCAGAAAGAGTTGAGAAGACCATACCTAAGAACTGCTGGAAAGAAAATATTTAAAAGTATGGAATGTTTCTATCATTTTATGGTGGAGGCATAAAAAAAAACACAAAAGAATTTGTTCAGACTGCTACATACTATACATTTTGAAATTGACATTGTATTTTTCTATTAGTTATGATTAACCCACCTTCAAACAAAGTGGGGGGGGGGGGTATATAGGAATCACCTTGATTCAAAATGTACCTTTATCTTCATTTCCTCCCATGCTCTGAAATTTGTTCCATGGTCAATTTTAACACTGCAACCACCTTTTAATAATTCCATGTTTTCCTCCAACCCAGCTATCTGGAAGTATCATCACTATTATATAAACATACATGTACATATTGTTGAGATTATCGTCAGGATCTTCTTTAACTCATGTAGATAAAGGTAAAGTATGGAAACCCTGAACAGACATGTTTTCATTTTCGTTATTAAACATCGACGGCGGATGCGGCTAGCCAACAGGGGATGCTTACTACTCCCGGGCACCTGGTCCCACCTCTAGCTTGCTAGGGGTCCGTCGATGCTTATTTTTGTACTCTATTGTGAGTGCTATTGGGATTATCATCAGGATCTTCTTTAACTCATTTGTGTCACACTTGTGCCCTTTGCCGTATGGAGCTCGTAAAAAAGTTCCCCGCGAGGGGTTTGACAGTAAGTGTTTTGAATATATTTCCCTGACATTGTCGACATAGCACTTTCTATAGACATTCAGTCAGACAGTGCATGAAATTTATATATTGTTTTCAGTTTCATGCTTAAACATCGACGGCGGGTGCGGCTAGCCAACGGGATGCTTACTCCTCCCGGGCACCTGGTCCCACCTCTAGCTTGCTAGGGGTCCGTCGATGCTTAAATTTGTACTCTATTGTGATTGCTGTTGAGATTATCGTCAGGATCTTCTTTAACTCATTTGCTAATGTTCTCCTTCTCTATTATTATTCAGTCGAGAAACAACGAATCTCGTTGGTTCAATATTGATGACGTATAAACAGGTTATTTTCTTGACCAGTATCTAATAAAAAGCAATAGGAAAACATAATCAGCTAAGAACAAAACATAATTACCAAAGAGCAAAACGCATCGAGCAAAGTGTTTAAGGCAAAATGCAAAGAGCAAAACGCATTTTGTTTCAGGGTCTCCATAGTGTAGGTTAGGTAAATTTGACTTTGTTAATACTGATTTTAAAATTATTTATGATAGTTGGGACGTGTAATTCTGTACACTGAGATCAAACATGGAAAAAAAAAACCTCCATGGAGAGCTCTTAAGTTCAGTCGGCCCTCATCATTTTTCACCTCAAAAGGTCCTTTCTTATCATCGCTTAGCACAGAAAGAATATCTTTCTCAGTAAAGTGACGTACAGGAGGTAGTTCTCTCAACATACTAAGGTATATATATCCACCTAAATATAAGGAAATGTTCCTTTAAGTATATACACAATTCCATTTATAGGGTTCATCAATATGATAGTAAAAGTCAGGTGAAACCATGTCATGAAGAGTAAAAGAGGGCAAGAAGATTTTCAAAAAGAAATTTATAGAAAAAGTGTCATAATTTGTGTTTTGTTATGGGTATGGGACACAGAGTAAGTGCATTTATCGTATATGCAAATCATATACGCGCATTATATCGATAGATGGACTTGTTGTGTGTTGCATACCTGTAGCAAAACACAACGTTTGAAAATTATTCTATATATATGCACCATAAAAATGTCCAAGTTTTATTCTTCTTCTCTGAATTTGCATTTCTTACTATCGACAATCCTGTTTTTGAAAAGTATAAAAATGTTTTTTATCCACAATTGATTCTAAACAAGGCAAACGTTTCAAACACAGTAACACCATTTTTTGACCTTAATATCAAAATTTTTAATGGAGAGATCCATACAAGTGTGCATGACAAAAGAGATGATTTTGGATTTAACATAGTAATTTTCCTGGCTTGACGGTGATGTTCCTAGATTACCGTCCTATGGTATTTATATTTCACAGCTCATCCGGTATGCTAGATCATGTACTGATGTTTTGGATTTTCATAGTAGAAATTTACAAATTACCAAGAAGCTTTAAGGACAAGGTCTTCGCTTTCAAAAACTAGTAAATGACAAATATGGATAATGACCATATCCCTGTATACAGCACAAAATCGATAATTCAAAAATCAGAAACCGAAGGCATACAAAATCAGGACAAAACAGGAACCAAAGCAAACAAACAAAAACCCCCACCATATGAAAAGAAGCGAACTCCCGATATGGGAGTGAGACCAGGTGCCCAGGAAGAGTAAGCATCTCCTGCTTGCATGCAACACCCGTCGCTTCAATTCGGTAGAACTGTCACATCCGGTTACTTCCATTTTGGAAGATATAGAGTACAATCTTTGGTTGGATGGTTCAAATGGTCTATGACAGAATATCATCCACCATTCTTGAGAGTGGAACATCATAGTGTATGACGAGTTCCCCATATCGACCGTAGAACTTCCTCAGTGACGATGTTAGTCGGTCACAAACATATCCCTGACTGAGAAGCTTATCTGAAAGACGCCTAGCTCTCAGAACAAAATCCGTATATTTGGTACTTGCTCTGGCATAGCGTATCAACTGAGATATGAACACGCCATAAGCAGGCGATGAAGGGATGTTGCTACTCAGAAAAGGAAAGTTTGTAATGCTGAAATTGAAGTCGTCACGTTTGTCATAGAGTGAGGTGTTCATGTGACCATCAGTGTCGTAGGACAACATTATGTCCAAATAGGATGCTGAATTATTTGTCTCTGTGGTTTCTTTGACTTCAAGCTCCGAAGGATAGATACTGCTCAGGTAATCCGCGAATTTTGGATTATTGATGGACAACACATCGTCTATGTATCTGTAAGTGAAGTTAAAGTCAGAAGCTAAGTATCTTTTCCCTTCAGAGACCAAAGATTGAATGAATTCAGCTTCGTAAAGATTGAATGAATTCAGCTTCAGACTTTCTGGAAATTTTACAAAAATTATTGTCAACTTCTTCTGAAATTCAGACCAATACAGGCAACAGAGTATATTACTTGGGTATTTCACAATCTGCATTTTATGGTAACATTATTAACAAGATAAGAAGGATCAAAGATAGACAACATCACTATCGAAAAAGCGTCAGAATCATAAAAGGCCTTTTATACCGTGGATATGACCCTAATGTCACCAGACGGACACTAGGCTCGGTACTTGACCAATCTACAGTCTTGTACAAGCGCACTCTTAAAACTTGCACTCTGATTGACTGTGACGACGGGACTCCATGACGGGACCTATCCAAACCTCTGTAGGCCTTTTATTTTTTATTAAATGGTTTACGGGAGCCCCGACTCTAATTTCTTTTGAAAAAAAATAAAAATAAAAGTGGCGATGTCTCCTTTTATTTTTATACTTTCCGCCGACCGTCTTAAACTGTCAGCTCGCAAAATAATTCTTTTTATTATTTGCGATCATTGAATCTTATAAACGCTTCAATTCTCTATCGAGACATGTAAGCTCTAAATCGACTATACGTAAAACTGAACTGTCCCTCACCGTAAGTGATGTTGTTAATGAAATACTTGATGCGGATCCCGAAATATCTATACTGAAGGTTCTAATAGAGGGACAAACTGAAGTTGGAGCAACGGTAGATTTCGCCGTTTTAAAGGATTTCGGGTTTGTAATTTTCATTTCTACTGCAAAGTTTAATCGATGGTTGTAAGTTTCCGCGTTTTTAATTGAGTAACACATGCAGTACAACTGTTCTTACAGGGAAGACTGTTGCTGTTTTTGACGACATTTGCATTTATTGTGGGGACACAGACGTGTTGGATACTGAAGATATAAAAAGATTGCGTGAAAACTATGGGATTGTTCGACCAATTTGTGGTGAATGTAAGAAGTCAAAGCTAGTTAAAACAAGGAATGCAGTAAAAATTAAAAAGAGGAAGTAAACAGTCATCCAATTCGTGGTGAATGTAAAAAGTCAGTGCTAATTAAAACCATGAATGCAAAAAGTTAAAAGAAGAAGTGAACAGTACGAAAAAACAGAAATTTAAACTTAGCATCAATTGTTATGGAAGTTTCAAAAAATAAAAAAAAAGATGATCCGTTTCCTCTTTTATTTTTATTTTTTTGGTCGACTGTGTTAAATTTCTCATTTTATTTTTATTTTTCCCCCTCGACTCAATTTTTTTTTTCAAAATTTCCCGTAAACCATTTAATAAAAAATAAAAGGCCTTATAGAAGACAGGGCCCCGACCACCTGTCCTCTCTGAATGTCAGTCGGACTCCTCGGGTAATAACGTACATGAGCTCGCGGCGGCAGAGCACGGATTGAATAACGTACGCCCTTTTTTTATATCCATTTACATATTCATCTGTGTTGCGTGGGCCCCTGCATTTTGCGGTCTTGTTAATGTGTGGTCATCTGACAGTGAGGAGGTTGTTTTACACCACAATTGTACGTTCTTCGGGACCTCTGGGTAATCGGAAAAGTGGGAGGGTTGTGCGCACGTAATCCAGGATAACCGCACCTTCTGCTATTTCCATGGCAGATGGCCGTTGCATATTTGTCATTTCAAGCTTACGCCCCCAGTTCTATTTCCACGTACTTGTCAGGCATATCTAACAAGTGTAAAATTTCTGACTTTCTGACAAAATAGTTCTTGCTTTACCTTCAATTTGCTCTTCAGACTATGAAACTAAACTTTTTTCAGCTCTTTTTACTACAGCCTTTTTTGGTTTCTTTAGAGTAGGTGAACTAGTACAGAATTCCTTCATGTTACGTGGCCATGCCCTATTATATGATAATGTTCACTACCTCCCTAATGTCAATTCCATTGAAATAAAACTTCCCGCTTCAAAATCTGACCAGTCAGGTTCGGGCTCTCTAATCATTCAATCTCCTACTTATTCCAAAATCTGTCCAGTTAAATCTTTTCAGTCATTTTTTAAAAGTCAGGCCTCGTTTTCCGGAACATTTTTTCGTCACCTTTTAGGCAATCCAGTTACCCGATACCAATTTGTAGCTGTTTTGAAGAAATGTTTGAAATCCTTAAATATTGATAGCAATCATTATTCCTCTCATTCCTTTAGAATCGGAGCTGCTACGTCTGCATCGTTGGCTGGCGTAACAGACGAAAAAATAGCTTTTTACGGTCGTTGGATGTCAAACTCCTTAAAACTTACATTCGCATTCCAACTGATGTTTTTTCTCCTAATTTCAAGGCTTAATCCCTTTTTACAGATTCTAAAAGGGTTTTGATAATTGGCTCTTCAATCGTTAGGAATGCGTTTGTTCGTGCTAGAAATTCAACCTGGGGTACCAACTTGGATCTTGAACGAGTTGGTGTATCTTTGTGGTGGCAATTTAAAGGAGGAATGAAATGGAAGGAAGTTTGCAGGAAGGTTCAGTATCTTTTGAATTTTGAGGAAGCACCTAATTTGCTTATAATTCACTGTGGCGGTAATGATATAGGTGACTCAGCATGCAGTTCTTGTGAACTTAGACATAAGATGTTTAAGACTGTTACTTTTCTGAGAAATTTGCTTCCATGTACAAGAATCATTGGTCTCAAATTCTTCCACGGCTTTATTGGCGTAATGAAAATTGTCATGAAGCTTTGGAGAAAGCAAGAATTAGAACAAATAGTTTTATTGCTACAATAATTATTCAATCTGGGGGTGCTTATGTCAGATACCCTGAAATCGTTGAACATAACACTGGCATATTTTCACCTGATAAAGTTCACCTTAGTGATATTGGAAATGAATTTTTTCTCTGTAGAATTTAGCAAGCAATTCATGCTTTTGTTACATCTGACACCTTTGTTTACCCACCACCCGGCGAATCTGAACCATGGTTTAATTTGCTTTGATTTTGATACCAGTTTGGTAAATTTTATATTTGTGCCAGTTTGGCTTAAAACTTTGTTCCAGTTTGGCTGTATATTTTGATTCATATTTTGATTGCAACTGATAAATTCAGTTCTTATATGAAGTTGATTCTTGCATTTTTGTTGAAACTCTCTTATACTGAGGTAGATCTCTTAATTCTTACTGGTGGCGCTGAATAGTTTTTGCAACTATTCATGTGGCCTGTTATTTCACTGTTAAATTGTCTATCAATAATTTATTCTAATAATCATAAATTTTTAGGATTCAATGAGGAATGTCTGTTCCCAGGATTCCTCATTACACCTTATCTACCTCAGTTTGATTATAATTTATTTGAGGATGCTCAAATAGACGTTGATGTCTAGGCTGTTTTATTTTTGCCAGCCATGGCCAGTTTATGCCAATTCACATATTAAATAATATCATCACTGTCTGAATTTGTGTCTTTGTTCAGTTTTTAACTGAATATTATGCACATGTTGTCTGTCAGTCTTTTAGAAGTCTGTCAATTTACACAAGTAAGTACGCTACCAAGTCAAAGCATAACGTCAAAGTCAAAGCGTAATCAATCAGTCATAGCGTAATGTCATAACGTAACGTCAGTTATACACCATTCCTCATTTTATATGTTCTATATTACATGGTACTTGCATGTATGGTATGCTGTGTTTCATGTTTCTATGGTGTGAGTTGCTGTCCTTGTCACTTTTGCATCTCTTTCTGTTCGTGTCTGCTCTGTTTTTTTGTAATCAGGTGTTTTGCTGTGGATGCTGGTGTTGTTGGAGATCCCTCCCCCCGTTGTTATGATATCATGTTGATTATTTATGGGATAAACATGATTCGGAAAGCGATGATTACATCTGAAAACTACAGTTAAATAACATGTACATGACATTGGTCAATTTACATCACGATTGACATGTTCGCATCAGAAGTATTTTTATTTTGAGGGTATATGTTTCTGGTGTCGAGATATAGTGATGGGGTAGTACTGAACTCTGTACTTGACTTCAACGGACTGCCATCACAGCCTGACATTCACAGTTGATTTGGCGTTAATGTTTTTAAAATGTTCGACAACCTTTAATTTACCCGCCCGATGACCTTTTTTCATTAGTTTCCTTTTAGACTATAACTCTACAGCACATGTATCTCAATTGGGGAGGGAAGGGGTTATTGACAGCTTTTATAGGTACATATTTACGATTCGCTAGTGGCAGTTGCTTTCATTTTGGATTGTGTTTTCATGTCAACACTTTTCTAAAGCACTAACCTGTGCTGTACTTTCTACCTCGACATACACTTGTACTACTTCGCGAGTGTCACTGCTAGTGGACCAGGAGTCCCCAGGGGCACATGCAGCCAAGTTCGGTTGATCGTCTCTTAACGCATTCGAAATTGTGTAATGACAATTTTTTTAAATTTCTAAAACGTGGTTCCTGTAGCATCATATCCCATACGTCCTGCTTCGTCTTTCGTTACATTTTTGGACACAATTTTCAATGTTTGGACACATTGCATTGTTTTTAGATCGAGGATCACTGACGAGGGTTAAGTACCCGAAACATACATGTCTGGTCCATGTTGCCAATTTATCTGTTCTTTATGATGATTTGAAAACATTTAACATTCCCTGTTCTATCAGAATCATCATCCACAAGCTGAACCCCATGAATGTTCATCTTCGCCAATATATCGTCATGACTTAGTTGATTATTAAAGAAATTGTCGACAAACACCTTTTCCTCAAGAAGATCTTCATTGGTATCTGAATAGAAAATATAGATTGCAAAGATACAAATGTGTTGCTTTGACTTTCTAGTGAATTCAATTTCTTTAGATAGAGGTATTGAAAAACGTTAAAAAATACAATTACAAACTGATAATGTTATTCAATTATTTCCCAAAACAAACTCGTAAGGCTTATGGGGTTCCGTTTAATACCTTTTGGTCAGCATTTTCTTGGGGTTTGAATGTGTCGAATTTTGACAATTTCTGCGGACCAAATAAAATATGTTATTTTCTAATTGTAATTAAATTGAAGATAAAGGGAAACATACTTCTCGGGACGAATGCCATTTACAAACAAAATGTCCCGGGAACAAACATGCAATCTGAGCGAAAAATCCCGTTCCCAAGCCATATATCTGGTGTTCTTCCGGACCTGTCGGATTAGGATTGTCCGATTTGGTCAATATAACGGACTTATAAAAAATCCCTTAGGCAACAAATTTCTCTTTCTTATTGTGGAGGGGACATTGGAATTAGTTGATTGATCAGAACGGCCTGCTGTTAAACACTCTGTAAGGTGCAGTTGGTAAATGAGTTCGTTCGTTGCAATGTAATTTATTATCCTCAGATTCGGCAAAGGGTCTTATGTGAAAGGGAAGGTGGTCCCCAACCTAGGCCTCTGCAGGGGGTTTTCTCCGGGTACTCCGGTTTCCTCCTGCTCCTTGGACCCCCTCACGCCAACATCTGAGCCAACGTGAGACATTTATGTAAGTTTTGTAAATTGTTTGTTAAACTTTGTAAAATAAATAAAGTTTAAATTTAAAACGTAAGTGATACATAGTCACCGCAATACATGTACTTTTTCGACGCAAACGAACATTTGAACACCTTACTGTATGACTAGCGTGACGATTTCAGCTTCCACATAACTAACTTCCCTTTCATGAGCAGCAGCACTCCGTCTTCTGCTTATGGCGTTTTTGTTTCTCATCTGATAGGGCACGCAAGCGCATGTTCCAAATATGAAGATTTCATCATTAGAGCCAGACAACTTGCATGTAAACTACTTGTTGAGGGTTATACCACACAACGGCTGAAATCATCATTGCGGAAGTTCTTCGGTCGTTACGGGGATATTATGAAAAAAAAAAATCAGATCCCCCTTTCCAGAATGATCAGTTACATTCTACATTTTGATTGAATGTCTGTCGTCATCACCAAACAAGGCAAACTTAACTGATCTGTACATCAAAATGTTTATGGAGACAATCGACGAATTTGACAGGTTTCCATGGAGCTGTTGCGACGGGTGTTGCATGCAATGGTCGCCATAGCACTTTCTATATAGATAAAACCTCAGACAGTGCAATGTATGTATTTAATATATTGTTTTTATTTTCGTGCATGAACATGACGGCGGGTGCGGCTAGCCAACAGGGGATGCTTACTCCTCCCGGGCACCTGGACCCACCTCTAGCTTGCTTGGGGTCCTTCGATGCTCAATTTGGTGCTTTGTTGTGAGTGCTGGTGAGATTGTCGTCAGGATCTTCTTTAACTCATTTGCATGCAATCAGGATACGTTGACTCTCCCCGGGCACCTGGTCTCACTTCGGAATGTTGTTCATTCCGGGGTTCGCAACCATTTCGTTGGGATTTCTCTTTTTTGCTTTTTGCTTTGCCTTCTCGACTTTGAGACTGAATAACGGTTAGGTACTTATTTGATGTTTATTTCTTATGTTATAAGCCAAGCAGAAAACGGGTTGCTTAAGATGACATAGACACAGGGAAGAATACAACGGAAAGAAGAGGAAACTCGGGTACATACTAAGAATTAAATATTGTTGCTCTGGATGTCTTGTCGGCCTCTTCTCATTCGAAAAAAATTAACTTAAAACTCGATGCTAAAACAATATGAACTTCATTGGGGATTCTCGTAGATCGCGTAGAAAAGAAATGCATCTCCGTTGAAACTAGTGAGACATTCGTGACAATCCAAAAAAGTTATAATGAAACATATGTTAAACTTTCTGATTGACAACATTTTTGTGGTGTTTGGAGGAAAGGTCTTCCACTTAACTGTCGAAATTCCATTAAGCAATTGTATTACTTACAGAGTGCATTTTATGTAAAGTAATTACTTACAGAGTATATTTTAAGTTAAAGATTTATTGATACAAAGTTACTTATTAATAATAAGTAATAGCCAATCTTTCTTAGTAATTAGTAATCAGATTTAGTAAATGTTTTACTTAATTTAAATAAAATAGTAATTAAAAAGGTTCTCAAATACAGAGAAAGTATGTCCTTTACATGGAACCAAAATGTCAAAATTATCATGGACTCTTGTGAGGAATATGCAAGACGTTGGGCAAAGAAAGAGGATGTACAGCTAAAATCAATCAGAGGACTACTTGTATCTAGAATTTACCGATAAAAATCAATTGTGAACACCAGATTCGAGTCTATATTTAAAGATCCTGATGTTATCACAGAGCTAACCTTCCTCCAAAAACATTATTTCATCACACCAGCGGACAAAGTCTCAAATATTACACATTTACTTGCAAAAAGTACTATTTCGACAGTCTAGTTAAAGAGTTGGGTTTAATTTCGACACCTGGAAATCCCACTTACACCCCAACAAACCTTTCTGCCTCTGAAATAATAGATAACCACAGAGGAGCTCTTGCTTCCTTTAGCTTCGACAATTACAATTTAGATTTAGATTAACCATACTTATACTGCATACCTAAAATGCATAAGAGTCCGTACAAACAACGTTTCATCACTGGTTCCTCAAAATGTTCTACCAAATCTGTATCGATCTTACTCACCAAAGTTTTATCTGAAATCAAATCTGGGCTTCAAAAATATTGTTCGACAGTATATTCTCGCAGTGGTAGCAACCAGATGTGGATTTTAAAGAATTCGAAGGAACTTTTAGAACATCTGAAATCCACTCATTTTAGTAGAGTCCATTCGATCAAAGCCTTTGATTTTTCGACACTTTACACTACAATTCCACATTCTAAATTAAAAGAAAGACTTGCAAAAATTATAAGTAATGCGTTTACAAGTAAGAACGGTAATCGCAAATACAAATTTATTGTTGTTAACTATGACAAAACATACTTTGTAAATAAAAAGTCCGATTCTTACAATAAGTACACTGAAACAGATATAATTCAGATGTTAAATTTTCTGATCGACAACATTTTTGTGATGTTTGGAGGAAAGGTCTCCCAGCAATTTGTCGGAATTCCAATGGGGACCAATTGTGCCCCACTCCTTGCCGACATTTTCCTTTACTCGTACGAAGCTGAATTAATTCAATCTTTAGTCTCTTAAGGGAAAAGATACTTGGCTTCTGACTTCAACTTCAATTACAGATACATAGACGATCCAAAATTCGCGGATTACCTGAGCAGTATCTTTCAGCATCCTATTTGGACATAATGTTGTCCTACGACATTGATGGTCACTTGAACACCTCGCTCTATGACAAACGTGACGACTTCAATTTCAGCATTACAAACTTTCCTTTTCTGAGTAGCAACATCCCTTCATCGCCTGCTTATGGCGTGTTCATATCTCAGTTGATACGCTATGCCAGAGCAAGTACCAAATATACGGATTTTCGTCTGAGAGCTAGGCGTCTTTCAGATAAGCTTCTCAGTCAGGGATATGTTTGTGAACGACTAACGTCGTCACTGAGGAAGTTCTACGGTCGATATGGGGAACTCGTCATACACTATGATGTCCCACTCTCCAGAATTGTGGATGTCATAGACCATTTGAACCACCCAATCAAAGATTGTACTCTATGTCTTCCGAAATGGAAGTAACCGGATGTGACAGTTCTACCGAATTGAAGCGGCGGGTGTTGCATTCAAGCAGGAGATGCTTAACCTTCCTGGGCACCTGGTCTCACTCCCATATCGGGGTTCGCTTCTTTTCATGTGGAAGAGGTTTTTATTTGTTTGCTTTGGTTCCCGTTTTATCCTGAATTTGTATGCCTTCGTTTTCTGATTTTCTGAATTATCGATTTTATGCTGTACACAGGGATATGGTCATTATCTATATTTATCATTACTAAGTAAAGTTTTTTTTAGTGCAATAGGGGAGAGATCGAAGACGAGTTTCATGCGTTTTTTAACTGTGAATTATACCGACAACAAAGATATGACATGTTCAATAGAATAAGTCATGAATGTCAAGATTATAATAATCTTGATAAATCTGATCAGTTTAACTTTTTAAAGAACAGTGGTGGTTAAAATTTTGAAACAAACAATGCATTTGGTCAAATAAATATTATCAAATAACAACCCGAGAAGGTCTAAGTGTTTACATGTATACGTCTGTCAAATAACGACCCGAGAAGGTCTTAGTGTTTACATGTATACGCCTGTCAAATAACGACCCGAGAAGGTCTTAGTGTTTACATGTATACGCCTGTCAAATAACGACCCGAGAAGGTCTTAGTGTTTACATGTATACGCCTGTCAAATCACGACCCGAGAAGGTCTTAGTGTTTACATGTATACGCCTTCAAATAACGACCCGAGAAGGTCTTAGTGTTTACATGTATACGCCTGTGCATGATCTCTTTGCTCAGTATCATACAAAAATATATTTGCTTTTTATTTATTGTATTACTATCATTATTATTAACATTATGTTGATATTATTATGCATATTGACTCAAAGTTTGGAGTTGATTGCAATAAAGAATTTGAATTTGTATATATTTATATAAAATATACACAACAAAAGAAAAGTGTCAAAAGATTTCGATAAAACAAAAGAACATGGTGAAAATATTTCGATAAAACAAAAGAACATGGTAAAAAGATTTCGGCACAAAAAAAGAAAAGTGTAAAAAGATGACGAAACAGCAAAAGAAAAGTGTCAAAAGATTTCAACAAAACAAAATACGAAAGATTAAAAGTAGTACGAATGTTATTAGTTACACGGTTAGTTAGTGACCTGATACGGAAAAATACATGGTGTGAAAAGAAAACCCGTATCGGGCGAGGCGAAAGCGAATTTATCACGTCGAAGACCTCCTACTGTATGCGTGGGGGTCTCTGTATCATACAACTCACGACGTCATAATAAACCACTCGCCCGATACGGATTTACAAACCTGATACGGCTTTTTTCACGGCGTCATGTGACCATGATCTGACCAATCACCTTCCAACATTTTTGTCTGAGGCGTGATAATAATACATATACGTGTATAATAAAGCATTCTCTTACTATTAGTGGTTTTTGTTTTGTTTTGTTGTGTTTTTAATCAAACACTACAGACATGTATATAATGTACAGACATGGACATTTTGAGTATATAACACAAAATACAGATGAGTTTATGTCGACCGACCCGTGGTCTTAGCGATCCTCGAAGCAGCAACCTTTCGGTCACTGGCCCGAAACCTTATCCACTAGATCCCTGCATGGACACTTTTAGTGTTCATTATAACAAATTTTCTGAGAAATGCTAGGCATTCCTTAATTAATGATAATTTATAGAGTTTAGAAATTAAAATATCTGGTCACAAAGCTTTCATAATTTTTGACAATATCGACCTAGTATCAATCCAAAATGTGTGGAAATTCGGTATCCAAATTACTTCTATCTGAATGAATAAAATACAACATCTCTAGACAGAAGGTCTGCAAGATTAGAGGTAGCCCGTACGAACAATACTACAGGTATTCTCAATCTTTATATGGCTGTATTTTGAGTAAAAATTTGGGTGGATTTTTGATGAATAAAAATGATAAATATATAGAATGTACAGCCGTGCAAGACACGTAATACAACTGTATTTGTTGCATAATTCTCCCAAACATACGGTTCTAAACATACGGTTTTGTTTTCAATAAAACCAGGAAAACACAGCTCTGAAAAGACAGCAGTATTTTCAAATACGGCTTCTAATATATTTTTAATCAACCAAGGAAAATACAGCTCTGATAATACATGTATGGTAGTATTTTTCCTCTTGCTGGGAAATTATACGGCTTCTAACATACGGCAGTATTTTCATAAGCTAAGCTTCTGATTAAGTCAGCTTCTGGTGTCAGATCTGAGGTCAATAGTTCAAAAAACTTCTGCAACACTTATTATATCCAAAAAATTCAGAAATAAAGTATTTGTACAATTCATTATTTATTATCATTTTGATTAATCTACTAGACAAGATTATTTAACACACAAGCCTTTCAATTTATAAAACATGCTTGGTTGTCATTTGATCTTAACTGCATCATGAATCTTATAATCAATACGATATTGGTACATGTAGACATGGTGCCACACATTCGTATTTTCACTTTATTTAAAGACAGCTATGATCAATCAGTTGTTCCATAATGACTTAGCTGTGGTCCCTTTCAGATGAGTCAAACATCTACTTAGGTTGTTCTAGCAATCCTCTACTGTACGCTACTCGATCTGTTATCCCCTCACTAATTTTGACCTCAGAAGGAATTGAAAAGCCATTGGTTTTGCACCAGGATGGGATGTAGTCTGGAAACAAATGAAAAAGATTAATAAATGTTTGCAATGTTTCCTCTTGATTTTAATCAAAGAGTCATGATCACCATCATTAGTTTATTTTTCACATTTGGTACGAGATGGCTATTATCAAATTATGCGTAAACTGTTTACTTGTTATTTTTTTGAATGATGTGAAATGAACATAATATAACAGTTAGATAGGAATATAATATTTTTGATGAGCACTCATCCTGACTTTGTTTTGGTGTACGATATCCGAATTCATGTACAACTCTCATTCAATAATTAACTTTCAAGGTCTGTATTTTGTCAGTGTCTAATGCTGGTCTGAGAAATCTCTCCTTGGCTTTCATAATTCCCTGTCCCCTCGACCTTGCAACTTCCTCAATTGTCTTTTGGTACATTTATGGACAAAATAATTTTCATACTTTTGGGTTATTTTACATAGTTTAGACTGAGGATCACTGACGAGGGTTTAGTACCCGAAACGTGCATGTCTGTTCATGAGGAATCATCAACTATATATACATGTACATATAGTCATGTCTGGTCCATGCTGTAAATTTATCAGGTCTAAAATGATGCTATTGAATGTGAAGACGTTAAACATTCGCAGACACATATTACATTTTAATGGTACAAAGTGGAGAGAATTTTATGATGACATTGTCAGTGGTACATGTATAAGCTAAACTATGATAGTGTATTGTAAATGTCAAAGTAGCGACAAGGACGATGACAAATATAGATAATTACCATATCCCTGTATACAGCACAAAATGATTTCTTTTCCAAAATTACAATCAATTGTTTATATAACGCTTAACTTCCCTACATTACACTTTCTTTAGCAAAATTTTACACTTTTTGTAAGAAACAGGTAGACAGGTCTGTTTTTGAAGAAAAAATCAACCGAAATTAATTATACTTGGTTACATGTTCCCTCGAGGACTACTGGTAATATCAAGCGAGACCGATTTGCACTCAATTTTAAGTTTTCTAAAAACATATAATTAACAGAACACACATTACATATATATTCAATGAAAAATATGAAATAAAACAATGTCCCTGTTAAGAAGTATAAAATCGTTAACCGAAAAAATCATCTAACCGAGACATACAAATCCTGGATAAAATCAGAACTAAGGCAAATTAACAGAAATAGAAAAACATCTACCACATGAAGAGAAGTGAACTCCCTGCAAAGGATTAAAACAGGTGTCCAGGAAGTGTGAGCATATCCTTCTTCCATGCAACATCCGCCCGAGATGTAGCTACTCAGAAAGGGAAAATTTGTGAAAATTGAAGTCGTCACGTTTGCCATAGAATGAGGTGTTCATATTACCATGGGCGTCAAAAGGCAACATGATATCCAAAAAGACGCTGAATTAACCGTTTCTGTGTTTCCTTCAACTTCGAGTTCAACGGGATAATTTGCGCAAAGGTAATTTGAAAATGTTTGATTATTGATGGACAGTAGATCATCAATGTATCTGTACGTGAAGTTGAAGTCCTCAGAGATCAAAGATTTAATAAATTCAGCTTCCCATGAGTATAAACATATGACAGCAAGGAGCGGGGCACTTTTGGTTCCCATTGGAAAGCCAACAACCTGTTGGGAGACCTAACCTCGAAAGACTACAAAATGTAATCGATCAGGAAATTCAACAATTTGAATGCCACTTGAATCGGTATAGTATTAATTTGTCAACGATTTCTCGTTATTAAAGACACTTAATTTATATCAACGATTGCCGTTTTAAGCGCACCTGAGCGAAGCTCAAATGAGCTATTGCCATAGCATGGCGTCCGTCCGTCGTAAACTTTTCACATTTTCGACTTCTCAAGAACGGCTATGGGGATTTGGATGAAACTTGGTAGGTATGAAGTACTAATGGTCCCCTACAATAATTGTTGTTTTTCGTCCGGATCCATCAACAGGTGGCACCACCACAGGTAAAATTAGGCCATGTTGGGTTCCCTCCTTCGACAAACTTCTTCTTCGGAACAGAAGCACGTATCGACAAACTTAAAGCATCTGAATGATCTACAGATATGTCTTTAGAAGTGTTGTTGTTTTTGGTTTCACTCCGAAGTCAAATTGTTGACGCGTTTTTGACATCTTTTCGGACTTTGTCGGAAATGCTCAGTTTTGAAATTTTTTTTTGACTAACTCTATAAATGTATGGTTTTGTGCCCTCATTTAGTGGATGTTTGTCATATTTAAGTTACTATTTGATTTGATATACATTACATGCTATAATCTTCTTCCTTGGAATTTTAATGAAATTCTAAAATATGAATAGATATGTTTACTGTGCACATGGACCCAAGGGTTTTGGGTTCAAGTCACGGCACCCCAATGTTTTTTCTTTCTTTTTCATTTTTTTTTTTCAATTTTTTCACCTTTTTGTGCACTTTTAAATCATCTGAATACCTTTAATCTCATTTTGGCCAAAAATGTTTTTTTCCAATTTTCATTTTTTTCTGTTTTGCACACTCTTTCACTGTGTATTTGATATATTTCAGTCTCTTATTGCTGTGATATATATTTCATGCCAAATTTTGATTTTGTTTTTTAATTTTGAAAAATGGTTTATGTGTGTATATAATACAAAGATTGCGGTTTCACATTCTGGCACTGACACTATCATAATGCAATATTAACAGGTTAAGAGCTTACATGGGTATCAGGTGAGCGTTTTGCCCCCTGGGGCTCTTGTTACTCGTTAATAGCAATTCTCTGTAACCATTTAAACAATTTCGGCACGGACGGTCTCCGATTTTCATGAAATTTCACACATAAGTAGGGACCAATGAAAAAAGGTAAATTATGCCAAAATTTCATTTCTAGGTCATCTGGTAACCATGGCAACGGCCTTTAAAGTTGCGAAATTCGCAAAATTGAGCTACTTTGAAGCTCTTTAATTTGGTTTATATACGACATTTATGGAAGAATTTCTAATCATCCTCAAGATTAGGACCTACCATTTTAGATAAGCTCAATTGTAGTGTCTGATTTTGTCAAAAAGGCTGGTTACCATGACAACATAATTAGCTTATTTTAATATATTGATTTCAAATGCTGTTTGTATTTTCCCATTTTCCTTCTTTCTTGATGGGTATGTTATAAGAAAATGGAATTTATTTTGCAGAATGAGTAAATTCGAGATAAACCCACTTGTTGCTTGGCAACGGTAACTATGGCCTATTCTATTGCTTATTTTGCAACTTCAGAGTTAAATTTAAAATTTTTGCATCATAATGAACAGATGAAACATGTTGGAATATATCCAACACAAAGAGCTATTTCAAAAACTGTGAAAAAGCTATGGGAAACAGTTGTTACCATGGCAACTATTTTTTATTATTTTCATAAAACAGTCATTATTATTCCCAGAAAGTTCAGATTAATTGTTAATAAAGATCGATTAAGCCTCTTTCAAAATACAAGAAAAAACTTTCAAATAATTAATGGTTGCTATGGTAATTCGGCCATACCATAAAAATATATGCATTTTGAGCTGTTTTCGAAGCCTTTTCCCCCAAAACTGAAACAGGCTTAAACAACTGTTTTTATAAATATTATAAAGGAAAATCTACACTTTATTTGAGATTTAAAAATTTTCACATTACTTAACTTTGGATGCCCGTATCCAAGGACTCAAATTGGGCTTATGTACAATTTAATACAATCGTTCCCATAGCAACGGGCTATTTCCTGCATACTTAAATGTAAAATTCTTTCATGTTTTGAAAGATCTACTTGAATACATTCATTAATCATCATTACTTTGAATTAAAATTCAATGATCTAGGAAATAAGGTCTCTTAATATTGTTTAAAATTGCTTTCATTTTTGCGATTTGAGTTCATGTTGCCATAGCAACGTACACAAACTTTGTTCCATGGTGATTTCTTATGTATTATTTGTATTAAAAACTGAAAAATGTAAGTAATTTATCATTGAATTTTGAAAAAGGCCAAAAACACTACTTTGATTGGGTACCTGTGTTGTTGCCATGGAAACATTTAGATAAGACCATAAACCCAACATTATTTTTACTTAACTTGAAAAGCAATGATGGGTTACTGATAATTCATTAGTGTTTTTTTAGATTATGCTGCATAAATGATGAATGCGAATTCAAAAACGCCCAAAAATGCATTTTTCAATATTCAAAGTCCGTTTCCATGGCGACCGGATGTGACATTAAGAAAATTTTCATCATTTTTTAAATTTTTGGTCAGACCCAACCTTATATTTAAATTTCATCAAAATCTGAGACATGCCGTGCCATGCGTCCTTCATAAAAGTGCAAATGCTTCCAGAGAATGGCTATTAATGCGTAGCTTATAATTTGTGACAGTCTCTCTAATACCAGAGCGGAAATAAATTAGTTTTAGGATCACACTCCATGAGTGAGTACTTCACATAATTACCTTGTCATGGACAATCATATCAAGATATCATTTCCGTTTTCTATTATTTCGCAACGAATAATTTACTTGAATCTACTTCCCTTAGATCAAAGCGTTTTGGAACATACTGAGGTATTTAATAAAGCGGACAAAAGTGCTTTTATATGTCCATCCGTTTCGTGATAGCGTGACTTTATTTTTTATCGATTTCTTTAGAAATCGAAAAAAAAAATCTATGTGAATGAAAAGCTTGATTAGTAAACAATTTTTTTTAATTCAAGGATAGAATACGTTAGGTTAGACATATGTTTCGCTGATATAATTGGCTATAAGTACATTGTATTTTCTATAGTCTACTGACACGTGCCTTGGTTTTTCTTTATTCTATTCTTTTGTTAAATAAAAACTATTTTAAAAGGTTGACATTGCAGGCGCAGATCTAGCATTTTACCTCAGAGAGCTATTCTTGAGGAGTAGGGGGTCTTAACTACGATCACTCCTTTGTTGAAGAGAGTTATATGCCATTCAACTACACGACCATCTTATAATGATAACAATAGGTTTAGTCCCCGGAAACAGACCATTCAACTACACGAACATCTAATACCGGTGACAATAGGTGGCCAGACCATTCAACTACACGAACGTCTGATGGTGACAATAGGTGGCTAGACCATTCAACTACACGAACGTCTGATGGTGACAATAGGTGGCTAGACCATTCAACTACACGAACGTCTGATGGTGACAATAGGTGGCTAGACCATTCAACTACACGAACGTCTGATGGTGACAATAGGTGACCAGACCATTCAACTACACGAACGTCTGATGGTGACAATAGGTGGCTAGACCATTCAACTACACGAACGTCTGATGGTGACAATAGGTGGCCAGACCATTCAACTACACGAACGTCTGATGGTGACAATAGGTGGCCAGACCATTCAACTACACGAACGTCTGATGGTGACAATAGGTGGCGAACCCCACGTTAACAGACCATCCAACTACATGAATGTCTGATGGTGACAATAGGTGGCGAAGCCCACGAAAACAGACCATCAACTACACGAACGTCTGATGGTGACAAAAGGTGGCCAGACCATTCAACTATACGAACGTCTGTTGGTGACAATAGGTGGCCAGACCATTCAACTACACGAACGTCTGATGGTGACAATACATGGCCAGACCATTCAACTACACGAACGTCTGATGGTGACAATAGGTGGCCAGACCATTCAACTACACGAACGTCTGATGGTGACAATAGGTGGCTAGACCATTCAACTACACGAACGTCTGATGGTGACAATAGGTGACCAGACCATTCAACTACACGAACGTCTGATGGTGACAATAGGTTGCTAGACCATTAAACTACACGAACGTCTGATGGTGACAATAGGTGGCCAGACCATTCAACTACACGAACGTCTGATGGTGACAATAGGTGGCCAGACCATTCAACTACACGAACGTCTGATGGTGACAATAGGTGGCCAGACCATTCAACTACACGAACGTCTGATGGTGACAATAGGTGGCCAGACCATTCAACTACACGAACGTCTGATGGTGACAATAGGTGGCCAGACCATTCAACTACACAAACGCCTGATGGTGACAATAGGTGGCCAGACCATTCAACTACACGAACGTCTGATGGTGACAATAGATGGCTAGACCATTCAACTACACGAACGTCTGATGGTGACAATAGGTGGCCAGACCATTCAACTACACGAACGTCTGATGGTGACAATAGATGGCCAGACCATTCAACTACACGAACGTCTGATGGTGACAATAGATGGCTAGACCATTTAACTTCACGAACGTCTGATTATGACAATAGATGGCTAGACCATTCAACTTCACTAACGCCTGATGGTGACAATAGGTGGCCAGACCATTCAACTACACGAATGTCTGATTGTGACAATAGATGACCAGACCATTCAACTACACGAACGTCTGATGGTGACAATAGGTGGCCAGACCATTCAACTTCAACAACATGAACATCTAATAATGGTGACAATAGATTACCAGACCATTCAACCACACGAACGTCTGATGGTGACAATAGGTGGCCAGACCATTCAACTTGAACTACACGGAACGGAATATAATGATGACAATAGGTGGCGGTAGTAGTACCCTTAGAAGGTATAGGGGCTGTACTTTCTGTATGGGTATTAATGATAAACATCAAACAAGTACCTAACAGATAATCGGTCTCAAAGCCGAGAAGGCAATGCCAAATCGTAAGAATTCCCATCGGAACGATTGCGAACCCCGGAATGAACAACATTCGAAATTGAAACCAGGTACTCATGGAGAGTTAATATGTAAACGTCTTTAAATTCAATAGCATCATTTTAAACCTGATAAATTTACAGCATGGACCAGACATGCACGTTTCGGGTACTTAACCCTCATCAGTGATCCTAAATCTAAACAATGTAATATGCCAAGAAAGTATGAAAGTTACTATGTCGAAAAAGTGTACCGAAATAATATGAATATTAATATGAATATTAGACTAGGTAAAAGAAACGACGTTGATTTAACTAATATATTCATATTGATTGTTAAAACCCATATTTAACGAGGCCGAGTTCTGTACGAGTTATCGCGCATTGCGTATGGTTACATGCATAACGATCTTATTAGCGATTTCGACACGTTTGGTATAAAAAATAATAGAGAATTATCATCTAGAATCCTTTGATAATAAGTATAAGGTATGATTTATAGTTAAATTTAAATGTACTTAACTATCTAGTAAATAGACCACCAGGCTATCGCCGTAAATAAATTTATAACGTCACAATCGGAAAGTTTACAGCTTGTTGCTTGGGAGCAAAGTCAAACAGGAAACATTTTGTTTGATGATCTAACATGATATTTCTTGAACATTTTTGTGATATAATGGATAAGAAATTTCAAGTATAGTATCTCGAATTATCTTTGATTATGACTTTTTCTGCACACTTGTAAACTTTCGTACTTTGCGCTGAAAATGTTATAAAAAAAAAACGATTCTCTGTTTAGAAACTTTGAGTAAGTTAATTTTAGTATGAACATTGCTTTGTGCATAGATGTAATCATTCTCCAAGTAACTGTCCGCACCATTGAGAACGAACGAGATGATTGACATTCATTTGTTGATTTTCGTTTTAAATTATGCTATTTGTTTTAAATGATGCTAGTGAATTTAAAGACGTTTAACATTGAAAAGTTGAAAAAAAGCTTATGGAAAATTGAAAAACTATTTTTTTCTTTTCGTATTTTACATTTTGTTAGAATCTCATAGTTGTTAATGCCCCTTCTCATTTGCATAGCGGACTGCCTTTTTTTTCTGATAAATACATTGCGTTAATCGCCCATAAAGTAATATTTTTTTTATAATTTCAATCAAATGGTAAACGTCTTTAAATTCAATAGCATCATTTTAAACCTGATAAATTTACAGCATGGACCAGACATGCACGTTTCGGGTACTTAACCCTCGTCAGTGATCCTAAGTCTAAACAATGTAATATGGCCAAAAAGTATGAAAATTATTATGTCCAAAAATGTACCAAAAGACGTAGCAGAATCTCAATTATAGTATTATTCATAGACTACCGTAGCTTAAATAGGCGCTATTTTGAGACAGTCCCTGCAACTATACCAAACAGTCGATTCTTCTACAAATCTGTCTTAATGTTAACTTTTAAGAATTCAAAGTAATAATTAGTGTAGGAATTATCTACTTTTCTATTATAACAAATAAAAACACAAACACTCAAATACACAAATTTTCGGCCCCTTGGCCTTTATAAAGTGTAAAAAACGACGATCTATTACAATTTGTGTATTTGAGTGTTTGTGTTTTTATTTGTTATCATCCCTTCCATCTGGATGAAATATTTCAATCTACTGCAATTTTTCTGTTATATTTTCTTTTTTAAATTGAAATCGAAATCGTCTTCCTTAAGGTTGTTGGGTAAATGAAGACATGTTTTCCGAAATATCCAGAAAACCATTAAAATATACAAAATGATAGCGGAATGTGTAGAGAATATCTTATAATGTTTGACAGTGAAAAGACTGTTTTGACCGGGTATGAAATAAACGAGTTATAACGTCGCAAATACGGTTTGAGTAATACCTGTTCTTGTTGCGTTTTTAGATAAAATTATTATTTCGCTTAATAATGATATCGCCAAATATAGCAAAATAATAAAATACACCAGAAATTGGTACATTGTGTATCAAAACAGAATGTAAAATGACACTGTATACAAAATCACATAGATGTGGCTCTTATTTCTCGAGAAAAAAAGTGAGATATGTAAGAATCTCTAATTTTTTTTTATTTGCGTAAGTATTGAACATCGTCAATTAAAGTAATTTTTTATATAACTTTTCTCAAAAACGCGAAAACAATTCGTTTTGAAAATGTATACACACATATTCCAGGACATACATATTAATTTCAAATAATAAAAAATATTCAGACGATGATTAAGTCTTTTTCTATTTTACGTCGACCACAGAAGTGTAAAATGATCATAAAACATGCTGTAAATTTATCAGGTTTTAAATGATGCAATTGAATTTAAAGACGTTTAACATTTGAACTACTTGGTGAGTGTCACTGCTGGTGGACCAAGAGTCCCCGAGGGCACATGTAGCCAAGATCGATCAACTTTGGTTGATCGTCTTTCTCTTCAACGCATTTGAAATTTTCTGTTACAAAATTTCTTGAAATGTCTAAAACGTGGGTCCTTTAGCATCATATCCCACCCATTCTGCTACGTCTTTTGGTACATTTTTGGACATAATAATTTTCATACTTTTTGGCCATATTACATTGTTTAGACTGAGGGTCACTGACGAGGGTTTAGTACCCGAAACGTGCATGTCTGGTCCATGCTGTAAATTTATCAGGTTTTAAATGATGCTATTGAATTTAAAGACGTTTAACAATTGACGCTTCCTTAAGTTCGTGTGTCTATAGTCAGTAGAGAAAAATCTTATTGATAAAACTGAATTGCGAATATTGAGTTTTAGAGTTATCTCTCTTTGGATGTAAAAAAGAAATAGTGTACCGTTTCTCGACTTTATGACAAACATGTAATATGTTAAAAGTATCTTTTCGACAAACGTAAGGATGCACTATAACTTTGATAGATAAAAACTCAGTAAACAGTGTTTTTTCATCAATAGTTTTGTAAAAAAAATACATTATACCACACAGAGAGCATTTAATTTTTTTCCTATTTTACTCTGTATTGTTTTATTGAAAATTCAACAATGTTTCTGTCCCTTTAAAACTTTGCTCTTCAGTCAGAAATGAGGAACTGAAGCTCTTTTAATCAATTTTCTTGTCAAGGTTCCTCTTGACATTGATATCAGTGTGTATTGTTTCAATTGAAAATAAAGTATTAAGAAAGGGATTTCTGTTCTAATGTAGAATTGAAACATTGATATATATGTCATGTTGTAATTTATAGTGCACATAGCTTGCTATGTCCGTCGATGCTCAAGTTGGTGCTCTATTGTGAGTGTTGTTGAGATTATCGTCAGGATCTTCTTTAACTCATTTGTGTCACACTTATGCCCTTTGCCGTGTAGAGCTCGTAAAAAAGTTCCCCGCGAGGGGTTTGACAGTAAGTGTTTTGAATAGTTTTACCTGACATTGTCGCCATAGCACTTTCTATATAGACATAACCTCAGACACTGCATATATTTTAGATATTGTTTTCATTTTCATGCGCGAACATCGACGGCGGGTGCGGCTAGCCAACAGGGGATGCTTGCTCCTCCCGGGCACTTGGTCCCACCTCTAGCTTGCTGGGGGTCCGTCGATGCTCAAGTTGGTGCTCTATTGTGAGTGCTGTTGAGATTATCGTCAGGATCTTCTTTAACTCATAGGAACTATTTATGTCTGTTTAGATCTGCTTGAAGTTTTGTGCGACCAGATCAACTATGTAAGATAGATACGTTGATCCCCACTCTGATCACACAGATAATATCTGAAATTAAAGCTATACAAGAGAAGGTACCAAATGCTATGAGGTAGCAGATAATTTCACATGTTAAGAACAGAAACACTTGCAGAATTGATAAGACACCTAGTTGTAGCACCAACAGGAAAACCTCAAAACACCAACTTCAAAAACAAAAGGCAGACACGCACAAAACGAAACGTAAATGGTACAAGGAACGCATAATGACAGAGAAAAAAATCAAACATTAATGACTACACATACACCAACGAGACCAATCGGTGCCGACTTAGTACGGCAATCTGCCATGCCAGTAGCAGATGGTGTGATTTTTCTGAATTACGTGCTCACAACCCTCCCACTATTCCCATTATCCAGAAGTCTCGAAGAACGCTCAATTGTGGTTTAAAATAACCTCCTCGCTGCAAAATGTACATACAGTAAAACACGCTTATAAAGAATCGCCAGGGGTTAATACCATCCATACTTCGTCTAATGCATACAACGAACTTTGATCAGTTAATGAAGACAGTTCGCTATAAGCATAATTTTTTTTTTACATTAGTAATACAACGACGTGTAATATTAGACCCGCATATAGCCTCATTTTTTTGTGTCGCCTGCGAAGCAAAGCGACACTTAGGGATAACTTTTTTTGTCTTATTACCCCCTATTTTGTCGAAGGATTTTATATATTTTTTTAGCTATCAATGTTTAGAATAGCCCAGCATCAGTCGCATAGTAAATATCACAGGGCGATATTTTCATTGGAGGGGAGGGGGTCTTCTTACTTCGAGCGCTGTATTTACGTCTCTGGATTCAACTCTGATTACTCGACAAACAATCTCACGTCAAGTTTTTGTCTTAAACGTTGTAAATATATGCTATTATGTTCAAGTAGAGATGTTAAACGTCCTCAGAATCCAGTATACCTTTGCCGGTGATTGAAGGACAACGTTTGCCGCTTCTGACCGTCCGAAACGAGTCCAAAAATACAGGGGACCGACCGCCACTTAACAATACATGCAAGACATTTCTTGTTCAAGCTCCTCGGACTGGACAGATCAACTTAAGATTCTTTCCATAAATCAAGCGAACACTAAATCGTTTATATAAGATAAAACACGCTCAGCATTTGTGTGCGTACAAGATATGTAATGATGACGCTTTCTCTGAGTAAAGTCATATATCGGCGCAGTTTCAAAATTTGGTTTGTAATATAATTTATATGTACTCGCAATTTTTAAAATGTTTTATTGGAATACCGAAATCAATATATATGCAGTAGACCTCTCCTAAACTTCACTTATTATTGATACCCTCACGCAGGTATGTTAAGGCGTCCCATGGAATATTACGTTAAAAATTTGCCGCGAAATAACGTAACGTCATTTGACGTCATAGACTCCGTGTCGTCAAGTACGGTAGCAACACAGAATTTCAATTAATTTTTATGATATTTTGTAAATTCAAAGGATGAAAGTTATCAGTTATAAAAAGTCATGTACTTACTCAATCGCTGACACTCCGTCTATTCAATATACCTTTGAGAAGACCCCCAATCTATTGAGTGCACTTTGTGACCCCCTTGCGTTGTTAAGGACCTCTGCGTTACTGAGAAGCTTGAGAAGCGATGGAAGGTGAGAACCGACAGTTTACAAGGCGGGTGATTGAAAAATTGAGAAAACGGTATGTATTTGTTAAAATTACATGAAAACAGAGATGCTGCACAAGGAAAATATCCTAATATACTCAATCATATATGTAATCAAAGACAAAACTATTTAAAAAGGTACGAAATCATTCTTTTTATGTACCTTGTTTACAGTACTGGCGGAGTACACGTGTGTCATATGATGCATGTGTCGTGTACGAATTATTGCAGCAATGCTGTGAAAAAAGTATGGTTGTAGCGCTATTGTTATTACTTTATTTTCCATATCATCAGTGTCTGCTACGATATATTATATAATTTAGATACAAGCATATTCATGACAAAGGTAAACTTACGAGTAGAAAAAATATGGGGAAGGGGTGGGGTGGGGTGGATGTGGGACATGCATGTTTACTGTTTTAGTATGTAACAATGAAACTACTTTGTATTATACAATTCATAACACTTATTTTTTATTCATTTGTATTTCAGACTGATGAAAATTACATATTTAATCATCTCATAAAAAAAAAACAGAAATGTTTTGGCACTGGATCAGTGTTGAATGCTGCATTAGCCCAGAATCATAATTGAAAGAACTTTTCAATGACCAGGTATATATATGATTTATAATTTTCTTAGAGACTTGAGTGTAAAAATATCTTCCCATATATATATATATATATATGCATAGTTGAAATTTGATATAAATCTAGATCTATCTATGAATATTGTCAGAACAAATCTATAACTGTTTACATTATTTGTGCCATTTTCTTTTCTTTAAAGTTCTAATAATTGACTTGAGAAGAAGTTAAATTAACAGTACAATAACAAATGACAAACCCTAAAAGGTTCTGTAAGAAATTACATTTTAATACAAAAAAACACTTGTTTATTTACCTAAATTTGAATTTTCTTCTATTTTCAGAAATTTGCCTTTGGAAGAAAATATAACTTTACCCGAATGCCAGCAAGAAGATGTCACGTCAAGTGTCTGTCAAATGTTAAAAAATGTGTCAATAAAGATCTTTTATTGTAAAGAAGTATATATGTATTTGTGATATATTTAATCCTAAACTATAAAAGCCTACATTTTGAGTCTTTCTGATGTCTATAGACATATGGATGTCATGGTGTTTTATTTTAAACATGTGCTCTAGCCGCTCTATCAGTGGCGTAGCTTGGGCAAATCTAAGTGAATCCTTTCATGATACAAGGAAAATGAGTTCAGTAGCTGAGGACATTCGAATGGCAATGAAGGAGGTCGAATGCAAATAAAGATTTACCTCCAGCAGCTCACAAAAAAAGCCTCCAGAGGGAGGAATATTTTTACTGAATTGAGGAATTTTCGAGGAAAAGTGGATGCTTTAGCATACATTGTAGCTACGCCACTGTCTACTCAAAGATACTTTGTTATACAAGACTGACATGTTACTCTCACAAAGTTACAGTTCTAACACAGATCTAAATTTAAATAATAAGGAGTTATGAAAGGGGGGGGGGGGGGGGGTTCAAGCCTGCACATGCAGGGTAATATAGCCTATAATACATGTATATAATACTGGGTTGTTGGTCTAAATATGACCATGGATTTCATCTTAAAATGAGGAAAAACAATGAACGAATGATTTTATACAAAGCTGAAAGATGGACCCCCCCCTTCCTCTCACGAATTCGAAAAACATGGTGAGAAAATAAAGAATATTATAGGCAGACAAAGTTAAAATTTTGTCGATGATGGCGAGATACAGGATTCAATTAAGTATACATGTAAATATAGATTTATCTCGACAGAGTGGAGGTTTCTCCTTTCGGTGCCCCTGACGTTGAACATAATATTGCACATTTGCATAAAATTGTATTTTCCGGCTTTTTCCTGAGAGGAGAGGTAATCGCAGTTTCGCGTCACTAACATCCATTGTCAAGGGCATGGCCGGTCATGATTATGCGAGATTGGTACATAAGTACTGATCATATCTTTTTTCCTCGAATCTGTTTTTTTGTGTGTGTGAGGGTGTGTGTGTGAGTGTGTGTGTTAATCTTCCCGATAAGCAGTAGATTGAAATATTTCTTCCGGAGGGAAAATTAGATAAGATTGAACTTGTACGCTTGAACTTAAACATACATGTATAAACAGGCTTTATCACCCTGCATGGGCAGGCTTGAGGCCCCCCCCCCCCCCCTCTTCCCGATAAGAATCCTTCCAACCCTTGTTGTATTTCTATCGTATGTAACATGTAATTAAATGAAGGAATTACGAAATGAATATGCTCCTCTTAAAGCTTGTTAAAAAACGTATATTTGCTATCAGCACCGCCCCCGCCACCTACAAATATGTAAGCTGGTAATACCCCCCCCTCCCCCTTCCTCTCTCACGTGAACAATTACGGACCTTTATTATCAACAGCATAATTTAAAAGTGGAAATAAAAAACAAATGAAATAAAAAGGTTTCCTGGGTGACGAAAAATAATTTCAGAAGACTCGACGCTGCATCTGACCCCTCCAAGCATTCTGACTAGCAGAAAGAAAAAAATTGAAATCAATGGAATGTATCAGAAAGACATGGCTATATAATGATAAAAGCTATAAAGAAAGTGATAAAATAATAGAACCGTTAAAGATACAGTGTCCCTGAATTGTTTTTTTTTTTTTTTTTTTTTCATTGAAAACGTAAAATTTATTTCGAAGGGTCTAGATTGAGGAAAAAGAAGCCATAAAAAGTTTCATTAAAAAAAAATATGCAGTAACGACCATAATATTGTCGATTTTGTAAAATTAAATCTCCATATACCTTTGTTGTAAAAGCAATATATTGTAGGTGGCGCTAGTGAAAAGAATTAGAGTTGCGCACCCAAAATTAAGAATGACGTTTTCAAACGGTTATAACTGCGAATGTATGCGTAAGAATCGCATGAAAATTTGAATTTATGTATACAAATGAGAATGTTACAAATTTTTTTTTTATTTGAAAAGAAAGATTTTGCATAATAAAATTTTGTAAAATTAATTAATTTTCAGGGACACTATACCTTTAATTATAATGATGCTTAATCAAATTATGAATTTGTTTTGTATACAAATGAGAATGTTACAAACTTTGATTTGAAAAGAAAGATTTTGCATAATAAAATTTTGTAAAATTAATTAATTTTCAGGGACACCGCATCTTTAATTATGAATTTGTATGAAAATCAATAGAAACTTGAAAACATTGTCACAGATAAATGTTGCAATATAGAAAAGCAGAGGGGCGCACAAAGGGTTCTTTAATGAAGAGTAGAATCTACTGCATTGGATCATGACTTCCATTGGATTTGCACATTCCTTTAGTCTTCACCAACATATTATAATAAATCTTGACACTCTACACTTCAAATTCTTCAAGAAAAATTAAAGTCTTGCCGATTTTGAGACAGAAGAATATGAATTTTCGTTGAAATGTACCTGTACTGAAACGTAATTGAGAAATTATCTCCCCCTGTCAATCGCGCATCACTTGAACGTTTGAAATGGTTCTCGGGAGGAGAACTTTTAGGGGTACTCATAGAAAATAGATTAGCGCAAGTTGTTCCTCAAAATAAATTGAAAGAAGTTTGGTGTAAATCGAATCTTCCATGATTTATCTATATAGTTCTTGCTACGACAACTTGATTTTTTTCATATTAAACCTATACAGGGACGTAGTCATTGAAGGTGTAACGCAAAAACCAGGGTGCGCCGTAGAATTCCTTAATTTAATCCATAAATATATGGAATTCACGACTTGTCGTAGCAAGATATATGAAATTTGAACATTTCTCTACACATCATAAACCATCAGTTCACTGAGAAATTAGTGGAACAACTTGCGCTCGATGCTTCTTTTTCGTACTATGTACATGTGCTATAAATAGCGATCACGTGACTTTCATCACACCTGCAGAACTCGCCAATGACCCTTGACTT
This sequence comes from Pinctada fucata, assembly GCA_028142955.1. Classification (NCBI taxonomy): domain Eukaryota; kingdom Metazoa; phylum Mollusca; class Bivalvia; order Pterioida; family Pteriidae; genus Pinctada; species Pinctada fucata. The sequence continues at coordinate 11,810,386 of AP027110.1, read as the reverse complement.
TCCTTCTGTAAAGTACATAATCATACTTTTGATTAAAGTATATTTTATTGAGGGAAAGAGGTGTCCATTACAAAGGTGCGATAAAGGTGATGGTATTTCCATGGGACGCCTTAACATACCCGCGCATCTCATAATTCTTCTAGATTCCATTCTTAAATGCATGGGATTTTAAGTAAACCGATTTATGTCATGTTTTGATTACAATGTAATTATATATCACCTTCTAACAGAGTCCAGGTGAAAAATAGCTTGCACTAATTGATTGCTTAGTTATAATTAATTATCATAAATCGGTTCGCAATAAGGGAGTGTATTTCATAGGAAATCGTATTCTTGGGACATCATATTTGGTTCGCAATAAACAAAAGTTCGCACTAACAAAATTCGCTAAAAGCATATTTTTTCCTTGTATGAATATGGAGCTTTGGTCGGGGAATTGAAATCAGTTCGCAATAAATATGAATTCTTTATAAGCGTGTTCGTAGTAAGTGGAGTTAACTGTACAATTATACATTATGATGGAGGGTCCCAAGAAGCACACAGATGGATATGAAAATGAATATAAAAATCAGAAGGCGTTCGAAATATAGTCTGGCTCTGCTGGTTGTAGCGTGCACTGTGACGCTGGACTTCGTAACGGGCCCCGTCCAAACCTCGTAAGAGACCGCCTGTCCTCTCTGAGTGTTGGTCGGACTCCTCGGGTGATAACATGCATGAGCTCGCTACAGCCTGCAAAGCTTGGACTGCATTACGCACGCCCCCCTTTATATCTATTTACATTTTCATCTGTGTTGCTGATGCCCCTGTGTTGTGCTGTCTTGTTTGTATGGTCATCTGAAATTGCGGAGGCTATTTTACACAACAATTTTGCGTTCTTCGAGACCTTAGCGAGACCGGGAAAGTTGGAGGTTTGTGCGCATGTTATCCAGGATAACTACACCATCTGCTACTAACTTGGTTGATGGTCGCCCTAAGTCGGCACCGATTGCCTATGGATCTCGTTGGTTTACGTGTGGTATTTTGTGTAAGATGTCTGCCCATTATCTCTTGCTGTGTGTGTCGTCTCCGTGTTTTCACTTGGGGTGTTTAGTGTGTTGCTGTTGGTGCTGCAACCGAGTCTTGTTGGGGATCCCATCCTTTCTTTCATGCATTTGATCACCCGATGATTCCGATTCAAATTCATAAGGGCAGGTTCTCGAGGCACAGTCTTCGTTAAAAAGTTTGGACAGGGCCCGTCAAGGAGTCATGTCGTCACAGTCAGACAGAGTGCATTGTTACGAATGCGCAGATACACGGATGTTAATTTGTCCAGTACCAACCTTGTGTCCGCCTGAATACAGAGGGATTATATCCACGGTATAAAGATGTTTGGTCTTTCTAACACAATTATGATTGTTATTAAGGAGTTATTGTATCTGTTATTGTATTGTCTTTTCTTAATTCTTATTATTCTTCTTCTTCTTATTAAGGATTCCGACTTCCGTCGGAATCCTTTCTGTTATTGTATTGTCTTTTCTTTATTCTTATTATTCTTATTATTATTATTCTTACCCCCAAGCCAATCCAGAGACGTTACAACAAAGTACCGCATCATATGATAAAATGGAAAGTATCATGTGAAAGAGCAAATAAAGATCTTCATTTAAATTTTTTTTCTTGTCGAATAGTTCACATATGCCCCCGCTAGAGGTCATCAAAGGTAAAATCTTTAAAACCTTATAACTCCTAAACTAACTGTGCGATTTCAATGAAATTTGTTTTATATTGTTCTTTGGGAAATTTGCAAACTTTTATACGCTTACATGCTCGATGAAATATTTACGGTTTTCGCGCTATTTTGAGTTGAAAATGGAACTTTAGATTGGCACAGTGCCAATTTCTACAGTTTTTTAGATTTTGAGTTGAAACTTGGATGGTAGGTTACTTATAGGTAGTCATTGATGATGACCTAGTTTCAAGGTCAAATTATGATTCTCAAGGTCACAACAAACTTTTGCCTATAGAACAAAGACTATTTGACCTTGACAGTTCAAACTTCATAGATACAATCATTGATCCAAGCCCTTTCACCTTGATCTTGACCCAAGGTCAAATTCTCATTCTCAAGGTCACAACAAAATTTTCCTATAGAACAAAGACCATTTGACCTTGAGAGTTCAAACTTGACGCAAATATTCTTTGCATCAAGTCCTTTCATCTTAACCTTGACCCAAGGTCATTTGTTCGATTTCAAGGTCACAACAGACTTTTGTTGATAGAATATTGAGCTTTGAATAGATAAAAAGAAATCTTGATGAGAATAAACTAAAATGCTTATCTTTCATCCATGACCTTCGTTCAAGGTCAAATAAACTTTTTCAAGGTCATAACAAACATTCACTCTTGTAGCATTGACAGGATTTTGTTCTTAAGTATTAATTCTTCACACAAGTAATACTTCTTATTTGAACTTTACATAGTAAGATAGATAACTCTTTTATTTTTGTTCTCTGCTTCCCTTTTTTATCTTAGTAGCATTACTTGTCTGTACTTTCATGCTGTTGTCATTCTCTATTTATAGAAATTTTCTCATTGCTAATTCATTGTGCAATTCTTATTGGGATAGTAATTTAAAAGGATTCAAAATGGATAGAATATCTAGGAGTTTAAAGCCTTCCTAAATTTGAAAGGTATTTATCATCTTTTTTCTTCTTTTTTGTCGATAAATAGATGAGAGTCCCAAGTTAGACATAAGCTCTTTTGACTCATTATCTGAAGTGAATAAGGTACTTAAGCAACTATTCTTTTTTCATCTTCTTTATTTGGATTTTAACACTTCAGTTACGAGGAAGGTCTAATAAAGGAGGAATCCGTCTGTTGCTTGCAACTGTAGCCATCTAGTTATTAAGGATTCCGATTTCCGTCGGAATCCTTTCTGTTATTGTATTGTCTTTTCTTTATTCTTATTATTCTTATTATTATTATTATTATTCTTACCCCCAAACCAATCCAGAGACTTTACAACAAAGTACCGCATCATATGATAAAATGGAAAGTATCATGTGAAAGAGCAAATAAAGATCTTAATTTAAAATTTTCTTCTTGTCGAATAGTTCACATATGCCCCCGCTAGAGGTCATGAGAGGT